>NC_069399.1:43868462-43876637 GCF_026875155.1 Cherax quadricarinatus | reverse complement strand
CCTACAGCACGGTACGCGCCAAGCATACTCTGCCCAATGCCTCCAACAGTCTCCTCCAGAGACTTCAGCAGCCTTCTCCCGAGCCTGCAACCCCAAGCAGCAGCTCCGCACGAAGTCTCTGCTCAGGAGCTCTGCACCCCAGCAGCAGCTCCGCTCGAATCTCCTGATCATGCTCTTCCTTGGGCTTTTATGGTGGTCCAAGCACCCTCCACAACCACGTGTACGACCTGACGCCTAGGTCTGAGGCGTCAAGAACAAAAGACCTCAGACGTGGGCGTGGCTACAGACGTTTGCCAAGGCAAGGTGTGACCATATAATTGGTTAAATTAGGTCTCCCCAGAGACCTCACAAGCCCAGCTGGACTACATCACATCCCCCTTTCTCCCCCAATTTAAAATATCTGAGAACTAGGACAATTTGTCCTAGTTATTAGACTATTTTAATCCTAATCCCTTAAATCTATTACAATACAAAGACAAAATTATACATAATACAAAATTATTCAATTACATATATTTCCCTCAACCTCCTCAACTACCACAAGGCAGCATAATCAGTACACCTGGCAGTTGGCCAGCATAATAGTCGCTCTCTGGTGCAAAGCCTCCTTACCCGTCATTTCTCCTTAAACCTAAATATCGGGCTCCAGTGCCTTCCCTACTTCTACTAGAAATGCACTAGCCAATGCTAGTCACCCTCGCACGTTAACCATTGGGCCAAACCTCTCTAGGCTTCTATGGCGTGGAAAACTGCTCCAACGGTTGCATTCTTTCAAGTAACTGCAACTGGACCACTTCACGACCACCAAGGTCGCATTTTTCGGCACACTTCACATGCACACTACAACATCTGAAAATCGAGACAGGGCAGGCATCGCAGCTAAGACCCTCCATTATCCTATGCCACTACTAGGATTCACTGGCCTCATAAAACAAGGCGGCCATAATCACTGGACCGTTTTCAAGGTCACCTTATTTCACACAGGTAACACTAACACTTCTGGCAAGTCAAAGTAGGCTGGGGACATCTCACACTCTTAATTGTCTCTCATGGCTGGCAGGGCATCCCGCATACCTGTCGCACAGGTCGACCAGCAAGGCAGGACACACCTCCATGCCGCCCTTGAAAGCAGGTGTCCCAGCAGCTGGCGTCCATCTTCACGGCTCATTCCTTCCACATCTAGTGGATGGCAACTCCTTCATAGTAGATTCTCTGTCCTGGTCACCAGGCCAGGAATCCCTCACCCACCACTGCAGCAACACCCGCCATCTCCTCCTATTGAGCTAGCAGGCATCGCAGATCACAGACGGCCGTATCACAGCAGCACACGGCACGGCCACAGCATTTCGCAGCAACGGTCCAGATCACAGCACGGCCGGCAGCTCTCAAATCATAGCAAGGCCACAGCATAGTAGACAGCATCACAGCAGCGACATCAGCAGTAGCAGGCAATGGTCAGTTTGCTCGGGGGTGAGGTGAGTCACTTCAGGTCATCAAAAACAGCGGTGCAGTCACCCATCCCTGGCAAACTGGCGGTAACTGGCGGACGTGGGTGATGGTCACAGAGGTGGGTGACGCAGACAGACACCCACTACACTGGATGAAGGACCAGGGCAGAATACAATCTACTTGGGGCACATCAGCTGGGTGAATCTGGGGCTATCAGCTGGGTGACTGGGCACATAGGTGGGACTGCAATCATAGGCAACTCTTCATTGGGGTGACCAGTTGTGGGTAAGTCTTCCAAGGGGGTGGGTGACTTCTCATTCCTCTGTAAATATTCAATTTCGGCCGTAATGGCTTCCCCAAAGTCTCACCCAAAATATGAAATCTCCACCATTTATCTCAAACCAACAACCAACTCCACCAAATATAAATTACACCCAAACATTATTTAGACCACCGTCAAAAAAGGGCAGTTAAGGTTACTAGGATTATATTTTCATACGGATATTCATTTTAGATTTTCCCACACACAAGAAAAAAAAGTGGGTAGCAAATGGCTAGCATAACATGTATACGAGCAGTCAAAAATAAGGCACATGGGACTGTTCCTACTATAAACAATAATAAGAACCCAACGTTTAGACACCCAAGTCATGTAGGGTTGGGTGGAATGATTGAATAGGATTAATTGGGGAATCTGGGAGTAAGGGATTTGTAGGCAGGGGAGAGGCAGGCGAGGTGGTAGGAGTGAGCTGAGATGGATTAGCGGAGGTAGGTAGTATGACAGGTCAGTGAGTGACCACCCAAACACGCTATACTTTACACTACTCCCTAAACTTGCCTCGCCCTTCTTCACTCATTATAAAACTTAATAAAAAATCTAAAGAAAAAAGAATAAATAACGGTGGGCAGTGAATATTTACTATTCATACTCAAAAACACAGTTTATTTTAAGTCTTTGTACATCATGTATTTGGGAACAGAGCATTATTGTGGTTTAGTTAAATGGGGTGTACCCTAACGCAGTGAGACAGGGAAATACAATCAACTGCGAAATGAATATAAGTACAAAATAGCACAGAGGACGTTCACTACAGGGAACTAAGCCACAGGTCCCAAGACCTACACAGCACGAGTCGTCCAAGCCAGTACTCTGCCCATTGCCTCTAACAGTCTCCTCAGAGGACTTCAGCAGGCATTCTCCGAGCCCTGCACCCAGCAGCAGCTCCGCTCGAAGTCTCTGCTAAGGAGCTCTGCACCCCAGCGCCGCTACGCTCGAATCTGCCTACTCAGCTTTCCTTGGGCTGTTATGGTGGTCCAAGCACCTTCACACCACGTGTACGACTGACGCCTAGGTCTGAGCGTCAAGAACAAAAGACCTCAGACGTGGGGCGTGGCTACCGGACGTTGCCAAGGCAAGGTGTGACCATATCTTGGATAAATTAGGTCTCCCCAGAGACCTCACAAGCCCAGCTGGACTACATCACATTCAGGCACAGGTTGCCAAGAAGTGGACTAGCTGGCAAGTGATGTAGTGGAGGCAGAGGAACCATAAATAGCTTTAAGACAAGCTTTGATAAAGGTTTATGGGAGCAGAGAGAAATAGAACCTAGTAGCGGGCAGATGAAAAAGGCTGGGCCTTGGAGTGCGTGTCGACCCCCTGCTTCACAAATAAGTAGAACAAATGGTGAGTATGCCATACAACAAAAACAATCTAAACAAAAAACCCAAGCAAGCACTGTCCTCTGCACCCACCCCCCCTTCATACAAGCTTCCATCCCCCACAAAAATCTCCAATGGTCCCCGCCAGGGCTTCTGCTCCCGACCCAACGTTCTCCCAGACCAGAGTTTTAGAAAATAAGTGAGGTTTGGTATACGAATGCAGATGGAATAACAAATAAATGTGAGGAGTGGCAATGAAAGAATCAGGGAGAACTCCAAAGACATCATAGGAGTCACAGAAATGAAAACTCACTGGGATGATAACACAGAGAGAGCTGAGGGGAGAGGAGTTCCATGCTCATTAAAAAGCGATTGGAGTTTGAGAAAATGGAAGGAATGGATGAAACTGGTTGCAAGGGATTTACTAGTAGTGTGCACTTCATTTTGGGGAATTAAGGTAGTCATTGCAGTGATGTATAACTTGCCAATGACTGCAGGATGACAAGAGAAAAAATATAATGAGTGCAACAGAGCATGGTGGACACACTAGTGAGGTTGTCAGAAGAGCTTCACATGGATGAGCCGAGTTACTTTGTTGTGGGTGATTTCATCACGAGGAGATTTGATTGGGAAACTGGTACCACATGGGGTTCTCGATACATTTGAAAGCCAAGATGCTGGAGTGGGTACTGGGAAACTTCATGCATTAAACATGTTAGGAACACTACCAGAGAGAGAGAGAGAGAGAGAGAGCGCATGAACCAGCATGGACTGGACCTCGTGTTCACCCTGAATAGCTCAGTCACTGAGAGACATCACCTATGAAATGCCCCGTGGCGGTTACGTGGTTCTGAGCTTTGAGAATACAAGTAGAGTTACAAGTAGAGATGGTAACAGGAGTAGGATGGAAAAGTCAAACTTAAAAAGGGAAAGACTACAAGGTGTAAATAGATTCCGTGGGAAAGAAAAAATTGGTTCGGAAAGTCAGTAAACGAAATGATGGACAAATAAAAAAAATACAAGAAGGCAGAAGAAAGGTTTGTTTTTGTTTGTTATTCCTAAGGGCAACAGAAAAAACTGGAAAGACCAGAACGGGGTCCTTGGTTTACCTCCAAATGTGAGGGAAGCAAAAAAACAAATTGCATTAGAAAATGGAAAAAAGTACAGAAGACAAGGGCTCAGAAAATAAAGGATCAGTTGAAAGCCAGAAAAAGTATACCAGATAAGGAGGGAAGGCCCAGCGATAATACAATAAGGACATAGCATCAAAAGTCAAAGTCAGACCCGAAGCTGTGTATAGCCACATCAGTATGAAGACGATAGTCAAGGGCAAGGTATAAGGCGAGGAAAGAGGTGGGGAGCTCACAAGATAACGATATAAAAAAGTATGTGAGGTGCTCAGCATGAGAATTTAAGGAAGTATTTACACTGGAATCAGAAAGGAATCTGGGAGGTCAGACAGTGGGGTACTCCAACAAGGGATATACCAAACAAATGTGGATGAAATTTTTTACAACCGAGAAGGAGGTGAAGAAGCTGCTAAGTGTCCTTGATACCTCAAAGGTGGGGGGACCCAGACATCTCTCCATGGGTCCTTAGAGAGGGATCAGCGATGCTGTGTGTGACTCTAACCACAATTTTCAACACATCCATTGAAACTGGGCAACTACCTTGAGGTATGGAAGAGTAGTCCCCAGTTAAAAAAAAAGAGACAGAAACGAGTCACAAAACTATTGACAGTGTCTCTGACGTATGTAGTATGCAAAGTCATTAGGAGAAGTTTATCAGGATGAGAGTGGTGGAGCACTAGAACAGAATACGTTATTAACACAAGCGGCATGGATTCTGGGAAGGCAAAATTCCTGTGGTCCACACACTACTGAAGGTTTTATGACAAGGTAACGAAAAAACTTGAGAGAGAGAGTGGGGTGGCTAGATTGCTTTCTTGGACTACATGAAGGCCTCAACACAGTTTTTTTTACATGAAGATTAGTGCAAAAACTAGAGGACCAGGAACATTAACAGGACGGGCACTGCAAAGGATCAGGAGGATACTTGACGGGAGGCAACAACGATTCATGGTAGTGATGAGGTGTCACATGGGGCGCCGGTGACAAAAGGGTTCCTCAGGGGTCAGTCCTAGGACAGTGCTGTCTTTGGTATATGTGAATGACATGACGGAAGGGATATACTCGGAAGAATCCTGTTTGCAAATAATGTGAAGTTAATGACGGAATTAATCGGATGAAGCTCGGGCATGGGCTACAAAGGGACCATGCACGTCTGGTCCAGAAGCTGTCTCCTGGAATTTAACCCACAATGCAAAGTTATGAAGATCGGGGAAGGCAAAGAAGACCGCAGATAGAGTTAGGCTAGGGGCCAAAAGACTGCAAACCTCACTCAAGAAAAAAGAAGGATCATGGGGTAAGTTATAATACCGAGCACATCTCTTGGGGCACACGTCAACCAGATGACTGCTGCAGCATATAGACTTGACAGCCTAAGAATAGGTTCCGTCACCTCTCTCTGTACACTGTGCACTTCAGGCCTCATACTAGAGTATGCCTCACCCGGGTTTGGAACAACACCTGGTCAAGCACGTCAAGACATTAGGAGAAAGCGCAAAGGTTTTCAACTAGACTAGTCACGGAGTTAAGGGGAATTTCCTATGTAGGTATGTTAGGAAATCGGCCGACGACATGGAAGACAGGAAGGGTTTGGGAAGACATTGGGTAACGACATACAAAATACTTGCGAGGAACTGACCATGGTGGACAGAGACGTGGACAGGAGACGGATGTTCCAGAGATGGGACACAGAAAACAAGGGGGTCACAATTGGAAAATTGAGTCCTCTTGAGTCAAGGGGATGTTAAGTAGTGTTTCTTTGTTCATAGAGTTGGTCAGGATAGTGGAAATTGTCTGGAAGTAACGAGGCAGGGAAACCATTCATAGTTTTAAGGACAAGGTACGATAAAGTTTTGGAGCAGGGAGAGATGAGGACGTAGTACTATCACTGAAGAGGCGGGGGCAGGAGCAATGAATCGACCCTGCAACTACAACAGTTAAATACAAAGGTGAGTTACACCACACGCCACACACACGCACCACCACACACACACCACACAACACACACACACACAACACACATACTCACAACTAAACACAACCAACACACACACATCACAACACACACCCACACACACACACACACACACACACACACACACACACACACACACAACACACCACCACACACAGAGCTAAGGGAAAATGTCCTATGAAGAAAAAGATTAAGGGAAATCGGCCTGATGACATGGAGGAAGGAGGGTTCCAGGGGAGACATGATAAGGACATATAAATTACTGCGTGGAAATAGACAAGGTGGACAAGGGACAGGATGTCAGGGAGGGGACCACAGAAACAAGAGGCCACAATTGAAGTTGAAAAGACCACCAAATGAGTCAGAGAGATAGTAGGAAGGATTTCCTTCAGTCATAGTGTTGTAAGGCAGTGGAATAGCTAGAAATGACGTAGTGGAGGCAGGGAACCATACACAGTTTTAAGACGAGGTTTGATAAAGCTCAGGAGCGGGAGAGATGAGGGCCTAGTAGCAACGGTGGAAGAGGCGGGGCCAGGAGCTCGGACTCGACCCCTGCCAACACAATAGGGGGTGAGTACAAACACACACACAAACACACACACACACAACACACACACACCACACACTCACACACACACACACACACACACACACCACACACACACACAGGTAAATAAAGCTCGTGGGGTAGCTAGAGGGGGGATTAGTGAGCGAGCAGGTGACGAGTGGCGGACCCCTGCAATCACAATAGGTGAGTGTACACACTACGCGCACGCGCGCTTAACACATACACACACCATGGACACAGGTTCCGCAAAATAGATTAGTGTAAAAGCTCGAGGTACAGGCAGCAATAACGGAAAGACACTGCAATGGATCGAGGAATACCCTTATTACAGGTAGGAAAATAACGAGTGATGGTACGTGAAGAGGTGTCAGAGTTGATGCCTGTGGCGAATGGAAGCTCCCAAGGGTCCCGTCTAGGGCCGGTGTTGTTTCTGGTATATGTGAATTACAGGACCCGAATGTATTTAGATTCAGATGTGCTTTTTTTGCAGACGAGTAATGTAATGCCAGGAATTGAAGCGGACATGCTTCAAGTTGGACTACCACAGGTATCTGGATAGGTTGCACGCCTGGTCCAACAAATGGCTCCTGGGAGTTTAATCCAACTTTTGCAATGTTACAAAAAACTGGGAAAGGTCAAAGAGATTGCAAGAGGCTAGGAAGCCAAATGACTGCAAACCTCACTCAGGGAAGAAAGAGGATCTTTGAGTGAATATTTATAGAGGACATCTGAGGCGCCCATCAAACTAAAATAACTTGCTGCATCATTTCGGGGGCCTTACAAACCTAGGAATAGCGTTTCGACACCTTAGTAAGGAAGTCCATTTAAGACAATGTACCAGTGTTCGTCATGCTGGTTGTGCAGCATTGCGTTTACAACATTGCAGAATCTTTCTCCTTCGGGAGAAGGAGGAAAGGCTTACTGTTAATTATGTGGAGAATGGATGAAGCACCATTCAAGAAATCTTGATTGTGAATTGTGTTTGTGCTTCTTCCTCAAGAGCTCATTGCTGCGATTCTGGGTGCACGCAGGAAAAGCCTATAATTATATACGTTTAGTTTTGGTGTCGTGGTGAGAGTAGAAGTGGAGAAGATCGGTGTTGGTTGGTAGATTTTCGATAGATTTTGAAACGAAGTTGATGGTCAGCTTTGCAGAGAAAGTACATCAAAGGAAAGGAAGAAGAGTGTTGTCGACTTATTCTTCTAGTGTGTGATCCTACCAACCAAAACACGATCTTCTCCACTTTTACTCTCCCACAACACCAAAAATTTAACGGTGGTGTATATTTATAGCTTCTTCATGCTGCGCGCACACAGAATCTTCAGCAATGGTTCCTTGAGGAAGAATCTCATATAATTGAACAAGCCTTTTCCAAACTTCACTATCCTAATCATTCC
>NC_069399.1:43843462-43863462 GCF_026875155.1 Cherax quadricarinatus | reverse complement strand
CCAGGACCCCCACCCGACCCCCACCACGACCCCACACGACCCCCACGACAGGGCCCCACCCCCGACCCCCACCCACAATGCCCACCACGACCACCCACACGACCCTACCCACGACCCCCTCCCACGGGACCCCCACACGACCCCATCCACGACCCCACCCGCGCCCGCCCTCGCGCACCCACGCCTTTGCAGCGCCTTCTGAACGTCTTCCGGATCGCCCCCGCCCCCCCCCCCCGAATTTTTTCCGATTTTTTTCAAATTTTTTTTGAATTTCATTTTCTTGTGCTCTCCATCTCCTCGGATCTAGTTTTTGAGGTTCCCCTCACACTTGCACCCCCATCCAAATTTTTTTTAATTTTTTTTGAATTTCATTTCCTTTTCATCTCCAACTCCTTGGATCAAGTTTTTCTCGATATCAATATTACAAGACTCCATCCCTCGGATCAGGTTTTTGGGTTTCACTGCACTTCCACCCCAAAATTTTTTCGATTTTTTTTTGGAATTTCATTTTCTTTAGATCTCCATCTCCTCGGATCACACCCTCTAAACCTCTATTTCTCTCACTCCTTGGTTTCCCCCTTTGGGTTGCGAATTTCTTATGATCTCCTCGGATCAACACCCTCCCCCACACCTCCACCAATCACTTCTACCCTCTAGGTCAAGTATTTCTTTCCATTCCTTGGATCTAGTTTTTTTGGATTTTCCCCCTTTGTGGGGAAGCGTTTAAATGGACTCCCACTTGCATCCCAAATTCCCTGTCCGTCCTCGGCTCAACACCCTCCCACCATCCACTTCTACCCCAAGTATTTCTCCTCCATCGCCTTGGATCAAGTTATTTCTCCTTCCATCTCCTGGGATCAGTATTTCTCCTCCATCTCTGGGATAAGTTTTTTGGATTCCCCTTAGGGGTAAGCATTCAAAGGAACTTCCCCCTATGGGGCATGTACTTTCTTTACTACAGGTCTAAAACATTGTGTGCATCACCCCACCATGTTTACTCGGTGGCGGTCAGTGACGTCACGCGATGACCTCACACACACGGCTGAATCTTGTCGACTTTCCCCTATGTCAGTGACATCACGTGATGGACCACACACTCAGGGCTGAATTTGTCGAGCAGACTATAAAATGCAGGTTAACACGATTCACAATATTTTCATTTATTAATTATACAACAATGCATTTCTATACATCCAAACAAATAAATTCATTGAAAAAAGGTACAATCATTGGACTAAATATGAACATTTTTTTCTCTGAAGAAATGCTATGCATTTTTGTTCTGGATCTTCTTCGTCGTCTCCATCTCAGTATTACACATTTCATATACTACTTAGGGATAACATTACACATTTTCCACTCTTAACCCAGGGAGAACCCAAATAATTCCCACATTTTTTGTTAATTCCCACAACATTCACAAAATTCTTTACAAAAGATTCACTGTCTCATGTCTAGATAATTTTCTCGTTTTAACTATTTCATCAGAAAAAAAAGTCCGGCGAATTCTTAACTGACCCGGATCTCAGATAAAATTCTCAGGTCACTCCCACGAAGTAACCTTTCTCCCGCCCTCCCAAAACCCTCACACTCACCAACAATTCTCACAATTTTCACTATAACAGACAATTTTTTCTCGTTTTAACTATTTCATAGAAAAGTCACACAACACATACAACTTTAATAACCATTTCGATAAATTCACTAGACTAATTTTACATATTACGAAGTTAATAGGCACACACACACTACACACACCACTCACACTCACACACACACACACACACACCACCCACACACACACACACACACCTCACCACACCTCAATTTACTTTGGAACACTTCAATACACTCTCATAAATCATGAATACTCATCAATATACCTTTGAAACATTTCCAATCACTGAAAACACTTCCAAATATATCATTTCTGATACTCCCAAATAGGATTTGACTTCTCTGTAATTTATCTACACTTACATATTTCATTAAAATTACAACTCATCCACCAAAAACTCCTCCTCATTTCCAGATTTTTACAACAGTATCACAAAAAACTAACTCAGGTACACTTTACTTTGAACAACACAAAAAACACCATCATTTTGACCTTTGAATATCCAAACACATCATTCGAACAACCCCCAATTCACACTGAATACTCCCAGAACACCTTTTCCCCCCCCCAAAATACTCTTGCACTTTCATTTGAACACCTTCAAAAACCACCTTTGAATAGTCTCAAACAACATTTGAGTACTCCCAAATACACACTGAATACTACCAATACAGCACCGAATACTGCCCAAACCACCAAATTCACCATAAAACTAAGATAACATCACAGAATAACACCATTTTCACACAAATCCTCTCAAATCACTATAACCAGGACGATTACCAATTTTTGATACACTCACCTCCATCTAAGATATAAATGAGCGCAAAAAATAAAAAAAACAACATGAACACAAACAAAACACACCGAACATTACAACAGAATCACCTCTTTTACGGTATCGTTGGTGCGACAACACTCCCCAAACCACAACTTATAACCACTTTTTTTGGCAGTCACTAGTTTCGACAACAACACCCACAATCCACAAACCCACAACTCACATACCTACAACCCACAAACACCCACAACCACCAACACCACATACCTCACAACATCCAAATCCCCAACTCCCCACACACAAACACCCACAAAACAACTACCACTTATAACATCTGTTTTTGGTATCTTCTAGTTCGACAACATCCACCCGCAACCCACAATACCACAACCACAACACTCACAACCCACAAAACACCAACAACAACATCCCTCTGATTACAGTTTCCTTCCCTGTTTTGTTTGGTATCTCTAGTTCAAACAAACAGTACCCACAAAACCACTACACACAAACCCACAACACCCACAAAACCAACTTATAACATCTGTTCGGTATTCTAGTTCGACAACAACACCACTATTTTCCACACACCCACAACCCACAACACCACAACCCACTTCACCCACAACAACAACACTCTGATAACATCTTTTCGGTCTTTCTAGTTCGACAACAACACCCACATCCCACAACACCCTCAACCCACAGCACCCCACAACAACAACACCCACAACAAACAACAACCCCACTTATAAACATCTTTTTTCGTATCTCTAGTTCGACAACATCCCACAACCCTCATCACTCACCAATTTATTCACAATTTTTCCTCTTTCGATACAAATTTTTCCCCTTCTTTTTCATTGAATCTTAATAATGTATTACACATTCCTCCCTACATTACTAAAATTTCTAATAAAATCCTCTCATACCATCTTCTTGTATCCAAATTAATTAATATGAGACTCACAACAAGTAATTCTCACTACCCATACTACTGCGACAGTTTCTACACACTCTATCTTGTCCAGTGTTCATAACTTTTCGCTTCTATAAGTTCTTATATAATCTTTCACACATTACCTGATTTTCAGGTAAATATATCCCCCCATGTTTTCCATTAATTTTTAAGACAACCTCCCATACCCCTTCCATCTCACCACATTTCTTTACATCACTCTCCGTCTCCCACAACCCTCTTCAGAACAAACACAAAATCACATTTCCACATTCCATAAAAATGCTCTCATCACCATCTCAAATACTTAAAATCACTGTAAACCAAGATATTCACTTAAATTCTATGACCAACTAAACACACAGACAACTCACTTTGAACACCTTCAAAACCTCTCTTAATCATCATTTGAGACCACTTTTTCTCAATTCTCTCAATGAAATATTCTTCATCGACAACCTTTATCATCTCATACAGAACAACCCACAGATTACTTCGAACACTCTATAAATCATTTGACTACTCAATAAAAACCTTTGGACATTTTCCAAACAATACCTGCAACTTTCCAATGTCAACATTTTGATTACTCCAAATATTTAGATTTTGACATCCTCTAATTTATTCTACACTTACATACTTCATTAAATTACAAACTCATCCCCAACTCCTCCCTCATTCTCCGATTTTTTCTACAGTATCACTAAAACTAACTCATACATTATGGATGAGACATTACCAACACTAACACACACACACACACACACACACACACACACACCACACCCTTTGTACAACACCAAACTACATCATCAATTACCTTGATTACTCCAAAATATCATTTGAAACCAGTCAAAGTAGGTGGGGACATCTCACACTCTCAAATTATCTCTCATGGGCTGGCAGGGCATCCCCGCATACCGCATACGTCGTACAGGTCGACCAGCAAGGCAGGATACGCCTCCTTACCGCCCTTGAAAGCAGGTGTCCCAGCAGCTGGCGTCCATCTTCACGGCTCATTCCTTCCACATCTAGTGGATGGCAACTCCTTCATAGTAGATTCTCTGTCCTGGTCACCAGGCCAGGAATCCCTCACCCACCACTGCAGCAACACCCGCCATCTCCTCCTATTGAGCTAGCAGGCATCGCAGATCACAGACGGCCGTATCACAGCAGCACACGGCACGGCCACAGCATTTCGCAGCAACGGTCCAGATCACAGCACGGCCGGCAGCTCTCAAATCATAGCAAGGCCACAGCATAGTAGACAGCATCACAGCAGCGACATCAGCAGTAGCAGGCAATGGTCAGTTTGCTCGGGGGTGAGGTGAGTCACTTCAGGTCATCAAAAACAGCGGTGCAGTCACCCATCCCTGGCAAACTGGCGGTAACTGGCGGACGTGGGTGATGGTCACAGAGGTGGGTGACGCAGACAGACACCCACTACACTGGATGAAGGACCAGGGCAGAATACAATCTACTTGGGGCACATCAGCTGGGTGAATCTGGGGCTATCAGCTGGGTGACTGGGCACATAGGTGGGACTGCAATCATAGGCAACTCTTCATTGGGGTGACCAGTTGTGGGTAAGTCTTCCAAGGGGGTGGGTGACTTCTCATTCCTCTGTAAATATTCAATTTCGGCCGTAATGGCTTCCCCAAAGTCTCACCCAAAATATGAAATCTCCACCATTTATCTCAAACCAACAACCAACTCCACCAAATATAAATTACACCCAAACATTATTTAGACCACCGTCAAAAAAGGGCAGTTAAGGTTACTAGGATTATATTTTCATACGGATATTCATTTTAGATTTTCCCACACACAAGAAAAAAAAGTGGGTAGCAAATGGCTAGCATAACATGTATACGAGCAGTCAAAAATAAGGCACATGGGACTGTTCCTACTATAAACAATAATAAGAACCCAACGTTTAGACACCCAAGTCATGTAGGGTTGGGTGGAATGATTGAATAGGATTAATTGGGGAATCTGGGAGTAAGGGATTTGTAGGCAGGGGAGAGGCAGGCGAGGTGGTAGGAGTGAGCTGAGATGGATTAGCGGAGGTAGGTAGTATGACAGGTCAGTGAGTGACCACCCAAACACGCTATACTTTACACTACTCCCTAAACTTGCCTCGCCCTTCTTCACTCATTATAAAACTTAATAAAAAATCTAAAGAAAAAAGAATAAATAACGGTGGGCAGTGAATATTTACTATTCATACTCAAAAACACAGTTTATTTTAAGTCTTTGTACATCATGTATTTGGGAACAGAGCATTATTGTGGTTTAGTTAAATGGGGTGTACCCTAACGCAGTGAGACAGGGAAATACAATCAACTGCGAAATGAATATAAGTACAAAATAGCACAGAGGACGTTCACTACAGGGAACTAAGCCACAGGTCCCAAGACCTACACAGCACGAGTCGTCCAAGCCAGTACTCTGCCCATTGCCTCTAACAGTCTCCTCAGAGGACTTCAGCAGGCATTCTCCGAGCCCTGCACCCAGCAGCAGCTCCGCTCGAAGTCTCTGCTAAGGAGCTCTGCACCCCAGCGCCGCTACGCTCGAATCTGCCTACTCAGCTTTCCTTGGGCTGTTATGGTGGTCCAAGCACCTTCACACCACGTGTACGACTGACGCCTAGGTCTGAGCGTCAAGAACAAAAGACCTCAGACGTGGGGCGTGGCTACCGGACGTTGCCAAGGCAAGGTGTGACCATATCTTGGATAAATTAGGTCTCCCCAGAGACCTCACAAGCCCAGCTGGACTACATCACATTCAGGCACAGGTTGCCAAGAAGTGGACTAGCTGGCAAGTGATGTAGTGGAGGCAGAGGAACCATAAATAGCTTTAAGACAAGCTTTGATAAAGGTTTATGGGAGCAGAGAGAAATAGAACCTAGTAGCGGGCAGATGAAAAAGGCTGGGCCTTGGAGTGCGTGTCGACCCCCTGCTTCACAAATAAGTAGAACAAATGGTGAGTATGCCATACAACAAAAACAATCTAAACAAAAAACCCAAGCAAGCACTGTCCTCTGCACCCACCCCCCCTTCATACAAGCTTCCATCCCCCACAAAAATCTCCAATGGTCCCCGCCAGGGCTTCTGCTCCCGACCCAACGTTCTCCCAGACCAGAGTTTTAGAAAATAAGTGAGGTTTGGTATACGAATGCAGATGGAATAACAAATAAATGTGAGGAGTGGCAATGAAAGAATCAGGGAGAACTCCAAAGACATCATAGGAGTCACAGAAATGAAAACTCACTGGGATGATAACACAGAGAGAGCTGAGGGGAGAGGAGTTCCATGCTCATTAAAAAGCGATTGGAGTTTGAGAAAATGGAAGGAATGGATGAAACTGGTTGCAAGGGATTTACTAGTAGTGTGCACTTCATTTTGGGGAATTAAGGTAGTCATTGCAGTGATGTATAACTTGCCAATGACTGCAGGATGACAAGAGAAAAAATATAATGAGTGCAACAGAGCATGGTGGACACACTAGTGAGGTTGTCAGAAGAGCTTCACATGGATGAGCCGAGTTACTTTGTTGTGGGTGATTTCATCACGAGGAGATTTGATTGGGAAACTGGTACCACATGGGGTTCTCGATACATTTGAAAGCCAAGATGCTGGAGTGGGTACTGGGAAACTTCATGCATTAAACATGTTAGGAACACTACCAGAGAGAGAGAGAGAGAGAGAGAGCGCATGAACCAGCATGGACTGGACCTCGTGTTCACCCTGAATAGCTCAGTCACTGAGAGACATCACCTATGAAATGCCCCGTGGCGGTTACGTGGTTCTGAGCTTTGAGAATACAAGTAGAGTTACAAGTAGAGATGGTAACAGGAGTAGGATGGAAAAGTCAAACTTAAAAAGGGAAAGACTACAAGGTGTAAATAGATTCCGTGGGAAAGAAAAAATTGGTTCGGAAAGTCAGTAAACGAAATGATGGACAAATAAAAAAAATACAAGAAGGCAGAAGAAAGGTTTGTTTTTGTTTGTTATTCCTAAGGGCAACAGAAAAAACTGGAAAGACCAGAACGGGGTCCTTGGTTTACCTCCAAATGTGAGGGAAGCAAAAAAACAAATTGCATTAGAAAATGGAAAAAAGTACAGAAGACAAGGGCTCAGAAAATAAAGGATCAGTTGAAAGCCAGAAAAAGTATACCAGATAAGGAGGGAAGGCCCAGCGATAATACAATAAGGACATAGCATCAAAAGTCAAAGTCAGACCCGAAGCTGTGTATAGCCACATCAGTATGAAGACGATAGTCAAGGGCAAGGTATAAGGCGAGGAAAGAGGTGGGGAGCTCACAAGATAACGATATAAAAAAGTATGTGAGGTGCTCAGCATGAGAATTTAAGGAAGTATTTACACTGGAATCAGAAAGGAATCTGGGAGGTCAGACAGTGGGGTACTCCAACAAGGGATATACCAAACAAATGTGGATGAAATTTTTTACAACCGAGAAGGAGGTGAAGAAGCTGCTAAGTGTCCTTGATACCTCAAAGGTGGGGGGACCCAGACATCTCTCCATGGGTCCTTAGAGAGGGATCAGCGATGCTGTGTGTGACTCTAACCACAATTTTCAACACATCCATTGAAACTGGGCAACTACCTTGAGGTATGGAAGAGTAGTCCCCAGTTAAAAAAAAAGAGACAGAAACGAGTCACAAAACTATTGACAGTGTCTCTGACGTATGTAGTATGCAAAGTCATTAGGAGAAGTTTATCAGGATGAGAGTGGTGGAGCACTAGAACAGAATACGTTATTAACACAAGCGGCATGGATTCTGGGAAGGCAAAATTCCTGTGGTCCACACACTACTGAAGGTTTTATGACAAGGTAACGAAAAAACTTGAGAGAGAGAGTGGGGTGGCTAGATTGCTTTCTTGGACTACATGAAGGCCTCAACACAGTTTTTTTTACATGAAGATTAGTGCAAAAACTAGAGGACCAGGAACATTAACAGGACGGGCACTGCAAAGGATCAGGAGGATACTTGACGGGAGGCAACAACGATTCATGGTAGTGATGAGGTGTCACATGGGGCGCCGGTGACAAAAGGGTTCCTCAGGGGTCAGTCCTAGGACAGTGCTGTCTTTGGTATATGTGAATGACATGACGGAAGGGATATACTCGGAAGAATCCTGTTTGCAAATAATGTGAAGTTAATGACGGAATTAATCGGATGAAGCTCGGGCATGGGCTACAAAGGGACCATGCACGTCTGGTCCAGAAGCTGTCTCCTGGAATTTAACCCACAATGCAAAGTTATGAAGATCGGGGAAGGCAAAGAAGACCGCAGATAGAGTTAGGCTAGGGGCCAAAAGACTGCAAACCTCACTCAAGAAAAAAGAAGGATCATGGGGTAAGTTATAATACCGAGCACATCTCTTGGGGCACACGTCAACCAGATGACTGCTGCAGCATATAGACTTGACAGCCTAAGAATAGGTTCCGTCACCTCTCTCTGTACACTGTGCACTTCAGGCCTCATACTAGAGTATGCCTCACCCGGGTTTGGAACAACACCTGGTCAAGCACGTCAAGACATTAGGAGAAAGCGCAAAGGTTTTCAACTAGACTAGTCACGGAGTTAAGGGGAATTTCCTATGTAGGTATGTTAGGAAATCGGCCGACGACATGGAAGACAGGAAGGGTTTGGGAAGACATTGGGTAACGACATACAAAATACTTGCGAGGAACTGACCATGGTGGACAGAGACGTGGACAGGAGACGGATGTTCCAGAGATGGGACACAGAAAACAAGGGGGTCACAATTGGAAAATTGAGTCCTCTTGAGTCAAGGGGATGTTAAGTAGTGTTTCTTTGTTCATAGAGTTGGTCAGGATAGTGGAAATTGTCTGGAAGTAACGAGGCAGGGAAACCATTCATAGTTTTAAGGACAAGGTACGATAAAGTTTTGGAGCAGGGAGAGATGAGGACGTAGTACTATCACTGAAGAGGCGGGGGCAGGAGCAATGAATCGACCCTGCAACTACAACAGTTAAATACAAAGGTGAGTTACACCACACGCCACACACACGCACCACCACACACACACCACACAACACACACACACACAACACACATACTCACAACTAAACACAACCAACACACACACATCACAACACACACCCACACACACACACACACACACACACACACACACACACACACACACAACACACCACCACACACAGAGCTAAGGGAAAATGTCCTATGAAGAAAAAGATTAAGGGAAATCGGCCTGATGACATGGAGGAAGGAGGGTTCCAGGGGAGACATGATAAGGACATATAAATTACTGCGTGGAAATAGACAAGGTGGACAAGGGACAGGATGTCAGGGAGGGGACCACAGAAACAAGAGGCCACAATTGAAGTTGAAAAGACCACCAAATGAGTCAGAGAGATAGTAGGAAGGATTTCCTTCAGTCATAGTGTTGTAAGGCAGTGGAATAGCTAGAAATGACGTAGTGGAGGCAGGGAACCATACACAGTTTTAAGACGAGGTTTGATAAAGCTCAGGAGCGGGAGAGATGAGGGCCTAGTAGCAACGGTGGAAGAGGCGGGGCCAGGAGCTCGGACTCGACCCCTGCCAACACAATAGGGGGTGAGTACAAACACACACACAAACACACACACACACAACACACACACACCACACACTCACACACACACACACACACACACACACCACACACACACACAGGTAAATAAAGCTCGTGGGGTAGCTAGAGGGGGGATTAGTGAGCGAGCAGGTGACGAGTGGCGGACCCCTGCAATCACAATAGGTGAGTGTACACACTACGCGCACGCGCGCTTAACACATACACACACCATGGACACAGGTTCCGCAAAA
This sequence comes from Cherax quadricarinatus, assembly GCF_026875155.1. Lineage (NCBI taxonomy): Eukaryota > Metazoa > Arthropoda > Malacostraca > Decapoda > Parastacidae > Cherax > Cherax quadricarinatus. The sequence goes on along the minus strand of NC_069399.1, from coordinate 43,853,224 downwards.
TAGATTAGTGTAAAAGCTCGAGGTACAGGCAGCAATAACGGAAAGACACTGCAATGGATCGAGGAATACCCTTATTACAGGTAGGAAAATAACGAGTGATGGTACGTGAAGAGGTGTCAGAGTTGATGCCTGTGGCGAATGGAAGCTCCCAAGGGTCCCGTCTAGGGCCGGTGTTGTTTCTGGTATATGTGAATTACAGGACCCGAATGTATTTAGATTCAGATGTGCTTTTTTTGCAGACGAGTAATGTAATGCCAGGAATTGAAGCGGACATGCTTCAAGTTGGACTACCACAGGTATCTGGATAGGTTGCACGCCTGGTCCAACAAATGGCTCCTGGGAGTTTAATCCAACTTTTGCAATGTTGTCGAACTAGAGATCCGAAAAGATGTTTAAAAGTGGGTTGGGTGTTTGTGGGGTTGTGGGGGTGTTGGGGGGTTGTGGGTATTGTTGTCGAACAAAGAAACCAAAAAAAAAATGTTAAACGGGTATTTTTTGTGGGTTCGGGGGTTGTGAGTTTTTGGGGTGGGTGTTTGTTGTCGAACAGAGATACCAAAAAAAAAGAGTTTTAAGTGGGTTTTTGTGTGGGTTTTGGGGGGTTTTGAAAGGGTGTTGTGGATTGTGGGTTTGTGGGTTGTGGGGTGTTGTGGATTGTGGTGTTGGGGGTTTTGGGTGATGTTGTCGAAACAAGGTGTTGAAAATGGTTATAAGTTGGGGGGTTTGTTTTTGTGGGTTTGTGGGGTGTGGGTGATGTGGGTTGGGGTGTTGTGGATTGGGGGTGTTGGTCGAACTAGGACCCGAAAAAGTGTTATAAGGGGTTGTGGCGTTGTTGTCGAACTAAGATAACCTAAAAGAGGTGATCTGTTGTAAGTTTTCGTGTGTGTTTTGTTTGTTTTTCATTTTTTTTTTTTTTTTGCGCCCCATTTTTATATCTTATTGGAGGTGAGTGTACCCCATAAAAATTTAGTAATCGTCTTGTTAAGGATTTGAAGGATTGTTGAAAATGGGTTTATTCTGTGATGTTGATCTTATTTATGGTGTTTTTGGTGGTTTTTGGGCAGTATTCGGTGCTTTTTTGGTTGTATTCAGTGGTGATTTGGGAGACTAAAATGTTTTGGACTTTTCAAAGGTTTTTTTTAAAAGGTGTTCAAATGATGTCAAGAGTTTTTTATAAAGGGTGTTCTGGGAGATTCAGTTGTGTTTGGGGGGGGTTTTTTCAAAAGATGTTTTGGAGTATTCAAAGGTAATTGGGGTGTTTTTGGGTTTTTTCAAAGTAAAGTGTCGAGTTAGTTTTTGTGATACGTTGTAAAAATCTGGAGAATGGGGGAGGATTTGGGGGATGATTGTAATTTAAATGAAATATGAAAGGTAGATAAATTAGAGAGGGTCAAATCTTATTGGGAGTTTTTCAAATGATTTTTTTGGAAGTGTTTCGTGTTTGGGAAATGTTCAAAGGTATTTTTTGAGTATTCAAAAATTTATGAGATTTTTTTAAAAAGGTTTTAAAAAGTAAAGTAAATGTGTTGTGTGTGTGTGTCCTTTTAATTTTCGTAATTAAAAAATTGTGTCAGTGAATTTATCGAAAAGTGTTATAAGTTGAAATGTTTGGTGACTTTTTTTTATAAAATAGTTAAAACGAAAAAAAATTGTGGGTTATGAGAAAATTGTGGAATGGGGGGAGTGTGAGGGTTTGGGAGGGCGGGGAGAAGGTTTCTTCGGGGGGAGTGACCTAGATGTTACTGAGATCGGTCAGTTAAGATTCGCCGGATTTTTTTCTATGAAATAGTTAAAACGAAAAAATTTATCTAGACTTGGGGAAAGTGAATCTTTGTAAAGAAAATTTTGAATTGTTTTGGGGATTAACGAAAAAAAAGGGGGAAATTTTTTGGTTATCCTGGGTTTTGAGGAAAATGTGTAAAGTTTTCCCAAATTTTTATATGAAATGTGTAATACTGAATGGTGACGACGAAAAAATCCAGAACAAAAAAGCATAAATTTCTCAAGAGAAAATATTTATTTTTTGTCATGAATTGTACTTTTTTCAATGAATTTTTTTTTTGGATGTATATGAAATGCATTTTGGTTTAAATTAAAAAAATAAAATATTGTGATTAGTGTTATCCTGCATTTTATTTTTCTGCTCGACAAGTTTACCCTTTTGTGGGTCATCACGTGACGTCACTGCATAGGGGGAAGTACAAAATTCAGCCTTGGGTGAGGTCATCGCGTGACGTCACTGACCGCCACCGAGTAAACATGGGGGGGGGTGAGTCACACTTGTTTTAACCTGTAGTAAGAGAAAGTACCGCCCCATAGGGGGGGTTTTTATTTTAATGCTTCCCCTAGAGGGGGGAACCAAAAAACTTGATCCCAAAAGGGAGGAGGGAAAAACTTGACCCAGGAGATTGGGGGGAGAAATACTGATCCCCGGGGATGGATAAAATATTGGGGTAGAAGTGGATGGTGGGGGGTGTTTATCCGAGGAACTGGGGCAGGGAAATTTGGGGTCAAGTGGGGGTCCATTTTGAATGCTTCCCCCCATAGGGGGGGAAACCAAAAAAAATTGATCCAAGGAAGTGGAGGAGAAATACTTGGACATAGAGGGTAGAAGTGGATGGTGGGAGGTGTGGGGGAAGGTGTTGATCCGAGGAGATCATAAGAAATTCGAAACCCCTTAGGGGGGAAACCAAGGAAGTGGAGGAGAAATATATGGTTTAGAGGGTGTTGATCCGAGGAGATGGAGATCATAAGAAAATGAAAATAAAAAAAAACGAAAAAATTTGGGGTGGAAGTGCAGTGGAAACCCAAAAACTTGATCCGAGGAGATGGAGTCTTTGTATTATTGATATCGAGAAAAACTTGATCCAAGGAGTTGGAGATCATAAGAAAATGAAATAAAAAAAATTAAAAAAAATTTGGGATGGGGGTGAAAGTGGGAGGGTGAACCTCAAAAACTTGATCCGAGGAGATGGAGAGCACAAGAAAATGAATTTCAAAAAAAATTTGAAAAAAATTCGGAAAAAGTTCGGGGGGCGGGGGCGATCCGGACGACTTTTGCAGAAGGCGTGGTGGGCGGGAGGGCGGGCGGGGGGTCGTGGGTGGGGGTCGTGGGTGGGCGTCATGGTTGGGGGTCGCAGGTGGGGATCGTGGGTTGGGGTCGGGGGGGGGGTCGTTGGGGGGTCGTGGTTGGGGGTCGTGGATGGGTCAGGGGTGGGGTCATGGGTGGGGGTCGTGGGTGGGGGTCGTGGGTGGGGTCGTGGGTCCGCTCAGGAAAGCGAGCCACTCAGGAAAAGGAGCCACTCTCTAGAAGGCCTTTTCAGGGGGAGCCATACTGTGGGAGCCATACTGTAGAGAGCCATACTGTAAAAAACTTCACTACTACTACTACAAACTACTACTACTACTACTACTAACTAATAATAATAATAATAATAATAAAGAAAATTAATTAAAAAGGTGTGTGAGTACGTGTACTCCCCTAATTGTGGTTGCAGGGGTCGATTCACAGAGCCTGGCCCCACCTCTTCACTGGTCGCTACTAGATCACTTTTCCTGCTCCATGAGCTTTATCATACCTCTTCTTAAAGCTATGTATGGATCCTGCCTCCACTACATCATTTCCCAGATTATTCCATTTCCCTGACAACTTTTGGGGACTGAAGAAATACTTCCTAATAATCCGTGTGACTCATCTGAGTTTTCAACTTCCAGTTGTGACCCCTTGTTGCTGGTCACACTCAGAAACATCCTTTTTCCTATCCACCTTGTCAATTCCTCTCAGTTTTTTAGATCTAGTTACCATGCCCCCTCTATCCCTCCTTTCCTCCAGTGCTGTCAGGTTGACTTCCTTTAGCCTCTCCTCGTAGGACATACCACTTAGCTCTGGGACAAGTCTTGTTGCAAACATCTGCACTTCTGTAATTTCTTGACTTGCTTGGGCCAGGTTGGGTTCCATACTATTGCTGCATACCCAAATGGGCCTATGTACATAGTGTACAGGGACTTATATGATTCCTTACTCGGGTATCGAAACGCTAATTCGTAGATTTGCCAGGCACCCATATGCTGCAGCAGTTATTTTGGGTTTGAGGTGAGCCTCAGAAGATGTGCTCGATATGATACTCTTTCCCAAGATCCTTTTCCTTGAGTAAGGTTTACAGCCTTTGGCCCCTTAGCCTATACTCTGCCCTGTAGCCCTTCTTTGACCTTCCCCAGTCTTGGTGACTTTGCACTCTTTGGAGTTAAACTCTTGGCAGGACCAGTTTTTTGGACCATGCTTGCAGCCACTTGAATTCTCGCATTTTGCTTCACATTGTCAGCAAACAGGAACACCTTTGAATCTAACCATTCCCCTCATGTCCCTTCACATGAGGAAGCAGCACAAGCCTTAGGACTGACCGTTGTGGAACCTCGCCCCGTTACATGCCCCACCTCTTTTTGACACCTCGTTGTTTCCTTCCGTCAGGTAATTCCCTGATCCATTGCAGTTTCCCTTTTCCTGTTATACTTGCCTGCCCTCAAGCATTAATCTCATGTGTGGAACTGTACTGAAAACCTTCTATCAGTACCAGAAAACGCAGTGTACCCATCCCTCTCTCCTGCCTTGCTTCTGTCATTTTTATCTTAAAACCCCCAGTAGGTTTGTGACACAGGACTTACCCCCCTGAAATTGTGATGGTTCTCATGTATAAGCTTATTCCATGGCTTCTCCATGGCTTTGTGCACTATAGATGTCAGTGAAATTGGTATGTAGTTTAATGCTACCTGTCTGTCTCCTTTCTTAAAGACTGGGACTACATTTGCTATCTTTCCCTATTTCAGGTACTTGCTATGTTTCGATTGATTTGTTGATGATTGTTGTTTTGTGGCACACACAATGCCTCTGCTTCCACTCACAGGACCCATGGAGAGATGTTTTTTGGGTCCCCACAGCTTTTGAGGTATCTAGTTCACTTATGAGCCTCTTCACCTCCTTGGTTGTAGGTCCAATACTTGTTGGTGTACCCTACCATCCCTGTTTGCTGGAGTCCTTTCTATCTCCACTGAAAATACTTCCTGAAATCCATGTTTTAGTTCTTCAGATATTTCTTGATCGTTTCTTGTGTGTGTGTGGTGTGTGTGTGGTTGGGGTGTGTGTGTACTCAAGTAGTATACTTGCCTATTGTAGAATATGAGTAGAGGTGGGAGGAGATAGTAATGAGGGATGGGAAAGGGGTACAGAGAGAAAAAGAGAGGGGGAGGGGTGAAAAAGAGAGAGAGAGAGAGAAAGAGAAGGGAAGGAGGGGGGGGAATAGAGGAGGTACTCACCTTGTAGAGAATAGCAGATAATATGATAATCAACATAACAGCGCCGATAACAGCAAGGGAAAAGCCTCCAAAAACCCAGTGGGCCTTCAGGACTCCAGGCCAGTCTGTCCCTCCCGCCATACACAACACGGGGGGTTTAAAAACCACATAACACGGGGTTAAATCACAACATGGGGGTTTAAATGTCTCAAAGACCAAAACTTTAAAATATATGATTAACTAAGGATATTAAATGATTATAAATGATCAATATTGAAAGTTAGATGACTAATATTGACATTAGTTGACTATATTGATGTTAATGACTAATATTGATATTAACTGACTAATATTGATGTTTTAAATGACTAATATTGATGTTAATTAACTAATACTGATGTAATTGATTAAAAATTGATGTTAATATTGATGTGAATATTGATGTTAATTTTACTAATATTTATATTAAGTGACTAATATTGATGTAATTGACTAATATTAATATTGAAATAATATTTATGCAATTGACTAATATTGATAATAATTGACTAATCTGGGGTGCTAATTTACTTAATATTGATGTTAACTGAGTAATATTTATGAAATTGACTAATACTGATATTAATTGACTAACATTGATGTTAATTGAATAATACTGATTTTAACTAACTAATATTGATGTTAATTGACTAATATTGATATTAACTGCTAATATTGATATTAATTGACTAATATTTATATAAAATTTAATAATATTGATGTTAATTGACTAATATTGATATTAACTAACTAATATTGGTATTAATTGATTAATATTGATATAAATTGAGTAATATTGGTGTTAATTGTCTAATACTGATATTAACTGATTAATATTGATATTAATTTACTAATATTGATATTAATTAACTAAAATTTATATTAACTGACTAATATTGATATTGGTTCACTAATACTGATGTTAGTTGATCAATATTGATATTGATTGAATAAGGTCGTTAATAAATAGCAATGGCAATAATAATTTACAAAATCTGGATATTTAAATGATTCACGTTTTGGAATTAATAGATAAATATAGAGGATAAATTACGAAATATTAGATTAACTTACGAAACATTAGAATAAATTGCCAAATTAAATAACCAAATATTGAAGTTAAATGACCAAATATTGAAGTTAAATGACCAAATATTGAAGTTAAATGACCAAATATTGAAGTTAAATGACCAAATATTGAAGTTAAATGACCAAATATTGAAGTTAAATGACCAAATATTGAAGTTAAATGACCAAATATTGAAGATAAATGACCAAATATTGAAGTTAAATGACCAAATATTGAAGTTAAATGACCAAATATTAAAGTTAAATGACCAAATATTGATATTATTAACTGACCAAATATTGGTATTAAAGGAACAAATACTGACATTAAGTGACCAGATATTGACGCTAATTAACATTAATGAAAAAATTAACGTTAAATAACATGATTATACAATATTGAAATTAAATCAACAGAAATCAATATAAATAAACAAATTATATATATATATATATATTTTTTTTTTTTTATTATCACACTGCCCGTCCCCCCACCGAGGCGGGTCCCCCCCCCCCCGAAAAAGAAAAACTTTCACCATCATTCACTCCATCACTGTCTTGCCAGAAGGGTGCTTTACACTACAGTTTTTAAACTGCAACATTAACACCCCTCCTTCAGAGTGCAGGCACTGTACTTCCCATCTCCAGGACTCAAGTCCGGCCTGCCGGTTTCCCTGAATCCCTTCATAAATGTTACTTTGCTCACACTCCAACAGCACGTCAAGTATTGAAAACCATTTGTCTTCATTCACTCCTATCAAACACGCTCACGCATGCCTGCTGGAAGTCCAAGCCCCTCGCACACAAAACCTCCTTTACCCCCTCCTCCAACCCTTCTAGGCCGACCCCTACCCCGCCTTCCTTCCACTACAGACTGATACACTCTTGAAAATCATTCTGTTTCGCTCCATTCCTCTACATGTCCGAACCACCTCAACAACCCTTCCTCAGCCCTCTGGACAACAGTTTTTGGTAATCCCGCACCTCCTCCTAACTTCCAAACTACGAAAACTCTGCATTATATTCACACCACACATTGCCCTCAGACATGACATCTCCACTGCCTCCAGCCTTCTCCTCGCTGCAACATTCATCACCCACGCTTCACACCCATATAAGAGCGTTGGTAAAACTATACTCTCTACATTCCCCTCTTTGCCTCCAAGGACAAAGTTCTTTGTCTCCACAGACTCCTAAGTGCAACACTCACTCTTTTTTTTCCCTCATCAATTCTATGATTCACCTCATCTTTCATAGACCCCTCCGCTGACACGTCCACTCCCAAATATCTGAATACATTCACCTCCTCCATACTCCTCTCCCTCCAATCGATATTCAATCTTCATCATCTAATCTTTTTGTTATCCTCATAACCTTACTCTTTCCTGTATTTCACCTTTAATTTTCTTCTTTTGACAAACCCCACCAAATTCATCCACCAATCTCTGCAGCTTCTCTTCAGAATCTCCCAAGAGCAAAAGTGTCATCAGCAAAGAGCAGCTGTGACAACTCCCACTTTGTGTGTGATTCTTTATCTTTTAACTCCACGCCTCTTGCCAAGACCCCGCATTTACTTCTCTTACAACCCATCATAAATATTTTAAAAACAACCACGGGACATCACAACCTTGCAAAGGGCCTACTTTACTGGGAAAAAAAATTTTCCCTTTTTTCCTACATATCAACTGACCTCACTATCCTCGTAAAAACTTTTCACTGTTTCAGAAACCCCTACCCCCTACACCATACATTTTGCAACCTGCCACATTGCCCCCCTATCCCCCCGCATACGTTTTTTCCCAAATCCAAAATGCCACAAAAGCCCCTTTTTAGCCTTATCTAAATACTTTTCACTTAATGTTTCACTGTAAACACCTGCCCCCACACACCCCAAACCTTTCCTAAACCCTCCTTGTTCATCGCTATCCTATTCTCCGTCTTACTCTTAATTTTTTTCAATTATAACCAAACCATACACTTTACCAGGTACCTCAACAACTTACCCCCTATAATTTTTGCACTCTTTTTACCCCTTTTTCCCTTTAACAAAGGAACTATGCATCTCTCCCCAAATCCCTAGGTACCTTACCCTTTTCCAACATTTTTTTAAATAATTCCCAAACCCATCCAAAACTATACCCCACCTGTTTAAAAACATTTCACTTTATCCCATCAATCCCGGCTGCCTTACCCCTTTCTTTTTACCTCCCTGCCCACGAACTTCCCCCCCACTCACAATGGCTCTTCCTCACTCCACAAGATGTTTATTCCTCCTTGCCCTATACACGAAATCACAGCTTCCCCAACTCATCAAAATTTTAAAAATTCCCAAAATATTCCCCCATCTTTCCCCAAAACCCTAACTCTCCATTTAAAAACTCTCCTTCCTATTTTTAACTGACAAAACCATTTGTTCCTAGGCTTTCTTAAATTGTTAATCCACTCCAAAACTTTTTTTTATTTTCAACAAAATTTGTTGATAACATCTCACCCATTATATATAATATATATATATATATATATAAATATATATATATATATATAATTTTTAAAATTATTTATATATATATAAAAAAATATAGGGTTTAAATTTATGGGACCCAAGCCTCGGAGAAGTGGATAAAAAGGGTTTAAGGAAGAATATTTGGATTTTTTCCTGAAGCCGTTTAATACCCACTTCCCCTACCACCCCACTTTTTTATATTTTTTTTTACCTAGCAATATTTTTTACATAATATGGTAAGAAATTTAAAAATACATTGTTGAATAAAGGGGGCAATACGGTACATGTGTTATTTTGTTACCGATTATAAGGGAAAATCTCCACACTCCTCAGAGCGGGCGTGTCCCCAAAAAACAGCAGGGATTACCCCTTTGAACAGCCGCACTGACCGCTGGGAACAGAAACAGCTGCCCTGGGATTCCATTACCCTGATGAGTTTTTTCCCACTCCTTTTAAAGGGAAATTTTGATGCACTCTTTCCCCAAGACCAAGGGTCCCGAGCATAGGGAACAAACATATAAAGATGGGCCAAATTTTTCCATATTTTCTAGATTTTGGGACCCCTGAAGCTGGCACTGCCCCCCCCTTCCCCCCTGGGGTATTGGAGATAGGTATCAGCCAAGGTAGATGCACAGTAACCCACACCCCCTGCTTCCCATCGTCCAGGGTTAAGGGTGATACCATCTGGGCGCTTCTGGCTGCCATCAATCGCATAGTTGGGGTGGCTCCCTTTCTGCTGGGCATCCAGCTTTGTGAGGGGTCCTCTTTATAATGTTTTAACCTCCTCATGTCTTGCAACTTTTCCCCGGGTTTCGGGACACAAGACCATGGTCCCGAAACGGTCTGCTGCTTCAATCCACAAATAC
>NC_069399.1:43802228-43842962 GCF_026875155.1 Cherax quadricarinatus | reverse complement strand
AGGGTTTTTAAAAGGGGAGGGTGCAAAGCATATTTATCTTTTGGGGAAAAAAGGTATGGTGTTTTAAGAGGGGGAAAAAAAGTTTCCCTTGGGAAAGGGGAAGTTAGATAATTTTAAACCCCTCAAGGGTTAACGGGTGATAAAGTTGCAGGGGGAGAAGCGGAGGATGGAATGTCATGTCTGGGCAATGTGTGGTGGAATATATGCAAGAATTCGTAGTTTGGAAGTAGAGGAGGTGCGGGATTACCAAAACTGTTGTCCAAGGGCTGAGAGGGTTGTTGAGGTGGTGGGAATTGAAGAGAGAATGGAAGCGAAACAAAAATGCCCTTCAAGAGTGTATCATTCTGTAGTGGAAGGAAGCGGGTAGGGGTGGCCTAGGAAGGTTAAAGGGAGGGGTAAAGGAGGTTTGTGTCGAGGGCTTGGACTTCCAGCAGGCATGCGTGAGGTTTTTGATAAGTGAAGAAGCCCAAATGTTTTCAATACTTGACGTGCTGTTGGAGTGTGAGCAAAGTAACATTTATGAAGGGATTCAGGAAACCGGCAGGCCGGACTTGAGTCCGAGAGGAAGTACAGTGCTGCCTCTGAAGAGGGGTGTTAGTTGCAGTTTAAAAACCTGTAGTGTAAACACCTTCTGGAAAGGGACAGTGAGGAGTGAATGATGGTGAAAGTTTTTTCTTTTTGGGCCACCCTGCCTCGTGGAGACGGCCAGTTTTGAAAAATAAAAAAAAAAAATATATATATATATAATTTGTTTATTTATATTGATTTCTGTTGATTTAATTTCAATATTGTATAATCATTTATTTAACGTTAATTTTTTCATTAATGTTAATTAGCGTCAATATCTGGTCACTTAATGTCAGTATTTGTTCCTTTAATACCATATTTGGTCCCTTAATAATATCAATATTTGGTCATTTAACTTTAATATTTTGGGCATTAACTTTAATATTGGTCATTTAACTTCAATATTTGGTCATTTATCTTCAATATTTGGTATTTAACTTCAAATTTGTCATTTAACTTCAAAATTTGGTCATTTTAATTCAATATTTGGTCATTTAACTTCAATATTTGGTCATTTTAACTTCAATATTTTTCATTTAACTTCAATATTTGTCATTTAACTTCAATATTGGTTATTTTAAATTTTGGCAATTATTCAAGTTTCGTAAATTAATTTTAATTTTTTCGTAATTTTTCCTCTATATTTATCTATTAATTCCAAACGTGAATCATTTAAATATCCAGATTTTGTAAATTATATTTTCCATTTCTATTTATTAACGACCTATTCAATCAATATCAATATTGATCAACTAACATCAGTATAGTGAACCAATATCAATATTAGTCAGATAATATAATTTTTAGTTAATTAATATCAATATTAGTAATTAATATCAATATTAATCAGTTAAAAATCAGTATTAGACAATTAACACCCAATATTACTCAAATTTATATCAATATTAATCAATTAATACCAATATTAGTTAGTTAATATCAATATTAGTCAATTAACATCAATATTATTAAATTTTATATAAATATTAGTCAATTAATATCAATATTAGCAGTTAATATCAATATTAGTCAATTAACATCAATATTAGTTAGTTAAAATCAGTATTATTCAATTAACATCAATGTTAGTCAATTAATATCAGTATTAGTCAATTTCATCAATATTACTCAGTTAACATCAATATTAGTAAATTAGCATCAGTATTAGTCAATTATTATCAATATTAGTCAATTGCATCAATATTAGTCAATATTAATATTAGTCAATTACATCAATATTAGTCACTTAATATCAATATTAGTCAATTAACATCAATATTCACATCAATATTAACATCAATATTAATCAATTAACATCAGTATTAGTTAATTAACATCAATATTAGTCAGTTAAAATCAATATTAGTCAGTTAATATCAATATTAGTCATTTAACATCAATATTAGTCAACTAATGTCAATATTAGTCATCTAACATCAATATTGATCATTTATAATCATTTAATATCCTTAGTTAATCATATATTTTAAAGTTTTGGTCTTCTGAGACATTTAACCCCATGTTGTGTATTTAACTCCGTGTTATGTGGTATTTAACCCCCGTGTTGTGTATGGCAGGAGGGACAGACTGGCCTGGAGTCCCTGAAGGCACTAGGTTTCTGGAGGCTGTTCCTTGCTGTTATCGGCGCTGTTATGTTGATTATCATATTATCTGCTATTCTCTACAAGGTGAGTACCTCCTCTATTCCCCCCCCCTCCTTCCCTTCTCTTTCTCTCTCTCTCTCTTTTTCACCCCTCCCCCCTCTCTTTCTTCTCTCTGTACCCCTTTCCCATCCCTCATTACTCATCTCCTACCACCTCTACTCATATTCTACAATAGGCAAGTATACATACTTGAGTACACACACACACACACACACACACACACACACACACAACAAAAGAAACGATCAAGAAATATCTGAAGAACTCAACATGAGATTTCAGGAAGTATTTTCAGTGGAGATAGAAAGGACTCCAGCAAACATGGATGGTAGGGTACACCAACAAGTATTGGACCTACAACCAAGGAGGTGAAGAGGCTCATAAGTGAACTAGATACCTCAAAAGCTGTCGGACCCAAAAACATCTCTCCATGTGTCCTGTGAGTGGAAGCAGAGGCATTGTGTGTGCCACTAACAACAATCATCAACAAATCAATCGAAACATAGCAAGTACCTGAAATATGGAAGATAGCAAATGTAGTCCCAGTCTTTAAGAAAGGAGACAGACAGGTAGCATTAAACTACATACCAATGTCACTGACATCTATAGTGCATAAAGCCATGGAGAAGCCATGGAATAAGCTTATACATGAGAACCATCACACTTTCAGGGAGGGTAAGTCCTGTGTCACAAACCTACTGGAGTTTTAAGATAAAAATGACAGAAGCAAGGCAGGAGAGAGGGATGGGTACACTGCGTTTTCTGGTACTGATAGAAGGTTTTCAGTACAGTTCCACACATGAGATTAATGCTTGAGGAGCAGGCAAGTATAACAGGAAAGGAACTGCAATGGATCAGGGAATACCTGACGAGAAGGAAACAACGAGGTGTCAGAAGAGTGGGCGCATGTAACGAGCGAGGTTCCACAACGGTCAGTCCTAAGGCTTGTGCTGCTTCCATCATGTGAATGACATGACGGAATGGTTAGATTCAAAGGTGTTCCTGTTTGCTGACAATGTGAAGCAAATGCGAAGAATTCAAGTGGCTGCAAGCATGGTCCAACAACTGGCTCCTGCCAAGAGTTTAACTCCACAGAGTGCAAAGTCACCAAGACTGGGGAAGGTCAAAGAAGACTACAGACAGAGTATAGGCTAAGGGGCCAAAGGCTGTAAACCTTACTCAAGGAAAAGGATCTTGGGATGAGTATCATATCGAGCACATCTTCTGAGGCTCACCTCAACCAAATAACTGCTGCAGCATATGGGTGCCTGGCAAATCTACGAATAGCGTTTCGATACCTGAGTAAGGAATCATATAAGTCCCTGTATACTATGTACATCAGGCCCATATTGGGTATGCAGCAATAGTATGGAACCCACACCTGGCCAAGCAAGTCAAGAAATTACAGAAGTGCAGATGTTTGCAACAAGACTTGTCCCAGAGCTAAGTGGTATGTCCTACGAGGAGAGGCTAAAGGAAGTCAACCTGACAGCACTGGTGGAAAGGAGGGATAGAGGGACATGGTAACTAGATCTAAAATACTGAGAGGAATTGACAAGGTGGATAGGAACAGGATGTTTGTGAGATGTGACACAGCAACAAGGGGTCACAACTGGAAGTTGAAAACTCAGATGAGTCACACAGATTATTAGGAAGTATTTCTTCAGTCACAAAGTTGTCAGGAAGTGGAATAATCTGGGAAGTGATGTAGTGGAGGCAGGATCCATACATAGCTTTAAGAAGAGGTATGATAAAGCTCATGGAGCAGGAAGAATGATCTAGTAGCGACCAGTGAAGAGGTGGGGCCAGGCTCTGTGAATCGACCCCTGCAACCACAATTAGGGGAGTACACGTACTCACACACATTTTAATTAATATCTTTATTATTATTATTATTATTATTTAGTAGTAGTAGTTAGTAGTAGTAGTAGTAGTAGTAGTAGTAGTAGTGAAGTTTTCCTACAGTATGGCTCTCTACAGTATGGCTCCCACAGTATGGCTCCTCCTGAAAAGGCCTTCTAGAGAGTGGCTCCTTTTCCTGAGTGGCTCGCTTTCCTGAGCGGACTCCCACGACCCCACCACGACCCCCACCCACGACCCCCACCCATGACCCACCCATGACCCCATCCACGACCCCCAACCACGACCCCCACCAACGACCCCCACCCACGCCCCCCAAACCCACGATCCCCACCTGCGACCCCCAACCATGGGACGCCCCACCCAACGACCCCCACCCACGACCCCCCCGCCCGCCCTCCCGCCCCACCCACCCGCCTTCTGCAACGTCGTCCGGATCGCCCCCGCCCCCCGAACTTTTTCCGATTTTTTTCAAATTTTTTTGGAATTTCATTGTGCTCTCCATCTCCTCGGATCATGTTTTTGAGGTTCACCCTCCCACTTTCACTCCCATCCCAAATTTTTTTGAATTTTTTTTTAATTTCATTTTCTAATGATCTCCAACTCCTTGGATCAAGTTTTTCTCGATATCAATAATACAAAGACTCCATCTCCTCGGATCAAGTTTTTGGGTTTCCACCGCACTTCCACCCCAAATTTTTTCGTTTTTTTTTTATTTTCATTTTCTTATGATCTCCATCTCCTCGGATCAACACCCTCTAAACCATATATTTCTCCTCCACTTCCTTGGTTTCCCCCCTATGGGGTTTCGAATTTCTTATGATCTCCTCGGATCAACACCTTCCCCCACACCTCCCACCATCCACTTCTACCCTCTATGTCCTAAGTATTTCTCTTCCACTTCCTTGGATCAAGTTTTTTTGGATTCCCCCCTATGGGGGTAAGCATTCAAAATGGACTCCCACTTGCATCCCAAATTCCCTGCTCCAGTTCCTCGGATCAACACCCTCCCACCATCCACTTCTACCCCAAGTATTTCTACTCCATCTCCTTGGATCAAGTATTTCTCCTCCATCTCCTGGGATCAAGTATTTCTCCTCCATCTCCTGGGATCAAGTTTTTTGGATTCCCCCTCTAGGGGTAAGCATTCAAATGAACTCCCCCTATGGGGCATGGTACTTTCTCTTACTACAGGTCTAAACAAGTGTGACATCACCCCACCCATGTTTACTCGGTGGCGGTCAGTGACGTCACGCGATGACCTCACACACACAGGCTGAATCTTGTCGACTTCCCCCTATGTCAGTGACGTCACGTGATGACCACACACACAGGCTGAATCTTGTCGAGCAGACAATAAAATGCAGGATAACACTAATGCACAATATTTTCATTTATTAATTATACAACCAATGCATTTCATATACATCCAACAAAAAAATTCATTGAAAAAAGATACAATTCATTGACTAAAATCAACATATTTTTCTCTTGAAGAAATTCTATGCATTTTGTTCTGGATCATCTTCGTCGTCACCATCTCAGTATTACACATTTCATATACAACATAGGGAAAACATTACACATTTTCACTCTTAACCCAGGAAAAACCCAAATAATTCCACATTTTTTCGTTAATACCCACAACAATTCACAATTTCTTTACAAAAGATTCACTTTCCCTCAAGTCTAGATAATTTTCTCGTTTTAACTATTTCATCAGAAAAAGTCCGGCGAATCTTAACTGACCGATCTCAGATAACATCTCAGGTCACTCCCCACGAAGTAACCTTCTCCCCGCCCTCCCAAACCCTCACACTCCCACCCATCTCACAATTTTCGCTCATAACCAGACAATTTTTCTCGTTTTAAACTATTTCATCAGAAAAAGTCACCACAACACTTACAACTTATAATCACTTTTCGATAAATTCACTAGACACAATTTTACATATTACGAAGTTAATAGGCACACACACACACACACACACTTCACTTTACTTTGAACACCTTCAAAACACTCTCATAAATCATTGAATACTCACAAAAATACCTTTGAACATTTCCAATCACTGAAACACTTCCAAAATATCATTTTGAATACTCCCAAATAAGATTTGACATCTCTAATTTATCTACACTTACATATTTCATTAAATTACAACTCATCCACCAAAACTCCTCCCTCATTCTCCAGATTTTTACAACAGTATCACAAAAACTAACTCAGACACTTTACTTTGAACAACACCAAAAACACCATCAATTACCTTTGAATACTCCAAACACATCATTCGAACACCCCCAAATCACAACTGAATACTCCCAGAACACCTTCATAAATACTCTTGCACATCATTTGAACACCTTCAAAAACACCTTTGAATAGTCGCAAACACCATTTGAGTACTCCCAAATACACCACTGAATACAACCAAAACAGCACCGAATACTGCCCAAACACCACCAAAATCACCATAAACTAAGATCAACATCACAGACTAACACCCATTTTCACACAAATCCTCTCAAATCACTATAACCAAGACGATTACTAATTTCTATGAGTACACTCACCTCCAACTAAGATATAACATGAGCGCAAAAAAAAAAAAACATGAACACAAACAAAACACACACGAACACTTACAACAGAATCACCTCTTTTACGGTATCTCTAGTTCGACAACAACGCCCACAACCCACAACTTATAACCACTTTTTCGGCATCACTAGTTCGACAACAACACCCACAATCCAAAACCCACCCACAACCCACATCACCCACACCCCACAACACCCACCCCAACAACCCACAACTTATAACCACTTTTCAACACCTCTAGTTCGACAACATCACCCAGAACCCACAACACCCACAATCCACAACCACCCCACAACCCACAACACCCACAATCCACAACACCCTACAACCCACAAAACCCACAACAACAACCCACTTAAAACTTCTTTTTTTGGTATCTCTAGTTCGACAACAACACCCAAACCAAACCCACAACACTCACAACCCACGACACCCACAAAAACTACCCGCTTATAACATTTTTTTTTTGGTTTCTTTAGTTCGACAACAATACCCACAACCCCACAAAACCCACAACCCACAAACACCCACAACCCACTTATAACATCTTTTCGGTATCTCTAGTTCGACAACAACACCCACAACACCCACAACCCACAACACCACACCACACACCACAACACCCACTTATAACATCTTTTCGGTATCTCTAGTTTCGACAACAACACCCACAACCCACAACACCCACAACCCACAGCACCCCACAACCCACAACACCCACAACAACAACCCACTTATAACATCTTTTTCGATATCTCTAGTTCGACAACAATACCCAAAAACCCTCATCACTTACCAATTTATTCACAATTTTTCCTTTCGATACAAATTTTTCCCCTTCTTTTTATTGAATCTTAAAATGTAATACACATTCCTCCCTACATTACTAAAATTCTAATAAAATCCTCTCCATACCCATCTCCTTGTATCCACATAAATTAATATTATACTCACAACAAGTAATCTCCACTACCCAACTACTGCGACATGTTTCTACACACTCCAATCTTTTCCAGTGTATCATAACTTTTCACTTCTATAATTTCTTTTATCATCTTCACACATTACCTTTATTTTCAGTAAAATCCCCCCATATTTCATTAAATTTTTATACAACCCTCCCCATACCCCTCTCCATCTCACCCACATTTCTTCACACCCAAACTCACACCGTCTCCCAACAAACCTCTTCAGAACAAACACAAAAATCACATTTCACATCCATAAATGCATCTCATCACCCATCTCAAATTTCCACTAAAATCACTGTAACCAAGATTTTCACAAAATTCTATGACCAACTAACACACACAGACAACTCACTTTACTTTGAACACCTTCAAAACACTCTCTTACATCTTCATTTGAGACCACTTTTCTCAATATCTCTTAAGAAATATTTTCTCATCGACAACCTTTATCATCTCACTACAGAACAACCCACAGATTACTTCGAACACTCTCAAATCATTTGAATACTCACATAAACACCTTTGGACATTTTCCAAACAACACTGAAACTTTCCAAGTCAACATTTTGATTACTCCCAAATAAGATTTGACATCTCTAATTTATCTACACTTACATATTTTATTAAATTACAACTCATCCCCAAACTCCTCCCTCATTCTCCAGGATTTTTACAACAGTATCACAAAAACTATACACTTATGTCTCGCTTCCAACCAGGCCCTCACATTCACACGACACGAAAAAAAATACACACAACACACCTACAACCAGCTCCACACACACACACAATACCACTTTCTTTGTACAAAACCGATAGACATCATCAATACCTTGGATTACAAAAATACAATGGAAAATTAAAGACATCATCAACTCACTTGAATTACTTCGAACCCCTGGTTAACCTCCGGGTAAACCGAAATCGCCCAAATCATTATCTTAAAAATCACCACAAACACAACACAACACCACCAACACACACCACTTTTATTGTAAACCCTCAAAATAACTATATACCATGTGGACAATACCTAAAGTAGTGCCGAAATCACCTCGCAATGCCTCGTATATCCAAGGAACTGCTGAATCTACCAAACAGCCACCGATATAGGCCCTGAATCCAAAATCGGAAACCTTTAGATCGACCCACGAACCGTTGATACCCGGAACAACCTCAGGAACACTCCAGGTAAGGACGATACTACACTCAGACCTATAAGCCAGGTAGCCGTAAAAAAAGATTCTCATAACATGAATACACATAAAACCCTATGAACATTTCCACACAACATGGAACACGGACGGGCAGCGATCACCACCAACCGAAAACTAACAATACCCCGACTAAAACAAAAGCTAAGACATCCATCAACTATCATCATGACCTATTTATATAACATTCGCACAAAAAAAAAAAAAATTCCACAACTTCATTACAATATCAAAAAACTCCCTTACACCACCAACACATACCAGCACAGATAGGGATCACCTCCCAAATTACAATCCATCATCTTTTACTGACGACTACACACCACACTACTTCATTTAACTATGAGAGAAGCTACTTTTATAAACATGTTATATCCAATAAATCTAAGATCACCACAAACAGACGTTTAACCCCAATTCTATACCACACCACTACAGCACAAACTTATTGTACACACTTCTCTTATCATCATAACGAACCATCACTTTAAACTTCTGTAACTTTTACTAGATCACATAACTTTTTTGTTTCTAACCAATTCTAAATCACCAATTCAACACGTTTACCAAATTTTCATTACACCCGAAATTACACACATTTTGAACACCTTCCCTAAAACTCCATTACAACATTAGCACACAAAAAGCTTAACTATACACATATGACATGAGACATTTCCTCAACTAACACACCAAAATTTGAACACTCTCACACATTTCAATAACCAACTGAACATCTTCAAAAAACTCTCACATCATTTAACACCTTCAAAACACTAACAAAAACACCAGAATAAACCACATAAACACTACATGAACTACCAAAATCACCACAATCTACCAAAAACCATCTAAATCACCAAAACTAGTTTAGCATCTTCCAAACATACCCCATTTTAGAACCTTCCACAAACACTACAAACCAACAATTCCTCCCAAAACCCCGATTACCACAAAACAGAATGAAACCCAAACACCATCAAAATCACAGAAAAATAGAATACGCTAACACCCATTTAAGAAATCAATCTGTACAACAAACCTCCCCAGGGCGCCAAAAAAAAAAAACTTGAACAAAACAATCACAAACACTTAGTCATTCACCATCAAAAAACATAACTTTACACAGAAAACAATCTAATTCACCAACACTTACATCAATACTCAAAAATCATATTATACAATAAATCTACATCAACTTTCACAATAAACAATCACAATGTCAGCACACTCACCTCAACCACAACAAATGTCAACCTCACGTGGACCGCATCACTAACATCCTGTGATTATTGGCGGTCGGTAACACCACCAAACCCACCTTGTTTCACCTGGTCATCATCATGAAATATAACCACATTACCAATTTTATGCCCACACTAATATCACAGAAAACCTATTTATAAAATTTTCCAAAATCACGACACCCAACCTATCATGTTACACTCTATAACCCCACACCAATGACAAAAAACACTCATTTCTATAATCATATACAAAATCACGTTATCAAATTCCATATCATTTTACATAATACATACAACCTACAATCACCAAGATCCCCAAAAATCAAGATCATCATCTCAAAACTACTATGATGCACTGAAACACACATATTTTTAAAAATTCGAACAAAAAATAAACATACACAAAATAAACACGACAATTCACCAACATTTAACATAACATACAACCAACTAAAATTACCTCAACAAAAAACAAAAAAATAAATACACCACAAACCAAAACTTAAACTTTCAACACAAATATTTAAAACATAAGACATACACACCAATCTAAGACATCATTTCCCAAATAAGACACACACATCAAACTAAGACAACAACATTACCCAAACTTTTATCTATTAAACAAAAATATAAATCATTAACCACAAATATTTTTCTGTCATCAAAAACATAAACAGAACTTAAGTCACTTCATCCTCAACTAAACATTCAATCACTTTACTTAAGTTACATTTATCTATTCATCAACTCAAACTATTTAATACTTAAAACCCACCAATTTTTATAATCATCAAAAATTAGAACTGTTTTACCACAGATCCTTATCACAATACAACCACAGTGTACATTCTGCCTATGCTTCATAGTTCTCTGCTCCTACGTCCTAGATCCGTCGTTAAACACTCTAGACGATATACGGACAATAGGATGCTTATGTAGTTAGGGGGGTATTGGAGTGGTGATGGTGGAAATCTGGCTATGAATAGTTTGAGGGTCGTCGGAGAAGTTTAAAACATTTATTTTATACGGATAAATTTAGGAGGGTATTTCAGTTAATGATAGGATGAGAAACATGATAAGTAGCATAGTAAGTTAAAAAGATAAAGTGGGTGATGATTTAGTTAAGTAAACAGTAAACAGTTTATATTTCTTGGATGATTATACAAATTTGGTGGGTAATTGTGTTAATTGAAGAGGAGTTATTAAAGTTTGAAACATGTAGCTTCCTTATGTCAATTAATTAAATGAATAAAAGTGGGGTGTTGATGTCAAGTTGAAAATGGTTAGTTTTTGTGGTCATGAGGGTTTTCCCTTATCGGTGCTGGTTTTGTTGGTAAGTGTTTCGGAGTTGTTAGAATTTGTTAAGGTATTTTGTGATTGTGAATTTTTATGCGAATTTTTATTAATTTGGTTCATTTATATAGTTGAAGGTGATGGGGTTTTTTCTGGTGTTTTACATGTTAGGTTGTTCGGGGTGGTGATCCGCTGTAAGTGTTTGGTGTTGCGTGGAAATGTTCAAAGGTTTTTTTTGTGAGTATTCAAATGATTTATGAGAATCTTTTTTTTTTTTTGCGTTCATGTTATATAATAGTCTGAGGTGAGTGGGATCGTCTTATCTGGAGGTTACCTGGAGGTTGTTCCGGGGATCAACGCCCCCGCGGCCCGGTCCATGACCAGGCCTTCCGATGGATCAGGGCCTGATCAATTAGGCTGTTACTGCTGGCCGCACGCAGTCCAACGTACGAGCCACAGCCCGGCTGATCCGGCACTGACTTTAGGTATCTGTCCAGCTCTTGGTTATAGTGATTTGAGGGGATTTCTATAAAATGGGTGTTAGTTGGTGGTGTTGATCTTAGTTTCTGGTGATTTTTAGTGATGTTTGGGCAGTATTCGGTGCTGCTTTGGTAGTATTCAGTGGTGTTTTGGGAGTATTCAAAGGAGTTTGATGATGTTTTTTGAATGTGTTCAAATGATATTTTTGGAGTAATCAAAGGTAATTGATGATGTTTTTGGTGTTGTACAAAGTGGTTGTGTGTGTGTGTGTGTGTGTGTGTGTGTGTGTGTGTGTGTTAGTGTTGGTAATGTCTCATGACATAAGTGTATGATTAGTTTTTGTGATACTGTTGTAAAAATCGGGAGAATGAGGGAGGATTTTTGGGGATGAGTTGTAATTTAATGAAGTATGTAAGTGTAGATAAATTAGAGATGTCAAATCTTATTTGGGAGTAATCAAAATGTTGACTTGGAAATGTTTCAGTGTTGTTTGGAAAATGTCCAAAGGTGTTTATGTGAGTAGTCAAATGATTTATGAGAGTGTTCGAAGTAATCTGTGGGTTGTTCTGTATAGGAGATGATAAAGGTTGTCGATGAGAGAATATTTCTTGAGAGATATTGAGAAAAGTGGTCTCAAATGATGATGTAGAGAGTGTTTTGAAGGTTTCAAAGTGAGTTGTCTGTGTGTGTTAGTTGGTCATAGAATTTGTGAATATCTTGGTTACAGTGATTTTAGTGGTTTGAGATGGGTGATGAGATGCATTTATGGATGTGAAATGTGATTTTTTGTGTTTGTTCTGAAGAGGTTTGTTGGGAGACGGGTGAGTGGATGTAAAGAAATGTGGGTGAGATGGAGAGGGGTATGGGGAGGGTTGTATTAAAAATTTAATGAAACATGGGGGGGATTTTACTGAAAATAAAGGTAATGTGTGAAGATTATATAAGAAATTATAGAAGCGAAAAGTTATGATACACTGGAAAAGATTGGAGTTGTAGAAACATGTCGCAGTAGTTGGGTAGTGGGGATTACTTGTTGTGAGTATAATATTAATTTATGTGGATACAAGGAGATGGGTATGGAGAGGATTTTATTAGAATTTTAGTAATGTAGGGAGGAATGTGTATTACATTTTAAGATTCAATAAAAAGAAGGGGAAAAATTTGTATCGAAAGAGGAAAAATTGTGAATAAATTGGTGAGTGATGAGGGTTGTGGGTATTGTTGTCGAACTAGAGATATCGAAAAAGATGTTATAAGTGGGTTGTTGTTGTTGTGGGTGTTGTGGGTTGTGGGGTGCTGTGGGTTGTGGGTGTTGTGGGTTGTGGGTGTTGTTGTCGAACTAGAAATACCGAAAAGATGTTATAAGTGTGTTGTTGTTGTGGGTGATGTGGGTTGTGGGTGTTGTGGGTTGTGGGTGTTGTGGATTGTGGGTGTTGTTGTCGAACTAGAGATACCGAAAAGATGTTATAAGTTGGTTGTGGGTGTTGTGGGTTGTTGGTGTTGTGGTTTGTGGGTACTGTTGTTGAACTAGAGATACCAAAAAAAAAGATGTTATAAGAGGGATGTTGTTGTGGGTGTTGTGGGTTGTGAGTGTTGTGGGTTGTGGGTATTGTGGGTTGTGGGTGATGTTGTCGAACTAGAGATACCAAAAAAAGATGTTATAAGTGGGTTGTTGTTGTGGGTGTTGTGGGTTGTGGGGTGTTGTGGGTTGTGGATGTTGTGGGTTGTTGGGTGTTGTGGGTTGTGGGTGTTGTGGGTTGTAGGTGATGTGAGTTGTGGGTGTTGTGGATTGTGGGTGTTGTTGTCGAACTAGTGATGCCAAAAAAGTGGTTATAAGTTGTGGGTTGTGGGAGTTGTTGTCGAACTAGAGATACCGTAAAAGAGGTGATTCTGTTGTAAGTGTTCGTGTGTGTTTTGTTTGTGTTCATGTTTTTTTTTTTTTTTGCGCTCATGTTATATCTTAGTTGGAGGTGAGTGTACTCAAAGAAATTGGTAATCGTCCTGGTTATAGTGATTTGAGAGGATTTGTGTGAAAATGGGTGTTATTCTGTGATGTTATCTTAGTTTATGGTGATTTTGGTGGTGTTTGGGCAGTATTCGGTGCTGTTTTGGTAGTATTCAGTGGTGTATTTGGGAGTACTCAAATGTTGTTTGAGACTATTCAAAGGTGTTTTTGAAGGTGTTCAAATGATGTGCAAGAGTATTTGTGAAGGTGTTCTGGGAGTATTCAGTGGTGATTTGGGGGTGTTCGAATGATGTGTTTGGAGTATTCAAAGGTAAATGATGGTGTTTTTGGTGTTGTTCAAAGTAAAGTGTCTGAGTTAGTTTTTGTGATACTGTTGTAAAAATCTGGAGAATGAGGGAGGAGTTTTGGTGGATGAGTTGTAATTTAATGAAATATGTAAGTGTAGATAAATTAGAGATGTCAAATCCTATTTGGGAGTATTCAAAATGATATTTTGGAAGTGTTTCAGTGATTGGAAATGTTCAAAGGTATTTTTGTGAGTATTCAATGATTTATGAGAGTGTTTTGAAGGTGTTCAAAGTAAAGTGAGGTGTGTGTGTGTTGTGTTGTGTGTGTGTGTGTGTGTGTGTGTGTGGTGTGTGTGTGTGTGTGTGTGTGTGTGTGTGTGTGTGCCTTAACTTCGTAATATGTAAAATTGTGTCTAGTGAATTTATCGAAAAGTGGTTATAAGTTGTAAGTGTTGTGGTGACTTTTTCTGATGAAATAGTTAAAACGAGAAAAATTGTCTGTTATGAGTGAAAATTGTGAGATGTTGGTGGGAGTGTGAGGGTTTGGGAGGGCGGGGAGAAGGTTACTTCGTGGGGAGTGACCTGAGATGTTATCTGAGATCGGTCAGTTAAGATTCGCCGGACTTTTTCTGATGAAATAGTTAAAACGAGAAAATTATCTAGACTTGAGAAGAGTGAATCTTTTGTAAAGAAATTGTGAATTGTTGTGGGTATTAACGAAAAAATGTGGAATTATTTGGGTTATCCTGGGTTAAGAGTGAAAATGTGTAATGTTTTCCCTATGTTGTATATGAAATGTGTAATACTGAGATGGTGACGACGAAGAAGATCCAGAACAAAAATGCATAGAATTTCTTCAAGAGAAAAATATGTTCATTTTAGTCAATGAATTGTACCTTTTTTCAATGAATTTTTTTGTTGGATGTATATGAAATGCATTGGTTGTATAATTAATAAATGAAAATATTGTGTATTAGTGTTATCCTGCATTTTATTGTCTGCTCGACAAGATTCAGCCTGTGTGTGTGGTCATCACGTGATGTCACTGACATAGGGGGAAGTCGACAAGATTCAGCCTGTGTGTGTGAGGTCATCGCGTGACGTCACTGACCGCCACCGAGTAAACATGGGTGGGTGATGTCATCACTTGTTTAGAACCTGTAGTAAGAGAAAGTACCATGCCCCATAGGGGGAGTTCATTTGAATGCTTACCCCTAGAGGGGGAATCCAAAAAACTTGATCCCAGGAGATGGAGGAGAAATACTTGATCCCAGGAGATGGAGGAGAAATACTTGATCCAAGGAGATGGAGGAGAAATACTTGGGGTAGAAGTGGATGGTGGGAGGGTGTTGATCCGAGGAACTGGAGCAGGGAATTTGGGATGCAAGTGGGAGTCCATTTTGAATGCTTACCCTCATAGGGGGAAATCCAAAAAAACTTGATCCAAGGAAGTGGAAGAGAAATACTTGGACATAGAGGGTAGAAGTGGATGGTGGGAGGTGTGGGGGAGGGTGTTAATCCGAGGAGATCATAAGAAAAATTTGAAACCCCATAGGGGGGAAACCCAAAGGGAAATGGAGGAGAAATATGTGGTTTAGAGGGTGTTGATCCGAGGAGATGGAGATCATAAGAAAATGAAATTCAAAAAAAAATCGAAAAAATTTGGGGTGGAAGTGAGGTGGAAACCCAAAAACTTGATCCGAGGAGATGGAGTCTTTGTATTATTGATATCGAGGGAAAAACTTGATCCAAGGAGTTGGAGATGATAAGAAATGAAATTCAAAAAAAATTAAAAAATTTGGGATGGGGGTGAAAGTGGGAGGGGGAACCTCAAAAACTTGATCCGAGGAGATGGAGAGCACAAGAAAATGAAATTCAAAAAAAATTTGAAAAAAATCGGAAAAAATTCGGGGGGGCGGGGGCGATCCGGACGACGTTGCAGAAGGCGCTGCAGAAGGCGTGGGTGGGCGCGAGGGCGGGCGCGGGTGGGGTCGTGGATGGGGTCGTGGGTGGGGGTCGTGGGAGGGGGTCGTGGGTAGGGGTCGTGGGTGGTGGTCATGGGTGGGCATTGTGGGTGGGGGTCGGGGGTAGGGGCCGTGCGTGGGGGTCGTGGGTGGGGGTCGTGGGTGGGGGTCGTGGGTGGGGGTCGTGGTGTGGGGGTCGTGGGTGGGGGTCATGGGTGGGGGTCGTGGGTGGGGGTCGTGGGTGGGGTCATGGGTGTGGTCATGGGTGGGGCTTGTGGGTGGGGGTCGTGGGTGGGGGTCGTGGGTGGGGTCGTGTGTGGGCGTCGTGGGGGGGTCGTGGGGGGTCCTGGGTGGGGGTCGTGGGAGTCCGCTCAGGAAAGGGAGCCACTCAGGAAAAGGAGCCACTCTGTAGGAGGCCTTTTCAGGAGGAGCCATAGTGTGGGAGCCATACTGTAGAGAGCCATACTGTAGAGAGCCATACTGTAGAGAGCCATACTGTAGAGAGCCATACTGTAGAGAGCCATACTGTAGAAAAGTTCACTACTATTATTATTATTATTATTATTATTATTGACATTCATAGGAGGAGCGCTAATCCCGTACGGATCACAAAGCGCCTGGTGAAGCAATCAGGTTCTATCAATGGAAGGAGAGTTCAGGTTAAACTCCTTGGATCAAGAGCTCCTCACCGGCGTCACCGGAGCAACAAAATAGTAGACAACAAGAAAGAGTAAACAACAAGAGTAAACAACAAGAGTAGACAACAGAAGAAAGTAGACTAGAGAGAGTAGACAACAGGAGATTATATAACAAGCGATAGAGTTGATAACAAGAGAGAGAGGACAGAGGGTAGACAACAAGAGAGTAGACAACAAGAGAAGGTAGACAACAAGAAAGTAGACAATAAGAAATAGGAGACAATAAGAAATAGCAGACAACAAGACAGAAAAGACAAAAGAGAAAACAAGAGAGAATAGACAAAAAGAGAGTAGAAAGCAAGAGAGAGTAGAAAACAAGAGAAAGAGCAGATAACAAGAGAGGGTAGACAATCTTCCCACAGACAATACATTGAGAAATGGAATAGGAAAGAAAAGGAAAGAGATGACATGAAGACGATTTAGAAAACAGGAAGGAAGTACGAAGGAGTGAGAAAAGTAAAAGAGAGGTAATTTGTAAACGATGTCGGATCCAAAGAGAAAATGTAAGCGAGGCTCTTACAGAGCCACACCAGTAGGAAAATGACGACTGTTAAAAGCTGCTAAGTCACAGGTCTGAGGAAGAAATGGGAAGAGGTTACGGGAAATGGCGAGGTCAGACGATATCAATAGGGAAATGAGCACAATGTATAAACAAACAGAAGCAGCCACTGCAACAGTCACAAACATTACAGTAAGCACTACAACGAACACAGCTGCTAAAACAAACAATACTACAAACACTACAGCAAATCAACAACATATACTACCACAAACACAGCCGTTGCAACAAACACGACTACCACCAGTAAAATAACTATTCACTCAACTCCTATAATAAACACAACCACTACAACAAATGCAGCCAGTATAACCACAATCACTACAGCAAAGACAGACACTACAACAAACAGAAGAACATTTAGGGATACTGACTTATGTCTTGTGCCCCTCAGGTCGGGTTCTTCAAGAGACAACAACCACCGCCCAAGGGAGGGTGGGAAGCCCTCAGCCAAGGCCAGATGACTAGTAATGCATGCAGGAGAACATAGCTGGCTCTGTGGTGGTGTGCTAGTGCTGTGCTAGTGCCTTAGTGCTCTTCTAGTGCCTGCGCTAGTGCCTGTGCTAGTGCCTGTGCTAGTGCCTGTGCTAGTGCCTGTACTAGTGGTGTGGTTGTGGTAGACGTGATGACAACTTGTCCATATTTTGAAAGTTAAATTATTAAATTCTGTACATTAATTCTGCTTCAGATCACTATGGTAATGGTATTTGTCTTCATACGTGCTACCAGTACCACACGTGCGCACGTTACTGCCATACTTACACACTTCTGCATGCGAAGTCCTTCACACTGCAGATGGATTGCTAAAAACAAATATACTGGTAACATGAGAGAGGTAGACATTAAGTGCACTACAATGGTTGTCTTCTGCTTAAATTAAAAATCTGCACCAGCAAGGCTGTAATACCTAGAGCACTTGGAGAATCCGATGGGTAAAAGTAACGAGTCTCTGATATTGGAGATTCACAAACCTGTCTCCCTCGCCTCACTTCACCTTACCTAGTCTCGCCTCAGGCTAATCTCGCGTCATTTCACCTCACGTCATTCTCATCTTCGTCACCCTACTTTCCTCTTATCTCATTTTACTCATATCTTTTAAGAATATATATATATATATATATATATATATATATATATATATATATATATATATATATATACATGTATATATATATATATATATTATATATATATATATATATATATATTATATATATATATATATATATATATATATATATATATATATATATATATAATATATATATATATATATATATATATATATATATAATAAGATCACAGTAAACAGGTGATTTTAAAATATGCAAAACAACCACTGTGAAAGAATAGTGAAATGCGCTTGGAATTTCACTACTCTTTCACAGTGGTTGTTTTGCATATATGTGTGTGTGTGTGTGTGTGTATGTGTGTGTGTGTGTGTGTGTGTAATACAAACTTTCACAATTCCTTGCTTCATCAGAAGCTATTTGTTGCAAGACTTGCAACACATAGGTTAAAGGGAAAGATTCTCTGAGGTAAGGAAGCGTGTCCAGCGCGTGACGTCCCGCAAAAGAAAAGAGAAAAGAGAGGAACACACACACCAAACATAATTATCACATAACACTGCTGTCTCTGTGTTGCCACATCAAGAATGAACCAGACTTGAGATGCTCAGAATATAATTTCTTCTAACCTCTGCTAGCTTATATTTATGTGACATGACTGAATGAGTATTACACGTGTTGTGGTTCATCAGTGATATATTTACATACGTGAGAGCACACGTGCTCTCTTTTGTTTACATTACTAATATTAAGTGATTATATTACTGACGTGTTGATACTGATTTTAGATTTTAATAAAGTTTTCATATGTGAATTTAACTGATGTGTTTTATTTAATATTTATTTCTTGTTGAACAATTAAGGTATTTTCTAGACATATTCTGGTAGGTAAATTTCATGTACATAAGAAAGAAAGAACATTGGAGCAGGCCTACTGGCCCATGCGAGGCAGGTCCAAATCACCTACCGGCTTAAGTCAGCCTAGTCAGGTCCAGGTCACATCAACTTGAGGCAGGAGCTGGGCATCAGACCTACTACATGTCCAATTCACACCTGCTCATGTTTTTATGTAACCTATTTTTAAAACTACACAACGTTTTAGCTTCTATGACGGTACTCGAGAGTTTGTTCCACTCATCCACAACTCTATTACCAAACCAGTGCTTTCCTATATCCTTCCTGAATCTGAATTTTTCCAACTTAAAACCATTGCTACGAGTCCTGTCTTGGCTAGATATTTTTAGCATGCTATTTACATCCCCTTTATTTATTCCTGTTTTCCATTTATACACTTCATTCATATCCCCCCTAATTCTACGCCTTTCTAAAGAGTGCAGATTCAGGGCCCTCAGTCTATCCTCATAGGGAAGATTTCTGATATATGGGATCAACTTTATCATCCTCCTTTGTACTTTTTCCAGAGCATTTATATCCATTCTGTAATACGGTGACCAGAACTGTGCAGCATAATCTAAATGAGGCATAACCAAGGCTATATAGAGTTGAAGAACAACCTGAGGGCTCTTATTATTTATACTTCTTGATATAAAGCCAAGGATTCTGTTCGTTTTATTGTGAACACTTATGTACTGTTGTTTTGGTTTCAGATTAATGGTAACTAGAACTCCCAAATCTTTTTTCTTACAATCAGTAATATTAAGATCTACATTATTTAGCTTATATATGCATGGTTATTCTTCTGTCCAATGTTTAGGGCTTTGCATTTGTCTATAATGATTATTTTTCGTCGGTCTTTACACAAGACGTGCAAATATAAACACATATGCAGTATAATGTGATCCTTTATTGACAACGTTACGCCCACACAGTGGGTTTTATCAAGTCACAAACAGATGTACCTGGGTGTAAGGTACTCGAGTATTTATAGGATGAAGTCAGGTTGAGAATGCTGGGTCAGGTGGAGAATACTGCTTGTGACACTCTACCAAGTAGGGTATTAGAGTCTAATACCTTGGGTAGCTTGGAAAAGAGATTGGATAAGTATATGAGTAGACCTTCTGTAGTGTTCTTCCATTCTTATGTTCTTAAGTGGGATAGCAATGAAGAAGTTCCTTGCAAGGGGTTCAGCTATATTATAGAAACCGTTGTTCTGGTTGAAGTTGTTGGATGTAGAAATAAGTGATGATTGCAGGGTTCTTCGGTATTGATTGTTGTCTTCTCTGGCGATAAATCTTGCGTTTCTGTAGTTGATTAAATGGTTGTGTGAATTTCGGTGCTGAACACAGGCATTCCTCGAATCGTCAGATCTGCCTGCGTACTGGTGTTCTGAAAGACGTGTTTGGAGGTCTCTTGTTGTTTCGCCCACATATAATTTTCTAGTCATTACAAAGGATTATGTATACCCGTGCAGAGGATGGATGCTTGTCCTGTATATTACTGATAATGTCCTTGATGGTCGTGGTTGTGGAGGCAGATATTTGGAATGAGGTATTGGAAAAGATGTTGGAAACGTGTTTGGCAATGGAGTTGGTGGGGAGGACTATGTATCCCTTCTCGGCAGTGTCTTCTCTGGGTATGTTGAAGATGTTTAATGCCCGTCGTCTGCAGACTCTGATGAAGTGACTAGGATAGTGAAGTTTGGAAAATGCTTGTTCAATTATAGTGGATTCTTCCTCAAGGAACTCATTGCTGAAGATTCTGAGTGCGCGCAGGAAGAAGCCTATAATTACACCACGTTAATTTTGGTGTTGTGGTGAGAGTAAAAGTGGAGAAGATCGTGTTGGTTGGTAGGATCACACTAGAAGAATAAGTCGACAACACTCTTCCTTTCCTTGATGTACTTCTCTGCAAAGCTGACCATCAACTTCGTTTCAAAATCTATCGAAAATCTACCAACCAACACCGATCTTCTCCACTTCTACTCTCACCACGACACCAAAACTAAACGTAGTGTAATTATAGGCTTTTTCCTGCGTGCACCCAGAATCTGCAGCAATGAGTTCTTTGAGGAAGAATGCACAAACACAATTCACATTTTCAGATTCTTGATTGGTGCTTCATCATTCTTCACATGAATTACAGTAAGCCTTTCTCCTTCTCCCGAAGGAGAAAGGATTCTGCAATGTTGTAACGCATGCTGCACAAGCAGGCATGACGTACACTGTGTACATTGTCTTAAATGGCTCCTTACTAAGGTGTTGAAACGCTATTCCTAGGTTTGTAAGGCCCCCGTATGATGCAGCAGTTATTTAGTTGATGGGCGCCTCAGATGTCCTCTATATAATATTCACTCCAAGATCCTTTTCCCTGAGTGAGGTTTGCAGTCTTTGGCTTCCTAGCCTCTTTGCAATCTTCTTTGACCTTTCCCAGTTTTTGTAACATTGCAAAAGTTGGATTAAACTCCAGGAGCCATTTGTTGGACCAGGCTTGCAACCTATCCAGATACCTTTGTAGTCCTAACTTGATGCATGTCCGCTTCAATTCTCTGCATTACATTACGTCGTCTGCAAAAAAGAGCACATCTGAATCTAATTACTTCGTCATGTAATTCACATATACCAGAAACAACACCGGCCCTAGGACGAACCCTTGTGGAGCTCCATTCGTCACAGGCATCAACTCTGACACCTCTTCACGTACCATCACTCGTTATTTCCTTCCTGTAAGGTATTCCTCGATCCATTGCAGTGTCTTTCCTGTTATTGCTGCCTGTTCCTCTAGCTTTTACACTAATCTATTTTGCGGAACTGTGTCCATGGTGTGTGTATGTGTACGCGCGCGTGCGCGTGTGTGTACACTCACCTATTTGTGATTGCAGGGGTCGCCACTCTTCACTGCTCGCCACTAATCCACTCTCTAGCTACCCCACGAGCTTTATTGTACCTGTGTGTGTGTGTGTGTGTGTGTGTGTGTGTGTGTGTTGTGGTGTGTGTGTGTGTGTGGTGTGGTGTGTGTGTGTGTGTTTGTGTGTGTGTTTGTGTGTGTGTGTGTGTGTGTGTGTGTGTGTGTGTGTGTGTGTGTGTGTGTGTGTGTGTTTGTGTTTATGTGTGTGTTTATGTGTGTGTGTATGTGTGTGTGTGTGTGTGTGTGTGTGTGTGTGTGTGTGTGTGTGTGTGTGGTGTGCGTGTGTGTGTACTCACCTATTTGTATTTAACTTTTGTAGTTGCAGGGGTCGATTCATTGCTCCTGACCCCGCCTCTTCAGTGATAGCTACTACGTCCTCTCTCCCCTGCTCCATAAACTTTATCGTACCTCGTCTTAAAACTATGAATGGTTCCTGCCTCGGTTACTTTCCAGACAATTCCACTTCCTGACAACTCTATGACAGAAGAAACACTTCTTAACATCCCCTTGACTCAAGAGTATCTTCAATTTCCAATTGTGACCCCTTGTTTCTGTGTCCCATCTCTGGAACATCCTGTCTCTGTCCACCATGTCAGTTCCTCGCAGTATTTTGTATGTCGTTACCATGTCTTCCCTAACCCTCCTGTCTTCCAGTGTCGTCAGGCCGATTTCCCTTAACATTCCTACATAGGAAATTCCCCTTAACTCCGTGACTAGTCTAGTTGAAACCTTTGCGCTTTCTCTAATTTCTTGACGAGCTTGACCAGGTGTTGGTTCCAAACTGGTGATGCATACTCTAGTATGAGCCTGACGTGCACTGTGTACAGAGAGAGGTGTCGGAACGCTATTCTTAGGCTGTCAAGTTTATATGCTGCAGCAGTCATCTGGTTGACGTGTGCCCCAAGAGATGTGCTCGGTATTATACTTACCCCATGATCCTTTTCCTTGAGTGAGGTTTGCAGTCTTTGGCCACCTAGCCTATACTCTATCTGCGGTCTTCTTTGCTCTTCCCCGATCTTCATAACTTTGCATTTGGTGGGGTTAAATTCCAGGAGACAGCTTCTGGACCAGACTTGCATGGTCCCTTTGTAGCCCTGCCCGATCTTCATCCGATTTAATTCTCGTCATTAACTTCACATTATTTGCAAACAGGGATTCTTCTGAGTCTATCCCTTCCGTCATGTCATTCACATATACCAAAGACAGCACTGGTCCTAGGACTGACCCCTGAGGAACCCCGTTTGTCACAGGCGCCCATTGTGACACCTCATCACGTACCATGAATCGTTGTTGCCTCCCTGTCAAGTATCCTCTGATCCTTTGCAGTGCCCTTCCTGTTATATGTTCCTGGTCCTCTAGTTTTTGCACTAATCTCTTGTAAAAAAAACTGTGTTGAAGGCCTTCATGTAGTCAAAGAAAATGCAATCTAGCCACCCCACTCTCTCTCTCAAGTTTTTCGTTACCTTGTCATAAAACTTCAGTAGGTTTGTGACACAGGATTTGCCTTCCCTGAATCCATGCTGCTTGTTGTTAATAAGCGTGTTCTGTTCTAGGTGCTCCACCACTCTCATCCTGATAAACTTCTCTATGACTTTGCATACTACATACGTCAGAGACACTGGTCTATAGTTTTGTGACTCGTTTCTGTCTCTTTTTTTTTTTAAATGGGGACTACTCTTCCATACCTCAGGTAGTTGCCCAGTTTCAATGGATGTGTTGAAAATTGTGGTTAGTGTCACACACAGCATCTCTGATCCCTCTCTAAGGACCCATGGAGAGATGTCTGGTCCCACCACCTTTGAGGTATCAAGGTCACTTAGCAGCTTCTTCACCTCCTTCTCGGTTGTATTTCATCCAGCATTTGTTGGTATATCCCTTGTTGGTGTACCCCACTGTTCTGACCTCCCAGATTCCTTTCTGTTTCCAGTGTAAATACTTCCTTAAATCTCATGCTGAGCACCTCACATACTTTTTTATCGTTTCTTGTGAGCTCCCCACCTTCTTTCCTCGGCCTTATTACCTGGCTCTTGATTATTGTCTTCATACTGATGTGGCTATACAACAGCTTCGGGTCTGACTTGACTTTTGATGCTATGTCCTTTTTGTATTATCGCTGGGCCTTCCTCCTTATCTGTGTATACTTATTTCTGGCTCTTCAACTGATCTCTTTATTTTCCTGAGCCCTTTGTCTTCTGTACTTTTTCCATTTTCTAATGCATTTTTTTTTTGGCTTCCCTACACATTTGGGTAAACCAAGGACTCGTTCTGGTCTTTCCATTTTTTCTGTTGCCCTTAGGAACAAACCTTTCTTCTGCCTTCTTGTATTTTTTGTTATTTTGTCCATCATTTCGTTTACTGACTTTCCTACCAATTTTCTTTCCCACGGAATCTAATTACACCTGTGTAGTCTTCCCTTTTGAAGCTTGACTTTTCCCATCCTACTCCTGTTACCATCTCTACTTGTAACTCTACTGTGTATTCAAAGCTCAGAACCACGTGAACACTGCTCCAAGGGGCCTTTCATATGTGATGTCCTCAGTGTCTGAGCTATTCAGGGTGAACACGAGGTCCAGTCTTGCTGGTTCATGCTGCTCTCTCTCTCTCTCTCTCTCTGGTAGTGTTCCTAACATGTTGATGCATGAAGTTTCCCAGTACCACCTCCATCATCTTGGCTTTCAATGTATCGAGACCCCCATGTGGCTCCAGGTTTTCCCAATCAATCTCCTCGTGATTGAAATCACCCACAACTAGTAACTCGGCTCTATCCATGTGAGCTCTTCTGACAACCTCAGCTAGTGTGTCCACCATTGCTCTGTTGCACTCATTATATTTTTCTCTTGTCCTCCTGCAGTTCTGTGGCAAGTTATACATCACTGCAATGACTACCTTATGTTCCCCAAAATGAAGTGCACCTACTATGTAATCCCTTTCACCAGTTTCATCCATTCCTTCCATTTCCTCAAACTCCAATCGGTTTTTAATGAGCAGTGGAACTCCTCCCCCTCAGCTCCTCTCTGTGTTATCATCCCAGTGAGTTTCATTTCTGTGACTCCTATGATGTCTGGGGATGTCTCCCTGATTCTTTCATGCCACTTCTCACATTTATTTGTTATTCCATCTGCATTCGTATACCAAACCTTCAACTTATTTTCTAAAACTCTGGTCTGGGGAGAACGTTGGGGTCGGGGGAGCAGAAGCCCTGGCGGGGACCTATTGGAGGATTTTTGTGGGGGTGGAGCTTGTGATGAAGGGGGGTGGGGGCAGAGGGTACAGTGCTTGGGTTTTTGTTTAGATTGTTTTTGTTGT
Source organism: Cherax quadricarinatus (assembly GCF_026875155.1). Classification (NCBI taxonomy): domain Eukaryota; kingdom Metazoa; phylum Arthropoda; class Malacostraca; order Decapoda; family Parastacidae; genus Cherax; species Cherax quadricarinatus. The sequence continues at coordinate 43,817,407 of NC_069399.1, read as the reverse complement.
ATTGTGCATACTCACCTATTTGTTCTTACTTATTTGTGGAAGCAGGGGTCGACACTCAGCTCCAAGGCCCTGCCTTTTCACTGACCGCTACTAGGTTCTATTTCTCTCTGCTCCATAACCTTTATCAAACCTTGTCTTAAAGCTATTTATGGTTCCTGCCTCCACTATCTCACTTGCCAGACTATTCCACTTCTTGGCAACTCTGTGCCTGAATGTGATGTAGTCCAGCTGGGCTTGTGAGGTCTCTGGGGAGACCTAATTAACCCAATTATATGGTCACACCTTGCCTTGGCAAACGTCTGTAGCCACGCCCACGTCTGAGGTCTTTTGTTCTTGACGCCTCAGACCTAGGCGTCAGGTCGTACACGTGGTTGTGGAGGGTGCTTGGACCACCATAAAAGCCCAAGGAAGAGCTGAGTAGGCAGATTCGAGCGGAGCTGCTGCTGGGGTGCAGAGCTCCTGAGCAGAGACTTCGAGCGGAGCTGCTGCTGGGGTGCAGGGCTCGGGAGAAGGCTGCTGAAGTCTCTGGAGGAGACTGTTGGAGGCATTGGGCAGAGTACTGGCTTGGAGCAGTACTCGTGCTGTGTAGGTCTTGGGACCTGTGGCTTAGTTCCTGTAGTGAACTGTCCTCTGTGCTATTTGTAAGTTATTTTCATTTTCGTCAAGTTGATTGTTTTTTCCCTGTCTCACGTTTATGTGTACCACCCTTTTATCTAAACCACAATAATGCTCTGTTCCCAAATATATTATTGTACAAAGACTTAATAATAAATGTGTTTGAGTAGAATAGTAATATTCACTCCCCACCATTATTTATTTTTTTTCTTATATTTTATTATGTTTATATGAGTGAAGAATGGGCGAGGCATATGTTAGTGAGTAGTGCAGAGTTAATGAGAGTTCGTGGTGGTCACCACTGACCTGTCATTACCTACCTACCTCCGCAAATCATCTCACTCCTACCACCTCGCCTGCCTCTCCCCTGCCTACATAATCCCTTATTTCCCATATTCCCCACTTATATCCTATTCAATCATTACCCCCCTACATGACATGGTTTTCAAAACGGTGGTGGTTCTTATTATTTTTTATAGTAGGAACCATCCCATGTGCCTTATTTTTGACTGCTCGGTTATACTTGTTATGCTACCATTTGCTACCACTTTTTTTTTTTTCTTGTGTGTGTAAAATCTAAAGTGAATATCTGTATGATATTATAATCCTAGTAACCTTAACTGCCCTTTTTTTGACGTGGGTCTGAATAATGTTTGGGTGTAATATTATATTTGGTGGAGTTGGTTGTTGGTTTGAGATAAATGGTGGAGAATATCAGTATTTGGGTGAGACTTTTGGGGGAAGCAATTACTGGCCGAAATTGAATATTTACAGAGGAATGAGAAGTCACCCAGCCCGCCTTGGAAGACTTACCCACAACTGTACCCATTGAAGAGTTGCCTATGATTGCTGTCCACCTGATGTGCCCAGTCCCCAGCTGATATGCCCAGTCACCCAGCTGATGTCCCCCAGTAGATGTATTGCTGCCCTGGTCTGTCATCCAGTGTAGTGGGTGTCTGTCCTGCGCCCACCCAGCCTCTGTGACCATCACCCACGGACCGCAGTTACCGCAGTTGCCAGGGATGGGTGACTGCACCTGCTGTTGATGACCTGAAGTGACCTCACCTCACCCCGAGCAACTGACCATTGCCTGCTACTGTTGATGTCGGCTGCTGTGATGCTGTCTACTATGCTGTGGCCTTGCTATGATGTTGAGATGCTGCGGCCGTGCTGTGATGCTGGGACCGTGCTGCGATGCTGTGGCCGTGCCGTGTGCTGCTGTGATACGGCCGTGCTGTGATGCTGCGATGCTGCTTAGCTAAAGGGAGGAGGAGATGGCGGTGATGCTGCAGTGGTGTGTGAGGGATTCTGGCTGGTGTGCCAGGACAGGAGAATCTACTATGAAGGAGTTGCCATCCTCGGGGGATGTGGAAGGAAGTGAGCCGTGAAGATGGACCCAGCTGCTGGGACCAGCCTGCTTTTCAAGGGCGGTATGGAGGCGTATCCTGCCTTGCTGGTCGACCTGTACGACCGGTATGCGGGGATGCCCTGCCAGCCATGAGAGAAAATTTGAGATTGTGAAAATGTCCCCAGCCTACTTTGACTTGCCAGAAGTGTTAGTGTTACCTGTGTGAAATAAGGTGACCTTGAATACGGTCCAGTGTTTATGGCCGCCTTGTTTTTATGAGGCCAGTGAATCCAGTAGTGGCATAGGATAATGGAGGGTCTTAGCTGCGATGCCTGCCCTGTCTCGTTTTTTCAGATGTTGTAGTGTGCATGTGAAGTGTGCCGAAAATGCGACCCTTTGGGGGTCGGAAGTGGTCCCGTTGCAGTTACTTGAAAGAATGCAAACCGTTGGAGCAGTTTTCCATGCCCCTAGAAGCCTAGAGAGGTTTGGCCCAATGGTTAACGGTGCGAGGGTGACTAGCATTGGCTAGTGCATTTCTAGCAGAAGTAGGGAAGTCACTGGAACCCGATTTTAGGTTTAAGGAGAAATGAACGGGTAAGGAGGCTTTGGACCAGAGAGCGAACTATTATGCTGGCCAACTGCCAGGTGTACTGATTATGCTGCCTTGTGGTAGTTGAGGAGGTTGAGGGAAATATAATTGTATTATGTATAATTTTGTCTTTGTATTGTAATAGATTTAAGGGATTAGAATTAAATAGTCTAATAACTAGGACAAATTGTCCTAGTTCTCAGATATTTTAAATTGGGGAGAAAGGGGGATGTGATGTAGTCCAGCTGGGCTTGTGAGGTCTCTGGGGAGACCTAATTAACCAATTAATATGGTCACACCTTGGGCCCTTTGGCAAACGTCTGTAGCCAGCCCATGTCTGAGGTCTTTTGTTCTTGACGCCTCAGACCTAGGCGTCAGGGCTACACGTGGTTGTGGAGGGTGCTTGGACCACCATAAAAACCCCAAAGGGAAGAGCTGTGTAGGCAGATTCGAGCGGAGCTGCTGCTGGGGTGCAGAGCTCCCGAGCAGAGACTTCGAGCGGAGCTGCTGCTGGGGGGGCAGGGCTCGGGAGAAGGCTGCTGAAGTCTCTGGGGAGACTGTTGGAGGCATTGGGCAGAGTACTGGCTTGGCGCATTACGTGCTGTTATAGGTCTTGGGACCTGTGGCTTAGTTTCCTGTAGTGAACTTTCCTCTGTGCTATATTGTTTAAATTATATTCATTTTCGTCAAGTTGATTGTATTTCCCTGTCTCACTGCTTATGTTTTACCACCCCCATTTATCTAAACCACAATAATGCTCTGTTCCCAAATATATTATTGTACAAAGACTTAATAATAAACTGTGTTTGAGTAGAATAGTAATATTCACTGCCCACCGTTATTTATTCTTTTTTCTTATATTTTATTATGTTTATATGAGTGAAGAATGGGCGAGGCATATGTTAGTGAGTAGTGTAGAGTTAATGAGAGTGTTGTGGTGGTCACCACTGACCTGTCATTACCTACCTACCTCCGCTAATCATCTCACTCCTACCACCTCGCCTGCCTCTCCCCTGCCTACATAATCCCTTACTCCCATATTCCCCACTTATATCCTATTCAATCATTACCCCCCTACATGACATGAAGAAATACTTCCAAACATCCCTTTGACTCATCCGGGTTTTCAACTTCCAATTGTGACCCCTTGTTTCTGAGTCCCCTGTTTGGAACATCGTGTCTCTGTCCACCTAGTCTATTCCATGCAGCATTTTGTATGTCATTATCATGTCTACCCTAACCCTCCCATCCTCCAGTGTCGTCAGGCCGATTTCCCTTAATCTTTCTTCATAGGACATTCCCCTTACCTCTGGAACTAACCTTGTCGCAAATCTTTGCACATTTTCTAATTTCTTGACGTGCTTGATCAAGTGTGGGTTCCAAACAGGTGCTGCATACATCAGTATGGGCCTGACGTACACGGTGTACAGTGTCTTGAATGGTTCCTTACTAAGGTATCGAAATGCTGTTCTTAGGTTTGCCAGGCGCCCATATGCTGCAGCAGTTATCTGGTTGACGTGTGCTTCTGGAGACATGTTCGGTGTCATACTAACCCCATGATCTCTCTCCTAGAGTGAGGTTTGCAGTCTTTGGCCTATACTCCATCTGCGGTCTTCTGTGCCCTTCCCAGTTCTTCATGACTTTGCATTTGGCGGGGTTAAATTCGAGAAAGCCAGTTACTGGACCAGGCGTCCACTCTGTCCAGGTCTCTTTGAAGTCCTGCCTGATCCTCATCTGATTTAATTCTCCTCATTAACTTCACATCATCTGCAAACAGGGACACTTCTGAGTCTAATCCTTCCATCATGTCATTCACATATACCAAAAATAGCACTGGTAATAGGACCAACCCCTGTGGGACCCTGCTCATCACAGGTGTCCACTGTGATACCTCATCACGTACCATGACTCATTGTTGCCTCCCTGCCAGGTATTCTCTGATCCGTTGCAGTGCCCATCCAGTTATACATGCCTGATCCTCTAGTTTTTGCACTAATCTCTTGTGAGGAACTGTGTCAAAGGCCTTCTTGCAGTCCAAGAAGATGCAATCTACCTGCCCCACTCTCTCGTGTCTTACTTCTGTTACTTTATCATAAAACTCCAGATGGTTTGTGACACAGGGTTTGCCTTCCATAAATTCGTGCTGGTTGGCGTTTATACTCTTGTTCCGTTCCAGGTGCTCGACCACTCTCCTCCTGATAATCTTCTCCATGTCTTTGCATGCTATACAATTCAGTGATACTAGTCTATAGTTTAGTGCCTCATTTCTGTCTCCTCTTTTAAAAATGGGCACTACATTTGCCGTCTTCCATACCTCAGGTAGTTGCCCAGTTTCAAGGGATGTGTTGAAGATTGTGGTTAATGGCACACACAGCATATCCGCTTCCTCTCTAAGGACCCACGGGGAGATGTCCGTCCTATTGCCTTTGAGGTATCAGTGTCCCTTAGTAGCTTCTTCACCTCCTCCCCAGTTGTGTGTATGTCATCCAATACTTGTTGGTATATTCCTTGCTGGGGTCCCCGTCTGTTCTGTCCTTCCAGAGGTCTTCCTGTCTCTATTGTAAATGCTTCCTTAAATCTCACGTTGAGCTCCTCACATACCTCTTGATCGTTTCTTGTGAGTTCCCCACCTTCTTTCTTCAGCCTGATCACCTGGTCTTTGACTGTTGTCTTCCTCCTAATGTGGCTATACAGCAGTTTCGGGTCAGACTTGACTTTCGTGTGCGTGTGTGTGTGTGTGAGAGACAGAGAGACTCAGCAATCAACATTTGCACCAATAACTCACTACAGTTGTGACCGGGTGTGGAAGTGTGAATTGCTCATTACTCTAAAATTTGTTCATGATTGTAGCCATGTATAAACGTAAGTAACCATTCTTACAGTATTCATTACCTTTGTAACTTGTGAGTTCATTACCTTTGTAACTTGTGAGTTCATTACCTTGTACCTAGTTCAGCCATCAAAACTTTGGAGCCCGGTCCCTGGACCCATTGTGTACCTCTGTAATCTGTAAATACCTTTGTAACTTGTCATGATTGTGACTAGACCTACCTGGAGTTTCATTACCTTTGTAAATTGTGAGTTCATTACCTTTGTAAATTGTGAATTCATTACCTCTGTAACTTGCTCAGCTATCAAAACTTTGAGGCCCAGTCCCTGGACCCATTATGTACCTCTGTAATCTTTTGACTACCGCCCACGGGATGGGTATGGGGTGCATAATAAACATATTAAACTAACTTGACTTTCGATGCTATGTCGTTGTGTGTGTGTGTGTGTGTGTGTGTGTGTGTGTGTGTGTGTGTGTGTGTGGTGTGTGTGTGTGTGTGTGTGTGTGTGTGTGTGTGTGTGGATGGAGGGAGGGAGAGAGGGAGGGAGGCCAAACCATAAATTACTCTGACCACTGAGCAATAAAAAGCACAACAAGGAAGAAGCAAAACAAATAAACCTGCAGAGAATGGTCGTTCCTATATTTACCAAAGGGGAACAAAGACAGTGACAAATTCCTGTAATTAAAGTTGATGCTGACGTTATTAGTCTAGCTCAAGGTGTTTATTGTACATGTTAGTTGACCCTAGCTGACCCCAGCTGACCCAGAGAAAGAGAGAGAGAGAGAGAGAGAGAGAGAGAGAGAGAGAGAGAGAGAGAGGAGAGAGAGAGAGAGAGAGAGAGAGAGAGCAGACAGGCAGACAAACGGGCAGACAGACCATTTCTTCTGCTTTATCAGGCTGTAGAAGTAACTACAAGGTGTAAAAAATATTATTTTCTTACGGTGGGTATGCATACAGTAGCTATGCGAACACTGGGTACATGTACAGTAGCAAAGCGTACAGCGGGTGCGTGTACGGTAGATATGACTACAGTGGGTACATGTACAGAAGGTATGTGTGCAGTAGATATGCATACAGTATGTGTACAATAGGTATGCAGACAATTGGCATAAGTACGGTAGTTATGCATACAGTAGTTATGCATACAGTGGGCATGCTTACAGCGGGTATGCTTACAGTGGATGTGCATACAGTAGGTATGCATACATTCCTCATTTTCGTTAATACCCACAATTCCCTTACCCCAACAACTCAAAATTTTCACTCTTCTCAAATAATATCCACAATTTTCCCGTCTTACTATTTCCTCAGGAAATCACCCAAAACACGTAAAATTTTTCACCAATACAAGGAAAAAAAGATACAAGTCACACACTATTCACCCTCAGTTCACCCATCTCAGTTCAACAAAAAGATACAAATTTCACTTATAACCCACAAGTTTTTCCTCTTCGATACAAATTTTTTTCTCAAATGTTTATAGTCACTAATACTCTGCAGAGTGTACAACATTAGCACAAAAAAAGTTAACTCATACACTTGACCTGAGACATTACCAAATCTAACACACTAACTTTGAACACCAGCAAATCACTCTTATCAACATCATTTGAACACCTTCAAAACATTCTCAAACATCATTTGAACACCACCAAAACACTGTCATACATCATTTGAAGACTCTCAAACATCTTTGAATAATCTCAAACATCGTTTGAATACTTCCAAATAACATTTGACATCTCTAATTCATCCACACTTACACATTTCATTTAATGAAATTACATGTCACCCACCAAACTACTCCTTCATTTTCCAAACTTTACAACATAAACACAAAAACTGGCTCATACACTTATGACATAAGACATTACCACATACATCATTTGAACACCACCAAAAACACTCACATACATCATTTGAAAACCACCAAATCACTATTGAATACTCTCAGAACACCATTGAACACCTTCAAAACACTCTCGCACATCATTTGAACACCACCAAAACACATTAAATCATGTACATTTATACCCATGACAACCAATAATCTAAATCACTACTCGATCATGATCAGTAAATCTGTTCATGAACACTGAAGACATACCACATCTAAAAAATAATACAACGTACCCACCCAAAATTTAAGTTATATTCACCAAACATAAAAGAACTGATTACACATTTTCATTTATCATCTGTGCTACATATTACATTTTCTCATCCACATCATCCTCATATCACTTAGAAATATTTTTTAACCCGACGACCCAACATGACGCTAGGAGCCAGAGTGTAGGTGGTGTTAAGAGTGGTGGTGTTGGTCACTCTTCTCCTAACGTCTGATGAGTCGTCGGGTTAAAAATATTTCTAAGTGATAATATGAGGATGAATAAAGGAAGGATGTTTTAGGGATGATGTGGATGAGAAAATGTAATATGTAGCATAGATGAAAAATGAAAATGTGTAATCGGTTCTTTTATATTTTGGTGAAATAACTTAAATTTTGGATGGGTACGTTGTATTAAATTTTTAGATGTGGTATGTCTTAAGTGTTCATGAACAGATTTACTGATCATGATCGAGTAGTGATTTAGATTATTGATTGTCATGAGTATAAGTGTACGTGATTTAGTGTTCTTGGTATAATGCTCATGCAATTTGTGCAAAAATTTTTTTCAAATGTCTTATGATTAACATTTATTTTGTATATGTATATATATATATATATATATATATATATATATATATATATATATATATATATATATATTTATATTATATAATATATATATATATTTATATATGTTAGGTTTCATATGTCTTAAGTGATTGTATGACATTTTTTGTGACCAAGTGATAGATATGTGTTGTTGGTAGATAATGTACCTGACAAGTTTTTTTAGTCATTATGTTTGTGTAAAAGTTTATAAGTTCATTTTATCTTAAGTGTTTATGTTAAATTTTTATGTAATGGTGATTAGTTGTCATATAATCGGTGTTTAGGGGTATTTTTTGGTGTGTTCATGTCTTGTGTGATTGTGGCAAGTATTTTTGTGATCATGTTTTAAGATATATAATATATGAGTGTTCGCAATTCTAGTTTTTTTTTTTTGTTTTGTTTTGTTTTTTGTGATCGATTGTTAGTTTTGTGATTTGGAGAATATTTCTTTTTGTGTGTAAAATATGGTTTTCATATGTCTTAAGTGTATATGTTTATTTATGTGTGTTATGGTGATTAGTTAGCATGATGTTAGTATAGTGTTTATGTCCAATGCAAGTGTTTTAGTTTTTGTCCTACATGTCTTAGATTTTCGATGGTGAGATGTAATTCCATTTTATAAAATGTGTAAGTGTAGATGACTTAGAGACCTCAAATGTTATTTGGGAGTATTCGAAGGTGATTTGGTTGTATTCAATGGCGTTTTGGTAGTATTCAGTGGTGATTTGGTAGTATTAAATGGTGTTTTTGGGAGTATTCAAAAGTGTTTGATGGTGTTTTTTGAAGGTGTTCAAATGTTGCATGAGAGGTTTTGAACATGATCAAATGTTGTACGAATGTTTTGAAGGTGATCAAATGTGTATAAGAGTGTTTTGGTGGTGTTTAGATTATGTGCGAGTGAGTTTTGAAGATGTTCAATGGTATTTTGAGAGTGTTTTTGAAGGTGATCAATGCTGTATAAGAGTGTTTTGGTGGTTTTCAAGTGATGTATGTTAGTGTATTGGTGGTGTTCAAAGTTAGTTCAGAGTTAGTCTGTCAGTTTTGGTAAAGTCTAATGTCATATGTGTAAGAGTATTTTTTTTTTTTTTTGTGGTAATGTTGTGAAGTCTGGAGAACGAGGGAGTAGTTTGGTGGATGAGATGTAATTTCAGTTAATGAAATGTGCAAGTGTGGATGAGTTACAGATGTTAAATGTTATTTGGGAGCATTCAAAATGATAATTTGGAGGTAACCCAATGTTGTTTGGAAATGTTCCAGTGATGTTTGGAAGTGTTCCAATGTTGTTTTGACAGTATTCATATGGTATTTTGACAGTATACAGTGGTGTTTTCGTAGTAAACAATGGTGTTTTTGGGAGTATTCAAACGATGTTTTTGGGAATATTCATAGGTGATTTGGCAATATTCAGTGGTGTTTTGTTAGTATTCAAAGGTTATTTGGCAATATTCAGTGGTGTTTTGGTAATATTCAAATGTGTTTTTGATAGTATTCAGTGGTGTTTTGTTGGTATTCAGTGATGTTTTGGGAGTATTTAAAAGACGTTTTTGGGAATATTCAAAGGTGATTTGTCAGTATTCAGCGGTGTTTTGGTTGTATTCAAATGTGTTTTGACAGTATTCAGTAGTGTTTTGGTGGCATTCAATGATGTTTTGGGAGTATTCAAAGGAATTTGACTGTGTTTTTGAAGGTATTCAGTGGTGTTTTGAGAGTATTCAGTAGTGATTTGGTGGTCTTCAAATGATATATGTGAATGTTTTTGGTGGTGTTCCAATGATGTATGTGGTGATGTCTCATATCATAATTGTATGAGCCAGTTTTTGTGTTTATGTTGTAAAGTTTGGAGAATGAGGGAGTAGTTTGGTGGGTGACATGTAATTTCAGTTAATGAAATGTGTAAGTGTGGATGAATTAGAAATGTCAAATGTTATTTGGGAGTATTCAAACGATGTTTGAAATTATTCAAGGGTGTTTGAGAGTGTTCAAATGATGTATGAGAGTTTTGGTGGTGTTCAAATGATGTATGAGAATGTTTTGAAGGTGTCCAAATGATGTATAAGAGTGATTTGCTGGTGTTCAAAGTTAGTGTGTTAGTTTTGGTAATGTCTCAGATCATAAGTGTACGAGTTAATTTTTTTTGTGCTAATATTGTACAATCTGCAGAATGAGGGAGTAGTTTGATGTGTGAGATGTAATTTCAGTTAATGAAATGAGTAAGTGTGGATGAGTTAGAAATATCAAATGTTATTTGGGAATATTCAAATGTTATTTTGGAAGTGTTCCAATGTAGTTTGGAAGTGTTCCAATGTAATTTTGGAAATGTTCTAATGTTACCCCAAAAACCTACTTTAAATCTTGGGTATAGTGTTTTGAGGGAATGTGTCTAAAATGTGATTATATCATGTCTTAGTTGGATGTGTTCATGATATGTTATAGTGCTCATGTTATGTTATTGTTGGTGGTGATGCGGGTTATGAATGCAAAAAATCTTTTTTATTGTGTAAAAATAGAGACGAGTGAAAGATTTTGTTGTGATAACGAAATTTTAAGTCGTAATATGTAGAACTGTGCCAAGTGTCTTATAATTGTTGTTGGAGGTACTTACCAATTAACTTTTTTTTTTGTATTTACCGAAATTGAGGAATTTTTGGGTTATTCTAGGTTAAGAGTAAAATTGTGTATTAGTGACAATAAACATTTGAGAAAAAATTTGTATCGAAAGAGGAAAAACTTGTGGGTTATAAGTGAAATTTGTATCTTTTTGTTGAACTGAGATGGGTGAACTGAGGGTGAATAGTGTGTGACTTGTATCTTTTTTTTCTTGTATTGGTGAAAAATTTTACGTGTTTTGGGTGATTTCCTGAGGAAATAGTAAGACGGGAAAATTGTGGATATTATTTGAGAAGAGTGAAAATGTGAGTTGTTGGGGTAAGGGGGTTGTGAGTATTAACGAAAATGAGGAATTTTTGGGGGTTATCCTGGGTTAAGAGTTAAAATGTTTTTTAGTACTATTAAACATTTGAGAAAAAATTGTATCGAAAAAGGAAAAATTGTGAATAAAATGGTAAGTGATGTGGTTTGTGGTTGTTGTTGTTGTTGAACTAGAGATACTGAAAAGAGGTTATAAGTTGTGGGTTGTTGTGGGTGTTGTGGGAGTTTGTGAGTTATGAGTGAGATAAAAATAGGAAAGTTGTGAGTTATGAGTAAAATTTGTATCTTTTTTGTTCAATTGAGACAAGTAAATTGAGGGTGAATAGTGTGTTCTTATATTGTCTAAAAATTGTAAGTATTGTGAGTGTTTTCTATGGTTGTTGTGGGGGTTGAGATGAGGTAAGTTCATTAAGTCTCCAGAATGTGGGTTTTTGTGTGAATTTTATTAATGAAATAATGTTGATTTTGTGTAAATTTTAATGAAAATAAAGATCTTTTGATATATTGCTGAATACTGAAACGAGGTAATATTCGTAATATATAAAAATATTTTGGGGGGGATTTTCGATGAATTAGTAAAAACGGGAAAAATTGTTGGTTATGAGTGAATATTTTAAAGAATGGACTGAGTGTGCATAATTAGGCTTTAATTCTCTCTATGACAATGTGAGGTGTTGGTGGGAGAGGTACAGAGAGACAGAGAGAGACAGAGAGAGAGAGAGAGAGAGAGAGAGAGAGAGAGAGAGAGAGAGAGAGAGAGACAGAGAGAGAGAGAGAGAGAGAGAGCAGGTTAGATCGTGGGGGTGACCTGAGATCTTTATCTGAGGCAACTCAGATAAGACTCACACGCAGTGAATCTTTTGTCGTATTTATCGAAAAAAAGGAAATTTTTTTGAGATGTTGTGGATGAAGTAGAGAAAAATGTGTAATGTTTCCCTATGATATATTTGTTGTTAATGAAAGAGTGAAAAAATAAAATGTTTAATGTTTCCGTATGTTGAACTGGAGAAAATGTGTATTACTGAGAATTATTGTAATTAAGAAAATGAATTATTTTAAAATGGAAAATATATGAAGTAAAATATTGTGTTTTAAGTTAACGAGAAGACACAGAATGACCCAGCTTGATGGACCTGATTCAGCATGTTGTTGTGTCTTGAGTGAGGTCATGGGTGGTTATCACGTGACGTTACAGCCACCTGTGTTTACTCAGCAGTCAGTGACGTCACACCTCGCTTGTTTCAACTTGTATACTCCAAGGGGGGGGGAACCTACTGACCCATGCGAGGCAGGTCCATGTCAGTATCTTGGGAGTGAGGTGTTGGGAGATGGAGATGGAGGTTTTGATCCAAGGAAGTGGAGGGTGAAGTCAAATTTTTGTATTACTGAAAAATCTAAATTCTGAAGGAAAAAAGTGGTGGGGGTTCAGGAGAAGCGCTCAAAAATTGATCCAAGGAGGTAGAGGGTGAAGTCAAAATTCAAAAAAAAACTGGTGTCATTTTCGTAAAGTGGGTAAAATTGGATCTTAGTGGGAGTGGGGAGGTGTTACCATGGTGGGGACTTTACTGTACCTCATGTAGGGGTAAAGTAGGGAGTGGGGAGGTGTTACCATGGTGGGGACTTTACTGTACCTCATGTAGGGGTAAAGTAGGGAGTGGGGAGGTGTTACCATGGTGGGGACTTAATTTGTCCCTTTGGGTGGGGGAAAATTTGGGGAAAGTGGGGAGGTGTTACCAGGGGTGGGGCCCTTTACTGTACCTCTTTGTAGGGGAAAAATTAGGGAGTGGGGAGGTGTTCCCTTGGGGGGGATTTTTACTGAAACCCCCTTGTGGGGGGAAAGGGTAGGGGTGGGGGGGGGGTTTTTCCAGGGGTGGGGACTTTACTGTCCCTATGTGGGGGTTAAAGAGGGATGGGGGAAGGTTTTTCCCAGGGTGGGGACTTTATTTAAACCCTTTTAGGGGTAATTTGGGAGTGGGGGAGGTGTTCCCCTGGTGGGGTTTTTATGTACCCCCAGTGGGGTAAAGTAGGGAGTGGGGAGGTGTTACCATGGTGGGGATTTAAATGTACCCTCATGTGGGGGAAAAAGTAGGGGTGGGGAGGTGTTCCCATGGGGGGGAAAATTTTAAACTTAAACCCTCATGTGGGGGTTTAAAGTAGGGATTGGGGGGGTTTGTTTACCATGGGGGGGGTTTATGTCCCTATGTAGGGGTTTAAAGTGGGGGAAGTGGGGGGTGTTCCCTGGTGGGGGCTTTTACTTCCCTATGTGGGGAAAAAGTTGGGAGTGGGGGGGGTTTGCTCCCCTGGTGGGGACTTTATGTCCCTTATGGGGGGGTAAAAGTGGGGGAAAATGGGGGAGGGTTTACCGGGTTTGGGACTTTACTGCCCCCTTTGTAGGGGAAAAGTGGGGGTGGGGGGGTTTGTTACCATGGTGGGGCCCTTTTACTGACCCCATGTGGGGTTTAAAGAAGGTGTGGGGAGGTTTTTTACCATGGTGGGGATTTACTGTCCCTCATGAAAGGGGTAAAAGTGGGGAGTGGGGAGGTGTACCAGGTGGGGACTTTACTGTACTCTGTGGGGGTTAAATTTGGGAGTGGGGAGGTGTTACCAAAGGTGGGGCTTTACGGGTCCCTTTCCATGTGGGGGTAAAGTAGGGAGTGGGGGGAGGTAAAAACCATGGTGGGGACTTTATTTTACCTCATGTAGGGGTAAAGTAGGGAGTGGGGGTTTGTTCCCATGGTGGGGACTTTTGTACCTCAGTGGGGAAAAAGTAGGGGTGGGGGGGTTTGTTCCAGGGGGGGGGATTTTTTCTGTACTTATGGGGGAAAAAGTAGGGGTGGGGGGTTTTACCATGGGGGGGGCTTTATTTGTTTTCATGTGGGGGTAAATGGGAAAAGTGGGGGGTGTTACCATGGGGGGGGTTTTAAACTGTACCCATGGGGGGAAAAATTTAGGGAGTGGGGAGGTGTTACCATGGTGGGGACTTTACTGTACCTCATGTAGGGGTAAAGTAGGGAGTGGGGAGGTGTTACCATGGTGGGGACTTTACTGTACCTCATGTAGGGGTAAAGTAGGGAGTGGGGAGGTGTTACCATGGTGGGGACTTTACTGTACCTCATGTAGGGGTAAAGTAGGGAGTGGGGAGGTGTTACCATGGTGGGGACTTTACTGTACCTCATGTAGGGGTAAAGTAGGGAGTGGGGAGGTGTTACCATGGTGGGGACTTTACTGTACCTCATGTAGGGGTAAAGTAGGGAGTGGGGAGGTGTTACCATGGTGGGGACTTTACTGTACCTCATGTAGGGGTAAAGTAGGGAGTGGGGAGGTGTTACCATGGTGGGGACTTTACTGTACCTCATGTAGGGGTAAAGGGGAAAAGTGGGGGGAGGTGTTACATGGTGGGGACTTTATGTACTCTTGTAGGGGTAAAGAGGGAGTGTGGGGGTGTTACATGGTGGGGACTTTCCTGTCCCTCATGTAGGGGTTAAAAGTTGGGTTAGGGGGATAATTTATTTATTTTCTTTTCTTTAAACATAAAAATTTTTTTACCATACTTTTTTATTTTTTAAAACCCATTATTTTCAAAAATACACATACTTTTAACCTCTATTTATTTTTTTTTAATAACCCCCATTATTTTTCCAAACCATACCACAATACTTTTACCCTCCTTTTATTTTCTTATAACCCATTATTTTCCAAACAAAACACAAACTTTTTAAACCCCTTTTCATTTTTTAAACCCATTTTTTTCCCCCCCCCCATACCCAATTTTTCCCCCTTTTTTTTTTTCTTATAACCCTTTATTTCCCCCCATACCCCCCTTTTTTCCCCCAAAATTTCTTTTTTTTAATAACCAAATTTTTTTAAAAAACCCATACCCACCATCAAAAAAACCCTTTTTATTTTTTATAAACCCATTTTTTCCCCAAAACCATACCCCCCTATTTTCCCCAAAATTTCTTTTTCTTAAACCCCCAAAATTTTTTTCCAAACCAACCCCCCCCCAAAATTCCCCTTTTTTTTTCAAACCCCCCCCAAATTTCCAAAACCCAACCCCAAAATATTTTTCCCTTTTCATTTTTTTATCCCCCATTTTTTTCCCCAAACCCATACCCCCATACTTTTTACCCTCCATTTTTTATTTTA
>NC_069399.1:43773147-43801728 GCF_026875155.1 Cherax quadricarinatus | reverse complement strand
GTGGAAAAAGTCGTTTGGGGGCTTAGGGGTTCCAGACCGAAGTTTGGCGAAAAGATAGTCCAAAAGGGAAAGGGGTGTTTTCAAAAAACCCTTCAAGTAACTGTTAAGGTGAATGCTGCTGGAGAGCTTGATACGTGAAGCGTCAGGTTTATAAGGGATCGTTATACGGAGCCTGGTGAACAGACGAAGGAATAAGGTGGAAAACTCTGGGTTCTAGATGGGTTTCCATGTATAGGTTTCGCCAGGACCGCAGAGTGGCGAACCCATGATAGTCCAAAAGTCTGCGAAAAGGTGATTTTCGAAAGAAAACACGTGAAGCAGACTTTTGGACTGCCCATGGGTTCGCCACTCAGTGTGGTCCTGGCGAACCTGTACATGGAACATCTAGAAGCCGAGCTTTTTCTCCACCATTATTCCTTCGTCTGTCACCTGGCTCCGTTATGTTGACGACATTTCCCTCATAACTCCTAACGCTTCAACGTTCAAGCTCTCCAAGACAAGCTCAATCAGGTCGAGCCTTCAATCCAGTTCACACTTGAAGAAGAAGTCGACAACACTCTTCCTTTCCTTGATGTTCTTCTCTGCAAAGCTGCCCATGAACTTCGTTTTAAAAAGTCTTTTGAAAACCCACCAACCAAAACGATCTTCTCCACTTCTACTCTCACCAAGAACCAAAACTAAACGTGGTGCAATTATAGGCTTCTTCCTGCGCGCACTCAGAATCTGCAGCAATGAGTTTCTTGAGGAAGAATGCACTATAATTGAACAAGTATTTTCTAAACTCCACTATCCTCGTCCTTCATCAGAGACTGCGGACGACGGGCATTAAACATCTTCAACACACCAAGAGAAGACACTGCCGAGAAGATATACATAGTCCTCCCCACAAACTCCATTGCCAAACACGTTTCCAACATCTTTTCCAATACCTCATTCCAAGTAATCTACCTCCACAAACACGACCATCAAGGACATTACCAGTGACAGACAGGACAAGCTTCCATCCTCTGCAGGAGTATACATAATCCCTTGTAATGACAAAGCAAGTTTATACGTTGGCGAACATCAAGGGACCTCCAAACACGTATTTCAGAACACCAAATACGCAAGCAGGACTGACGATACAAGGAATGCCTGTGTACAACACCATAATTCACCAACCATTAATAAACTACGAAACTCGAGACTTACCGCCACAGAAGACAACACTCAATACCGAAGAATCCTGGAATCATCGCTTATCTCTATATCCGACAACTTCAACCAGAATAATGGCTTCTATAACAAGCTGAACCACTTGCCAAGAAACTTCTTCATCGCTATCCCACATAAGAGCATAGGAATGGAAGAACACTTCAGAAGATCTGCTCACAAACTTATCCAATCTCCCTTCCAAGCTATCCAAGATTTTAGACTCTATAACCCCACTCGTTACATCATCAGATGCAGCATTCTCCACCTGACCTCAGCATTCTGAACCTGACTATAAATACTCGCGTACCTCCACCACCCCAGGTAGATCTGTTTGTGACTTGAAAAAGCCCACTGTGTGGGCGAAACGTTGTCAATAAACCATCACATCATACTGCATATGTGTTTATATTTCCATTGTACAAGGTACTTCTATAACAACAACATTGTACGAGGTACTGCTATAACAAGAACATTGTACGAGGTACTGCTCTAACAACTTGTACAAGGTCCTGCCATAACAAACAACTTGTACAAAGTACTGCTATAACAACACTTGTAGTAGGTATGCTTAACAACATTGTACAAGGTACTGCTATAACAACAACATTGTACATGGTACTGCTATAACAACAACATTGTACAAGGTACTGATATAACAACAACATTGTACAAGGTACTGATATAACAAACATTGTACAAGGTACTGCTATAACAACAACATTGTACAAGGTACTGATATAACAACATTGTACAAGGTACTGCTATAACAACAACATTGTACAAGGTACTGCTATAACAACATTGTACAAGGTACTGCTATAACAACATTGTACAAGTTACTGCTATAACAGCAACATTGTACGAGATACTGCTATAACAACAACATTGTACGAGGTAATACTAAAACAACAACACTGTTCGAGATTCTTCTATAACAACATTGTAAGAGGTACTGCTATAACAACAACATTGTACGAGATAACTGCGTAACAACAACAATGTACAAGGTACTGCTATAACAACAACATTGTACGAGGTACTGCTATAACAACATTTCACGATGAACTGCTATGGAAAAAATCTTTCTCGTTAGTTATTAATAATGACTAGCAAGAGAAGGAGCTAATTACCATATAAATTAAACCGTATAAATCATTGCTTATTAAATATTGCATATAAATTTTAGCGCCGTAGCGTGTGCAACAAACTTGTAATGAAGGGATTCAGGGAACCCGGTGAGCGGAAATTGTGTCCTGAAGGTGTGTAGTAGAGTGCCTGTACTCTGAAGGAGGGGTGAAGATGGCACACTAAAGGAGGTTTAGATGGCACTCAGGAGGGGTGAGGTTAGCACTCTGAAGGATGGGTGGGACTGAAACTCTGAAGGAGAGGTGAGGATGGCAGTCTGAAGTAGAGGTTTGGATGGCACTCTGAAGGAAGGGTAAGGATGGTACTGAAGGAAGCGTGGTATGGCACTCTGAAAGGAGGGTGAGGATGGCAGTCTGAAGTGGGGGTGAGGAGGGCACTCGGAAGAACGGGTGGTGATGGCATTTTAAAGGAGGATGAGGAGGATTCAGAAGGGGGGAATTTGATGGCACTCTAAAAGAGGGGGGGGTTTAAAGCATCGGAAGGGGGAAATGGGGGATGGCACTTTGACGGAGGGGGGGGGAGGGCATTCAAAGGAGGGATTTGGAGGGCACTCTGAAAAGGGGGGGGTATAGCACTCGGAAGGGGGAATGGGAGGCACTTGACGGGGGGGTGGGGATGGCACTATGAAGCGGGGGGTGAGGACGGCACTTGGAAGGGGGAATGGATAAATCTAAAGGGAAGGTATATGGCATCGAAGGAGGGGGGAAGGAGGCACTCGAAGGGGGGTGATGACGGCATCTAAAGGAAGGGTGAGGAATAGCTCTCGAAGGAGGGTGGGGGCGGCACTCTGAAGGGGGCTTTGGAGACACCCTGAAGGAGAAGTTGGGATGGCACCTTTTGGGAAGGGTGAAGGGGGCATCAAGGAAGGTGAGGATGCCTCTGAAGGGAAGAGTGGGGAAAAACCCCTTGAAGGGGGGGGAGATGAGGGCACTTGAAAAAAAGGGGTGAGGGGGCCCTCTAAAAAGAGGGGGTAAAGGGGCTTGTGAAGGGGGATGAGGTTACCACTCTGAAGGGGGGATGATGATGGCACTCGAAAGGAAGGGTGAGGAAAGCACTCTGAGGAGGGGTAAGGATGAATTTGAAGGAGGGGTAAAGATTGCACTCAAAGGAGGGAAGGAGCACTCTGAAGGAAGGGTGAGGATGCTCTCTGAAAAAGGGGGGAGGATGACATCTGAAGGAAAAAGGGGTAAGGATGGCCCCACTGAAGGAAAAGTGATGATCTCTTGAAGGAAGGGTAAAAGACAACACTCTGAATAAGGGGGAGGAGGGAACTCTAAAAAAAGGGTGGGGATGGCCTCTAAAGGAGGGTGATGAGGGCTCTTCAAATGTTTCGTGGCGTTCGAGTGGGGGTGAGGATGGCACCTTAAAGGAGGGTGAGGATGGCACTCTAAGGGGGGGTGAGGTGGCGTTCTTAAGGTGTTACGAGGCGTTCTGAAATAAGGTGAGGACGGAATCTTAAAGAGAGGTGATGATGCACTGAAGGAACAGTGGGGGTAGCACCTGAAGGAGGGTTTGAGGATGGCACTCTGAAGGAGGGGTGAGGATGGATTCTGAAAAAGGAGAGGATGACTATCTGAAGGAAAGGTGAAATGGCACTCTGAGGATGGGTGAGGATGGCATCTGAAAAAGGGTGAGGAGACATTAAAGGGAAAAGGGTAAAGAGGTACTCTGAAAAAGGGGTGAAGATAGCATTCTGAAAGGGGGGGGGAAGGGTACGGAATAGGGGTAGGATGGCACCGAAGGGGGGAAGGATACACCCCAAAGGGGGGGTGAGGATGCCATTTGGGGGGGGTGAGGATGACACTTGAAGGAAGGGTGGGATAGCATTGAAGGAGGGGGAGATGGCACTTGAGGAGGGTGGGGAATCACCTGACGAGGGGTCGGAAGGTACTAGAAGTAGGGTTGGAGGCATCAAGGAGGGATGAGGATGACATCTGGAGGGGGGTGTGGGAAGTTCTTAAGGAGGGGTGGGGATGGCACTCGAAGGGGGGTGAGGATGGCACTCCAAAGGAGGGGTGAGGAGGGCATTAAAAGGGGAAAGGAAAAATTTGGGGCACCTAAATAAGGGTGAGGAAGCACACTCTAAAGGGAGGGGTGGGAGGGCCCCCTTGAGGAGAGGTGGGATGGCCCTCTAAAGGGGGTTGGGAGGGCTCCTGAAGAGGGGGAGGATGGCATCTATAAAAGGGTGAGGAGGCACTCTAAAAGGAGGTTTGGATGTATTCTCTGGGAGAGGTGGGGATCACTCTAAAGGAAGGGTGAGGAGGGCACTCTGAAGGGAAAAGGTTAAGGGATGGCATCGAAGGTGGGGGTGAGGCACCAAAGGATGGGGGGGGGAGGGAAAACTTTGGGGGTGTGTAGATGGCACTCTAAAAAGGGGGTGAGGATGCACTTGAACGGGGGTGAGAGGATGCACTCTAAATTAAGGGAGGATGGCACTCTAAAATTGAGGTGGGATGGCCCCTTTGAATGAGGGGTGGGGATGGCCCTGAAGGAAAGGGGTGGGATGGCCTCTAAAGGGAAAGGGGAGGATGGCACTCTGAAGAAGGGTAGGATGGCACTCTGAGGAAGGGGGTTGAGGATGGAATTGAAGGAAGGGTGGGGAGGCACTGAAGGAAAGGGGGTGGGTGGCACTTGAAAGAAGGGTGAGGTGGCATTAAAGGGAAGGGTGAGGTGGCATCTAAAGGAAGGTGAGGATGGCCCTGAAGGGAAGGGAAGGGATGGCACTCTAAAGGGAAAGGGTGAGGATGGCACTCTGAAAAAGGGGTGAGGATGGCCTCTGAAGGAAGGGTGAGGATGGCACCTAAAGGGAAAGGGGTGGGGAAATGGCACTCTAAAGGAAGAGTGAGGGGGCCTCTGAAGGAAGGGTGGGGGTGGCACCTGAGGAAAAGGGTGAGGATGGCCCTTGAAGGAAGGGTGAGGTGGCACAAAGGGAAAGGGTGAGGAGGGCCCCACTCTGAAGGAAGATGAGGAGGGCACCTAAAGGAAGGGTGGGGAAGGCACTCTGAAGGAAGGGTGAGGATGGCACAAAAAGGGAAAGGGGTGGGGGTGGCACTCGAAGGAAGGGTGGGGATGGACTCTGAAGGGGGGGTGGGGTGGCACCTAAAGGAAGGGTGAGGGGCACTCTAAAGGGAAAGGGGGGGAATGGCACTTGAAGGAAGGGTGGGGTGGCACTTAAAGGAAAAGGGTGGGTTGGCATCTAAAGGAAGGGTGAGGATGGACCTTGAAGGAAGGGTGAGGTGGCACTCTAGGAAAAGGGTGGGATGGCACTTAAAGGAAGGGTGAGGTGGAAAATTGAAGGAAGGGGAGGAGGGCCCTAAAGGAAAGGGTGGGAGGCACCTAAGGGAAAGGGTGAAGATGACACCTAAAGGGAAAGGGTGAGGATGGCACTTGAGGAAGGTGGGGTGCACTCTGAAGGAAGGGTGGGATGGCACTCTGAAGGAAGGGTGAGGATGGCACTCTAAAGGAAAGGGGTGGGAGGCACTTGAAGGAAGGGAGGATGGCCCCCTGAAGGGGGTGGGGATGGCACCCTAAGGGAAGGGGGGAGGCACCTGAAGGAAGGGGGGGAGGCCCCCTAAAGGGAAAGGGGTGAGGATGGCACTTAAAGGGAAAGGGGTGAGGGGGCACCAAAGGGAAGGGGTGAGGAGGATTTGAAGGAAGGGTGGGGGTTTGGCCCCTCTGAAGAAGGGGTGAGGAGGCCTCTAAAGGGAAAGGGGTGAGGATGGCCCCTGAAGGAAGGGGGGGGAGGCCCCTGAAGGAAAGGGGTAAAGGAGGCATCTAAAGGAAGGGTGAGGATGGCACCTGAAGGAAGGGTGAGGTGGCACCTAAAGGGAAGGGTGGGGATGGCACCAGGGGAAAAGGGGAGGATGGCACCCTAAAGGGAAGGGTGAGGATGGCACTCTAAAGGGAAGGGTGGGGGATGGCATCAAAGGAAGGGTGAGGATGGCCCCCTAAAGGAAAGGGGTGAGGATGGCACTCTAAAGGGAAAAGGGTTGGGGAGGGCACTCTAAGGAAGGGTGAGGTGGCCCCTGAAGGAAGGGTGAGGATGGCACCCTAAAGGAAGGGGTGAGGATGGCCCCCTAAAGGGAAGGGTGAGGAGGCACCCGAGGAAGGGTGAGGAGGGCACCCGAGGAAAGGGTGAAGGGGCACCCTAAGGAGGGTGGGAGGCCCCCCTAAGGAAGGGTGGGGGGGCCTCGAAAAAGGGTGAGGTGGCACTCTAAAGGGAAGGGTGGGGATGGCCCAAAGGAAGGGTGGGGATGGCCCCAAAGGGAAAGGGGGGATGGCACCCTAAAGGGAAAGGGGAGGATGAAGCAAAAATTTCCCACTGAAAAATTCTGTATATAATTGATATTATAAACACTACAGAAATTTTATGATATACATTATTGTAAAAAATTTAAGCACAAAAAATTATTGCTCGTAAATTGAAGAAATCTCCCGATCTCCTTTTTTCTAAGTAAAATTACAAGTTTTAAAAATAAATTTACGGTTTCTTATTAAAATTTTAAATTTTTCTAAGTGGGTTTTTCTAAGTAAATTTTACAGGTTTTCAACCTCATAACTACGATAACATTAAAATAATTTTATTCAAAGGGACATGTCTTGTGGTGCTCATGATGGGTGACGTAGCTGACACAATTAAGAACAAAAAAAAAGGGAAAACCTCGGAGGTTTTGGTCCTGCGGGCAGGTCCAATTCTCCTATTGGTTAAGCCATTCCCTTTGACCGTCAGGTCAGTCAATTCCTTAAGGGAGGAGCTGGCTTCTGACCTAGTAGCACAAGAGCAGGTCCAACTCACACCCCCCACACCCAAACCATGTATTTATCAAACCCTATTTTTAAAACTACACAACTTTTTTAGCATCTATGGGGTTCTTGGATTTTTGCCCCACTCATCCCACTCTTTTACCAAACCTGCTTTTCTATACCCTTCCTGAATCGTTTTTTAAAAATTTTAAAACCATTGCTGCGAGCCCTGTCTATGTGATATTTTTAGAATATTTCACCCCTTTTTTAAATTTCCTGTTTCCATTTTATGACTAATCTATCCCCCTAATTCACCCTCTCTAGAGAGTGCAGATTCGGGGGCCCCTCAGTCTACCTCTAGCAAAGTTTTCTGATACATGGGATAAACTTTGTACCTGGGAAAAAAAAACACTTAGTACATTCAGGACATTTTTTAAAAGGGAAATTTTCGCCCGAGTGGCTTTTTCACCCCCAAATACAGAGAAAACTAGAAAACACACATTATTAGGGGTGGGATCAGGTGAGGTGAAGCGGGGGAAAGGGGTGGTAATAGAGTAGTAGATAAGGGGAAAAAGGAGGTGGGTTAGAGAGGCCCTGCTGGCATCAAGTAACACCAGTTCCCAGGATGGGTAATATCCTCTTGCTTAGTAATTTTGAAATACTGTAACAACCGGATTTTTGCTTTATAGGTTACTGACGGAAATTAGTGCAGCTTCAATGCATTTTTCCCCGGTCTTAAGTCGTCTTCTTTAATAACTAGTTTAGCTTCATTGAATTTCATGAGGTGCCCAAAACATCGTCTCTATGTTGAACACACGCGTTTTTGCGGTCATCATTTCTGCAAGCATTTTTGTGGTTCTGCTATTCTAATGCCCAAGTTCTGGCGTTCCCCTACATATACTTGTAACACCCCCACATGGTTAGTGTAGATTCCTGCACTTGGGGCCAGAATCATGCTTGGGTTTTTGTATCAGGTTCCTAATAGTAGTTGAAGAGCTGGTGGATATTTTAGCCAGTTTTCTGTCAAACATTTTAAAAAACATTAGTGGCAACGTTGCTGACCGGTAAAACGATGTAACTTGGAGGCTTTTCTTCAATTTGATAGGTGTTGGTCTTGCTGAGGATACGTGTTGCACGTTTCCTGCAGTCACGTATGAAGTGTAGGGGAAAGTGTGGGTGAACTAAAAGAGTTGGTGATGTATGTACATTCTTCTTCGAGGAACTGCGGACTGGAAATTCTGTAGGCTCTCAGAAAGAACCCAAATTAATAACTACCCCTCTTTTAGTTCTTGTGTCATGGTGAGAGAAGAAATGTAGAAGATCATTCTTGTAGGTAGGCTTCCGGTAGACTTTAAAAAGAAAGTTTGTTTTTCCCTGTGCGTAAGAGAACGTCGAGAAAAGGTAACTGGTTGTCCTTCTCCTCCTTAGAGTAAATTTAATGTAGGTTCCAGATTGTTGATGGTGTTGAGGATCCCCTGTACGTCAAGATTTTTGGGTACAATGACCAAAAAAATCATCTACGTACCGCATCCAAGTAACTGAACGAGGGATGTTATTGAGGATCCTTCTTGATTCAGGTCCTCCATATATAAATTGGGCAAGAACTGCACTAAGGGGGGACCCCATGGCTAGTCCGAAGAGTTGTTTGTATTCTTGCCCTCGAACCAAAAACAGTTATAACGAACACAAAGTTCGACAAGGCTCACAAAATCTTGGCGGGGTACAGGAAACTCTGTATCATCTTTAATCACCCTGCGAAGAAGATCAATGGCTTGATCAACTGGGACATTGGTGGAATAAGGCAGTCACGTCAAAACTTGCATCTTCTTATCATTTCATGTCGAGTCCCTGATACGGTTAAGGAGGTCACCCGAATGCTTTAGATGAGCCTGACTGATTGTACCCGGGAGCTTTGACAAATTTTTCGCCAAAACTCCTGCTAGACTGTGGGGGGCGCTGCCAAATACCAGATGTAATGGGTCTCATAGGCACATTTGGTTTGTGGGTCTTTGGTAAACCATAAAGTCTAGCTGACTTGGGGTTGGTAGGGATGAGGCGCAAGAGCTTTTTACCTTCTTCTGATTTCCTGAGTATGCTGCGGGTCTACTGAGAAAAGAATCTGTTTCTTTCCTCCATGCATTTTTCGGGGATGGAAACGTATGTGTTGGCGTCGTTCAATAATCTTGCATCTTACTAACGTAGTCTGTACTGTTGAGGATGACCCTCCCCCTTTTGGGTCCGCTGTGGTGATGAGAATATAAATTATTGGAAGCTAAGTGTTTGAAGTGCCTGGATGTAGCGACGAGGAATGACTGGAGGGACTAGGTTCAGAAACTGCAGCTGCAATAAGTTTCTTGTATAAAACCCTTTTGTTAAACTCAGAGTCACCGAAGAAATGGTTTTTGATCACTGTGTCTAACTCGCATTTGGGCTTCCGTATGCCAGTAGCAAACTTGAGACCTAAGCTGAGTGCTTCGGATTCTGTATCACTGAGAACATAAGAAGAAAGATTATTGATGATGTCAGCTCTACCAATACTTTCATTTGCTGTGTTGACAGAGAGAGGCAAGTTTTCTTGAGAGCTTTATTTTCTGCTGTAGGTTGGCGGGGTAACTTTGCTTAGATGTGTTCGGCGGTGCGTCTGTCAGGAGTGGGAAGGGAAGTGAGAGCTAGGTGAGCATATGGAAATAATCTTTGGAGCAAGCTGATAGATCTTCCTTGCACTCTCGTAGATAGTGGTAAGTAGCAGGAGAGAAGGGGTGTTTAGAATCCGTGAGATGGTTTTGGAGTGGATCTAGGTGCGACCATTTCTTCTATGCAGTCTTGCAGAAAAGAGGAACGGTTTCTTGAAGCTGTGTGCCTTCAGGAGGAGAGAAAGGTAGTCTCTGTATAAAACGTCCATTAGTTTTCTCTGTATTAGGACTGAAGAAGCCACTCGTGGCGAAACGTTTCCTTTAATAAATGTCCTGAACTGTACATAAGTGTCTTTTTCCACTCTTGTCGGTATCACCATTACCATTTCCTCATTGTCAAGACACAGTACTAGTGATGGACGTTATATACAGAGACTACCTTTCTCTCCTCCTGAAGGCACACAGCTTCAAGAACCGTTCCTCTTTTCTGCAAGACTGATAGAAGAAATGGGCGCACCTAGATCCACTCCACACCATCCACGGATTTTAAAAATCCCTTCTCTCCTGCTACTTACCACTATCTACGAGAGTGCAAGGAAGATCTATCAGCTTGCTCCAAAGATTATTTCCATAGTGCTACCTAGCTCTCACTTCCCTTCCCACTCCTGACAGACGCACCGCCGAACACATCCTAAGCAAAGTTACCACCGCCAACCTACAGCAGAAACTACGGCTCTCAAGAAAACTTGCCTACTCTCTGTCAACACAGCAAAAAGGAAAGATATTGGTAGAGCTGACATCATCAATAACCTTTCTTCTTATGTTTTCAGTGATACAGAATCCGAAGCACTCAGCTTAGGTCTCAAGTTTGCTACTGGCATACGGAAGCCTAAATGCGAGTTAGACACAGTGATCAAAAACCATTTCTTCGGTGACTCTGAGTTTAACAAAGGTTTCATACAAGGACTTATTGCGCTGCAGTTTCTGAACCTAGTCGTCCAGTATTCCCCGTCGCTACATCCAGGCACTCAAACACTTAGCTTCCAATAATGATATCTCATCACCACACGGACAAAGGAGGAGGAGTTTGGGCTCCTCAACAGTACAGACTACGTTAGTAAGATGCAAGTTTATTGAACGACGCCAACACATACGTTTCCATCCCCGAACATGCATGGAGGAAAGAACAGATTCTTTTCTCAGTAAGACCCGCAGCATACTCAGGAAATCAGAAGAAGGTAAAAAGCTCTTGCGCCTCATCCCTACCAACCCCAAGTCAGCTAACTTTATGGTTTACCAAAAAACCCACAAACCAAATGTGCCTATGAGACCCATTACATCTGGTTTTCGGCAGCGCCCCTCACAGTCTAGCAGGGGTTTTGGCGAAATATTTGTCAAAGCTCCTGGGTACAATCAGTCCCGGCTCATCAAAGCATTCGGGTGACCTCCTTAACCGTATCAGGGATCTCGACATGAGTGATAAGAAGCTTGCAAGTTTTGACGTGACGCCTTATTCAACCCAATGTCCCAGTTGTCAAGCCATTGATCTTCTTCGCAGGGTGATTAAAGATGATACAGAGTTACCTGTACCCCGCCAAGATTTTGTGAGCCTTGTCGAACTTTGTGTTCGTTATAATGTTTTAGGTTCGAGGACAAGAAGTACAAACAACTCTTCGGACTAGCCATGGGATCCCCCCTTAGTGCAGTTCTTGCCAATTTATATATGGAGGACCTGGAATCAAGAAGGATCCTCAATAACATCCCTCGTTCAGTTACTTGGATGCGGTAGTAGATGATATTTTGGTCATTGTACCCAAAAATCTTGACGTACAGGGCATCGTCAACACCATCAACAATCTGGAACCTACTATTAAATTTACTGTGATGAATGGTTTGAAAAACCGACAAGTTGAAGATTGAGACACTTATGCAGCATATGGGAATCTTTTTTCAGGAACGTTTCGCCACACAGTGGCTTCATCAGTCCAATACAAAGAGGAAGGCGTAAGGAGAGGAGGAGAATGAGGTAATCAGTCCCTCAACCTGGAGTCGATGTGTTCAGTCCATCAATCTGTAGAATGTACGCATAGGGGCCCTAGATGTGGCTTATATACTGTAGTGAGGTGACGTGAAGCAGATGGAGGCGGGGTCATAGTGGTACCATCCACTATCGAAGTAGGGCTTCGTCCAAAGGTTGAACAAGTGTTGAAGAATTCTTTGTAACAAGACCCAGATGCTGCCGTGTCGACAGTTGTGATGAATGGTTTGAAAAACCGACAAGTTGAAGATTGAGACACTTATGCAGCATAGGAATCTTTATTCAGGAAACGTTTCGCCACACAGTGGCTTCAACAGTCCAATACAAAGAGGAAAGGGCGTAAGGAGAGGAGGAGAATGAGGTAATCAGTCCCTCAACCTGGAGTCGATGTGTTCAGTCCATCAATCTTGTAGAAATGTACAGCATAGGGCCGTAGATGTGGCTTATAAAACTGTAGTGAGGTGACGTAAAACCCAGATGGAGGCGGGGTCATAGTGGTACCAAATCCACTAGTCGAAGTAGGTCTTCGCCCAAAAGGGTTGAACAAGTGTTGAAGAATTCTTTGTAACAAGACCCATGATGCGCCGTGTCTGACAGTTGTGGGTTTTTTCAAACCATTCATCACAACTGTCAGACCGGCAGCATCAGGGGGTCTTGTTACAAAGAATTCTTCAACATTTGTTCAACCTTTGGACGAAGACCTACTTCGACTAGTGGATGGTACCACTATGACCCCGCCTCCATCTGCTTCACGTCACCTCACTACAGTATATAAGCCACATCTACGCCCTATGCTGTACATTCTACAAGATTGATGGACTGAACACATCGACTCCAGGTTGAGGGACTGATTCCCTCATTTCCCTCTCCTTACCCCTTTCCCTCTTTGTATTGGACTGATGAAGCCACTGTGTGGCAAAACGTTTCCCTGAATAAAGATTCCCATATCTGCATAAGTGTCTCAATCTTCAACTTGTCGGTTTTTCAAACCATTCATCACAACTGTCAGACACGGCAGCATCATGGGATCTTGTTACAAAGAATTCTTCAACACTTGTTCAACCTTTGGACGAAGACCTACTTCGACTAGTGGATGGTACCACTATGACCCGCCTCCATCTCCCTTCACGTCACCTCACTACAGTAAAATAAGCCACATCTACGGCCCTGGACTGAACACATCGACTCCAGGTTGGGGGACTGATTACCTCATTCTCCTCCTTCCTTACGCCTTCCTCTTTGTATTGGACTGATGAAGCCACTGTGTGGCGAAACGTTTCCTGAATAAAATTCCCTTATGCTGCATAAGTGTCTCAATCTTCATTAAATTTACTCTAGAGGAGGAGAAGGACAACCAGTTACCTTTTCTCAAACGTTCTCTTACGCACAGGGGAAAGCAAACTTTCTTTTAAAGTCTACCCGGAAGCCTACCTACAAGAATGATCTTCTACATTTTCTTCTCTCACCATGACACAAGAACTAAAAGAGGGGTAGTTATTGGCTTCTTTCTGAGAGCCTACAGAATTTCCAGTCCGCAGTTCCTCGAAGAAGAATGTACATACATCACCAACTCTTTTAGTTCACTACACTTTCCCCTACACTTCATACGTGACTGCAGGAAACGTGCAACACGTATCCTCAGCAAGACCAACACCTATCAAATTTAAGAAAAGCCTCCAAGTTACATCGTTTTACCGGTCAGCAAAGTTTTCCACTAATGTTTCAAAAATTGTTTGACAGAAAACTGGCTAAAATATCCACAAGCTCTTCAACTACTATTAGGAACCTGATACAAAAACCCAAGCATGATTCTGGCACAAGTGCAGGAATCTACACTATACCATGTGGGGGGTGTGACAAAGTATATGTAGGGGAAACAGCCCGAACTCTGGACATTAGAAAAAGCAGAACAAAAAAATGCTTGCAGAAATTATGACCGCAAAAACGCATGTGTTCAACATAGAGACGATGTTGGACATCTCATGAAATTCAATGAAGCTAAACTAGTTATTAAAGAAGACGACTTAAGACGGAGAAAATGCATTGAAGCTGCACTAATTTCCGTCAGTAACACTATAAAGCAAAAATCCGGTAGTTACAGTATTTCAAAATTACTAAGCAAGAGGATATTACCCATCCGGGAACTGGTGTTTACTTGATGCCAGCAGGCCCCTCTCTAACCTCACCTCCTTAGTTCCATTACTACTACTACTACTATTACCACCTCTACCCACGCTTCACCTCACCTGACTCCCACCACTATATATATGTGTTTTTCTTAGTTTTCTCTGTATTAGGACTGAAGAAGCCACTCGTGGCGAAACGTTTCCCTTTTAAAATAAATGTTCCTGAACTGTACATAAGTGTCTTTTTCCACATCTTGTCGGTATCACCATACCATTTCCTCTTTGTCATCCTCCTTTGTACGTTTTCCAGAGCATTTATATCCATTCTGTAATACGGTGACCAGAACTGTGCAGCATAGTCTAATTGAGGCCTAACCAAGGATATGTAGAGTTGAAGAACAACCTGAGGGTTTCTATTATTTATACTTCTTGATATGAAACCAAGGATTCTGTTAAACTTTATTAGGAACACTTATGCACGGTTGTCTTGGTTTCAGATTACTGCTAACTAAAACTCCTAAATGTTTCTCGCAATTCGTAATATTAAGATCTACATATTAAATTTATTGTGGCATGATTATTATCCTCTCCAGCATTTAGAACTTTGAATTTGTCTATATTAAACTGCATCTGCCACTTCTCCAACCACTGCATCAGTCTATTCAAATCATCCTCTGAACACCGCTCGTGACGTCCCAAACCATTCTGATATCTCCTCTTTTAATGCAAACCCCTTGCTGTGATGAATGGTTTAAAAAACCGACAAGTCGAAGAATTGAGACACTTATGGAACACATGGGAATCTTTTTGAAGAAACTTTTCCCTCCACAAAGTGGCTTCATCAGTCCAATACAAAGTAGAAATGTGTAAGGAGAGGAGAAGTTGAGGTAATCAGTCCCTCAAACATAAGAACATAAGAAAGGAGGAACACTGCAGGAGGCCTGTTGGCCCATACTAGGCAGGTCCTTTACAATTCATCCCACTAACAAAACATTTGCCCAACCCAGTTTTCAATGCCACCCAAGAAATAAGCTCTGATGTGAAAGTCCCACTCAAATCCAACCCCTCCCACTCATGTACTTTTCCAACCTAAATTTGAAACTACCCAAAGTCCTAGCCTCAATAACCCAACTAGGTAGACTGTTCCACTCACAACACCCTATTTCCAATCCAATACTTTCCTATGTCCTTTCTAAATCTAAACTTATCTAATTTAAACCCTTACTGGGGGTTTTCTCTCTTGGAGAGACATCCTCAAGACCTTATTAATATCCCCTTTATTAATACCTATCTTCCACTTATACACTTCGATCATGTCTCCCCTCATTCTTCGTCTAACAAGTGAATGTAACTTAAGAGCCTTCAATCTTTCTTTATAAGGAAGATTTTTAATGCTATGTTTTAATTTAGTCATCCTACGCAAAGTTTTTAACGAATTTATGCCCATTCTGTAATATGGAACCAGAACTGAGCTGCATAACTAGGTGAGGCCTTACAATGAGTATAAGCTGCAGTATGACCTCGGATTTTCTGTTGTTACATTCTGATATAAACCCCAGTAATCTATTCCCCTGGAACGATGTGTTCAGTCCATCACTCTTGTCAAAGACTTCAACGCTTCCCCAACCCTTTGACGACGACTCTTACACTAGGGCAGGTCCACTGTGATCCCCCCTCCCCCTGTTTCACCTCATCTGACTGCAGTAATAAGCCACCCCCCGGGCCCCTATGCTGCTTTTTCCTACAGAGTGAGGGAACACTCGTTTTCCGTGGGGACTGATACCCAAATTTTTCCCCTTCTCCTACCCATTTTCCTTTGTATTGGGCTAATAAAGCACTGTGGGGGCGAAAGTTCTTCAATAAAGATTCCCATGTTTTGATGTCCAATTCTTCAAACTCCTGTCCCATGTGTCAACAATCCCTCTACCGGGAAAAATTTTTTTCTCCTCCTTTCCGTGTCCCTTTAAGTTTTCTCAGCATCTCTGATGTGGAATTTTAAACAAAAGCCTTACTAAAGTCCATATAGAAAGTCTACCGTCCTGTTTACCTCCTCAAATATTTAGTGAAAAAAATTATAAATTCTAAGACGGGAGCGCCCTTTGTAAAACCGTGAGAGATTCATTCATAATTTATGCTTTTCAAGATGGCAAAATTTTGCTTCGGCAGTTATTGTTTCCAAATTTACCAATATGGAGGAAAGGGCTCGGGTTACAGTTCAAAGCTAAGGACCTGCCCCCTTTAAAAAAACATAAGAACATAAGAACTAAGAATGTGGGAAACCCCAGCAGAAGGCTAGGGGCCCATAGGGGCAGTCCTTACAAAACGACATCTACAAAAAGCTATCAAGAAACAACCCCCCACCCCCCAACCCCAATCAAACCCAGCCCCCCCCACTCATATATTTGTCCTTCCTTCTTAAAGCTCCCCAAGGTCCTGCCTTATAACCCCACTGGGGGGGAAACTGTTCCACCATCTAAAACTCTGTTAAAAACCTACTTCCCTATGTCCTTTCTAAATCAAAATTTATCCAATTTAAAATCCATTTTTCCCTGGTTTTCTTCCCTGTTCGAACCCCAGTATTTATAATGTCTCCCTTGTTTATGCCCGTCATCCATTATACACTTCAAGTATCTCCCTCTTTCTACGCCTCTCCAGGAGTGGGTTTTAAGGTTTTAAGTCTTTTTCAAGGGGAGGTTCCTTACACAGTAAATCTTTTAGTCATTTTTCTCTGTATGTTCTTAAGGTCTTGTCCATCCTGTAAAGGGGCCCAAAAATGAGCAGATAATCTAAATGAGGCCCATAGTGATGTATAGAGCTGTAAAATAATTTTTGGGAAATTTGTTATTATACTTCTTGAGATAAACCCAAAGAAATCTGTTGGGCCCTTGTTGCGCACACTGGGGAAAAGTGTCTTGGTTTTTAGATTTGCTTCCATGTTCCCAAAGTCTTTTCAATTCTGTTGACAAAGCTCTATTCCCCTAGTTTATAGTTTCGAGGGTTATTTCATTCCCAAGGAAAGTCCCTTACACTTATCCACTTTAAACTTCATTGCCATTTCTCAGACAAGCTTTAATTTTTTCAAATCGTCCTGGGTTCATTGATTCCTCCTCGAGTGAATTATCGGCCTATCTTTGTATTTTCAGAAAACTTATCTTTCCCACTAGTAACCCCTTCATCAAGGTCATTAATGTAAATTATGAACAAGAGAGGGCCTAAAATGATCCTTGTGGGAAAGCACATGACTAATCCCCATTTTAGATTTCAATCCATTAAAGATAACTCTCTGTTTCATTGGTAAGCCATGCCCCAAACCATGTAGAAACTTTACCTCCTAACCATGAGTTGCCATTTTTTTAAGAGTCTCTTGTGAGGGACTCTGTCGAAGGCTTTTCTAAAATCCAAAAAAAACAATATCATATTCCTTTTCATGTCAACTGCCTCAAAAGTTCTATTTAAGAAAGCGTAAATTTGTCAGGAGGAACGCCCCTCGTGAATCCATCTGAGATTCTTTATCAAGTTTTGCCTTTAGGTGACTTCTGATAATGTCAGCTAAATTTTATTCTAATAACTTGCCCACTTTGATGTCAGGTTATTGGACGGTAATTTGGGAGTGGACTTTTCCTGATTTGAATAGGAAACCCCATTAGCCATCTTCCCCAAACTCTGGGACAACACTGGTAAGGGTGGACGGGATTGAAAACAAGCTCCATTTTCATTCCTTAAGTTTCCCTTGAAACAATATCGGGTCCCGGGGATTATTTTTTTTTCAGTTTGTTATCTGTTTAAAAACCATGTCCCTCGTGACAGTAAATTAGTTAACTTTATTTTCAGGAACTAAATAATTTTAATTTTGGAATCTCATTTACACTTCCTGTGTAAAAATGACAAAAATAGTCATTAAATAAGGCCCCCCTTTCCCCGTTCATTATCCTTGTTTTAGGTATTACATTTGCCGTTTTGCACTTTTTTTGCACCCTGCCCTTTGTAGTATATATTTAAAAGATTAAACCCGAGGTGTGCTAATTCCTCTTCACTTCCTTTAAAACCCAGCAAACAGCATCGGGCCTGGGGAAAGTTGGATTTAATTTCTCTGTTTGTTGGGGACCATGTCATAGTTACCTAAAAGTGATAGTTTACGTCCTTTTAATAATTTTTATTTCTGAAAATTTTCTGTATCTTCCTGGTAAAAAATGAAGGGGTAGGTACTGAAATGTTTCACATTTCCTTATTCCTGTCATGATCTGACCAAGTTACTCTTAAAATGGGCCTTTCTTTTCCCAAATCCTTCTGAATACCTGAAAAACTCTTTTTGGGTTAGCCTTCGAGACCCTTGCGATTTTTTCCCCCCTAAACCCTTTTTGCTTGTCTTATTCCTTTTTTTTTTTTCTCTCTTTAAGAACTAAGAAAAATAAGAAGAAGGAACACGTAAAAATGCCTACTGACCCATCGGGGAGGGGCCATGGGGTCCCCCGGATTAGCCCAATGACCCCCCCCCCCCCGGGGTTAGCCCAAGACCCCCCCCGGATTAGCCCAAGACCCCCCCAGTTGGTTTTCCTCAATCAAAGAGGAGCACGGCACCAGACCCGCGCACAAGATCAGGTCCAACTCACACCCCCGCACCCAATCATGTATTTTTTCTAACCTATTTTTAAAACTAAACAACTTTTTGCCTCAATAACTGTTGGAGTTTGCTCCCCTCATCCCAAACTCTATTACCAAACCATGCTTTTTCCCATATCCCTTTCCCGAATCTGAATTTTTTCCAAATTGAAACCATTGCGCGGTCCCGTCTTGGCTAGAAATCTTTTAGCACGCATTTACAATCCCCCTTTTGTTTTTCCCCGTTTTCCATTTATACACCTCGATCATATCCCCCTAATTCACGCCTTTCGAGAGGGGGCGCAGATTTCGGGGGCCCCAGTCTACCTCATAGGGAAGGTTTTGATACAGGGATCATCTTTTCATCCCCCTGTACTTTTCCAGGCATTTATAACCATTCGTAATACGGTACCAAACTGAGCGCATGCTAAATGGGCCAAAAAAGGATATTAAGCTAAAGAAAAAACCTGGGGATTCTATTATTTATACTTCTAGATATGAAGCCAAGAATTCTTTTTAGCTTTATTTCAAACACTAAGCACTGTTGTCTTGGTTTTAGATTACTGCAACCAGAACTCCTAAATCCTTTTGAATCAGTAATTAAGTTAATTATTTAGTTTAATGGTTTCATGGGTTTTTTAACTGTCCAACATTTAGAACTTTGCATTGTCAATATTAAACGCATCTGCATTTCTCCGACCAATGATCAGTTATTCAAAACATCCTGGATGCTCTAGTCCTATTAGAATGAAATTTGGGCGGCCTATTTTGGCTTCATCACAAATTTGCTTATTCGCTATTTATTCCCTATCTATGTCGTTTATTTAAATTGTGAACAAAAACGGGCCCAACACTGACCCCTGAGGAACACCGTTGTGACGTGCCCCCATTCTGATCTCTCCCCATTTATGCAAACTCTCTACTGTCTATTTGTCAGCCATGCCTTTACGCAGGAAAAAATTTCTCCTCCTATTCCGTGTGCCTTAAGTTTCCTCAATAGCTCTGGTGTGGAAACTCTATCGAGAGCCTTACTGAAGTCCCATATACGAAATATCATATTCATTACCATGATCTACCTCCTCAAACACCTTAGTGAAAAAAGTTAGCAAATTCGTAAGACAAAAAACGCCCCTTTGAAAAAACCGTGTTGAGATTCTTTAAATCAATCTGTCCCTATAAAGATGACTACGAATTGCTTCGGCAATTATTAATTCCATAAATTTTCCCACTATGGAGGTAAGGCTTATTGGTCTATAGTTCGAAGCTAAGGACCTGTCACCTGCCTTGTAAATAGGTATTACATTTGCCTTTTTCCACTTATCAGGCACAAATACCAGTTGTAGTGATATGTAAAAAGATTAGCCAAAGGTATGCTAAGTTACTCTTTACATTCCTTTAACACCCTTGCAAACAGTTCATCAGGACTTGGGGATTCATTAGGTTTTAGTTTCTCTATTTGTCTGAGAACCATGCCACTAGTTACCGCATTCGTGCATAGTTTATTATCGTCCTGTTCTACATAATCTATTATTTCAGGAATTTCGCTAGTATTTTCCTGAGTGAAAACTGAGAGGAAGTAGGTATTTAGAATTTCACACATATCCTTATCACTGTCAGTGATCTGACCAGAGTTACTCTTAAGTGGGCCAATCTTGTCCCTAATCTAACTTCTGTATACCTGAAAGAACCCTTTTGGGTTAGTCTTTGAATCTCTTGCGACCTTAGCATCATAATCCCTTTTTGCTTTTCTTATTCCTTTCTTTATTTCTCTCTTTAATTGAATATATTGATTTTTTAACTGCCCATTCCCTCTTTTGATACGCCTATATATGCCTCTCTTTTGACCAATAAGATGTTTTAATATATTGTTCATCAATTTGGGATCATTTTTGTTAGATCTAATTTCCCTACTCGGAACAAAAGTTGTTTGGGCAACTAGAACTAGTCTGAAAAAAAAGTCATATTGGCAACCAAGATCACATACCTGACCCATAGTCAGGACATCTCAATTTAGCCCACCCAGGTAATTTTTCAGTCCCATAAAGTGGGCCAAGTGAAAATCTGGGACAGAGATTTGATTGCAGTTATCCGGGTAATTCCATGATATACTAAAACAAAGTGATTTGTGATCACTTTCCCCAAGCTCATCATTAACCTCTAGATTATTAATTAGTGTATCTTTGTTGGCAAGGACCAAGTCAAGCAGATTGTTTCCTCTAGTTGGTTCTGTCACAACCTGTTCTAAAAAGCAATCCTGAACCGTATTGAGGCTAAAACGTTGTGTAGTTTTAAAAATAGGTTGGATAAATGGCAATATAAACACAAATGCAGTATAATGTGATCCTTTATTGACTACGTTTCGCCCACACAGTGGGCTTTTTCAAGTCACAAACAGAACTACCTGGGGTGGAAGGAAAGCGAGTATTTATAGTCCGGCTGAGGTCAGGTGAAGAATGCTGCATCTGATGATGTACCGAGTGGGGCTATAGAGTCTAAAAACTTGGGTAGCTTGGAAAGGAGATTGGATAAGTTTGTGAGCAGACCTTCTACAGTGTTCTTATGTGGGATAGCGATGAAGAAGTTTCTTGGCAAGTGGTTCAGCTATGTTATAGAAGCCACTATTCTGGTTAAAGTTGTCGGATATAGAAATAAGTGATGATTCCAGGATTCTTCGGTATTGAGTGTTGTCTTCTGTGGCGATAAGTCTTGAGTTTCTGTAGTTTATCAAGTGGTTGTGTGAATTACGGTGTTGTACGCAGGCATTCCTTGTGTCGTCAGACCTGCTTGCGTATTGGTGTTCTAAATACGTGTTTGGAGGTCCCTTGATGTTTCGCCCACGTATAACTTGTTGCAGTCATTACAAGGGATTATGTATACCCCTGCAGAGGATGGAGCTTGTCCTGCCTACTACTGGTGATGTCCTTGATGGTCGTGGTTGTGGAGGTAGATACTTGGAATGATGTTTTGGCAAAGATGTTGGAAACATGTTTGGCAAATGGAGTTGGTGGGAAGGACTATGTATCTCTTCTCGGCAGTGTCTTCTCTGGGTGTGTTGAAGATGTTTAATGCTCGCCGTCTGCAGTCTCTGATGAAGTGACGAGGATAGTGGAGTTTGGAAAATACTTGTTCAATTATAGTGCATTCTTCCTCAAGGAACTCGTTGCTGCAGATTCTGAGTGCACGCAGGAAGAAGCCTATAATTACACCACGTTTGGTTTTGGTGTCGTGGTGAGAGTAGAAGTGGAGAAGATCGTTTTGGTTGGTGGGTTTTCGATAGACTTTAAAACGAAGTTCGTGGTCAGCTTTGCAGAGTAGAACATCAAGGAAAGGAAGAGTGTTGTCGACTTCTTCTTCAAGTGTGAACTGGATTGAAGGCTCGACTGGTTGAGCTTGTCTTGGAGAGCTTGAACGTTGAAGCGTTTAGGAGTTATGAGGAGAATGTCGTCAACATAACGGAGCCAGGTGACAGACGAAGGAATAATGGTGGAGAAACGTTCGGCTTCTAGATGTTCCATGTATAGGTCGCCAGGACTGCACTGAGTGGCGAACCCATGGGTAGTCCAAAAGTCTGCTGAAAGAGGTGATTTTCGAAAGAGAAACACGTAAAGCCAACACATAGTTCAACAAGGTCGATGAAATCGCTGGCTGGAATGGGAAGATCAAGTGAATCGTCAATTTCCTGCGCAAGAGATCGATGGCTTGTTTAGTAGGTACTTTAGTGAATAGGGAAGTCACGTCAAGGCTGGAAAGTTTCTTGTTCCTGATGTTGATGTTGCGAATGCGATTGAGAAGATCACCTGAGTGTTTGAGATGTGCTGGACTGATAGTGCCCAAGAGTTTCGAGAGGTGTTTGGCGAGAATTCCTGAGAGCTTGTGGGAGCACTGCCTATTCCCGAGGATATGGGCCTCAGTGGGATACCAGGCTTGTGAGTCTTTGGCAGGCCGTACATCTGGCAGGTCTGGGATTGCTGGGCATGGTGTGCAGAAGTTTCTTCCCTTGTTCTGAGCTCCTCAGAATGCGGCGAGTCCTTTGAAGAAAAGTTTTAGTAAGGTGTCCACTTGGTTAGTTGTGAGAGGTTTGTAGTATCTGGGCATTAAGTAGATTGAGCATTTTGTTCCTGTAATCGTCAGTGTTCATGATAACAACACCACCTCCTTTATCAGCGTGGTGACCCTGATGGTCCGTAGTCTGCTAAACCTTTGAGTGCATTGATGTAACGTCGAGGTAATGACTGGGGAGCTGCGTGTTGAATGGCTGCTGAGATGATGCCTGAAGATAGCCTTTTTGGAAGTCGGAGTCATTGTGTCTGTAGTTTTTTGGCGATGAAATTGAGGTCTTGTTTTGGTTTCGTAATTCCTGTTGCGAATTGAGGCCTAAGCTGAGGCTTCAGTTTCTGTGGTTGACAGTGGACGAGATGAAGATTTTGAATAATTTCAGGTCTTCCTAAACTTTTCCAATTACTATTATCGCAGAGTGTTTGTTAGTTTCCTAGTAAGTCTGATCTCTGTTGAACATTCGCTGTGGTAACTCTGCTGCGAATGATTTCGGCGGTGCGTCTGTTCATGTTGCCCCGGAGTGTTGTGCCTAGTGTTCTGGCTTGGAGAAAAGCTTCTTTTGTAGCATTGTTTAAGTCATCTGCACACTCTTCAAGGTAGGTCCGAGCTGTAGCGGAGAAAGGTGGTTTGATGTTGGCAATTTGAGGAGGAGTAGATCTTGGTAAGACCATTTCTTGGATGCAATCACGAAGAAAATTGTGTCTGTTGCGAAGTGAGTAAGCTTTTAGAAGAAGGTCCAGGAACATCTAGAAGCCGAACGTTTCTCCACCATTATTCCTTCGTCTGTCACCTGGCTCCGTTATGTTGACGACATTCTCCTCATAACTCCTAAACGCTTCAACGTTCAAGCTCTCCAAGACAAGCTCAACCAGGTCGAGCCTTCAATCCAGTTCACACTTGAAGAAGAAGTCGACAACACTCTTCCTTTCCTTGATGTTCTACTCTGCAAAGCTGACCACGAACTTCGTTTTAAAGTCTATCGAAAACCCACCAACCAAAACGATCTTCTCCACTTCTACTCTCACCACGACACCAAAACCAAACGTGGTGTAATTATAGGCTTCTTCCTGCGTGCACTCAGAATCTGCAGCAACGAGTTCCTTGAGGAAGAATGCACTATAATTGAACAAGTATTTTCCAAACTCCACTATCCTCGTCACTTCATCAGAGACTGCAGACGGCGAGCATTAAACATCTTCAACACACCCAGAGAAGACACTGCCGAGAAGGATACATAGTCCTTCCCACCAACTCCATTGCCAAACATGTTTCCAACATCTTTGCCAAAACATCATTCCAAGTATCTACCTCCACAACCACGACCATCAAGGACATCACCAGTAGTAGGCAGGACAAGCCTCCATCCTCTGCAGGGGTATACATAATCCCTTGTAATGACTGCAACAAGTTATACGTGGGCGAAACATCAAGGGACCTCCAAACACGTATTTTAGAACACCAATACGCAAGCAGGTCTGACGACACAAGGAATGCCATGCGTACAACACCGTAATTCACACAACCACTTGATAACTAACAGAAACTCAAGACTTATCGCCACAGAAGACAACACTCAATACCGGAAGAATCCTGGAATCATCACTTATTTCTATATCCGACAACTTTAACCAGAATAGTGGCTTCTATAACATAGCTGAACACTTGCCAAGAAAAACTTCTTCATCGCTATCCCACATAAGAACACTGTTAGAAGGTCTGCTCACAAACTTATCCAATCTCCTTTCCAAGCTACCCAAGTTTTTAGACTCTATAGCCCCACTCGGTACATCATCAGATGCAGCATTCTTCACCTGACCTCAGCCGGACTATAAATACTCGCTTTCCTTCCACCCCAGGTAGTTCTGTTTGTGACTTGAAAAAAGCCCACTGTGTGGGCGAAACGTAGTCAATAAAGGATCACATTATACTGCATTTGGTTTTATATTGCCATTGTGTCGGTTTTTATACCATTGGGTGGGTGTGAGTTGCCCCTGACTAGCTTTGTGCTGCTGGGTCGGTGCAGTGCTCCATCCTTGAGTGGATATGACCAGGCTGAGTGGGCCCTTTGGGGATAATCCGCAGGTGGGTCATTGATCTAATCCGGGGGGGAAACATGGACCTGCTCCGCTTGGGTCAGTAGGCCTGTTGCAGTGTTCCTTCTTTCTTATGTTCTTCTATGTTCTTAAGAAAAGTCACTAGACTCAAGATTTCCGGTCACATTGTTCCAATCAATTTGTCTAAAGTTAAAATCTCCCATTATCACAACATTTTCATATCTAGATGCCTTATGAATTTCGTCCCATAACAGCTTACTGCACTCCCTATCAAAGTTTGGGGGCCTATAAATCACACCCAAAATTAATTTGTCACGTCCCTCGAGAAACTGTAGCCAAACAGATTCTGTGTTCGATGTTTCTAATCTTATGTCATATCTAAGACAACAATTTAAATTTTCTCTGACAAACATCGCCACCCCAACACCCTTCCTGTTGACCCTATCAGTGTGGAATAGTTTATAACCCTGTATGTTGTAATAAGAAGGCATTTCTCTATCTTTCAGGTTGAACCAGGTCTCTGTTATACCAATAATATCTATATTACCTACACTTGCAAGTAATATTAGCTCATCTATCTTATTTCTTAGACTCCTACTATTTGTATAGTAAACCTTAAGGGAGCTAGTCACTCGTTGCCCTCTACTATCTCTCTTTGTTTGTTGATCAGTTAATTTGCCATTACTAGCAACTTTATTTTGAATATTGTCTTTTAAACATATCCCTGAGGTATCCCAGTAACAATTGCTGTTTTTAACCCTAATGTTGCAGCCTGATTGTTTTCCACAAACACCCATACCTCTATAATCTATCAGTTTAAATTCCTAGACAAGTCATCAATTACCCTCTCAATCAAATTGGCTAATGCAACCACTCCATCCCCAGAGAGATGAGCCCCATCACTTGCATACATATCACGTTTGCCAAAGAATAGGTCCCAGTTTTCAATGAATGGGATTGCAAGTTCCTTGCAGTACCTGTCTAGCCAGCAATATATACCAATTGCCCTAGACATCCATTCATTGCCCACTCCCTTTCTAGGCAAGATGCTACATATGACTGGGATCCCTCCATTAGACCTAACTACTTCTATGGCTGACCTGTACTTATCCAGCAGCTACTCTCTCCTTCCCTTCCCAATGTCATTACTCCTAGCACTAAGACAGATAATGGGCTTGTTCCCATTACCTGCTATAATATTATCCAACCTGCTGACTATGTCACCAACACCAGATCCAGGAAGGCACACTGTCTGACCTTTCTATCTCTGTTACAAAATGCACGATCCATATATCTTACCCGAGAATCGACTACTATTAAAATATTAATACCTTGATTAGCAGGGAAATCAGTGGTACCTTCAGCCTCGCTAACCACTGAAGTACACTCGTCTTGGAGAACAGAGAATCGATTTCCTACATTCACATCTTCTCTATGAACTCTCCTCATCTTCCTTCTTCCTGAACTGTGAACCACTTACCACTTAAAGCAGCTGCCACCATCACTGCTGGTGACCATTTCCTCCTTACCAGCTAAATCCTTCTTACACTCACTCCCAAACTCATCTATGCAAAGTTTCATCCTCCTATTTTCCTCCTGAAGAAGTAGAATATCCTTCTTCAACACTTGAACCTGAGATTTTAAAACACTACAACAAGCCATGGTGCTTGGTAACAGCCCACGCTAACTCCCAAGAGCTTAAGCAGGTATGGCCACATGTGACCACTGACTTCAGCGTACTGACTGACCTCATATTGATTTCTTAACTGCCCATCCTCTCTTTTGATGCGCGTATATATGCCTCTCTTTTGACCAATGAGATGTTTTAATCTATTATTTATCCATTTGCGATCATTTTTGTTAGATTTAAGTTCCGTACTCGGAACAAAAGTTGTCTGGGCAGCTACCACTATGCTCTGAAATACATCATATTGGCAACCATCCCAACCTACCTAACCCATAAGGTCATCTTGTGTTTACATCATGATGTGAGTGACGTATGCTGACTGCATCTTGTGTGTGTCTAATCTTTATGCATTTCCATTTTATTTACTATTTTTTCTTTGCTTTTTTTCCACTCTGCTCTTGTCCTGTATGTTGAGTTTTATGTTAACTGATCTTTTTTTCTCTCTCTCTCTTCCTCCACTTCTCAGTGTCCTCCAGTTCTCTCTTAACTCCACTTTTCTTTTTTCCTCCACTTCTCTGTATTCCCTTAGCCATGTTGTCTTATTTTATTTTAACTTCTTTACTGTATCATATTCGTAACTGTTTCTTAGATATACATAATTGTAACAGTGACAGAAGCGTGACACCAGACTGATGTGCAGTGGAAAGTGGACACTCAGCCTCTGATTTAGCTTCGTCCAGAAGTCTGTTTATAGGCTCCTGGGGCTTTTTTCTAGAGAAACACAACTAACACCCCCCAGCGGGCAGAGATATGACCCACTCCTACGCACAGCTTTTAGGGAAATGGGAAAAAGCTAAAAAAAAATAATAATAATGGACTGAGAGGGTACTTAGCTTGAATGACAGCTTTCCCCTTCGCAGCCGTCCCCAAAGGCCGGCTTAAAAGGTTGTCTACAATTCCCAGGAACTGTGTAAAAACAAGAAAGAGTAAGTA
The DNA here is from genome assembly GCF_026875155.1 of Cherax quadricarinatus. Lineage (NCBI taxonomy): Eukaryota > Metazoa > Arthropoda > Malacostraca > Decapoda > Parastacidae > Cherax > Cherax quadricarinatus. The sequence goes on along the minus strand of NC_069399.1, from coordinate 43,774,519 downwards.
TAATTGCCCCCGAAGGGGTGTTATTTCAGCATATCTCAGAAAATGAGTGCTGATGCAACTTACACGTTTGGGCTCAAAAGCCCACACCTCACTGTAGTCTATAGGATGGTTTCAAACCCCTTGCGACTACTAGAACTACGCATTTTCCTTGTATAAAAATTTGGTGTTGAATGCAACATGCAGACGGGTATGGGTACTTGATAAAACTGAAGTTTCTTGAAGAATGTCTAACTGTCTTCCACTCTGTCGGGAGACTGGCAACACTCGTGCGGTTACACTAAACTGTTCTTCATGATTTGCCCATGTTTACTGTAATGTTACTAAAGAAGCTGTATACTCTTCTTTGTATTTCTACTGTTATTATGGAGATTGTCAGAGGTCGAGGATGCACTGTTATATTTCCCTTTGTAAGGGTAAAAGGACGTAAACACACTCCTCGTACCGGGGTTTTTTGCAATCTGATGCCCCGCCTCGCTTCAGCCTCCCCTATCCTGGGCATCCCAAAAACAAAAGACTGCTGATTTAAGCAGTTTCCCTTTCCTGCCAAACTTCAGCAGGGAAAAACAAGCAGGGTTTTGATTTCTTGTTGCTGGGCATAGACAACAGTGTTGTTATCTTTAACATGGAAAAAGTTGGTTTAGGGTTTTCCCTTTAAATTTTAGCAAGATAGGAGATTAATTGTCCTCTTACCACCCTGAGCAACATGGTCCTTTCATGAAAATGGGTTCTATGAAAACACTGACCTATGTTCTAATTAAAGTCTTATGCAGAAGCAAGCAAGACACCATTGCCCCTTTTGAGAGGGCATCCCTCAGGGCTGAAAGCGGGTGAAAAACCCCCAAAAGGGCTGAAAGGGCTGAAAAAGGGGGAAAGGGGCTGATACCCCCATCCTGGGAAACTTCCTCCCCAAGTAAAATGAACTAAAAAAAAACTAATTCTATCATGATTCCACTTTTCCCTTAGCGGCACACACACACACACAAACACACACCACACAACCAACACACACCAAACACACACACACACACAACACACCACACACAAATAAATATATATATATATATATATATATAATTTAAAAAAATTTATATATAAATTTTTTTAAATATATATATATTTATATATATCAATAACACTGACAGCCAAGGGGTCGAACCCCTGCTTTTTGGCCTCCTCATGGGGAGAGAGAACGCTGATGCTTTAGACCCCAAAACCCCCAATCCTTAACAGTGGCTAGTGGTGTATGCGTCAGCGTTTTTCTTTCACCATGAGTGGGCCAAAAAAAGCGGGTTTGACTCCTGGCTAGGCAGTGTGTTTTGATCAAACCACTTGTTCCCTGGGTACAATAAATTTTTAAAATAACATATATTTA
>NC_069399.1:43735837-43772647 GCF_026875155.1 Cherax quadricarinatus | reverse complement strand
GGAAATGAGGGGAGGTAAAAAGTGTAGGAGCGTAGAGGAGCGTGAGGAGTGTAGAGGAGCATAGATGGGGTGGTAAGGAGGGGTAGGGGAGCGTAGAGGAGCGTAGAGGAGTATAGAGGAGCGTAGAGGAGCGAAAGAGGAGTGTAAGGGGGCGTTAGAGGAGTGTAGAGGTGCGTAGAGGGGGTTTTAGAGGGAGCGTCGAGGAGTTAAGGTGCAGATGAGTGTAGAGGAGTGAAGAGGAGTGTAGAGGGGGTTTGTAGAGGAGTGTAGAGAGGTAAAGGAGCGTCGGGGGATGTAGGGGAGTGTAGAGGCAGCTAGAGAAGAGGTGGTCAGGTGAACTCCTACACTGAAAAAGTGTCGAGACTGTCAGTGTGACAAGTTGTACATTATTCCGTCTCCGCATAAGAGCGTAAATCGCTCTTTAATTTATCATCTTGATCATGTGGGAGTAATTCAATATGCAATGGAATCCATAAGAATTTTACCTTAATTCCCCATATTTACTAATGTTTGGTTTTTAATATCTATCCCTGATTTCTCCAAGGAATATGTTGTTAGAGACATTATGTGAGACAAGTGCCTTCAGTGATGACACACACTCGTTGTCACAAGTTAACAAACACAGGTTAGACAAAAAAAAGCAAAAAAGCTATTTCTATAAGGATACAGAAAGTGTCCTCCTCATTTCACTTAGTTTCGCCCCTTGTTGTTAGGTAAGACACATATGCAACAGTTAGGTATCTATTTCGAAACGTTTCGCCTACACAGTAGGCTTCTTCAGTCGAGTACAGAAAAGTTGATAGAAGCAAAAGAGACTTGAAGACGATGTAATCATAGTCTGAAACAATATTGTTTCAGACTATGAAAACAATGCTCTTCTCCAGACTGAGGGACTGACCACCTCAAAACTTTAAGGGTGATGGATGATTACATCGTCTTCAAGTCCTTCTGCTTTATCAACTTTTCTGTACTCGACTGAAGAAGCCTACTGTGTAGGGGAAACGTTTCGAAATAAAGATACCTAACTGTTGCCCTATGTGTCTTACCTAACAACCTGTCGTTTTTTATACCCTTTTTTAAAGTTATTTTTGCCCTTCCTCAGTGGTACTAACCGCTTACTCTCATCCCTCCCCTCCCCTGTCTTTCCCTGCCATCCCCTGCCACCAGGGGGGGATGATGGAATTCCTTCTGGTCCTGTTTCTGGCTTGTTGCCTTCTCTGTGCTCCTGTCCTCCTCAATGCCGGCCTCTGGAAGGTGAGAACCACACTTTAAGGGAAAATTATACTCATTAAAATAACTGAACTGTTCCGGTAAAATAAAATTTAGGGATCACTGAATTGTTCCCGGTAAGAGTGAATTAAGGGACACTGAAATCTTCGGGTAAGATTATCCCATCAAGGTAACATTAAACTCACTAAGATCAACGGGAACTTAGGAAAGTAAGACGGAACTTAGGAAGGTTAAAGGGAAATTTTTGGGAAAGGGAAAATGTACCCTGGAAAGGGAAACGAAACTTTGGAAGGAAAGAAAGAATTTGGGAAGGAAAGCGAGAATTTTTGGGAAGAAAAGACGGGGATTTGGAAGGTAAGACGGGAACTGTAAAAGGGAAAAAGGGGGGTTTTTTATTTGGAAGAAGCAAAACTTTAAAAGGCAAAAAAGAACTTTGGAAAGCAAAAGGGGGGGCTTTGGAACGCAGACGGCAAACTTGGGGAAGGGCAAGACGGTGAACTTGGGGGAGGAAAAGACAGGAATTTGGGAACGGAGACGGGGAACTTGGAACGAAGACGAGGACTTGGGAACGAAGCGGGGAACTTGGAGGGGAAGAACAGACCTAACGTCTACTTCAATATTTTTATAAAAACGTCGTTAAAATTTTCACTTTCAACAAATTTTTGAAGCTGCCCCTATAAAGGGGCTGCTCTAACAACATTTTACAAGGTACGCTTAATAACAACATTGCACGAGGTCTTTTAACTCAACATTGTACGAGGTACGCTTTAAAAAAACCTTGTAGAGGTTTTCGCATAACACAACATTGTACGAGGTACTGCTTTAACAGCAACATTTTACAGTACGCTAAACTAACTTTACGAGGTACTCATAACAACAATTTTACAAGGTACTTTCAAAACTCAAAATTGTACAAAGGGGGAAAAAAATGGTAAAAATCCGACACAATGGAAAAAAAACCATATCAGAAATGTGATCCTTTATTGACAACGTTTCGCCCACACAGTGGGCTTTTTCAAGTCACAAACAGATCTACCTGTGGTGGGAGGTACTCGAGTATTTATAGTCAGGTTCAGAATGCTGAGGTCAGGTGGAGAATGCTACATCTGATGATGTAACGAGTGGGGTTACAGAGTCTAAAATCTTGGATAGCTTGGAAGGGAGATTGGATAAGTTTGTGAGCAGACGTTCTGCAGTGTTCTTCCATTCCTATGCTCTTATGTGGGATAGCGATGAAGAAGTTTCTTGGCAAGTGGTTCAGCTATGTTATAGAAGCCATTATTCTGGTTGAAGTTGTCGGATATAGAGATAAGCGATGATTCCATGATTCTTCGGTATTGAGTGTTGTCTTCTGTGGCAGTAAGTCTTGAGTTTCTGTAGTTTATTAAATGGTTGTGTGAATTACGGTGTTGTACACAGGCATTCCATGTATCGTCAGACCTGCTTGCGTATTGGTGTTCTGAAATAAGTGCTTGGAGGTCCCTTGATGTTTCGCCAACGTATAATTTGCTGCAGTCATTACAAGAGATTAAGTATACTCCTGCAGAGGATGGAAGCTTGTCCTGTCTACCACTGGTAATGTCCTTGATGGTCGTGGTTGTGGAGGTAGATACTTGGAATGAGGTATTGGAAAAGATGTTGGAAACGTGTTTGGCAATGGAGTTGGTGGGGAGGACTATGTATCTCTTCTCGGTAGTGTCTTCTCTGGGTGTGTTGAAGATGTTTAATGCCCGTCATCCGCAGTCTCTACTGAAGTGACGAGGATAGTGGAGTTTAGAAAATACTTGTTCAATTATAGTGCATTCTTCCTCAAGAAACTCATTGCTGCAGATTCTGAGTGCGCGCAGGAAGAAACCTATAATTGCACCACGTTTAGTTTTGGTGTCTTGGTGAGAGTAGAAGTGGAGAAGATCGTTTTGGTTGGTGGGGCTTCAATAGACTTTAAAACGAAGTTCATGGTCAGCTTTGCAGAGAAGAACATTAAGGAAAGGAAGAGTGTTGTCGACTTCTTCTTCAAGTGTTAACTGGATTGAAGGCTCGACCTGGTTGAGCTTGTCTTGGAGAGCTTGAACGTTGAAGCGTCTAGGAGTTATGAGGAGAATGTCGTTAACATAACGGAGCCAGGTGACAGACGAAGGAATAATGGTGGAGAAACGCTCGGCTTCTAGATGTTCCATGTATAGGTTCGCCAGGACCGCAGAGTGGCGAACCCATGGATAGTCCAAAAGTCTGCTGAAAGAGGTGATTTTCGAAAGAGAAACACGTGAAGCAGACTTTTGGACTGCCCATGGGTTCGCCACTCAGTGTGGTCCTGGCGAACCTGTACATGGAACATCTAGAAGCCGAGCGTTTCTCCACCATTATTCCTTCGTCTGTCACCTGGCTCCGTTATGTTGACGACATTCTCCTCATAACTCCTAGACGCTTCAACGTTCAAGCTCTCCAAGACAAGCTCAACCAGGTCGAGCCTTCAATCCAGTTAACACTTGAAGAAGAAGTCGACAACACTCTTCCTTTCCTTAATGTTCTTCTCTGCAAAGCTGACCATGAACTTCGTTTTAAAGTCTATTGAAGCCCCACCAACCAAAACGATCTTCTCCACTTCTACTCTCACCAAGACACCAAAACTAAACGTGGTGCAATTATAGGCTTCTTCCTGCGCGCACTCAGAATCTGCAGCAATGAGTTTCTTGAGGAAGAATGCACTATAATTGAACAAGTATTTTCTAAACTCCACTATCCTCGTCACTTCATCAGAGACTGCGGACGACGGGCATTAAACATCTTCAACACACCAAGAGAAGACACTGCCGAGAAGATATACATAGTCCTCCCCACAAACTCCATTGCCAAACACGTTTCCAACATCTTTTCCAATACCTCATTCCAAGTATCTACCTCCACAAACACGACCATCAAGGACATTACCAGTGACAGACAGGACAAGCTTCCATCCTCTGCAGGAGTATACATAATCCCTTGTAATGACAAAGCAAGTTATACGTTGGCGAAACATCAAGGGACCTCCAAACACGTATTTCAGAACACCAATACGCAAGCAGGTCTGACGATACAAGGAATGCCTGTGTACAACACCATAATTCACACAACCATTTAATAAACTACAGAAACTCGAGACTTACCGCCACAGAAGACAACACTCAATACCGAAGAATCCTGGAATCATCGCTTATCTCTATATCCGACAACTTCAACCAGAATAATGGCTTCTATAACATAGCTGAACCACTTGCCAAGAAACTTCTTCATCGCTATCCCACATAAGAGCATAGGAATGGAAGAACACTTCAGAAGATCTGCTCACAAACTTATCCAATCTCCCTTCCAAGCTATCCAAGATTTTAGACTCTATAACCCCACTCGTTACATCATCAGATGCAGCATTCTCCACCTGACCTCAGCATTCTGAACCTGACTATAAATACTCGCGTACCTCCCACCCCAGGTAGATCTGTTTGTGACTTGAAAAAGCCCACTGTGTGGGCGAAACGTTGTCAATAAACCATCACATCATACTGCATATGTGTTTATATTTCCATTGTACAAGGTACTTCTATAACAACATTGTACGAGGTACTGCTATAACATGAACATTGTACGAGGTACTGCTCTAACAACATTGTACAAGGTCCTGCCATAACAACAACATTGTACAAAGTACTGCTATAACAACACTGTAGTAGGTATTGCTGTAACAACATTGTACAAGGTACTGCTATAACAACAACATTGTACATGGTACTGCTATAACAACAACATTGTACAAGGTACTGATATAACAACAACATTGTACAAGGTACTGATATAACAACATTGTACAAGGTACTGCTATAACAACAACATTGTACAAGGTACTGATATAACAACATTGTACAAGGTACTGCTATAACAACAACATTGTACAAGGTACTGATATAACAACATTGTACGAGGTACTGCTATAACAACATTGTACAAGTTACTGCTATAACAGCAACATTGTACGAGATACTGCTATAACAACAACAACATTGTACGAGGTACTACTAAAACAACAACATTGTACGAGGCACTGCTATAACAACATTTTAAGAGGTACTGCTATAACAACAACATTGTACGAGATACTGCTGTAACAACAACAATGTACAAGGTACTGCTATAACAACAACATTGTACGAGGTACTGCTATAACAACATTTCACGATGAACTGCTATGGAAAAAATCTTTCTCGTTAGTTATTAATAATGACTAGCAAGAGAAGGAGCTAATTACCATATAAATTAAACCGTATAAATCATTGCTTATTAAATATTGCATATAAATTTTAGCGCCGTAGCGTGTGCAACAAACTTGTAATGAAGGGATTCAGGGAACCCGGTGAGCGGAAATTGTGTCCTGAAGGTGTGTAGTAGAGTGCCTGTACTCTGAAGGAGGGGTGAAGATGGCACACTAAAGGAGGTTTAGATGGCACTCAGGAGGGGTGAGGTTAGCACTCTGAAGGATGGGTGGGACTGAAACTCTGAAGGAGAGGTGAGGATGGCAGTCTGAAGTAGAGGTTTGGATGGCACTCTGAAGGAAGGGTAAGGATGGTACTGAAGGAAGCGTGGGTATGGCACTCTGAAGGAGGGGTGAGGATGGCAGTCTGAAGTAGGGGTGAGGATGGCACTCGGAAGAACGGGTGGTGATGGCACTTTGAAGGAGGAGTGAGGATGGCATTCAGAAGGAGGAATTTGGATGGCACTCTGAAAGAGGGGTGGGTATAGCACTCGGAAGGAGGAATGAGGATGGCACTCTGACGGAGGGGTGGGGATGGCACTATGAAGCAGGGGTGAGGACGGCACTCTGAAGAAGGGGAATGGATAGAACTCTGAAGGAGAGGTGATGATGGCACTCTGAAGGAGCGGTAAGGATGGCACTCTGAAGGAGGGGTGATGACGGCACTCTGAAGGAAGGGTGAGGATAGCTCTCTGAAGGAGGGTGAGGCTGGCACTCTGAAGGAGGCGTGAGGATGACACCTCTGAAGGAGAAGTTAGGATGGCACTCTGTTGGAAGGGTGAAGGTGGCACTCTGAAGGAAGAGTGAGGATAGCACTCTGAAGGAAGAGTGAGGATAACACTCTGAAGGAGGGGAGATGATGGCACTCTGAAAAAGGGGTGAGGGTGGCACTCTGAAAGAGGGGGTGAAGATGGCTCTGTGAAGGAGGGATGAGGTTACCACTCTGAAGGAGGGATGATGATGGCACTCTGAAGGAAGGGTGAGGATAGCACTCTGAAGGAGGGGTAAGGATGACATTCTGAAGGATGGGTGAAGATTGCACTCTGAAGGATGAGAGATGATGGCACTCTGAAGGAAGGGTGAGGATAGCTCTCTGAAGAAGGGGGGAGGATGACACTCTGAAGGAAGGGTAAGGATGGCCCACTGAAGATGAGTGATGATGGCTTCTCCAGAATGGAAGGTAAGACCAACCCATATTACAAATCAACACTCCTTTCTTGTAACACCTCGGAATAAGGGGTGAGGATGGAACTCTGAAAAAGGGGTGAGGATGGCACTCTGAAGGAGGGGTGATGATGGCGCTCTTCAAATGTTTCGATGGCGTTCTGAAGTAGGGGTGAGGATGGCACTCTTAAGGAGGGGTGAGGATGGCACTCTGAAGGAGGGGTGAGGATGGCGTTCTTAAGGTGTTACGATGGCGTTCTGAAATAGAGGTGAGGACGGCAATCTTAAAGAGAGGTGATGATAGCACTCTGAAGGAACAGTGGGGGTAGCACTCTGAAGGATGGGTGAGGATGGCACTCTGAAGGAGGGGTGAGGATGGCATTCTGAAGGAAGGATGAGATGACTACTGAAAGGAAGGTTGAAGATGGCACTCTGATGGATGGGTGAGGATGGCACTCTGAAAGAAGGGTGAGGATGACACTCTGAAGGAAGAGTGAAGATGGTACTCTGATGAAAGGGTGAAGATAGCATTCTGAAGGAGGGGTGAGGAAGGTACTGTGAAGTAGAGGTTAGGATGGCACTCTGAAGGAGGAATGAGGATGACACTCCGAAGGAGGGGTGAGGATGCCATTCTGAAGGGATGAGGATGACACGCTGAAGTAAGGTGAGGATAGCACTGAAGGAGGGGTTGATGATGGCACCTGAAGGGAGGGTTGAGGAGATATTCACACTTGCCTGAGGGGTCAGGACGGTACTATGAAGTAGAGGTTAGGATGGCACTCTGAAGGAGGGATGAGGATGACACTCTGGAGGAGGGTGTGAGGATAGTTCTCTGAAGGAGGGGTGAGGATGGACACTCTGGAAGGAGGGGTGAGGATGGCACTCCAAAGGAGGGTGAGATTGCATTATAAAGGAGAAGAGAAGTTAGACGGCCACTCCTGAAAATAAGGGTGAGGTGATAGCAACTCAGAAGGAGGGGTGAGGATGGCAGCAGAAGGAAGAGGTGAGGATGTCAACTCTGAAGGAGAGTTAGGATGGCTCCCAGAAGGTAGGGTGAGATGGCACTCCCTGATGGAAGGGTGAGAGGGACACTCTGAAGGAGGTTTTAGGATAGTATTCTCTAGGAGAGGTGAGGATGACACTCTGAAGGAGAGGTGAGGATGGCACTCTGAAGGAAGGTTAAGGATGGCACTCTGAAGGTGGGGTGATGATGGCACTCTGAAGGATGGGTGAGGATGGAACTTTGGAGGTGTGTAGATGGCACTCTGAAAGAGGGGTGAGGATGGCACTCTGAACGAGGTGAGAGGATAGCACTCTAAATTAGAGGAGAGGATGGCACTCTAAAATTGAGGTGAGGATGGCACCTTGAATGAGAGGTGAGGATGGCACTCTGAAGGAAGGGTGAGGATGGCACTCTGAAGGAAGGGTGAGGATGGCACTCTGAAGGAAGGGTGAGGATGGCACTCTGAAGGAAGGGTGAGGATGGCACTCTGAAGGAAGGGTGAGGATGGCACTCTGAAGGAAGGGATAGGATGCACTCTGAAAGAAGGTGTGAGGATGGCACTCTGAAGGAAAGGTGCGGATGGTGGCACTCTGAAAGAAGGGTGAGGATGGCAACTCTGAAGGAAGTAAGGATGGCACTCCTGAAAAAAAGGGGAAGGGTGAGTGGCACTCTGAAGGAAGGGTGATGATGGCACCTCTGAAGGAAGGTGAGGATGGCACTCAGAAGGAAGGGTGAGATGGCCTCTGAGGAAGAGTGGATGGCACACTGAAGGAAGGGTGAGGATGGCACTCCTGAAGGAAGGGTGAGGATGGCACTCTGAAGGAAGGGTGAGGATGGCACTCTGAAGGAAGGGTGAGGATGGCACTCTGAAGGAAGAGTGAGGATGGCACTCTGAAGGAAGGGGATGAGGATGGTCACTCTGAAGGAAGGTGAGGATGGCACTCTGAAGGAAGGGTGAGGATGGCACTCTGAAGAAAAGGGTGAGGATGGCACTTCTGAAGGAAGGGTGAGGATGGCACTCTGAAGGAAGGTGAGATGGCCAACTCTGAAGGAAGTGTGAGGATGGCCTCTGAAGGAAGGGTGAGGATGGCACTCTGAAGGAAGGGTGAGGATGGCACTCTGAAGGAAGGGTGAGGATGGCACTCTGAAGGAAGGGTGAGGATGGCACTCTGAAGGAAGGGTGAGGATGGCACTCTGAAGGAAGGGTGAGGATGCACTCTGAAAGGAAGGTGAGGAAGGCACTCTGAAGGAAGGGTGAGGATGGTTGCACTCATGAAGGAAGGTGAAGATGACATCTCTGAAGGAAGGTGAGGATGGCACTCTGAAGGAATAGTGAGGATGGCACTCTGAAGGAAGGGTGAGTGAGGCACTCTGAGGAAGGGTGAGGAAGGCACTCTGAAGGACGGGTAGGATGGCACTCTGAAGATGGTGAGGATGGCACCCGAAGACGGGTGAGGATGGCACCCTGAAGGAAAGGGAGAGTATGGCACCCAAAGTAAGGTTGCGGATGGCACCCTGAAGGAAGGGTGATGATGGTCACTCTGAAAGGAGGGTGAGTATTTGCACACTGAAGGAATGGTGAGGGATGGCACTCTGAAGGAAGGGTGAGGATGGCGACTCTGAAGGAAGGTTAGGATGGCACTCGGAAGGAAGGTGAGGATGGCACCCTGAAGAAGGGTGAGGATGGCACCCTGAAGGAAGGGATGAGGAGTGCAACTTGAAGGAAGGGTGAGGATGGCCTCTGAAGGAAGGGTGAGGATGGGCACCCTGAGGAAGGGTGAGATTGCACCCGTGAAGGAAGGGTGAGGATGGCACCCTGAAGGAAGGGAAGGGATGGCACTCTGAAGGAAGGGTGAGGATGGGGGGGGGGCACTCTGAAGGAAGGGTGAGGATGGCACCCTGAAGTAAAGGTTGAGGTGCACTCTGAAGGAAGGTAGAGATGGCACTCTGAGAAGGGGGAGGGATGGCACCCTGAAGGAAGGTTGAGGATGGCACCCTAAAGAAGGGTGAGGATGGCACCCTAGGAAGGGTGAGATGGCACTCTGAAGGAAGGGTGAGGATGCACCCTGAAGGAAGTGTGAGGATGTGCACTCTGAAAGGAAGGTGAGGATGGCACCCTGAAGGAAGGGTGAGGATGGCACTCTGAAGGAAGGGTGAGGATGGCACTCTGAAGGAAGGGTGAGGATGGCACCCTGAAGGAAGGGTGAGGATGGCACCCTGAAGGAAGGTGAGGATGGCACCCTGAAGGAGGGTGAGGATGAAGCATAAATTAAACACTGTAAAAGCTTATATAATTGATATTAAGAAACACTAACATGTAATTTATAGTATATACATTATTGTATATAAATTTAAGCACACAAATTATTGCTCGTAAATTGAAGAAATCTGCCGATCTTCCGTTTTCTAAGTAAATTTACAAGTTTTCTAAATACATATACAGGTTTCTTATTAAATTTACAATTTTTCAAGTAGGTTTTCTAAGTAAATATCCATGTATTCTAACCATCCATACTACAGATAACATAATGAATAATTAATTCAAAGACATGTCTTTGTGGTGGTCATCATGATTATGACGTACTGCTACACCATAATAAGAACCATAAGAAAGAAGGAACACGCAGGGGCCTACTGTCCATGCGAGGCAGGTCCAATTCTCCTATTGGCTTAAGCCAATTGCCTTGACCAGTCAGGTCAGTCACATTCACTTAAGGGAGGAGCATGGCTTCTGACCTAGTAGCACAAGCATATCAGGTCCAACTCACACACCACCCACATCCACTCATGTATTTATCTAACCTATTTTTAAAACTACACAACGTTTTAGCATCTATGAGGGTTCTCTGGAGTTTGCTCCACTCATCCACAACTCTATTACCAAACCAGTGCTTTTCTATATCCTTCCTGAATCTGAATTTTTAAAATTTAAAACCATTGCTGCGAGTCCTGTCTATGCTAGATATTTTTAGCAAGCTATTTACATCCCCTTTATTAATTCCTGTTTCCATTTATATGACTCAATCATATCCCCCCTAATTCTACCCCTCTCTAGAGAGTGCAGATTCAGGGCCCTCAGTCTATCCTCATAGCAAAGATTTCTGATACATGGGATCAACTTTGTCATCCTCGGAAAAAAACACTTATGTACAGTTCAGGACATTTATTAAAGGAAACGTTTCGCCACGAGTGGCTTCTTCAGTCCTAATACAGAGAAAACTAAGAAAACACACATATATATAGTGGTGGGAGTCAGGTGAGGTGAAGCGTGGGTAGAGGTGGTAATAGTAGTAGTAGTAGTAATGGAACTAAGGAGGTGAGGTTAGAGAGGGACCGGCTGGCATCAAGTAACACAGTTCCCGGGAGGGTAATACCTCTTGCTTATATTTTAAATACGTACACCGGTTTTTTGTTTTATAGTGTTATGAGGAAATTAGTGCCTTAAATGCATTTTTCCGTCTTAATCTTTTCTTTAATCTATTTAGTTTCTTAAATTTTTCATGAGGTGTCCAACACGCTCTATGTTGAACACACGCGTTTTTGCGTCATCATTTCTGCAGCATTTTTTGTGTCTGTATTAAATGTCCGGGTTTCTGGCTGTTTCCCTACATATACTTTGCCCCAACCCCACATGGTATGTGTAGATTCCGCATTTGTGCCAGAATCGTTGGGGTTTTTTGTATCGGGTTTTCCTAAAGTAGTTAAAGAGCTGGTGGATTTTTGCCGTTTTTGTCAAACATTTTGAAAATTAGTGGCAACGTTCTGACGGTAAAACGTGTAACTTGGAGGTTTTTCTCAATTTGTAGGTTTTGGCTTGCTGAGGTACGTTTTGCCTTTTCCCTGCAGTCACGTATGAAGTGGGGGGAAAGTGTAGTGAACTAAAAATTGGTGATTATGTACTTTTTTCGGGGGAATGGGGACTGGAATTTGTAGGCTCTCGAAAGAAGCAATAACTACCCCTTTTTATTTTGTGTCATGGTGAGAGAAGAAGTAGAAGATCATTCTTGTGGTGGGCTTCCGGTAACTTTAAAAGAAATTTTGTTTTCCCCCTGTGCGTAAGAGAACGCGAAAAAAGGTAACGGTTCCCCTTCTCCTCCTTAAAAAAAAAATTTTAAAAGTAGGTTCCAGATTGTTGATGGTGTTGAGGATGCCCTGTACGTCAAGATTTTTTGGGGTTTTACAAGACCAAAAAAAATTTACGTCCCCGACCCAAGTAATAAAGGGGGAGTTATTGGGATCCTTTTGTTTCCCAGGCCTCCAATATAAAATGGCAAGAACTGCAAAAGGGGGGATCCTGGTATCCGGAGTTGTTTTTCTTCTTGCCCTCAAACCCAAAAACAGTTTTACGAACACAAATTTGACAAGGCTCAAAAAAATCTTGGGGGGTGGGAAAACTCTTATCATTTAATCACCCTGCGAAGAAGATCAAGGGCTTGTCATGGGCATTGGTGAAAAAGGCAGTCATCAAAACTTGCATCTTTTACACTCATGTCGGCCCCTGATACGGTTAAGGAGGTCACCCAAAATGCTTTAGATGACCCTGACGTTTTGTACCCAGGAGCTTGACAAATTTTTGCCAAAACCCCTGCTAGACGGGAGGGGCGCTCCCGTCCCAGTGTAAGGGGTTCATAGGCAATTTTTTTTGGGGGTTTTGGAAAACCCAAAAAGTTGCTGACTTGGGGTTGGTAGGGATGAGGCGAAAGAGTTTTTTTCCTTCTTCTGATTTTGGTTGCTGCGGGTTTACGAGAAAAAAAATCTGTTTCTTTCCTCCATGCTTTCGGGGTGGAAAGATGTGTTGGCGTCGTTCATAAATTTGTTTACTAACGAGTTGTACTGTTGGGAGACCACCCCCTCCTTTTCCGCTGGGTGATGGAATATCTTTTTGGAAGCTAAGTGTTTGAGTGCCTGGATGGGGGACGAGGAAGACTGGCGACTAGGTTCAAAAAACTGCAGCTGCAAAAAAGTTTTTATAAAACCTTTGTTAAACTCAGAGCCCACCGAAAAAATGGTTTTTGTCACTGTGTCTAACTCGCATTTAGGTTTCCCGATGCCAGTAGAAAACTTGAGCCTAAGTGGTGCTTCGGATTCTGTATCACTGAAAATAAGAAAAAGAATTGTTATGTCGCTTCCCAATATTTTTCCCTTTGCTGTTTTGACAGAGAGGGAAAAGTTTTTTGAGGCCGTAGTTTCGCTGTAGGTTGGCGGTGGAAACTTTGTTTTTAGGGAGTTTTGGGGCGGTGCGTCGTCGGGTGGGAAGGGAAGTGAGAGTGGTGAGCACTATGGAAAAATCTTTGGAGCAATGATAGATTTCCTTGCACTCTCGTAGATAGGGGAAAGTAGAGGAGAGAAGGGATTTTTAGAATCCGTAATGGTGTGGAGTGGATCAGGGGCGACCCTTTCTTTATGCAGTCTTGCAGAAAAAAGGAAAGGTTCTTTAAACTGTGGCTTCAGGAGGAAGGAAAAGGTAGTCTCTGTATAAAACGTCCATTGTTTTCCCTGTAAAAAGGACTGAAGAAGCCCCCCGTGGCGAAACGTTTCCTTTTTAATAAAATTTCCGAACGTAAATAAGTGTCTTTTTTCCCACTTGTCGGTACACCATACCATTTTTTCATTTTCAAACACAGTACTTTGATGGGGGTTATATACAGAGACACCCTTTTTCTCCCCGAAGGGGACCAGCTTCAAGAACCGTTCCCTTTTTTTGCAAGACTGCATAGAAGAAAAGGTCCACCTAGATCCCCCCACCATTACGGAAATTTTTAAAAACCCTTCTCTCCTTCTTACACATCACGAGAGGCAAAGGGAAAATCTATAGCTTGCTCCCAAAAATTATTTTCCCAAATGCTCATAGCTCTCCCTTCCCCTTCCCATCCTGACGACGCACCGCCGAAACAACCTAAGAAGTTACCACCCCCAACCCCAGCAAAAATCGGTCTCAAGAAAACTTGCCCCTCCGTCAACACAGCAAAGGAAAAAATATTTGGGAGAGTGACATCATCAATAACCTTTTTCTTATGTTCCAGTGATACAGAATCCCAAGCACTCAGCTTAGGGCTCAAATTTGCTCTGGCATACGGAAGCCAAAAACGAGTTGAAAAGTGTCAAAAACCATTTCTTCGGTGATCTGAGTTTAACAAAGGTTTTATACAAAGGGCTTATTTCGTGCAGTTTTGAAACCCGTTCCAGTATTCCTCGTCCTACATCCCGGCACTCAACACTTAGCTTTCCAAAAATGAAATTCTCTCACCCCAGCGGGCAAAGGAGGGGAGTGGTCATCCCCAAAAGTCAGACTACGTTGTAAGATGCAAGTTTTTTTGAAAGACGCCAACACATACGTTTCCATCCCCCAACGCAGGAGGAAAGAAAAGATTTTTTTTAGTAAGACCCGCAATACTCAGGAAAAACAGAAGAAGGTAAAAAAACTCTTGGGCCCCCATCCCCACAACCCCAAATCAGTAGACTTTATGGGTTTTCCCAAAGCCCACAAACCAAATGTGCCCTTTAGACCCCTTACTCTGGTAATCGGCAGCGCCCCCACGTTAGCAAGTTTTGGCGAAAAATTTGTCAAACCTGGGACAACAGTCAGGCCATCTAAAGCATCGGGTGACCCCCTTAACCGTATCAGGGATCTCGACTGAGTATAAGAAACTTGCAAGTTTTTTCGTGCTGCCTTATTACCCAAAGTCCCAGTTTACAAACCTTGATCTTCTTCGCAGGGTATTAAAAAGATACAGAGTTACCTGTACCCCCAAGATTTTGTGAGCCTTGTCGAAATTTGTGTTGTTATAACTGTTTTTGGTTTTGAGGACAAGAAGTACAAAAAAATCTTGGACAGCCCGGGATCCCCCCCCTTTGTGCAGTTCTTGCATTTTTTTATGGAGGCCCCGGAAACAAGAAGGATCCCCAAAACATCCCTCGTTCAGTTTCTTTGGGGCGGTACGTAGATGATATTTTGGTCATTGACCAAAAATCTTGACGTAAGGCATCGTCAAAACCCCAAAAAATCTGGAACCCACTATTAAATTTACTGTGAGAAGGTTTTAAAACCGACAAGTTGAGTTAGACCTTATGCAGTATGGGAATCTTTATTCAGGAAACGTTTCGCCACACAGTGGCTTCATCAGCCCAATACAAAGAGGAAGGCGTAAGGAGGAGGAGAATGAGGTAATCAGTCCCTCAACCTGGGAGCCGATGTGTTCAGTCCATCAATTTTGTAGAATGAAACAGCATAGGGCCGTAGATGTGGCTTATATACTGTAGTGAGGTGACGTGAAGCAGATGGAGGCGGGGTCATAGTGGTACCATCCACTAGTCGAAGTAGGTCTTCGTCCAAAGGTTGAACAAGTGTTGAAGAATTCTTTGTAACAAGACCCCATGATGCTGCCGTGTCTGACAGTTGTGATGAATGGTTTGAAAAACCGACAAGTTGAAGATTGAGACACTTATGCAGCATATGGGAATCTTTATTCAGGAAACGTTTCGCCACACAGTGGCTTCATCAGTCCAATACAAAGAGGAAGGCGTAAGGAGAGGAGGAGAATGAGGTAATCAGTCCCTCAACCTGGAGTCGATGTGTTCAGTCCATCAATCTTGTAGAATGTACAGCATAGGGCCGTAGATGTGGCTTATATACTGTAGTGAGGTGACGTGAAGCAGATGGAGGCGGGGTCATAGTGGTACCATCCACTAGTCGAAGTAGGTCTTCGTCCAAAGGTTGAACAAGTGTTGAAGAATTCTTTGTAACAAGACCCCATGATGCTGCCGTGTCTGACAGTTGTCGGTTTTTCAAACCATTCATCACAACTGTCAGACACGGCAGCATCATGGGGTCTTGTTACAAAGAATTCTTCAACACTTGTTCAACCTTTGGACGAAGACCTACTTCGACTAGTGGATGGTACCACTATGACCCCGCCTCCATCTGCTTCACGTCACATCACTACAGTATATAAGCCACGTCTACGGCCCTATGCTGTACATTCTACAAGATTGATGGACTGAACACATCGACTCCAGGTTGAGGGACTGATTACCTCATTCTCCTCCTCTCCTTACGCCTTCCTCTTTGTATTGGACTGATGAAGCCACTGTGTGGCGAAACGTTCCCTGAATAAAGATTCCCATATGCTGCATAAGTGTCTCAATCTTCAACTTGTCGGTTTTTCAAACCATTCATCACAACTGTCAGACACGGCAGCATCATGGGGTCTTGTTACAAAGAATTCTTCAACACTTGTTCAACCTTTGGACGAAGACCTACTTCGACTAGTGGATGGTACCACTATGACCCCGCCTCCATCTGCTTCACGTCACCTCACTACAGTATATAAGCCACATCTACGGCCCTGGACTGAACACATCGACTCCAGGTTGAGGGACTGATTACCTCATTCTCCTCCTCTCCTTACGCCTTCCTCTTTGTATTGGACTGATGAAGCCACTGTGTGGCGAAACGTTTCCTGAATAAAGATTCCCATATGCTGCATAAGTGTCTCAATCTTCATTAAATTTACTCTAGAGGAGGAGAAGGACAACCAGTTACCTTTTCTCGACGTTCTCTTACGCACAGGGGAAAGCAAACTTTCTTTTAAAGTCTACCGGAAGCCTACCTACAAGAATGATCTTCTACATTTCTTCTCTCACCATGACACAAGAACTAAAAGAGGGGTAGTTATTGGCTTCTTTCTGAGAGCCTACAGAATTTCCAGTCCGCAGTTCCTCGAAGAAGAATGTACATACATCACCAACTCTTTTAGTTCACTACACTTTCCCCTACACTTCATACGTGACTGCAGGAAACGTGCAACACGTATCCTCAGCAAGACCAACACCTATCAAATTGAAGAAAAGCCTCCAAGTTACATCGTTTTACCGGTCAGCAACGTTGCCACTAATGTTTCAAAAATGTTTGACAGAAAACTGGCTAAAATATCCACAAGCTCTTCAACTACTATTAGGAACCTGATACAAAAACCCAAGCATGATTCTGGCACAAGTGCAGGAATCTACACTATACCATGTGGGGGGGTTGTGACAAAGTATATGTAGGGAAACAGCCAGAACTCTGGACATTAGAATAGCAGAACACAAAAATGCTTGCAGAAATGATGACCGCAAAAACGCATGTGTTCAACATAGAGACGATGTTGGACATCTCATGAAATTCAATGAAGCTAAAACTAGTTATTAAAGAAGACGACTTAAGACGGAGAAAAATGCATTGAAGCTGCACTAATTTCCGTCAGTAACACTATAAAGCAAAAATCCGGTAGTTACAGTATTTCAAAATTACTAAGCAAGAGGATATTACCCATCCTGGGAACTGGTGTTACTTGATGCCAGCAGGTCCCTCTCTAACCTCACCTCCTTAGTTCCATTACTACTACTACTACTATTACCACCTCTACCCACGCTTCACCTCACCTGACTCCCACCACTATATATATGTGTGTTTTCTTAGTTTTCTCTGTATTAGGACTGAAGAAGCCACTCGTGGCGAAACGTTTCCTTTAATAAATGTCCTGAACTGTACATAAGTGTCTTTTTCCACATCTTGTCGGTATCACCATACCATTTCCTCTTTGTCATCCTCCTTTGTACGTTTTCCAGAGCATTTATATCCATTCTGTAATACGGTGACCAGAACTGTGCAGCATAGTCTAATTGAGGCCTAACCAAGGATATGTAGAGTTGAAGAACAACCTGAGGATTTCTATTATTTATACTTCTTGATATGAAGCCAAGGATTCTGTTAGCTTTATTAGGAACACTTATGCACGGTTGTCTTGGTTTCAGATTACTGCTAACTAAAACTCCTAAATGTTTCTCGCAATTCGTAATATTAAGATCTACATTATTAAATTTATATGTGGCATGATTATTATCCTCTCCAGCATTTAGAACTTTGAATTTGTCTATATTAAACTGCATCTGCCACTTCTCCAACCACTGCATCAGTCTATTCAAATCATCCTCTGAACACCGCTCGTGACGTGCCACCATTCTGATATCTCCTCATTTATGCAAACTCTCTGCTGTGATGAATGGTTTAGAAAACCGACAAGTCGAAGAATTGAGACACTTATGGAACACATGGGAATCTTTATTGAAGAAACGTTTCTCCACAAAGTGGCTTCATCAGTCCAATACAAAGTAGAAATGTGTAAGGAGAGGAGAAGTTTGAGGTAATCAGTCCCTCAACATAAGAACATAAGAAAGGAGGAACACTGCAGGAGGCCTGTTGGCCCATACTAGGCAGGTCCTTTACAATTCATCCCACTAACAAAACATTTGCCCAACCCAGTTTTCAATGCCACCCAAGAAATAAGCTCTGATGTGAAAGTCCCACTCAAATCCAACCCCTCCCACTCATGTACTTTTCCAACCTAAATTTGAAACTACCCAAAGTCCTAGCCTCAATAACCCAACTAGGTAGACTGTTCCACTCATCAACTACCCTATTTCCAATCCAATACTTTCCTATGCCCTTTCTAAATCAAAACTTATCTAATTTAAATCCATTACTGCGGGTCCCCTCTTGGAGAGACATCCTCAAGACCTTATTAATATCCCCTTATTTAATACCTATCTTCCACTTATACACTTCGATCATGTCTCCCCTCATTCTTCGTCTAACAAGTGAATGTAACTTAAGAGCCTTCAATCTTTCTTCATAAGGAAGATTTTTAATGCTATGTATTAATTTAGTCATCCTTTACGCTGAATGTTTTCTAACGAATTTATGTCCATTCTGTAATATGGAGACCAGAACTGAGCTGCATAATCTAGGTGAGGCCTTACTAATGATGTATAAAGCTGCAGTATGACCTCTGGATTTCTTTTGCTTACACTTCTTGATATAAATCCCAGTAATCATTTGCCTGGAATCGATGTGTTCAGTCCATCACTCTTGTACAAAGACTTCAACGCTTGCCCAACCTTTGGACGACGACCTACTTACACTAGTGGCAGGCCCCACTGTGATCCGCCTCCTCCTGCTTCACCTCATCTGACTGCGTAATAAGCCACCTCTCTGGCCCTATGCTGCATTTCCTACAAGAGTGATGGACTGAACACATCGATTCCAGGTTGAGGGACTGATTACCTCAAACTTTTCCTCTCCTTACCCATTTCTCCTTTGTATTGGACTAATGAAGCCACTGTGTGGCGAAACGTTTCTTCAATAAAGATTCCCATGTGTTGCATGTCTCAATTCTTCAAACTCTCTGCTGCCTATGTGTCAACAATGCCTCTACCCAGGAAATATTTTCTCCTCCTATTCCGTGTGCCTTAAGTTTTCTCAGCAGTCTCTGATGTGGAAGTTTATCGAAAGCCTTACTGAAGTCCATATACGAAATGTCATACTCAGTACCATGATCTACCTCCTCAAATACCTTAGTGAAAAAAATTAATAAATTCGTAAGACAGGAGCGCCCCTTTGTAAAACCGTGCAGAGATTCATTCATCAATTTATGCTTTTCAAGATGGCTACAAATTGCTTCGGCAGTTATTGATTCCATAAATTTACCAACTATGGAGGTAAGGCTCATTGGTCTACAGTTCGAAGCTAAGGACCTGCCACCTTAAGAACATAAGAACATAAGAACATAAGAATGTAGGAACACTGCAGAAGGCCTACTGGCCCATACGAGGCAGGTCCTTATCAAAACGACATCTACATAAAGCTACTCAAGAAACAACTCCCGCACCCCCCAACACCAATCAAACCCAGCCCCTCCCACTCATATATTTGTCCAGTCTCTTCTTAAAGCTACCCAAGGTCCTAGCCTCTATCACCCCACTGGGAAGACTGTTCCACGCATCTACAACTCTGTTAGAAAACCAGTACTTACCTATGTCCTTTCTAAATCTAAATTTATTTCCAACTTAAATCCATTATTCCTGGTTCTTACCTGGTTCGACACCCTCAGTACTTTATTAATGTCTCCCTTGTTTATGCCCGTCATCCACTTATACACTTCAATGATATCTCCCCTCATTCTACGCCTCTCCAGAGAGTGGAGATTTAAGGCTTTAAGTCTATCTTCATACGGGAGGTTCCTTACACAGTAAATCATTTTAGTCATTCTTCTCTGTATGTTCTCTAATGAGTCTATGTCCATCCTGTAGTAAGGGGACCAAAACTGAGCAGCATAATCTAAATGAGGCCTCACTAGTGATGTATAGAGCTGTAAAATAACTTTTGGACTTCTGTTACTTATACTTCTTGAGATAAATCCAAGTAATCTGTTGGCCTTGTTGCGCACACTGAGCACTGCTGTCTTGGCTTTAGATTTCTGCTTACCATGACTCCCAAGTCTTTTTCACATTCTGTATGACAAAGCTCACTTCACCTAGATTATAGCTTCGAGGGTTATTTTCATTACCAAGGCAAGTACCTTACACTTATCCACATTAAACTTCATCTGCCATTTCTCAGACCAAGACATTAATTTGTTCAAATCGTCCTGGAGTTCATTGATATCCTCCTCAGAGTGAATTATACGGCCTATCTTTGTATCATCAGCAAACTTACTCATGTCACTAGTAATCCCTTCATCAAGGTCATTAATGTAAATTATGAACAAGAGAGGGCCTAAAACTGATCCTTGTGGAACGCCACTAGTGACTAATCCCCATTCAGATTTCACTCCATTAATGATAACTCTCTGCTTTCTATTGGTAAGCCATGCCTCAATCCATGCTAGAACTTTACCTCCTATACCATGAGTTGCCACTTTTCTTAAGAGTCTCTTGTGAGGTACTCTGTCGAAGGCTTTACTAAAATCCAAATAAACAATATCATATTCCTTATCACTGTCAACTGCCTCAAATGTTCTATTGAAGAACGTCAGTAAGTTTGTCAGGCAGGAACGACCTCTCGTGAATCCATGCTGAGATTCATTTATCAAGTTATGCTCTTCAAGGTGACTTCTGATAATGTCAGCTATAATTGATTCTAATAACTTGCCCACTATAGATGTCAGGCTTATTGGACGGTAATTTGAAGGAGTGGACTTATCCCCTGATTTGAATATAGGAACCACATTAGCCATCTTCCACATCTCTGGCACAACACTGGTAAGGATGGACGCATTGAATACACTAAGCTCCATCTTGCATTCCTTAAGTACCCTTGAAAACAACTCATCGGGTCCCGGGGACTTATTTTGTTTCAGTTTGTCTATCTGTTTAATAACCATGTCCCTCGTGACAGTAATATTAGTTAACTTATATTCATCAGGAACTAAATAATTGTTAATTACTGGAATCTCATTTACATCTTCCTGTGTAAAAACTGACAAAAAATAGTCATTAAATAAGGAACACATTTCCAGTTCATTATCCTTGTTAATAGGTATTACATTTGCCGTTTTGCACTTTTCTAGCACCATGCCAGTTTGTAGTGATATATTGAAAAGATTAACCAGAGGTGTGCTAATTCCTCTTCACATTCCTTTAAAACCCTAGCAAACAGTTCATCAGGGCCTGGGGATATGTTAGGATTTAATTTCTCTGTTTGTCTGAGGACCATGTCACTAGTTACCTTAATAGTGCATAGTTTATCGTCCTGTTCTACATAATTTATTATTTCTGAAATTTCTCTAGTATCTTCCTGAGTAAAAACTGAGAGGAAGTAGGTACTGAAATGTTTACACATTTCCTTATTCCTGTCAGTGATCTGACCTGAGTTACTCTTAAGTGGGCCTATCTTATCCCAAATCTTACTTCTGAATACCTGAAAGAACTCTTTTGGGTTAGCCTTCGAGACCCTTGCGATTTTACCCTCATAATCCCTTTTTGCTTGTCTTATTCCTTTTTTTTATTTCTCTCTTTAAGAACATAAGAACATAAGAAAGAAGGAACACTGTAACATGCCTACTGACCCATGCGGAGCAGGTCCATGTTGTCCCCCCGGATTAGCCCAATGACCCCCACCCCCGGATTAGCCCAATGACCCACCCCCCGGATTAGCCCAATGACCCACCCAGTCTGGTTACCTCAACTCAAAGAAGGAGCACGGCACCAGACCCAGCAGCACAAGCTAGTCAGGTCCAACTCACACCCACCCGCACCCACTCATGTATTTATCTAACCTATTTTTAAAACTACACAACGTTTTAGCCTCAATAACTGTACTCGGGAGTTTGCTCCACTCATCCACAACTCTATTACCAAACCAGTGCTTTCCTATATCCTTCCTGAATCTGAATTTTTCCAACTTGAAACCATTGCTGCGAGTCCTGTCTTGGCTAGAAATCTTCAGCACGCTATTTACATCCCTTTCGTTTATTCCTGTTTTCCATTTATACACCTCGATCATATCCCCCCTAATTCTACGCCTTTCGAGAGAGCGCAGATTCAGGGCCCTCAGTCTATCCTCATAGGGAAGGTTTCTGATACATGGGATCATCTTTGTCATCCTCCTCTGTACGTTTTCCAGAGCATTTATAACCATTCTGTAATACGGTGACCAGAACTGAGCAGCATCGTCTAAATGGAGCCTAAATAAGGATATATAGAGCTGAAGAACAACCTGAGGACTTCTATTATTTATACTTCTAGATATGAAGCCAAGAATTCTGTTAGCTTTATTGCAAACACTAATGCACTGTTGTCTTGGTTTTAGATTACTGCTAACCAGAACTCCTAAATCCTTTCGCAATCAGTAGTATTAAGATCTACATTATTTAGTTTATATGTTGCATGGTTATTTAACTGTCCAACATTTAGAACTTTGCATCTGTCAATATTAAACTGCATCTGTCATTTCTCCGACCAATGCATCAGTCTATTCAAATCATCCTGGAGTGCTCTAGTCCTCATTAGAATGAATTGGACGGCCTATTTTGGCTTCATCAGCAAATTTGCTTATGTCGCTATTTATTCCCTCATCTATGTCGTTTATTTAAATTGTGAACAAAAACGGGCCCAACACTGACCCCTGAGGAACACCGCTTGTGACGTGCCCCCATTCTGATCTCTCCCCATTTATGCAAACTCTCTACTGTCTATTTGTCAGCCATGCCTTTACGCAGGAAAAAATTTCTCCTCCTATTCCGTGTGCCTTAAGTTTCCTCAATAGCCTCTGGTGTGGAACTCTATCGAGAGCCTTACTGAAGTCCATATACGAAATATCATATTCATTACCATGATCTACCTCCTCAAACACCTTAGTGAAAAAAGTTAGCAAATTCGTAAGACAAGAACGCCCCTTTGTAAAACCGTGTTGAGATTCATTAATCAATCTGTGCCTATCAAGATGACTACGAATTGCTTCGGCAATTAATAATTCCATGAAATTTTCCCACATGTAGGTAAGGCTTATTGGTCAATATTCATGGCTAAGGACCTGTCACCGCCCTTGTAAATAGGGTATTTACAATTGCCAATTTCCACTTATCATGGCACTTACCAGTTTGTAGTGATATGTTAAAAAGATTAGCCAAAGGTATGCTATTTACTCTTTACATTCCATTAAACCCCTAGCATAACAGTTCATCAGGACCTTGGGATTCATTAGTTTTAAGTTTTCTTCTCTATTTTGTGCTGAGAACCATGCCACTAAGTTACCGCATTCGAGCATAAGTTTATTATCGTCCTGTTCTACAAATCTATTATTTTCAGGAATTTCGCTAGTAATTTATTCCCCGTGAGTGAGAACTGAAGAGGAAGTAGGTTTTTTATAATAATCACACATATTCCTTATCAATCACTGTCATGATCTGACCAGAGTTACTCTTAAGTGGGCCAATCTTGTCCCTAATCTAATCTTCTTATACCTGAAAGAACCCTTTTGTTAGTCTTTGAATCTCTGCGACCTTCGCATCATAATCCCTTTTTGCATTTTCTTATTCCTTTCTTTAACTTTCTCTCTCTTTAATTGAATATATTTGATTTTTAACTCCCATTCCCTCTTTTGATACGCCTATATATGCCCACTCTTTTTTGACAATAAGATGTTTTTAATATATTGTTCATCAATTGTGGGATCATTTTTGTTAGATCTAATTTCCCTATCTCGGAACACAAAAGTGTCTGGGCAACAAGAACTAAGCTCTGAAAAACGTCATATTGGCACCAAGATCACATAAACCGACCACATAAGTCAGGACATCCAATTTAGCCCCACCCAGAGGAAATTTTTTCAGGTCCCATAAAGAGGGCCAAGTTAAAATCTGGGTACAGAGATTTGATTGCAGTATTCACGGTATTTCCATGATATACTAAAACAAAGTGATTTTGGTGATCACTTTCACCCAAGCTCACATTAACCTCCAGATTATTAATTGTGTATCTTTGTTGGCAAGGACCAGCAAGCAATGTTTCCTCTGTTGGTTCTGTCACAACCTGTTCTAAAAAGCAATCCTTGAACGTATTGAGGCTTTAAAAAAAAAACGTTATGTGTAGTTTCAAAATAGGTGGATAAATGGCAATATAAAACACAAATGCAGATAATGTGAACCTTTAATTGACTACGTTTCGCCCACACAGTGGCCTTTTCAAAGTCACAAACGACTACCTGGGGTGAAGGAAATGCGAGTATTTATAAGTCGGCTGTATGTCAGTGAAGAATGCTGCATCTGATGATGTACGCGAGTGGGGCTATAGAGTCTAAAAACTTGGTAGCTTGGAAAGGAGATTGGATAAGTTAGTGAGCACCTCTACAATTGTTTCTTATGTGGGATATATCGAATGAAGAAGTTTCTTGCAAGTGGATTCAGCTATGTTTATAGAGCCCACTCTTCTGGTTAAAGTTGTCGGATATAGAAATAAGTGAAGATTCCAGGATTCTTCGCGTGATTGATGTTGTCTTCTGTGGCGATAATTCTTGAGTTTTCTGTAGTATTTAATCAAGTGTTGTGTGAATTACGGTGTTTGTACGCTGGCATTCCCTTGTGTCGTCAGACCTGCCTTGCGTATTTGGTGTCTAAAATACGTGTTTGGGAGGTCCCTTGATGTTTTCGCCCACGTATAACTTTTGCAGTCAAATACAGGGTATTATGTATACCCCCCCTGCAAGGATGGAGGCTGTCCTGCTACTACTGTTATGTCCTAGATGGTCGTGGTTGAGGATGTAGATACTTGAATGAGAGTATTGGGCAAGATTTTGGAAACATGTTGGCAATGGAGTTGGTGGAAGGACTCAGGGAGGTATCTCTTTCTCGCAGTGTCATCTCTGGGTTTGTTGAAGTATTATTAATGCTCGCCGTCTGCAGTCTCTGATGAAGTTTACGAGGAAATAGTGGAGTTTGGAAGAATACTTGTTCAGGGATTTATATTGTCGATTCTTCCTCAAGGAACTCGTTGCGCAGATTCTGAGTGCACGCAGGAAGAAGCCAATAATTACGACCTGGCACGTTATTTTGTTGGTTTTGGTGTCGTGGTAAGTAGAAGAGGAGAAGACGTTTTTGGTTGGTGGTTTCGATCGAACTTGTAAAACAAGTTCGGGTCCCAGCTTTGGCAGAGTAGAACATCAAGAAAGAATAGTGTTGTCGACATCTTCTTCAAGTGCGAACTGGATTGAAGCTCGACCTGGGATGATCTTTTCTGGAGAGCTTGAACGTTTGAAGCGTTTTAGGAGTTAGAGGAGAAAGTCGACAACATAACGGAGCCAGGTGACAGACGAGGAATAATGGTGGAGAAACGTTCGGCTTCTAGATGTTCCATGTATATGTTTCGCCGCCAGGACTGCACTGATTGTCGAACACCATGGTAGCCAAAAGTCTGCTGAAAAAGGTGATTTTCGAAAGAGAAACACGTAAAGCCAACACACAATAGTTCAACAAGGTTCGATGAAATCGCTGGCTGGAATGGGAATATCAAGTGAACGGTCAATTTTCCTGCCAAGTAGAATCGATGGCTTGTTTAGTAGGTACTTTAGTTGAATAGGTAAGTCACGTCAAGCTGGAAAGTTTCTTGTTCCTGATGTTGATGTTGCGAATGCGATTGAGAAGACACCTGAGTTTTTTGAGATGTGCTGGACGATAGTGCCAAGATTTTCGAGAGGTGTTTGCGAGAATTCCAGAGAGCTTGTGGGGGAGCACTGCCTTATTTCCCGAGGATATAGCCCAGTGGGAAACCAGGCGTTGTGAGTCTTTGGCAGGGGCAGGCCGTACCTTCCTGCAGGTCTGGATTGCTGGCATGGTGTGCAGAAGTTTTCTCTTTTCCCTTGTTCTGGCTCCTCAGAATGCGGCGAGTCCTTTGAATAAAAGTTTTAGTTAAGTGTTGTCCACTTGGTTAGTTGTGAAAAGTTTGTAGGTAATCTGGGTCATTAAGTAGAGAGAGCATTTGTGTCCTGTAATCGTTCAAGTGTTCATGATAACAACACCACCTCCTTATCCAGCGGTGGTGACCCTATGGTCCGTGTCATCTGCTAACCTTTGAGTGCATTGATGTAATCGTCGAGGTATGACGGGGAGCTGTCGTGTTGAGATGGCTGCTGAGATGATGCCTTGAAGATAGGCCTTTTTGGAAGTCGGAGTCATTGTGTCCTGTAGTTTTTTTTGGCGATTGAAATTTGAGGTCTTGTTGTGGTTCAGTAATTCCTGTTTGGCGAATTTGAGGCCTAATAAGCTGAGGGCTTCAGTTTCTGTGGTTGAACATTGGAACAGATGAAAGATTTTGAATAAATTCAGGTCTTTACCTAAACTTTTCCAATTACTATTATCGCAGAGTGTTTGTAGTTTTCCTATTAAGTCTGATCTTCTGTGAACCATATCGCCTGTGGTAACTCTGCTGCGACATGATTTCGGGGCGGTGCGTCTGTTCCATGTTTGCCCCGGATGTTGTGGCCAGTTGGGGTTCTGGCATGGAGAAAAGCTTCCTTATGTAGCATTGTTTAAGTTCATCTGCACACCTTCAAGGTAGTACCGAGCTGTAGCGGAGAAAGTTGGTTTAGATGGGCAATTTGGGGAGGAGTATATACTTGGTAAGTACGCATTTCCTTGGATGCAATCACGAAGAAATTTGTGTCTGTCTTGCGAAGTGAGTAAGCTTTTAGAAGAAGGTCCAGGAACATCTTAGAAGCCAGAAACGATAATTCTACTCTCAACCATTATTCCTTCGTCCTTTGCACCATTCCTCCGTTTGTTGACGACATTCTCCTCATAACTCCTAACGCTTCAACGTACAAGCTCCTCCCAAGACAAGCTCAACCAGGGTCGACCTTTCATCCAGTTCAAGCACTTGAAAGAATAAGTCGACAACACTCTTCCTTTCCTTGATTGTTCATACTCTGCAAAGCTGACACACGAACTTCGTTTTAAAGTCTATCGAAAAACCCGCCAACCAAAACGATCATCGCCACTTCCTACTCTCCCCACGGACACTCAAAACCAAACGTGGTGTATTATAGGCTTCTTCCCTCCTGCATGCACTCTGAATCTGCAGCAACCGCTGTTCCTTGAGGAAGAATGCACTATAAGTGAAACAAGTATTTTCCAAACTCCACTATACTCGTCACTGTCATCAGAGACTGCAGACGGCGATCATTAAACATCTCAACACACCCAGAGAAGACACTGCCGAGAAGAGTACATATCCTTCCCACCAACTCTCATGCCAAAATGTTTCCAACAATCTTTGCCAAAACATCATTCCAAGTATCTACCTCCACAAACCACGACCATCAAGGACATCACCAGTAGTAAGCAGGACAAGCCTCCATCCTTCTGCAGGGGTATACATAATCCCTTGTAATGACTGCAACAAGTTATACGTGGGCGAAACATCAGGGACCTCCAAACACGTATTTTAGAACACCAATACGCAAGCAGGTCTGACGACACAAGGAATGCCTGCGTACAACACCGTAATTCACACAACCACTTGATAAACTACAGAAACTCAAGACTTATCGCCACAGAAGACAAACACTCAATACCGAAGAATCCTGGAATCATCACTTATTTCTATATCCGACAACTTTAACCAGAATAGTGGCTTCTATAACATAGCTGAACCACTTGCCAAGAAACTTCTTCATCGCTATCCCACATAAGAACACTGTTAGAAGGTCTGCTCACAAACTTATCCAATCTCCTTTCCAAGCTACCCAAGTTTTTAGACTCTATAGCCCCACTCGGTACATCATCAGATGCAGCATTCTTCACCTGACCTCAGCCGGACTATAAATACTCGCTTTCCTTCCACCCCAGGTAGTTCTGTTTGTGACTTGAAAAAGCCCACTGTGTGGGCGAAACGTAGTCAATAAAGGATCACATTATACTGCATTTGTGTTTATATTGCCATTGTGTCGGTATTTTATACCATTGGGTGGGTGTGAGTTGACCTGACTAGCTTGTGCTGCTGGGTCTGGTGCAGTGCTCCATCCTTGAGTGGATATGACCAGGCTGAGTGGGTCATTGGGATAATCCGCAGGGTGGGTCATTGATCTAATCCGGGGGGGAAACATGGACCTGCTCCGCTTGGGTCAGTAGGCCTGTTGCAGTGTTCCTTCTTTCTTATGTTCTTCTTATGTTCTTAAGAAAGTCACTAGACTCAAGATTTCCGGTCACATTGTTCCAATCAATTTGTCTAAAGTTAAAATCTCCCATTATCACAACATTTTCATATCTAGATGCCTTATGAATTTCGTCCCATAACAGCTTACTGCACTCCCTATCAAAGTTTGGGGGCCTATAAATCACACCCAAAATTAATTTGTCACGTCCCTCGAGAAACTGTAGCCAAACAGATTCTGTGTTCGATGTTTCTAATCTTATGTCATATCTAAGACAACAATTTAAATTTTCTCTGACAAACATCGCCACCCCAACACCCTTCCTGTTGACCCTATCAGTGTGGAATAGTTTATAACCCTGTATGTTGTAATAAGAAGGCATTTCTTATCTTCTTTCAGGTTGAACCAGGTCTCTGTTATACCAATAATATCTATATTACCTACACTTGCAAGTAATATTAGCTCATCTATCTTATTTCTTAGACTCCTACTATTTGTATAGTAAACCTTAAGGGAGCTAGTCACTCGTTGCCCTCTACTATCTCTCTTTGTTTGTTGATCAGTTAATTTGCCATTACTAGCAACTTTATTTTGAATATTGTCTTTTAAACATATCCCTGAGGTATCCCAGTAACAATTGCTGTTTTTAACCCTAATGTTGCAGCCTGATTGTTTTCCAAAAAACACCCATAACCTCTATAATCTATCAGTTTTAAATTCCTAGACAAGTCATCAATTACCCTCTCAATCAAATTGGCTAATGCAACCACTCCATCCCCAGAGAGATGAGCCCCATCACTTGCATACATATCACGTTTCCCAAAGAATAGGTTCCCAGTTTTCAATGAATGGGATTGCAAGTTCCTTGCAGTACCTGTCTAGCCACAATATATACCAATTGCCCTAGACATCCATTCATTGCCCACTCCCTTTCTAGGCAAGATGCTACATATGACTGGGATCCCTCCATTAGACCTAACTACTTCTATGGCTGACCTGTACTTATCCAGCAGCTACTCTCTCCTTCCCTTCCCAATGTCATTACTCCTAGCACTAAGACAGATAATGGGCTTGTTCCCATTACCTGCTATATATTATCCAACCTGCTGACTATGTCACCAACACCAGATCCAGGAAGGCACACTGTCTGACCTTTCTATCTCTGTTAAAAATGCACGATCCATATATCTTACCCGAGAATCGACTACTATTAAAATATTAATACCTTGATTAGCAGGGAAATCAGTGGTACCTTCAGCCTCGCTAACCACTGAAGTACACTCGTCTTGGAGAACAGAGAATCGATTTCCTACATTCACATCTTCTCTATGAACTCTCCTCATCTTCCTTCTTCCTGAACTGTGAACCACTTACCACTTAAAGCAGCTGCCACCATCACTGCTGGTGACCATTTCCTCCTTACCAGCTAAATCCTTCTTACACTCACTCCCAAACTCATCTATGCAAAGTTTCATCCTCCTATTTTCCTCCTGAAGAAGTAGAATATCCTTCTTCAACACTTGAACCTGAGATTTTAAAACACTACAACAAGCCATGGTGCTTGGTAACAGCCCACGCTAACTCCCAAGAGCTTAAGCAGGTATGGCCACATGTGACCACTGACTTCAGCGTACTGACTGACCTCATATTGATTTCTTAACTGCCCATCCTCTCTTTTGATGCGCGTATATATGCCTCTCTTTTGACCAATGAGATGTTTTAATCTATTATTTATCCATTTGCGATCATTTTTGTTAGATTTAAGTTCCGTACTCGGAACAAAAGTTGTCTGGGCAGCTACCACTATGCTCTGAAATACATCATATTGGCAACCATCCCAACCTACCTAACCCATAAGGTCATCTTGTGTTTACATCATGATGTGAGTGACGTATGCTGACTGCATCTTGTGTGTGTCTAATCTTTATGCATTTCCATTTTATTTACTATTTTTTCTTTGCTTTTTTTCCACTCTGCTCTTGTCCTGTATGTTGAGTTTATTTTAACTGATCTTTTTTTCTCCTCTCTTTTCCCCACTTCTCAGGTCCCCAGTTCTCTCTTAACTCCACTTTTTTTTTTTCCCCTCCATTCTTTTTTCCCCTTTAGCCATGTTGTCTTTTTTTATTTTAACTTCTTTACTGTATCATATTGAAATGTTTCTTAGTTTTTACTAATTGTAAACAGTGACAAAGCGTGACACCGACTGATGTGCAGGGGAAAGTGGCACTCAGCTCTAAATTTGCTTCGTCCAGAAGTCTTTTAAAGGGGCTCCGGGTTTTTCCCTTTAGAGAAACACAACTAACACCCCCTCCCACTGGCAGAGATATACCCATCCAACGTCAAAGTTTTTAGGAAAAAGGGGAAAGCAAACAAAAAAATTTAATAGGTGTAATGTACTTACTTGAATACGTTTTCGCCTTCGCAGCCGCCCCCAAAAGGCGTGTCTTGAAGATTTTGCAGTAAAATTTCCCCTAGGATGTTAAAAAAAAAAGAAAGTATAATTGCCCCAAGGGTGTTTTTTTCAGCATATTCAGAAAATGAGTGCTGTGCAACTTACACTTTGGGCTCAAAAGCCCACACCTCACTGTAGTCATAGTGGTTTCAAACCCCTTGCGACTACTAGAACTACGCATTTCCCTTTGTATAAAAATTTGGTTTTGAATGCAACATGCATGACGGGTATAGGTACTTGAAAGAAGCTAATTTTTCCCTTAAGAATGTCTAACTGTTTCCACTCTTCGGGAACCAACCTCGTGGGGTTTACACAAACTGTTTTCATGTTTTGCCCTTTTTCGAATGTTACAAAGAAGCTGTTACCTTCTTTGTATTTTACTGTTATTAGGAGATTGTCAGAGGTGAGGTCCCCTGTTATAGTTCCTTTGCTAAGGTCAATGGACGTATAACACACTCCCGTACCGGGTTTTTTTTGCAATCGAGGGCCCCCTGCCTCGCTTCCCCTCCCCTATCCGGGGCATCCCCAGACCACAAAAAAACTGCTGATTCAACACGTTTCCCTTCCTTGCCAAACTCAGCAGGAAGCAATGCAGGATGCTTATTTCTTGTTGTCTGGGCAAGACAACATGTATTTTTATTTTTTAACTGGTAAAAAAGTTGGTGCGGGGGTTTCCTTTAATTTCAGCTAAATGGGAAATTTAAATTGTCCCTCATTAGCCACCCTAATGAAACACTGGTCTCTTGCAATGAAGTGGCGTGTCTTGACAAACACTGCCCCTATGTTTCTAATTAAAGTCTTGATGCGAAGCAAGAAGACCCCTTTCCCCTTTCTGAGAGGGGTCATCCCTCAGGACTGAAAGGGGCTGAAACCCCAAAAGGCTAAAAGGGGGTGAAAAGGGCTGAAAGGGGCTGAACCCCCCTCCTGGAAAAGAAAAATTAACCCCCCAGTAACCTCGACTAATAAAAACTAACTTTTATCATGACTTTCCACTTATCCCTAAGCGGCACACACACACAACAAACACACCCACACCAACACACACCACACACACACACACACAACACACACACACACCCACACACACAATATTAAAAATATTATTATAAAATTTATATATATATATTATATATATAAAAAATATATAATATATATATATATATATAAACAAAAACACTGCACTAGCCAAAGGGGTCGAACCCAGCTGTTTTGGCCCTCCTCAGGTGGAAAAAAAGAACGCAGATGCTTTAGCCACTGACCACACAATCCCTTTAAAAGTGGGCTTGGGTATAGCGTAGCGTTTTCTTTTTACCATGACGGGGCAAAACAGCATGGGTTCGACTCCTTGGGTAGTGCAGTGTTGTTATGATCAAAACCACTTGTTCCGTGGGACAAAATAATAAATTACATATATTTAAATCTTCTTTATTTCAAAACTGGCCGAACCCAACCCAGCGGGGTGGCTCAAAAGGAAAAACGAAATTTTTTTTTCCTTTCACATTTAGTAATAAACAGGAAAGAGGTTACTACCCCTTGCTCCCTGCATTTTTACCGCCTCTTAAAAAACGCATGGGTTACAAGGAAGAATTCTGTTCCACTTCCCCATGGAGGTAAAGGGGGAAAAAACAAGAACAAAACAGAAAAAAAAGAAAAAACCCGAGGGGCGTTTTTTATATATTTTTGACATGTAGTGTAGGGACCCAAGTGAAGTAAAATTCAAGACCTACCGAAAACTTCTGGTATGAGCAATAA
Organism: Cherax quadricarinatus; assembly: GCF_026875155.1. Classification (NCBI taxonomy): domain Eukaryota; kingdom Metazoa; phylum Arthropoda; class Malacostraca; order Decapoda; family Parastacidae; genus Cherax; species Cherax quadricarinatus. The sequence continues at coordinate 43,740,303 of NC_069399.1, read as the reverse complement.
AAAAAACACCGCAACCTACCATCATGTAAAACAATTACATTTTTTTTCCCTTTTACGCTCACTTGGCAGGACGGTAGTACCTCCCCGGTGTTGCTTCTACCAACCTATACCAGTATATATACATATATATATTAAAAATAAATAATTATATATAATTTTAAAAATATAATTTATATATATTATATAAAATATGATAATATATAATAATATAAAATTATATACACACACCAACACACACACCACCACATACACAGACACACACACACACAACCACACAACACACACAGACACACACACACACACACCACACACACACACACCCACACACACACACACACCCCACACAACACTACACACACACACACACACAATATATATATATATATAAATATATATTATATATATTTTATATATATAAAAATATATATAATTATATATATATTATATAATTTTTATAAACATTTTGGCCGTCTCCCCCCGAGGGAGAGTGACCCAAAAAAAAAAAAAAATCCGCAAAAAGAAAATACTTCATTTTCATTCAACACTTTGAACCTCACCACACATAATCACGTTTTTCAGAGGTCTCAGAACACAACAGTTTAAAAATAAATGTATAAGATACACAAATATCCTCCAAACGCCCCAAAAATTTACGAACCCCTCCTTTAAAGGGCAGGCATTGTACTTCCCATTTTCCCATACTCAATCCGGGGTATAAAAAATAACCGGGTTTTCCCCAATCCCTTCATAAATATTTCCCGCCACACCCCACAACTGTCAGGGCCCCAATACCCTTCGTTTCCCCTTTTACTCCATCAACACCTCACGCACCATGCTGGGAAATCCTAGGGACCTCGCCCACAAATCTCCTTTACCCCCCTCCCTCCAACCTTTTTGAGAACGACCCCTTTCCCCGCCATCCTTTTCCTGCAGTTTTAAAACACTCTCCATGTCATTCTACTTTACCAATCTCTCTAAATGACCAAAACCTCAACAACCCCCTTCACCCCTGACTAATACTTTTTTTAACTCCACACCTTCTCCAAATTTCCACACCCAAAATTTTCTCATATATTTAACCACGATTGCCCTTTGGACGGGACATCTCTACTGCCCCCAAACCATCCTCACTGCAGTATTTACAACCCAATTCACACCCAAATAAGAGTGTTGGTCAATAATTTTCATACATCCCTTCTTTGCCTATTTTGATAACGTTCTTTGTCTCCACAATACCTCAACGCACCACTCACCTTTTTTCCCCTCATCAATTTTTGATTCCCCTCATCCTTCATAAATCCATCCCTGAAACGTCAACCCAAAAATCTGAAAAATTCACTTTTACATGCTTCCCCCCCCCAAAATTTGATATCCAATTTTTTTTTATCTAAAATCATTTTATACCCCCACACCTTACTCTTTTTTTATGCTCACTTCAAATTTTCACCCTTTTCACACACTCCCAAAATTTGTCCAAAACCCTTCGCAATTTTTCTTTAGAATTTTCCCATGCACGATATCAACAAAAAGTACTGTGTCCCCTTTCCCCTTTTGAATTTTTTTCCCCATAATTTAAACCCACCCCTTCCCAAAACCCTAGCATTTTCTTTTTTTTGAACCCCCCATAAAAATATTAAACAACCCTGGTGACATTACACATCCCGTCTAAGCCTACTTTTAGGGAAGTATTCTCCCCTTTCTCACACCCCAACCGAGCCTCACTGTCCCCATAAAAACTCATTACAGCATTTTGTAACTTACCACCTATTCCATATACTTGCAACATCTGCCACATTGCTCCCCTACCCACTCTATCATATGCCTTTTCTAAATCCATAAGTGCAATAAAAGCTTCCCTACCTTTATCTAAATACTGTTCACATATATGCTTCAATATAAACACTTGAACTACACATCCCCTACCCACTATAAAACCTCCTTGCTCATCCACAGTCCTGCATTCTGTCTTAACTCTAATTCTTTCAATAATAACCCTACCTTACACTTTTCCTGGTATTCTCAGTAAACTAATTCCTCTATAATTTTTACAATCTCTTTTGTCCCCCTTCCCATTATATAAAGGGACTATACATGCACTCCGCCAATCCCTAGGTACCTTCCCCTCTTTCATGCATTTTTTTAAACAAAAATACCAACCACTCCAACACTATGTCCCCCCCTGCTTTTAAAATTTCTGTCATGATCTCGTCAGTTCCAGCTGCTTTACCCCCTTTCATTCTACGTAATGCCCCACGCACCTCCCCCACACTCACATCCTCCCTGGTATACCTCCCTGGCCAGTGCATGAAATTGCCGCCTCCCTTTCTTCGCGACATTTAAAAGTTCCTCAAAATATTCTCGCTAAAATAAATTGTTCTTCTTATAATAAGGTTAGGTAAATTTTCTAAGATTCTTTTGGTGCAAAATTAAAATTTTTTACATCAACATTAATGAAAAAAATGTATCTTTAAACGTATAAGAGTAAATTTTAGAAAAGACTTAATTTTAAATGAGTTCTTGTTAATTGACCAGTTTTACGTATTCAGCACGACATATATACACACACACACACACACACATTATATATATATACATATATATATATATATATATATATATATATATATATATATATAATATATATATATATATATATATATATATATATATATATCTATATATATATATATATATATATATATGCAAAACAACCACTGTGAAAGAATAGTGAAATTCCTAGCGCATTCGTAACTTCTCATGTTATTATGGAACTTTAAAAACAAAACATCAAAGGAAGGCATATAAAGGGTCAAGACTACACCTCGCCATCACATCCCACAACAAAGCAGCATCTCACACACGCGTGATGACACTCAACTCTGTAAAACCCACTTAATACTCTATCCAAGAATTAAGATTTATTACTTGTTTAATGTATCATTAAATTCTTCCCAAATTTTATTAACTATAAATGAATCCTTTAAATTTTAAATTTACAGAATTCCTAGAAATAACTCTCCTTATGTGCACTATTATTCTTCACATCAAGATAAAGTTAAACTGTCGTTTTTCTCATCAATGTTTTTGAGAGTTTTGGGTATTTGTAGTCCAGAGTTTATAGATGAAATATCCAAAATTTATGAAATAGCTAATGGTCTGAAATACCCAAGAAACGTAACTGATAAATATTTTAAAGTTGCTAGAAATACTTTTTACAATCCAAAAAAGGGACAACCAGCCTTATTCTACTAAAAATATGTTGGTTCTCCCTTACCATGAAAACTTGGTTGATATGCCTTCTCTTCTTAAGACTTTTAATATTAAAGTTGTATTTAAAAATCTTGATACAATAAAAAAACTTTTGATAAAGAATTCCCCCCAAAATGCTGACGGATGTGTCTATAAGATTCCTTGTAAAATTTGCGATAGATGCATCCGTCAGCATTTTGGAGGGAATTCTTTATCAAAAGTTTTTTTATTGTATCAAGATTTTTAAATACAACTTTAATATTAAAAGTCTTAAGAAGAGAAGGCATATCAACCAAATTTTCAAGGTAAGGGAGAACCAACCTATTTTTAGTTGAATAAGGTTGGTTGTCCCTTTTTGGGTTGTGAAAAGTATTTCTAGCAATTTTAAATGATTTATCAATTACATTTCTTGGGCATTTCAGATCATTGGCTATTTCATAAATTTTGGATATTTCTTCATCTATGAACTCTGGACTACAAATACGTAAAGCTCTCAAAAACATTGATGAGAAAACAGACAGTTTAACTTTATCTTGATAGGAAGAATAATAGTATACATAGGAACAGTTATTTGTAGGTTTTCTGTAAATTTTAATTCATTATTACTCTTAATAATTAAAACATCTTGAAAAGGCAATGAGTTATTTTCCTCAAACTAAACAGTAAAGTTTATAGAATGGGCTAAGCTATTTAATTTGCCAAGGAAATGGTGTATATCTACATTCTTGGGCATAAGACACAAAATATCATCGACAATTCCGAACCATTTTGCTCTGTTAGGGAGGATTGTGTTAAGCAATCTTGTTTCAAAAAAATCCATGTATAGATTACTAAGAACAGGTGAAAGAGGATTTCCCATTGCCATACCAAAATTTATGAAATTGCCAATGATCTGAAATGCCCATGAAATGTAATTGATAAATCATTTAAAATTGCTAGAAATACTTTTTACAACCCAAAAAGGGACAACCAACCTTATTCAACTAAAAATAGGTGGGTTCTCCCTTACCATGAAAACTTGGTTGATATGCCTTCTCTTCTTAAGACTTTTATTATTAAAGTTGTATTTAAAAATCTTGTTACAATAAAAAAACATTTGATAAAGAATTCCCCCCAAAATGCTGACGGATGTGTCTATAAGATTCCTTGTAAAATTTGCGATAAAGTTTATTACAGTCAAACTGGTAAAAGTCTCGAACTTAGATTAAAACAACATA
>NC_069399.1:43698337-43733337 GCF_026875155.1 Cherax quadricarinatus | reverse complement strand
TCCCCACACTCACAGCTGGCTCTTCCTCACTCCTACAAGATGTTATTCCCCTTGCCCTATACACGAAATCACAGCTTCCCTATCTTCATCAACATTTAACAATTCCTCAAAATATTCCCTCCATCTTCCCAATACCTCTAACTCTCCATTTAATAACTCTCCTCTCCTATTTTTAACTGACAAATCCATTTGTTCTCTAGGCTTCCTTAACTTGTTAATCTCACTCCAAAACTTTTTCTTATTTCAACAAAATTTGTTGATAACAGCTCACCCACTCTCTCATTTGCTCTCTTTTTACATTGCTTCACCACTCTCTTAACCCTCTCTTTTTTCTCCATATACTCTTCCCTCCTTGCATCACTTCTACTTTGTAAAAACTTCTCATATGCTAACTTTTTCTCCCTTACTACTCTCTTTACATCAATCATTCCACCAATCGCTCCTCTTCCCTCCTGCACCCACTTTCCTGTAACCACAAACTTCTGCTGAACACTCTAACACTACATTTTTAAACCTACCCCATTCCTCTTCGACCCCATTGCCTATGCTCTCATTAGCCCATCTATCCTCCAATAGCTGTTTATATCTTACCCTAACTGCCTCCTCTTTTAGTTTATAACCTTCACCTCTCTCTTCCCTGATGCTTCTATTCTCCTTGTATCCCATCTACCTTTTACTCTCAGTGTAGCTACAACTAGAAAGTGATCTGATATATCTGTGGCCCCTCGATAAACATGTACATCCTGAAGTCTACTCAACAGTCTTTTATCTACCAATACATAATCCAACAAACTACTGTCATTTCGCCCTACATCATATCGTGTATACTTATTTATCCTCTTTTTCTTAAAATATGTATTACCTATAACTAAACCCCTTTCTATACAAAGTTCAATCAAAGGGCTCCCATTATCTTTACACATGGCACCCCAAACTACCTACCACACCCTCTCTAAAAGTTTCTCCTACTTTAGCATTCAGGTCCCCTACCCACAATTACTCTCTCACTTGGTTCAAAGAGCTCCTATACATTCACTTAACATCTCCCAAAATCTCTCTCCTCCTCTGCATTCCTCTCTTCTCCAGTGCATACACGCTTATTATGACCCACTTCTCGCATCCAACCTTTACTTTAATCCACATAATTCTCGAATTACACATTCATATTCTCTTTCTCCTTCCATAACTGATCATTTAACATTACTGCTACCCCTTCCTTTGCTCTAACTCTCTCAGATACTCCAGATTTAATCCATTTATTTCCCCCACTGAAACTCTCCTACCCCCTTCAGCTTTGTTTCGCTTAGAGCCAGGACATCCAACTTCTTTTCATTCATAACATCAGCAAATCATCTGTTTCTTGTCATCCGCACTACATCCACGCACATTTAAACACCCAGTTTTATAAAGTTTTTCTTCTTCTCTTTTTATAAAATGTATACAGGAGAAGGTGTTACTAGCCCATTGCTCCCGGCATTTTAGTCGCCTCATACGACACGCATGGCTTACGGAGGAAAGATTCTTTTCCACTTCCCCATGGACAATAGAAGAAATAAAAAAGAACAAGAGCTATTTAGAATAAGGAGAAAAACCTAGATGTATGTATATATATAATATGCATGTGGTGCTTGTATATATATATATATATATATATATATATATATATATATATATATATATATATATATATATATATATATATATATATATATATATACATATATATATATATATATATATATATATATATATATATATAACGAGCTTGTTTGGTAGGCTGTAGCAAGCGGGTGGTTAATGATAAACTTCTTCGGAGGCTTCTTACTTTATTGTTAATGTCGTGGTGGGTACACAGGCTTGTGTTGTGCCCATGGCCCGGGCAGGGCCATCCCACGAGAGAGAGCTGGGAGGCCTTGTGTCTTGCTGCTAGGCCGCTGTGTGACTGCGATTGAGGCAAGTCTAGGCATACTGAAGTGGCAAGGCCTATAGGTGGCAGCACCAGCATGACGCGAAATATGAACTAAGCTGGCAGACAGCATGGGCTGTCTGTGCAGACAGTACAGGCTGTCTACATACGATCGGCCACATACCGCGCGTCGTCCCGACGCGACAATACTGGTAGTAAAAGAAACTCGGTCTCTCTCTCGTAGGAACAGGGCACAGAACACAAAATAAAAACATATATATACATATGGACATGGAAAAAAAACTTCCTACAGGGATGGAAGAAAAAAACATGTGGGGTGTGCTAAACATCGTGGTCATAGGCAATGAGCGTCGAAGGGCATCACTGCACGCCTTCCTGCGTCTGGACAGATACTGCAACACAGGAGACATCGCTGCGGCTAAGCTGTGACGTAACAGGGTACGGTCTCCTCTGGAACGGTGAAGCAGACATCGTAGGAGTCGCTGCAGGTTTTCACTCAACCTGGGGCACGGCATGCTGGTGCCCTCGAGTGAGGCGTCGACAAAACTCTGCAACTGGGCAGGACTTCTGGCAAGCGACTCAGGAGGACACTTCTCGACTGGTACTGTCACTGGGCTGTCACTGCCGGCGAGCGTGGAGTGAATTGTGGAGCGAGTCGTGGCAGAGACGACTGGGCGAAACATCTGGGAGTCGTAACATCATACACCAGACTGCAGTGAGAGAGCTAGCAGTCAAAGTGACATCTTCTTTGTGCAGGCTGCTCACTGAAGCTTGTGACACGAGGCTGACACAGTGTGTCATTCTCTCGGCAGTTGGAGTTATAGCAGAGGTTAGTCTAAGCGTCCCCAGACTTGTTTCTCTACATATAACTACACTCTGAAGGTCTGGAGGTGAAGTGAAACAAATCTCGATGGGAATCGTAGCAGGTACGATTCTGCAGAACAACACAAGCGACGAGCATAAAAGCTTTCTGTACAAGAGGGCTCCGTCACTCGGAGCTGTCTTGACATCAGCTGTCAAACGTACTGGTCACACGGGTGACTTAGCACAGTGGTGCTACTCAGGTCTGGCTCAGACCTCACTGGACACACGGAAACTTTAAAAACACACCGCGGTACAACATGGCTTAAACTAGCAAATGATGCTTTTCTGTGCACAAAACTGACACTAAGACATATACTAAAATGTGAGAACACTGACTGAGAGGAATTAACACACGACATATATTTTCTCTCAATCTTCTCGACAATATTAAAATAATTACTAGAAACACTCGATGTGACATGTGATGTCAGGCGTGATGACGCGAGGTGACGTCAGCAGATATCTCGAGGTGACGTCAGCAGACATCTCGAGGTGACGTCAGCAGACATCTCGAGGTGACGTCAGCAGACATCTCGAGGTGACGTCAGCAGACATCTCGAGGTGACGTCAGCAGACATCTCAAGGTGACGTCAGCAGACATCTCGAGGTGACGTCAGCAGACATCTCGAGGTAACGTCAGGCAGATATCGTGACGTCATGAAGTCAGGCAGCATCGTGGGTGACGTCAATGTGATGCGGGCAGCAGACCACAGCTTGTGGCCTTGGGACATCTGGTAACTCACGTAGCTCGTAGGTCTACGTGACATCGCCCACACCCACGTGGCGTCGCGATCCACGTGGCATCGTGATCTACGTGGCATGCTGGTCCACGTAGCTTCGAGTGGCCTCGGACACTCGGATACACAGCTCTGGCAATGAATTCACATGGAAAACAGCAGAAAACACAGCAGAGGGAGTGGGCAGTGGTGAGTGTATGGTAGACGGGTGAGCGTGGAGCGTGGGTGAGTGTATGGAGAGGGAACATCTGTCAGTCTCTCCTCCTCCCACCCACAAACACAGGGAAACACACTGGACGCAGAAATCACCCCAAGACTCACCTCTGGCTTGCTGAAACAGCTGTGCTGAGCTGAACAACAACAGCAACATACAAGTGACGCTGAACACGTGACTTGAGAAACAGCATGGGACACTGTAGCGTGGGGTCACTGTGACGCCACTCACAATTCTTGAAGAAATTCGGCAAATTTCGGCTGGATCCTGCTTGTACCTGTGTCTGGATGCTCAAACGTGCAGACACGACATCAGGATAACTCGTTGAGAGACGGATGCTTCTTGTGTAGGGTGATGAAGTGAAGATGACTTCATACCTCTTCCTCCCTCTCTCCAGGCAAACACAACTGCTGCGAGCACCGCTGGTACCAATATAACGAGCTTGTTTGGTAGGCTGTAGCAAGCGGGTGGTTAATGATAAACTTCTTCGGAGGCTTCTTACTTTATTGTTAATGTCGTGGTGGGTACACAGGCTTGTGTTGTGCCCATGGCCCGGGCAGGGCCATCCCACAAGAGAGAGCTGGGAGGCCTTGTGTCTTGCTGCTAGGCCGCTGTGTGAGTGCGAGTGAGGCAAGTCTGGGCATACTGAAGTGGCAAGGCCTATAGGTGGCAGCACCAGCATGACGCGAAATATGAACTAAGCTGGCAGAGACAGATGGGCTGTCTGTGCAGGCAGTACAGGCTGTCTACATATATATATATATATATATATATATATATATATATATATATATATATGTTATATTATATATATATATATATATATATAAATATATATATATGTAAAGTATATATATATATATATATATATATATATATATATATATATATATATATATATATATATATATATATATATATATATATATATATATATATATATATGTATAATATATATATATATATATATATATATATATATATATATATATATATATATATATACAGTGGACCCCCCGCATACGATGGCATCGCATAGCGATTTTTTCCGCATAACGATTACTTTTATCGCAAAATTTTTGCCGCGCATACCGATTAAAAACCCGCATACCGATTTTCGTCCGAGACGCGTCCAATGTGCCCTCAGCCAGCTCACATGTGCCGCTCCGTCCCATTGTTTACCACCAGCCTCCGCGGTAACATCCAAAGCATACACTCGGAATATTTCGTATTATTACAGTATTTTCGGTGCTGTTTCTGGAAAATAAGTGACCATGGGCCCAAGAAAGCTTCTAGTGCCAACCCTGTGGTAAAAAGGGTGAGAATTAGTATGGAAATTAAGAAAGATTTTGAAGGGTTTGGGGCTAACCTGAGAAGCCTATGCCAGTTGTGGAATCCATTGTGCCTACTTCAAAGATTAAGGAAATGTGTGCAGAGTGGGTTGAACTGCAAACCTTTATAGATGAAAATCACCCTGACACAGCTGTTGCAAGCCGTGCTTGTGACTATTTCAATGACAATTTTATGGCCCATTTTAGGGAAAATCTTGAAGGAACGGGGAGGTACAGAGCTCTATGGACAGATTTGTTGTGCGACAGAGGTCCAGTGACTCTCAAGCTGGTCCTAGTGGCATTAAAAGAAGAAGGGAAGTAACCCCAGAAAAGGACTTGCTACCTCAGTCCTAATGGAAGGGGATTCCCCTTCTAAACAGTAGAAGATAATGCTCTCCCCTCCTCCCATCCCATCAATCATCACCAGATCTTCAATAAAAGTAAGTGTCATGTAATTGTGCATGCCTTTTTCAGTTTGTGTGTATTAAAATTAACATTTCATGTGGTAAAAAAAAATTTTTTTCATACTTTTGGGCGTCTTGCACGGATTAATTTTATTTCCATTATTTCTTATGGGGAAAATTCATTCGCATAACGATTATTTCGCATAACGATGAGCCCTCTTGCACGGATTAAAATCGTTAACCGGGGGTCCACTGTATATATATATATATATATATATATATATATACGTTATATATATATATATATATATATATATATATATATATATATATATATATATATATATATATATATATATATATATATATAAAATATATATATACAGTGGTCCCTCGTTTTTCGTAATTAATCCGTTCCTGGAGCCGTTACTATAAACGAAATTTACGATTTGCGAATCAATTTTCCCCATAAGAAATAATGTAAATACAATTAATAGGTTCCTGACACCCAGAAGTATTAAAACAAAAAAAATAATTTTCCATGAAATATACATATAGTACATAAACAATACAATGGGAAATGATGAATGAAACATTAACAGCATAATACTTACCTTTATTGGAGATTCTTCTTAGTGTATGGGAGACTGGAGGAGGAGAGAGATTGGATTGTTTACAGTTTGGAAGGGGAATCCATTTCCAGCAACACCTCAGGTACCAATTGCTTCTCTGGGGTTGCTTCTCTTCTCCGTTTCTTAATGCCACTAGGACCACCTTGAGAGTCACTCTAGTCCTGTCTCGCAAAGTAACTTTGGAGAGAGCTCTGTTTCTGGCGTCTCTTTAACACTTCCCGAAAATGGCCCAAGACTTTGTCACTGTACATATTTCTCACCTTCTTTACCACAGGGCTTGGCACTAGGAGATTTCTTTGGAGCCATGGTAGCTTATTTAGTAATTGGAAGCACTAAAATGAGTGGAATATTATGAAATATTTCGTAGGAGCACTTGAGGGGACCTTCACTCATTGGTAAACAATGCCAGACTGTCTGGGTAGGGAGGCCTCCCCGGCTCATACCGTGCGAATGCGTCCCGGACGAACTACTATTCACGAGTCAACCTATGAAAAGCGAGTCCATATTTATATGAAAATACCCCTATGATTGGCGAAATTTACTATTGCCTAGAACTACGAAAAGCGAGGGACCACTGTATATATATATATATACACATATTATATATATATATATATATATATATATTATATATATATATATATATATATATATATATATATATATATATATATATATATATATATATCTTCAGTTGGCTCAAAAAATAATTGTTTATTTCTAAATATCATATATATATATATATATATATATATATATATATATATATATATATATATATATATATATATATATATATATATATATATATATATATATCTTCAGTTGGCTCAAAAAATAATTGTTTATTTCTAAATATCTTCTTCAGATCCCTTTCCTAGTAGAACTGACTGCCCTCTTCATTATTATTATTATAATCAAAAAGAAGCGCTAAGCCACACTGCCCTCTTCAAAAGCAGGTACTGATCTGCATCAAAGAGGACGAAGAGGAATTTTAGGGCTCTTTATTTTCGCTCTCTTAACTTCATGAAGAGAGAGAATTCATGACCGAAACAAGAGACCGAGATATCTTTCTCTCTTCACTGTTTCATATTCTCAGCGATTTCTTCAGACTCTTTTTTTTATACCTCTTCCTCAGGCTGGATTCTTCAAGAGGCACCGACCTCCCACAGCTCCGAGAGAAAGCCTGCTCAGCTCCCCCCACCACCAAGGCAAGATGGAGGAGGTGCAACTGGATGACGACTACTGACTTCCTGATGATGACTACTGACGCCCTCGTGAAGACTACTGAAGTCGTATTGAAGACCACATAAGTGAACACATTTGCAATGTTTTCCTTTATGGTTTAGGCTACGTTTCGCTTTCCAGGAGCTTTATCATACCATACATCAATGTCTAGTACATACCAGGAATAAACAGTCAGCATTATACACAGCAAGAATGTGAGGTTAGGTTACGTAAGGTTCGTCAGGACACAGGACAAGTGCTTTCTGATGCGTGCCTTAGTCAGATAACCCCCTCTCTGGAGCTTTTGATCATCTGACCGAGGCCTTCCGCTGGCTTACCGGTCCACCCCTTTAAAAATTAGGATTTTAAGTAGATAGAAAGTGAGGTGAAACATGTAACTAGAGAAGATATCGCTGATTTTAAATCAAAATATATTTTAACGAAGTATGAAATAATCACACACATATTGTGTAATACCAGCGTTAATGGGTATTAAGACCCCACAATGCTGCTGTTATGAGTGGTGTCCTTGACTGATGCAAGTGTTGCTGATGGACACCGTTCCTTACTTAGCTCACATTGCTTTATAACTAATTTTGCGTCCTTCCACTTATGAAGTGCAAGCGTATTTCTGATCACTAATAAGTGTATTTAAGTTTCGTGATGATTCTCCTGCATAAACCACCTTTCATCCTGCATTTGGGAAAATAATGTAAATGTGCAGTATTGTTAATAACTTTTCCTGTTGTGATCTTGGTTAGATTTTTAATGGAGATGGTAGCGCTTCTTACTACTCTGATGTTATATGTTGAGAAGACCTTTTCAACGTTCTCAGGTACTCTGTTGTTAGGGAAACTGCTACTTGATATGTGATGGCTTCTGTTCTTGGCGTCTTAAGCATTCTTGTAGATAACGTGAAGAGAATTGTTATTCTGTGAATACCTAGCAAATGTAGACACGTTCATCTCCCAGGTATGCACAACGGCAATGTTCTGTGCATTTGTAGGTAAAAGTCTGTAATTAACTCTCATTTTCTCCGTATATTATGGTGGGAGACGAAACAAAGTGGATCGTTCTTGTAAGTGGGATTACGAAAAACTGGAATTTAACTTGTGGTCGGATTTATGAATTAAGACATCTAGGAAGGGATTCTCGTTATCTCCTTCTAAAATCAGTGAACGGACGATTCTAGTTCGATGAATTTATCTCAGAAGTTTCCACTGTTCATCTATCTGAGAGTGAAAAGTATGTTATCTACGTAACATAACTATGTTACGTTACTTTTGACGATGTTAGTGAAGTTTTTTTGCCTCCAGTGTTCTATGAACAAAGAGTATAAACAGTGCTGAAGGGTGCACCATTGCTGAAACAACTGATAATAACACATAACTCTGGAAAATTTAATCTCTCGTGTACGTTTTAGACATGGAGAGGATTGGCCCGGTTCACAGATTTACTTGTGATTTGCTTAATGGAATTTAAACTTTGGCATGAAGAACAAGAAATTATAAAGTCAGGATGTGATCTACGTGTTTACAAAAGGTGTCTGTCGACAAGGCCATAGCGCTCCAAAATCGTAAAGTATATGACAGCTTGTTTCTCCCGGTCACAGCTACAGATTATTTCGACCCAACTGAGTAATGCATGAACTTCATTTCTTTCAGTTGCACTGGAGTTCTGTAGTGTTATTAATAGCGTGCAGATGGATTGACTCATCAGTGTGGTTCTTTAACTCGTTCATGGGGCACTTAGAGACACAGCGATGGTTATGGTATTTAGATGATAAAATTTGAATTGCCACTTTACTGATAAACACTGGAAATCTGCAAGACAAATTCAACCAAGTATAATCGTCCATTCAACTTTCCTTAGAAGAAGAAGAGGAAGAAGAAGAAGAAGAAGAAGAAGAAGAAGAAGAAGAAGAAGAAGAAGAAGAAGAAGAAGAAGAAGAAGAAGAAGAAAGAAGACGAAGAAGAAGAAGAAGAAGAAGAAGAAGAAGAAGAAGAAGAAGAAGAAGAAGAAGAAGACGAAGAAGAAGAAGAAGAAGAAGAAGAAGAAGAAGAAGAAGAAGAAGACGAAGAAGAAGAAGAAGAAGACGAAGAAGAAGAAGAAGAAGAAGAAGAAGAAGAAGAAGAAGAAGAAGAAGAAGAAGAAGACGAAGACGAAGACGAAGAAGAAGAAGAAGAAGAAGAAGAGCAACAACAACAACAACAACAACACAACAACAACAACAACAACAACAACAACAAAAGAACAAGAACAAGAACAAGAACAAGAAGAGGAAGAAGAAGAAGAAGAACAAGAACAAGAAGAACACGAAGAACAAGAACAAGAACAAGAAGAAGAAGAAGAAGAAAAAGAAGAAGAAGAAGAAGAAGAAGAAGAGCAACAACAACAACAACAACAAGAAAAGAACAAGAACAAGAACAAGAACAAGAACAAGAACAAGAACAAGAACAAGAACAAGAAGAGGAAGAAGAAGAAGAACAAGAACAAGAAGAACACGAAGAACAAGAACAAGAACAAGAACAAGAACAAGAACAAGAAGAGGAAGAAGAAGAAGAAGAAGAAGAAGAAGAAGAAGTATGATCCTCATACTTGATGTTATAATACATAAATCCGACCATTGATTAAAGTTTCAACAAAAAGAAAAACTGACTTTATTTTTATTGACAACAGAACACGCAGACTAAACTAGACTCAACACCAGACTTTTACTTACGATCACACTTAATGTTCAGTCATTTCCTTTCGCATTTCCTCAGTGAGTCAGGAAATGTGAAAGGAATGACTGAACACTCAACACACCCAGATTAGAAAACAATCTTAAACACTGAATTATTCTCCCTAACAACAAAGTACCTGAAAGCGATGATAAGACCTCAACATTTAACATCAGACAAGATACAAGCAAGACAAGTCTCAACATAGGTAAATGTGGCGTATAAGTTACTCCATATGAAAGCTACAAGATGACTTATGTAGGCAAAACATAAATTAATGTAAATACAGTAGAACTCCCGTATCCGGTAACAGTTATCCACGGTTCACTCTGGACCAAAAATACCTCTTAATTTTGCATCATAATGGCCTCAGAGTGCAAAACTAGAAAAGCTGGCAGTTCTTCAAAGCCTAAGAGAAACCTTGAAGTGCTTCTCATCAGTGAAAAAGTGATAATTCTCCACTCATTATACATAATTTATCAATTAAACTTTATAACAGGTATGTATAGGACTTATATATAGGGTTTGCTACTATCCACGGTTTCGGTATCCACGGCAGGTCCCTAGAACGTATTCCCTGAGGATACGGGGGTCCTACTGTACACTCATTGGAGAGCAGAAATATGCTTGCACTGTCCACAACATGAACAATATCTGTATGGCTATTTCTCAACTTTTACGATAATCTCGTGAAGCTGGAGGACGCAAAAATGATTATAAAGCAGAGCGAGCCTCATACGAGGTATCTGGAAGAGCCTCTCACAGCAGTTACAGACGCAACCACCCAAAACAGTAACAACTTCAGCATCCTAAGATGGATTAGCAAGAATTATCTTAAGACTCTAAAACACTGCCATCACTTTACGCACATCATTATTTTATACGTTGTAAAACTTTCACATACTTGTAAACCTTCTGATCATTCCTTTTGGCACCTGATGTCTCTACCCACTTTCTTACTGCGGATATTCTCACTGTTCTGTCACGGTATGTATGTTGTTGTGTATATACTCAATGTTCTCTCCTGGTATGCCCACAAATATGCTTCCGAGGAGTGAAACCTAGACTAAATAAAATATCTAAACGTGGGAAGTGTGACACTTTACCTGTACTGACACCATCTTGACGCTTTCTGAAGCAATGAAAAAGGACTTTTACGCCGTTAAGACAGTGATAACTGCTTTCGACTCCATCACAGCAACTACCTAAGCAGTGAAGACAACTTCCCATGTAGTATAAACGTTTCTTAAGAAATCTTAGAAATGTGTTGGCTTTATAAAGGTGTCTGCCTCCGTGTATGTGTGTGTACTCACCTAGTTGAGGTTGCGGGGGTCGAGTCCGAGCTCCTGGCCCCGCCTTTTCACTGATCGCTACTAGGTCACTCTCCCTGAGCCGTGTGTATGTGTGTGTGTGTGTTTGTGTGTGTGTGTGTGTGTGTGTGTGTGTGTGTGTGTGTGTGTGTGTGTGTGTGTGTGTGTGTGTGTGTGTGTGTGTGTGTGTGTGTGTGTGTGTTGCAAAACAACCACTCTGAAAGAATAGAGAAATTCCAAGCGCTTTTGTGACTACTCACATTATCAAGGAACTATGAAAGTAAAGCATCCAAGGAAGCTATATAAGGGGTCTGGCCAGCACCTCACTATCAGATCCCACAACGGTTAAACACCTGACGCGCGCCGACCCAACTTGGATAGGTCCTTTGCACAACTCACCCACAAACTATTCTACCCAAGAAAATTTAAAAATTATTATTTGTCCAGTGTATTATTAAATTCTTCCCAAATTCTATTAATTATAAATGGATCTAATTTATATAAACCAAAGGAAATATTCATATTATTGTCAAAACTGCCTTTTATGAAACAAGATTCAATTATATTCCTGTCGACCTTGGACTTGCTTGATACTACTTTCTCAACTTTTTGAAAATCAATTGGATGGTTAAAATCTCTTACATGAATAAATAGAGCATTGGAATCTTGTCCAGTTCTAATGCTATATTTATGTTGTTTTAATCTTAGTTCGAGATTTTTACCAGTTTGACTGTAATAAACTTTATCGCAAATTTTACAAGGAATCTTATAGACACATCCATCAGCATTTTGGGGGGAATTCTTTATCAAAAGTTTTTTCACTGTATCAAGATTTTTGAATTCAACTTTAATATTAAAAGTCTAAAGAAGAGAAGGCATATCAACCAAATTTTCATAGTAGGGGAGAACCAACATACTTTTAGTTGAATAAGGCTGGTTGTCCCTTTTTGGATTGTAAAAAGTATTTCTAGCAACTTTAAAAGATTTATCAATTACATTTCTTGGGTATTTTAAATCATTACCTATTTCATAAATTTTACAATCCAAAAAGGACAACCAGCCTTATTCAACTAAAAATATGTTGGTTCTCCCTTACCATGAAAACTTGGTTGATATGCCTTCTCATCTTAAGACTTTTAATATTAAAGTTGTATTAAAAAATCTTGATACGGTAAAAAAAACTTTTGATAAAGAATTCCCCCCAAAATGCTGATGGATGTGTCTATAAGATTCCTTGTAAAATTTGCGATAAAGTTTATTACGGTCAAACTGGTAAAAATCTCGAACTAAGATTAAAACAACATAAATATAGCATTAGAACTGGACAAGATTCCAATGCTCTATTTATTCATGTAAGAGATTTTAACCATCCAATTGATTTTCAAAAAGTTGAGAAAGTAGTATCAAGCAAGTCCATGGTCGACAGGAATATAATTGAATCTTGTTTCATAAAAAGCAGTTTTGACAATAATATGAATATTTCCTTTGGTTTATATAAATTTGATCCATTTATAATTAATAGAATTTGGGAAGAATTTAATAATACACTGGACAAATAATAATTTTTAAATTTTCTTGGGTAGAATAGTTTGTAGGTGAGTTGTGCAAAGGACCTATCCAAGTTGGGTCGGCGCGCGTCAGGTGTTTAACCGTTGTGGGATCTGATAGTGAGGTGCTGGCCAGACCCCTTATATAGCTTCCTTGGATGCTTTACTTTCATAGTTCCTTGATAATGTGAGTAGTCACAAAAGCGCTTGGAATTTCTCTATTCTTTCAGAGTGGTTGTTTTGCATATTCTGAAATCACCTGTTTACTGTTATCTTATTGCGTATATATATATATATATATATATATATATATATATATATATATATATTTATATTAATATATATATATATATATATATATATATATATATATATATATATATATGTATATATGTATATATATATATATATATATATATATATATATATATATATATATTATATATATATATATGTATATATATATATATATATATATATATTATATATATATATTCGCATACACACACTTATTTCTTTGAGAGTCATTTCTACCCAAGAAAAGTCACAATACTGTGCCTTCATCAATTTGCTAAAATTTTAAAATTAAGAGAGGAACTTTATCAAGAGTTTTCGGTCCTTTCTAAAAAACTATCAAGCTACAGCTGAAGCGAGAAATGTAGAGAAGGTTAGAAGACAATATAGTAGGGGGTAAAGAAAGGAGGAAGTGGTTGTGTGGAGGATAGTCAAGGCGAGAGGAGACATCATAGTCAAGAAACATTGTAAATGAACATTCCACTGTGTAGAGGCTTAGAGTAAACCTTCTTGTTGTTCGGCCCCAGACCACATCTTTCTGGTTATTAGCACCTGCAGGATGCAGTCAGACGCAGACACCACAGCCTAGCTGACCAAGAGGTGTTGCTCAGATACCTTTGGATGCCTAATGCTTTTTGTGTTAGTTCATTGTGTATTTGATCTCGTAAGGAGTCATTTCAGTGTATAGATCTGGAGTCAGTCCCTCCAGTATTAACCAGGTGTACATAATTGGTATTGCTTTTTGTTCTGCGTCTTGCTGTAGAATGAGAGAGTGTTGTCATTCTTAATAATTATCTTTTTTGAACCGTCCTGGTGCTTAAAATTATTATTATTATTATTATTATTATTGTTATTATTATTATTATTATTATTATTATTATTATTATTATTATTATTATTATTATTATTATTATTATTATTATTATTATTATTATTATTATTTGTTATTAACACATCGACCGCTTCCCATCTAAGTAAATTGGCCCGAAAAAGAAGAAACACTTTCATTATCATTCTCTCCATCACTGTCTTGCCAGACGCTTGCCTACACTACAGTTAGAATCTGAAACACATCTCCTTCAGAGCGTAGGCATCGTACTTCCCATCTCCACGACTCTCAAGCCCGGCTAATGGGTTTCCCTGAATACCTTCATAATTGTTACTTTGTTCACATTCCAACAGCATGTCAAGCAATAAAATCAATTTGCCTCCACTCACTCCTAACACACTCACCCACGCTTGCTGGAAGTCTAAGCCCCTCCCACATAAAATTTCCTTTTCCCCGTCCCTCCAACCTTTCTTAGGACGACCCCTACACCGCCTTCCTTCCACTACAGATTTATATGCCCTCCGTGTCATTCTATTTTTTTCCATCTTCTCTAAATGTCAGAACCACCTCAGCAACCCTTCCTCGGCCCTCTGGATAATACTTTTTGAAACAATGCACCTCCTTCTAATCTCCAAGGAACGAATTCTCTGCTGATATTCACCCTGCACATTGCCCTCAGACACAACATCTCCACTGCCTCTAGCCTTCTCCTTGTTGTAACATTCACCACCCATGATTCACACCCCATAAAAGCATTGATACCACTATACACTTACACATTCTCTCCTTTGCCTCCATGGATAACGTTCTATGTCTCCACAGACTCATCAGTGCACTACTCACCCTTTTCCCCTAATCAATTTTATGATTCACCTCGTCTTTCAACGACCTAACAAGTTTATTTTCAAATATCTGAATACATTCACTTCCTCCATATTCCCTTTCTCCAATCTGATATCTCATCTTTCATTACCAATTTTTTTTGTTATTCTCATCATCTTACTGTTTCCTATGTTCACTTTCAATTTCCTTCTTTTACATACCCTTCCAAACTCGTCCTCCAACATCTGCAATTTCTCTTCAGAATCTCCCAAAATCACAGTGTCATCAGCCAAAAGCAACAGTGACAACAGCCCCATCTGTAAATATATTGAATAACCATGATGACATCACACATCCCTGTTCTAAGCCTACTTTTGCTGAGAAATGATCTCCCTCTCTCCTACATAGTCTAACCTGAGCCTCACTATCCTCGTTAAAATTGCTTTCAGTAACTTATCTCCTATTCCATACACTCGCAACATTTGCCACATTGCACCCTTATCCACCCTATCGTATGCCTTTTCCAAATAAGTAAATGCAACAAAAACCTCTTTACCCATTTCTAAATACTGTTCAACTATATGGTTCACTGTAAACAGTTGCTCTTCACACCCCCTTCACTTCCTAAAGCCTCCTGGTTCATCTGCTGTCCTGCTCTCCATCTTACTTATAATTCTTTCGATAATAACTTTGCCATACACTTTACCAAATATACTCAACGGGCTTATTTTCCTATAAATTTTACACTCTCTTTTGTTTCCATGTCTTTTATACAAAGGAACTATACATACTCTCTGCCCATCCCTTGGTACCTTCCTCTCTATCAAATATTTATTAAATAAAAGCATCAATAACATATAACATTTCGGTCTTGATCCCATCAATCTCGGCTGTTTTACCCCTTATCATTCTACCCACAACCTCATACATTTCTCACACACTCATATCTGGCTCTTCCTCACTCCTACAAGATGTTATACCTGACTACCCAGTGCACGAAATCACAGCTTCCGTATCTTCATCAACATTTAACAGTTCCTCAAAATATTCCCTCCATCTTCCCAGTAACTCTAACTTTCCATCTAATAACTCTCCTCTACTATTTTTAGCTGTCAAATCCATTCGTTCCCTAGGCTTTCTCAACTCATTAATCTCACTTCAAACTTTTTCTTATTCGCAGTAAAATTTGTTGATAGCATCTCATCTACTTCCTCATTTACTCTCCTTTTACATTCCATCACCAGTCTCTTCACCTCTTTTTCCTCTCCATATACTCCTTCCACCTTGCATCACTTCTACTTTGTAAAAACTTCTCATATGCTAACTTTTTCTCCCTTACTACTCTCTTTACATCATCATTCCACCAATCGCTCCTCTTCTGTCCCGCACCAATATTCCTATAACCACCCACTTCTGCTGAACCATTCACCTCTCAACCACTGGGGAGAGAGGACGCTCGCTTGGACTGCT
The DNA here is from genome assembly GCF_026875155.1 of Cherax quadricarinatus. NCBI lineage: Eukaryota > Metazoa > Arthropoda > Malacostraca > Decapoda > Parastacidae > Cherax > Cherax quadricarinatus. The sequence continues at coordinate 43,717,006 of NC_069399.1, read as the reverse complement.
ACACCTGCCCCCTGGTGATTTTCTTTGGCAGTGCACCGACAAAATGGCAGAAGGAGGAGTACGCCGTGTAAATACCGTCTGCATAGAGCTGGTCAGAGGCACGCTTAGTACTGCGACGATGAACGTCTTATTGCCAACCATCATCAGAGACATCTATGGTGTACCTACAGAGGAATTATACGGTGTGGCGCTGAACGGGATGTCAAGGATTTCTGTCAAATTGAATCGTGCCAGTTTGTATTACAAGCTCGTTGAAGAATTCCAGGAAAAGAGAATAACTGTCAACTTGGCGGTGGACGTCGTCATGCACGATGTTTCCAAATATTACACATGGGTTAAGGTGCGTAATGTGCCTTTCGAGGAAACTGTGTATGGGCTGAAGGAGGCATTTAGCAGCTATGGTCGGGTCCATTCGGCGACAATGGGAGTCTGGAAGGATGGGCTGTATGAGGGGCTCCCTGAGGGATCCTACACTCTCAAAATGTCGTTGTCCCTGCCGATCCCATCATACGTGACGTTGGTGGGACACAGAATGCAGGTTTTTGTGCATTACGCTGGTCAGTGGCAGACTTGCCGCCTATGTTGCTCATATGGTCATATGGCGGCACAGTGTTCCAGGTGGCAATCGTCCAGAGGGCAGGGAGTGTCTGCACTGGAGCAACGATTGTGTGTTTTGAGGTCCGAGGGGGACAGCGGAGCTGACTTGCAGAGTGGTCGCTGGAGCGAGGAGGTAGACCGTGAGGAACAGTCGGCTGACAGGTGTGTAATGCTCCCTGAGCGTTCAGAGGATGTGGATGAATTGTCAGGAGACCAAGGGTGTCAGGATAGTGTACCTCAGGAGCGCTCCATGGACGAGGTACTCCAGGAGTTTTTGGGAACGACTGTGACTGGTGTCTTCAGTGAAGGTGAGGAAGTCACGATGGTCCCATCGCCTGGGGGAAAGAACCCCAGTGCAGGTACCTTGCAGCAGATGGTGCAAGTGGAAGTTCATCAGGAGCAAGGCCAGGACGTGCAGTAGACGGGCACGGGAGAGTGAGGGTGACCAGGTAAAGGCCTGTGAGGCGCCTGGGCGCCGAACGGGAAAAAGTGCCATGAGTAAACCACAGTGGCATAGAGGAAAGTCACCATTTATATAGCTTTCAGGAGTGCCACTCTTAACGTGAATGGTCTCCCGTCGGAGACCAAGCGAGTGTGGTTGGTCTGGTTTTTGCACAGGTACCAGGTTGATGTGTGTTTTTTGCAGGAACACAATTTTCGGTATGGATGTGATTTGAGGTTGGACGGTTACAAGATGTATGTTAGTTCTGCCAGGCAGTTAAAAGGGGGAGTTGCAATAGTCATCAAGGACACCAGCCCCTTGCACGTAATGGGTTGGGAGGAGGGGGTGGAGGGTAGTGAGAGTAGATGGGGTATGGAGTGAGAGGCGTGCTTGTCTTATAGGTACATATATGCCAGTGTCAGGTAACATAAGGGTTAAAGCAGATTTTGTGATGGATGACTTGTTGTATTTTTTACGTCCATTGCGGGTGGTCATGATCATTGGCGGGGATTGGAACTGTGTGATTCGTGAAAGGGACGTGGAACCGAGGGGGGCGGGGTGTGTACTGAAGGTTCTGCTGGACACATTGCAAGATGTTGGTGTTGTGGACGTAGGGGGAGGTTGCCTAGCACCTGAGCATACTTTTGTCAGGCGAGAATATGTAGTGCGACTAGATAGGATTTACGTAATGCATGCGGGGTATAGAGTTGAGGGACGTGCAAACGGTCGATGTAGGTTTCTCAGATCACAGAGCGGTCATAGCTGCCTTGCAGTGGGAGTGAGTGGTGAGAGTTCATGCGGGATATTGGAAGTTGAACGTAGGATTGCTTAGGGGTGATGATGGGAGTGCGGGATTCGAAGAATGGTGGGATAGGGTCACTGAGGGTAGGGATAGGGTACTGCAGCTCGTGAACTGGTGGGAGTTGAAAGCAAAGCCTTGCATTGCAACTTATTTCTGAGGTAGGGGGAGGGAGGAAGCAAGGTGGCGCTATGGGTTACAAAATTATTTGGAATCACAGCTGAAGAATTGTTACGACAGGGGATGTGGTGGGGGTGGCGAAGTGGAATCTATAAGAGATAGACTTGCGGACACCTGCAACAAACGGTTTAATGGGATACGTTATCGTTCAGGATTGGAGGGCGTGCTATGGGGCGACAAACCGTCTGGGTTTGTGTTAAGGAAGTTCCAAGAACGTCGTGCTGTGACTACCATGTTGCGATTTGTGGCAAGCTACAGGGTGGGGGGATACCAGGATGGTACGGTTTTCGCCACTACAGAAAGCATGAGCTATTATGCTGATGCTTGGTTTCGGGAAAAATGGAGGGGGCGGGTGGGTATCAGTTCTCAAGTTTTGGCGGGGGAGAGTCGAAATGTTCTGGGGACGAAGCTTAGAGAGAGGATGGAGGAGGATATACTTGAGGAGGAGGTAGCTGAGGCGATTTTTGGGATGTGGACTGGCAAGATGCCGGGCATTGATGGGTTACCAAATGAATTTTATAGGACGCATTGAGGTTGCATTAGGTATCTATTTGTCGGTGTTCTAAATAATATGCCGGCAGGTGGGAGGATGGGTCAGTCCCAACGAATGGGTGTTGTAGTGTTGGTTCCTAAGAAGGGCGGCAGGCTTGGCCTGAGTGCTTACAGGGCAATTTCTTTAATGTGTGTAGTTTATAAGGTTTTTGCGAGGATATTGGGCAGTCTTTTGAAGGGGGCCCTGGGGTCGGTATTACATGTGGGACAGTATGGAATTCCTGGGAGAAGTATGAGAGAGGGGCATGAACGTATCAAAGATTTCCTGGAGGGGGGTAGGGGAGGAGGTATTCTTGGTTTGGACTGGGAAAATGCATATGCTTGTGTGGATAGGGGTTTTATGCATGAGTGTTTGTTTGGCTTGGGGTTTTTGGGGCGAAAGGGGTGGGTTGGGTATGAAACATTGTATGCGGGGGAATGATGAGGGTTCAGGTGAATGGACGACTGGGGAGCAATATATGCATGGAACGAGGTTTGAGGCAGGGATGCCCGCTTTCCCAAATCTTTTTTGCATGTGTCCAAATCCGTTTTTTTGAGCTGGTGGATCACGGGTGGAGGAGGGGGTGTGATAATCAGTCAGGGGGGCGTATAGTGGGGTATGTTGATGATACGATGGTTTTGATTAGTGCATGGGAGGATTTCATCTACGTGGGAGAGGTCATCGAAAAATTTGGGGTCGCAACAGGTATGAGGGTTAACAGGTATAAGTCTATGTTGCTAGAGGTGGGCAGCTGGGTTGGAGGGAGAATGGGCGAGGGGTTTGGATGGACATATGTGGATAGGATTAGGATTTGTGGGATTATGTATTTGGCAGAAAAACAGGCAAGCAGGGAGGTTAATTCTGTGGCGGTATGGGACAAGGTGCTGGGTAGATTACGTGGATTACGAGCTGGAGATTCCTCGTTGCACCAACTGGTGATGATCGTGAATTCGCTTGTGTATAGTAAAGTCTGGGGAGTGGTAGCTGTTTATCCTTTGAGGGCCTGTGACGTAACGGAGATACAGAGGAGGGCATTGAGGTATGTGTGGGGATATGGACAGGCATGGTTGGGACATAATGTCTGGAGTACGAGTTGGGGGTTTAGGTTTGCTAGCTTTGGGACCTAGGGTGAGAGCAATATATGTACGGGCGTGTAACTTGAGACTAGGGGGGGGGGACTAGAGAATGTAACGTGGGGGAGGTTGGAAGAGAAGTCCGATGTTGGTGGCGTGGAAAGGAACTAGAGGCGTGTGAAGACTTGTTGCGATTCATATTAAAAGTGATGGATGTCCGTGGTATGCATATAGGAAGGCTGGTGAATGTAGGATTTCGGCAGGAAGCATTGTCAGGGGTGGAGGTTTATCCCACGTATAATTGGAAGGTAATTTGGGAGGAATTCCGGCGGCTTCATATACCAGCCAAGGCACGGGAGGTGGTGTATAGATTTATGATGGGGATCCTGGCGTCTAAGATAACATTATGGAAAATGGGTTTTGTTGAGGATGCAACCTACGTGCATTGTGGTGATGAAGAAACGGCTTTTCACGCACTGTATTTTTGTACATCCCTAGAAGAGGTAAGGTTGTGGACGCGAGGTGTTTTCGGGATGTTGGGAGGGGGGAGGGTGGCTATGTTAAGGGCGTTACTCCTTGACGTGGATGGGGTGACACAAGATGTGGCACGAGCGTTAAGATATATCATGGGGAATGTGTGAGGTACGGGGCACTGGTAGGATCAGGGCGTTGGCTGCACGTTTTTACAGAACAATGTGCAGAAACAGAAGCGTCTATGGTAGTAGGTGGGTTGCATTTTTTCCTGAGCGGTATCGAGATATGACGGTGGTAAAGCTTCGCGGATTAATTGGAACAGGACGGCAATGGGCTGGTGGACAGCGATAATCTGGCGTGAAAGTGGACTGAGTATGATAAGGGTGGATGCGCGGGGGCGAGAGGGTTGGTTCTGGTATGTTATTGGTGTGGATGAGCAATGACTTCGCCAGTTGCATTAGTTGCAACGTTGGTTGTTTTGTTTATCTAAGTTTAATGTCTGCTTTTGTATGATTAGTTAACCATTATAGTGTTGTGGAGTCTCTATTGAACGATATGCTATACATGTATCGTGTTCCACTTAACGTACTTTGCTTATATGCTTGTTGTCTTGTGCACCCGGGGATACCTGGGTTTGTAGAGGACTCTGTTATCGTGTGTTAATTAACCTTTGAATTTATATTGTGAGGATATCTGGCGGTTGTCACTGTTTTATGTTATGTATAAGAAAGTACTGCTTTATATGCACTATAACTTTGATGGATTTTTCCCTCATATATATGAGATCTAAAACAGAGCTGTATTGGTCATTTTATGTTAGTGTGTGTTTGAATCATGACGAACATTGTAAGTCACTGTGTGCGCTACATATTGTTAGTTGTACAAATTTATGTATAATATACGCATGTGTTTCGTGTATACGTAGGAAAGCAAATATGTGAAAGGTGGATAGGGTATAGGGGATGGGACATAGCTACAGTCGGTGGCATGAGTATTTATTGTGGTACTATTATGTATAATAACACCCATGCTGTTTTGGCCCATCTCATGGTGAGCGAAAGACAGATGAAGCTCTAGTCCACGGGACCACACAATTGGTCCCGTGGACTAGAGCGTCATTTGTCTTTCGCTCACCATGAGGCGGGCCAAAGCAGCATGGGTTCTACACATTCACACACATATATGTACTCACCTATTTGTGGTTGCAGGGGTCGATACTCAGCTCCGTGCCCCGCCTCTTCACCGACCGCTACTAGGTCCTCTCTCCCCCTGCTACGTGAGCTTTATCATACCACGTCTTAAAACTATGTATAGTTCCTGCCTCCACTACATCGCTTGTCAGATTATTCCACTTCCTAACTACTCTATTACTGAAGAAATACTTCCTAACATCCCTTTGACTCATCTGAGTCTTCAGCTTCCAATTGTGACCCCCTTGTTTCTGTGTCCCATCTCTGGAACATCCTGCCTCTGTCCACCTTGTCTATTCCACACAGTATTTTGTATGTCGTTATCATGTCTCCCATGACCCTTCTGTCCTCCAGTGTTGTCAGACCAATTTCCCTTAACCTTTCTTCATAGGACATTTCCCTTAGCTCTGGAACTAGCCTTGTTGCAAACCTTTGCACTTTCTCTAATTTCTTGACGTGTTTGACCAGGAGTGGGTTCCAAACTGGTGTTGCATACTCCAGTATTGGCCTGACGTACACAGTGTATAAAGTCTTGAACGATTCCTTACTGAGGTAACGGAACGCCATTCTCAGGTTTGCCAAGCGCCCATATGCCGCAGCAGTTATCTGGTTAATATGTGCTTCTGGCGATGTACTCGGTATTATACTGACTCCTAGGTCTTTCTCCTTTAGTGAGGTTTGCAGCCTTTGGCCTCATAGCCTATAGTCTGTCTGCAGTTTTCTTTGCCCTCCTCCGATCTTCATGACTTTGCATTTGGCGGGGTTAAATTCTAGTAGACAGTTTCTGAATCACACATCCAGCCTGTCAAGGTCTCTTTGTAGACCTGTCTGGTCTGCGTCTGATTTAATTCTCCTCATTAACTTCACGTCATCTGAGAGTCTATCCCTTCGGTCATGTCGTTCACATATACCAAGAATAGCACTGGTCCCAGGACTGACCCCTGTGGGACCCCGCTCGTCACTGGCGCCCACTGTGATACCTCATCACTGACCATGACTCGCTGTTGCCTACCTGTTAGGTATTCTCTGATCCATTGCAGTGCCCTTCCTGTTATATGTGCCTGTTCCTCTAGCTTCTGTACTAATCTCTTGTGAGGAACTGTCGAAGGCCTTCTTGCAGTCCAAGAAAATGCAATCAACCCACCCCTCCCTCTCATTTCTTACTTCAGTTAACTTGTCATAAAACTCTAGTAGGTTTGTGACACAGGATTTGCCTTCCATGAATCCGTGCTGGATGTCGTTTATAATCTTGTTTCATTCCAGGTGCTCCACCACTCTCCTCCTGATAATCTTTTCCGAGACTTTGCATACTATACATGTCAGTGACACTGGTCTATAATTTAGTGCTTCATTTCTGTCTCCTTTCTTAAAGATGGGGACTACATTTGCCTTCTTCCATACTTCAGGTAGTTGCCCAGTTTCAAGGGAAGTGTTGAAGAGTCAAGCGTGTCAAGCGTGTCAGCGTGCCTCGTTGTGCTCCGGGTTTTCTCGTGTTTTCACGGTCGCTATTACGTGCTAGAACTTTAATTTGTGTCGTCAATCCTATACGATACATCCCTCTAGCGCCTGGAGCCAATCTTGGGCGGAAAACATTATATACTGAGTCAAAAAAGGATAATTAGTGTGCACTACCTAGCAGAGTTTACTGCCAGAGGGGAATCAGGCCTGTGTCCCGTGTGAAAAAAATAATAATAATTGAACTTTTCTTTGTCAGAGGAAAGAAAGTCTTCCTGATAACATTGTGTATACATAGTGTATACTACAGTGGTTCCCTAGTATATTGATGATAAAGGCTAAAGTGTCATTTGAAAACAGGTGAATTTGTAAATGAAGTGATAAGCCTATAGAGGCAGGTGCCAGAAGTCGCCAGAAACTTACCACAGGTCAGCTGTTTTTAATAATCTTCCTGGCTTGCTAGTGTATTAGCATATAATCTAGTGATACCAGTGAATAGCAGAATACAGTGTTGTAGTAGCAACTAACCAGTATTATAATGGTACTTAGTGGAGTGGAGTGACTTTCATTAGTTTCTTTTTTCTTGAAATACCAGACGTATACTGTGAATTTCATATAACCTGTAGTTACCAGCGGTCGCAATATACACAACGAGAAGCAATTATTACTACAGAAAAAGCGTCCTTCCTCCAAAATTTCCACCAGTCAACTATAGTGATAATATAGCATTTATTGTGGTGGAGACGGAAAAAAAATAGAAAAGCTAGATATAGCGATTGATAAACAAGGGTTGAGGTCGACCGTTCGTCATTGTAGGAGTTGCCAGCAGTCACCGGTTTCTTCAACACGCAAGTTATACTTTTGTATCAATCAAATCACATATTACTCGGGTAGATAATTTCCAGTAGATCCTTCATGTGTTAGCTTAAATCACCGACCAGTATGTTTTAAATAAGTGACCCACTGATCAGATCAGATCGACTGGTCCGAACCCTTGACTGGTCCGAACCCTTGACTGGTTTCAAACGGTTTCGTTGGACAATAAAGCAGACTGTAAACGGATGGGGTTGTAGGCGCCCTTATAAACACAAACGTGACGGTAAGCTGTCCAATATGCAAAAACAGTTAGAAACAGAAATACAAATAGCTAGAGCTTCATTTAAGGAGGTTATTAATAGAATATTCAAGATGTTGCTAGTAGAATTGCAGTAAATCAACCATTCAAATCATTATGAAGCTGTGTGTAGTCTGTGGTCAGTCAAACAAACGGGCTTCCACATGGGTAAATTGTCATTTTTGTGGAAATTGGTGTCACGCCCTTGTGCAGATATCCAAGAACTAGCTACAAGCAGTGTTAAAACAGGGAAGTGTTTTTGGGTATGCCCAAATGAGGAAAATCTGTGGACTAAAATCACAAGGGTATTAAAAGAGGACAACATCAAAGCTGCTTTCATAGAAAACCTGGAAGCTTTCTACAACAGATGGGAACATTAAAAAGTCTGGGCTGAATGGTACTGCCCTTGATACTGGCCATGTAGTCAGAAACTGTAAGGCTGGAGGTGATGTCCTGGTAGTCAGTAAATGTGGGGCTGATAGTGCTGTCCTGGGGAGACAGTAATGGTGAAGCTGGAGGTGCTGTCCTGGGAGACAGTAATGGTGAAGCTGGAGATGCTGTCCTGGGAGACAGTAATGGTGAAGCTGGAGATTTTGTCCAGGTAGTCGGGAATATATACGCAGGAAGGAATACATATAAAATGACCTCATAGGGGACAGGAGCCATAGTAGGGAAACAAGTGTAGTCAAAGATAAGATAAAAACCAATATTGCAAACTAGAAATACCGCAGGAAATAGCAAACAAGAGGACTCCACTAGCAATAGTGAGGATATCACCAAAAACAACTGGTGGGAGCTCCATTGTTGGTGCTAGGGAGGATAGAAGTAAGACAGGGAAACATGCACCAACAGGGAATACAGTCACAGAAACCCAAGGCAAACAGAAACCAAGCCTGTGCACATACTATGCACTTGGTATCTGCTGGCATGGGAAATCTGGAAAAACAGATGGGACGTGCAACTATGACCACCCTAGAAAATGCCATGCCCATATGACAACAGGAAAATGCAAACTCCCTTCCTGTAAGCTTTTTCACCCTGAACTGTGTACCTCTTCAGGACAGCAAAGACTGTGCTATAAGTTAAATTGCCAGGCATGCCATCTAAAGGGGACAAAAAGATACAAAACATCCAGGCCATGGGAAAACCTGGTAGCCACAGCCACTCAAGAGGGAGAGGTTTTTTAGTGCCAGGAAGGAAAAAAAACTGGCAGGAAATGGCGAAGAAATCGTACACCAAATCCAGTCATTCCTGGAGTGGAACCACAGTCGATGGCCTCCACTCCAAACCAACAGATACAGATACTAATGCCGGAAAAAAATCCCCCCCCCAGTACCAACAATACCACCAGTCCGATAACATTCTTCTTTGCAAATATACAGGGTCTAAAGCCGCAACAAACAACAAAATACCTTTCATCCGTGGATGCTTGCAGAAGCAAAGGCAATGTTCGCGGCTTTCACTGAGACCCACATAAAGGATCACTTGGACAACGAAATATGGAACCCAGGTTACAACCTATACAGATGTGACAGAGTGAACAGGAAAAAGGGGGGGTGGCCTGTACTTTGCAGAGTCACTTGTTTGCACAGAACTGCTTAATGCCTCAAATGATGTAGTGGAAGTTTTAGCAGTAAAGGTCGAGAACCAAAACCTAGTCATTGTGGTAGTCTACAAGCCTCCGGAATGCAACATCCCAGCAATTCCAGGAACAGCTGTTAAAAATTGACCACTGTCTGGAAAATTCTTCTAGCTCCTGCACCCAACATCTTGCTCCTGGAGGATTTCAACTAAGGCACCTAAAATGAGGAATATAGCAAATAATATTGTTGCAGTAATAACACCAGGAGGCAGCTCTGATGAAAAACTCACACTCACACGAGCTTTTAAATCTCTGCACAAAATTCAATTTAAACCAGCAAATAATAGAGCCTACTAGACTGGAGAATACACTAGACCTCATCTTCACTAACAATGATGATCTGATAGAAAATGTCACCATATCAAAAACAATATACTCAGATCACAATATAATTGAGGTTCAGACATGTATGCGTGGAGCCCCAGACCGACATAATGAGACTAGTCACGAGAGAAGCATTCACCAAATTCAACTTCAATAACAAAAACATAAAGTGGGACCAAGTAAACCAAGTCCTAACCGATATAAGCTGGGAAGATATACTAAGCAACACAGACCCCAACTTATGCCTAGAACAGATTAACTCGGTGGCACCTCGATGTATGCACAAGGCTTATTCCTCTAAGAAAAAGGAGGAGTAGACGTAAAATAGAAAGAGACAGGCGCTCCCTTTACAGGCGACGGAAAAGAATAACAGAGCGGCTAAAAGATGTCAATATACTGAAATGCGTAGGGAGACACTGGTCAGAGAAATAGCAAGCATCGAACTTAAGCTAAAAGAATCCTTTAGGAGTCAGGAATCGCGGGAAGAACTAAAAGCCATAAATGAAATCGAAAGAAACCCAAAGTTATTCTTCTCCTATGCCAAATCAAAATCGAGAACAACGTCCAGTATTGGGCCCCTACTTAAACAAGATGGGTCCTACACAGATGACAGCAAGGAAATGAGTGAGCTACTCAAGTCCCAATATGACTCAGTTTTTTAGCAAGCCGCTAACCAGACTGAGAGTCGAAGATCAAAATGAATTTTTTATGAGAGAGCCACAAAATTTGATTAACACAAGCCTATCCGATGTTATCCTTACGCCAAATGACTTCGAACAGGCGATAAATGACATGCCCAGCACTCTGCCCCAGGGCCAGACTCATGGAAACTCTGTGTTCATCAAGAACTGCACGAGCCTTTTCCATCCTATGGAGAGGGAGCATGGACACGGGGGTCGTCCCACAGTTACTAAAACAACAGAACATAGCCCCACTCCACAAAGGGGGCAGTAAAGCAACAGCAAAGAACTACAGACCAATAGCACTAACATCCCATATCATAAAAATCTTTGAAAGGGTCCTAAGAAGCAAGATCATCACCCATCTAGAAACCCATCAGTTACACAACCCAGGGCAACTTGGTTTAGAACAGTCGCTCCTGTCTGTCTCAACTATTGATCACTACGACAAGGTCCTAAATGCACTAGAAGACAAAAGAATGCAGATGTAATATATACAGACTTTGCAAAAGCCTTCGACAAGTGTGACCATGGCGTATAGCGCACAAAATGCGTGCTAAAGGAATAACAGGAAAAGTCGGTCGATGGATCTATAATTTCCTCACTAACAGAACACAGAGAGTAGTCGTCAATAGAGTAAAGTCCGAGGCAGCTACGGTGAAAAGTTCTGTTCCACAAGGCACAGTACTCGCTCCCATCTTGTTCCTCATCCTCATATCCGACATAGACAAGGATGTCAGCCACAGCACCGTGTCTTCCTTTGCAGATGACACCCGAATCTGCATGACAGTGTCTTCCATTGCAGACACTGCAAGGCTCCAGGGCGACATCAACCAAATCTTTCAGTGGGCTGCAGAAAACAATATGAAGTTCAACGATGAGAAATTTCAATTACTCAGATATGGTAAACATGGGGAAATTAAACTTCATCAGAGTACAAAACAAATTCTGGCCACAAAAGAGCGAAACCCAACGTCAAAGACCTGGGAGTGATTATGTCGGGGGATCTCACCTTCAAGGACCATAACATTGTATCAATCGCATCTGCTAAGAAAAATGACAGGATGGATAATGAGAACCTTCAAAACTAGGGAGGCCAAGCCCATGATGACACTCTTCAGGTCACTTGTTCTATCTAGGCTGGAATATTGCTGCACACTAACAGCACCTTTCAAGGCGGGTGAAATTGCCGACCTAGAAAATGTACAGAAACTTTCACGGCGCGCATAACGGAGATAAAACACCTCAATTACTGGGAGCGCTTGAGGTTCCTAAACCTGTATTCCCTGGAACGCAGGAGGGAGAGATACATGATTATATACACCTGGAAAATCCTAGAGGGACTAGTACCGAACTTGCACACGAAAATCACTCACTACGAAAGCAAAAGACTTGGCAGACGATGCACCATCCCCCCAATGAAAAGCAGGGGTGTCACTAGCACGTTAAGAGACCATACAATAAGTGTCAGGGGCCCGAGACTGTTCAACTGCCTCCCAGCACACATAAGGGGGATTACCAACAGACCCCTGGCAGTCTTCAAGCTGGCACTGGACAAGCACCTAAAGTCAGTTCCTGATCAGCCGGGCTGTGGCTCGTACGTTGGTTTGCGTGCAGCCAGCAGCAACAGCCTGGTTGATCAGGCTCTGATCCACCAGGAGGCCTGGTCGCGGACCGGGCCGCGGGGGCGTTGACCCCCGGAACTCTCTCCAGGTAAACTCCAGGTAAATATGTAGTGTCCCTGCTCCTTCTCTAAGGACCCATTGAGAGATGTTGTCCGGTCCTACTACCTTTGAGTTATCAAGGTCACTTAGTAGCTTCTCCACCTCCTCAGTTGTGTGTAATTCTTCCAACTCTTGTTGGTATATCCCTTGTTGCTGAACCCTACTGTTTTGTCTCCCCATTGTCCCTTCAGGCTCCACTGTAAATATTTCCTGAAATCTCATGTTGAGCTCCTCACATACCTCCTGGTCGTTTCTTGTGAGCTCCCACCTTCTTTCCTCAGCCGATTACCTGGTCCTTGACTGTTGTCTTCCTCCTGATGTGGCTGTAGAGTAGTTTCGGGTCAGACTTGACTTTCGATGCTATGTCATTTTCATACTGCCACTGCGCTTCCCTCCTTATCTGTGCATACTCGTTTCTGGCTCATAGACTAATCTCTTTATTCTCCTGAATCCTTTGCTTTCTGTACTTTTTCCATTCTCTAGGGCACTTAGTTTTTGCCTCCCTGCACCTTCGGGTAAACCAAGGGCTCGTTCTGTCCTTCTCATTATTCCTCTTACCCTTGGGAACAAACCTTTCCTCTGCCTCCTTGCATTTTGTTGTTACAAAGTCAATCATTTCGTTTACTGATTTTCCTACCAACTCCTGTTCCCACTGAACCTCCTGCAGGAAGGTCCTCATTCCCATGTAGTCCCCCATTTTATAGTTTAGCTTTTCCCTTTCTACTCCTGTTACCCTCTCCACTTTTAGCTCCACGATGTATTCAAAGCTCATAACTACGAGGTCACTAGCTCCAAGGGGCTTTTCATATGTGATGTCCTCAATGTCTGAGCTACTCTGGGTGAACACAAGGTCCAGTCTTGCTGGTTCATCCTCCCCTCTCTCTCTGGTAGTATCCCTAACATGTTGGTGCATAAGATTTGCCAGCATCACATCCATCATCTTGGCTCTCCATGTTTCGGGACCCCCATGTGGCTCCAGGTTTTCACAATCTCCCTCTGATTGAAATCGCCCATGACCAGTAACTTCGCTCTACTTGAGTGGGCCCTTCTTGCCACCTCAGGTAGAGTGTTCACCATTGCTCTGTTGCATTCATCATGTTCCTCTCTTGACCTCCTGCAGTTCTGTGGTGGGTTATACATCACTTCAATGACTACCTTGTGTTCCTCTGACTGAACTGTGCTTACTATGTAATCCATTTCTCCAATCTCGTCCATGCCTTCCATTTATTGATAACCCCACCGGTTTTTTATTAGTAGTGCAACCCCTCCTCCCCCCCTGCTCCTTCTATCCTTCCTCAGGATCTGATATCCGGGTGGTGGTGAGGGGGATGGGGGAAGAGGGCCTATGGGGGGTTACAGTAGTGGAAGGGGTTGTGGTGGGGGGATGGGGATAGAGAGTACAGTGTTTGGGTTGTTGTTGGTTACTCTGAGGGTGGGGTTTGTGGTGAGGGGGATTGGGGGAGAGGGTACATTGTGTGGCTTACTGTGGGATTCTGTGGGGGTGGGGTTTGAGCTGAGGAGGATGTGCTGGTTACTGAGGGTTACTGTGTGGGTGGGGTTTATGCAGCGGTGGATGTGCAGGTTACAGTGGGTTTCTGTGGGGATGGGGTTTGTGCTGAGGGGGATGGGGACAGAAGGTACAGTGAGTGGGTTTTGGGTTAGGTCGTTTGATTGCTTTGGGATTGCCAGGGTTGTGTTCCTTCTGTGGGTGGTACTGGAGGGGATTGTGTTTGTTCTTCCACTTGGGCCTAATTTCTCCTGTTCTCCACCTTCCTTGCCTCCCATTCCTCCTTGCGACGTTGCACCCTCTCTTTCAGTGTCATCCTTTCTCCTTGTGTTCTGTCTCGGTCGAGGTACACACTCCGGAACACAGGATTGTCCCTTAGGCGTGCTTTCTCCTGCAGGATCCGGTTTCGAGCTGACACTGCCTTGAAAATCACTTTGACTGGGCGTTTTTTTCCTTCGCAAACCACCCAATTCTCCGAAAATTGGTCAGCTGAGTCATGTCGTCTTCTCCTATTGCTTTCATGATGCTTTCATTCGTTTTTTCTCCTGTTTCCTTGCATCGTAAGTTTCCCCATCCACTTCTTGGAGCCCATAGACAAAACCGGCCCTCTCCCTTTCATCCTCCCACTTTGCTTCCCTAAGCATCCTGTGATTCAAATTAGTTCCTGCCATTGATGCGTTGCTTCGTACTGTCTCTTCCCTATCCGGTGTCCCTCTGCTTATCTGTTCCTGGACATGGCAGTTGTCTGTTAGAGCCTCTGTGTATAGCTTAGCTCATTCATTGACTTTAGTCCCCTCATTAGTTCTTACTGTTCTCCCTCCCTCCACTCCTTCCCTGTGTGTGTGTTTGCAGTGGATGCACACTCCTGTTCCCTACTTGTATGTCTCATAACAATATAAATGTTTTCAAATGAGCTGATGTAGGTAACAGCTCTTAGCTTGCCAATAACTTTAGGAATCCTTAACCTATAAATAGCTTGTCAATAAATCTAGGGATCCTTAACCTTGTCAAACCCTGTGTAAAAGAGAGAGAGAGAGAGAGAGAGAGAGAGAGAGAGAGAGAGAGAGAGAGAGAGAGAGAGAGAGAGAGAGAGAGAGAGAGAGAGAGAGAGCAGTGTCACTCCTATCAATCACTGGGAATATCCTTGAGACAATAATCTCAAGACAAATGACAGAGTTTTTTGATTACTTCTCATTACTTTGTGACCGTCATTATGGCTTCAGGAAAGGTTACTACGCTGCTGATCTGTTGTTAAACCTCTCCACTAAATGGCACCAATCTCACTGGGTGAATCCAAAGTCAGGTGTGTGGTAGCACTGAACATTGCTGGCGCTTTCGACCGAGTGTGGCACCAGGGCCTCTTGGCAAAACTAAAAGCTCTGGGAATTGCATGCTCTACGTTATTTATCCTCAGTGATTACCTTCATGGGTAGTCTCAATGGAACAGAATCAGCAATGCATCCTATTGGGGCAAGTATTCCATAGGGAAGTGTGCTGGGACCATTGTTATGGAATGTCTACTTTAATGACCATCTTCTCATCCCAGAATCCCATGCATATGCAGACGACTATACTGTGATATTCACTTATCCAAGAGAAGAAATGCCAGCTGCTCTAAGCTACATCAATCACCAGCTAAGAGCTATATCAGCTTGGAGAAACCGACGGCAAGTAACATTTGCACCTGAGAAAACACAAATGATGATGGTCTCTAGGCACCATGATGGTATTGACGGTGCACAAGTGAGCATGAATGGGAGGGTTTTGGTACTGTGGAAGAAGTTGAATTCCTTGGGGTGAAATTTGACTCCAAACTGACCATGAAGAACCACATTGTAAATCGTGCAAATAAGGCAGCCAGGAAGCTTACATCTCATCGCCGTATCTTGCATCTGCTTGACAGTAGGGGGTGCAAGATTCTGTATGAAGCACAAGTATGCTCACACCTTGAGTATACTCCACTTTCTTGGTTTGCCTGCCCCCCCCCCTCTCGTCTGCGACTGCTTGACAGAGTAGAGAACAGAGCAAGACGTCTCATCTCTCGCCAGGACCCATCCTGGATAGGTCTGTCATTTCAGCAGAGCCTTCAACACAGGATGTGTTGAAGGCTGTGGGTGGCCTTGCTGTTATGTACAAGGCCAACGTTGTCAAAGGACCACACTTGGGTCTACTTCGAGGACAGCGAGAAGCAAGCTTCTATACCACAAGACGGGCAGAAAGCAGCAACTGTACCCTTCTCCAGAACATCATTTCATCTGAGATCATTTATCCCCAGGATGACTCAAATCTGTGACTCATTCGTACAGCATTATGATGTCAGCGAGATAAAGTCAATTGAACAAATGAAAATCCTGGCCCACAGATGTCTCCACCTTCATCCTGTTCTCTACTTGTATGTTTCATAAAAATAAAAATGCTTTCAAATGATCTGCTGTAGGTAACAGCTCTTAGATTGTCAATAAAGTTAGGAAACCTTAACTTGTAAATAGCTTGTCAATGAAGATAAAGATCCTTAACCTAACCTTGTTAAACCCTGTGTAAAAAGAGAGGAGAGAGAGAGAGAGAGAGAGAGAGAGAGAGAGAGAGAGAGAGAGAGAGAGAGAGAGAGAGAGAGAGAGAGAGAGAGAGAAGAGAGAGATGAGAGAGAGAGAGAGAGAGAGAGAGAGAGAGAGGAGTAATTTTTTAGAATGGCCCAATTACTGAAGGGTGACCTAGAAAAAAGAATGAGAGAGAGAAGAGAGAAAGTGAGAGAAGGTGGGTGTTAGTGACGGACAGGAGGAGGGAAGTGGTAGAGAGATGGAGGACGTTAAAGGAGTGACGAAGAAGGAGAGAGAAGGATGGAGAGAGGAAAGGAAAACGGGAAAGACTGGCTAGCTGGCTGACTGGTTGAGTGGCTGACTGGCTGGCTGACTGGCTTGTGGAGGATTTTTTTTTTCAACACCCAGGGGGGAACGACGCCCCTCAGGGCAGCAACCCTCCAGGGAGCTAAGATCCCTCTCACTACTTTCCCACACTGTGAGAATGAAATTGGTCATGATCTGTGCACTAGCAGAGATCAAGAAGGTCTTATGCGTTATTACGCAACTTCAATTAGAGCATTCCAGAGCGTCCACCAATCTTAACATGTGTGTCTGATTCAGCAAAATTAAACACTCTCTAATGGGATTACAGCTTCAGAGCTGATTAAAGGCGACACGCGAGACACACATTAGTGCAGCAGAAGTTACACTCAAGGGAAAATCTCTGCACAGTTTATAAACAAATATTTGTCTGAGAAAATGGCAGTTTCCCAAGACTGAGAAAAATCCGAAAATATCCTTGGAACTGATAATATACCAAGAAACATTATTTTCAAGAACCCGTATTTCAGACTGAAGAAATCAGCCTATTTTGACTGTGTTAAGCTGAGAGAGCTGGCACTAGCGTCTGTAGACGTTAGTGCCATAAAAGAGTGCCTGAGGTAGCAACAGGTAGTTTCGAGATTGCAGCTTGATTTCAGCGAGTGACCTTGTGACAAGAAGGCCGGGTGACGAGGTGGCCGGGTGTTGCTCTACCTGACAATCCCACGTAGAAACATCGTGGCCAATTTCGTGTGCGTATTTCCAGTGCCGTGCATTGATGATCTCCACGAAAATTAGACATTTTTCCTGCCGTGGATAGATACGGACATGTCAGCGAGTGTAGCAAGAACCAGGCGAGTACAGTGAGTCCCTCTATTACGATCACGCTGAGAATCTTCTGTATTGTGTATATCATCATCATGTCACTAATGTGTATAATATCATTAGTATATTATTATACAAAATACAGAAGGTCCCCAACGTGTTCGTAAGTCGAAGACTTATTGTACTATCTCTGTATGGCTCATTCGTGTTAGCCGTCAGGCGACATCTGTCAAGCAGACAACGAAGCGCAGGCGTCCAGCACCTCTACAGAAAAGCCAACGATTTCTGTCTCAGTGACGTCAAGACGTCACAGGCTCCCGTTACAAGGAGCCAGGTAACTCGTTATCTTGCTTACATCCACTTATTTAGTGCTGAAGTATGAAGGGTCGATGATGAGTAAAAAGGACTTACCATTACGAGGTAGTGAGGTACGGGCCAAGCCCAAAACTACAGGTAAGGGCAGCCCACGATTTCCAGGTGCTATACCAGCAATACGTGGAGGATATACATCTTCAAGGAGAGAATTAAACTTGGTTATTTAATTTTCCAAACAGTCCTGGTGGGTCTGTAGACAGCGAATTACCGAGGCAAAACACTTGGGGAAAGCTGCAAGTGGCTTCCAGCTGTCATCAACAAGATGAGTATTAATCTTCTTAGTGGTTCGTTTATTATTATAATCCCTATTTACTCAACTTACCCAGAAACCCACATAGGCTGGCTGGCTGACTGGTTGACTTGCTGACTGACTGACTGGCTGGCTGGCTGGCTGGCTGGCATACTGACTGGCTGGCTGGTTGGCATACTGACTGGCTGCATGGCTGGCTGCATGGCTGGCTAGCTGACTAGTTGATTGGTAGGCTAGATTGCTGGCTTGCTGGCTGTCTGGCTGGCTGGCTGACTGGCTAACTAGCTGACTGGATGGCTAGCTGGGTGATTGGCTGGCTGGCTGGCTGACTGACTGACTAGCTAACTAGCTGACTGGATGGCTAGCTGGGTGACTGGTTGGTTGGCTGGCTGGCTGACTGGCTAACTTGCTAACGGGATTGTTAGCTGGGTGACTGGTTGGCTGGCTGGCTGGCTGGCTAACTAGCTGCTTGGAATCTTTAAACAAGGAGAGGTCTTTAAAAATGGCTGAGTGTTTGTCAAGTGAGTGAGAGTGGAAGAGCGTGCCCTCGCTAAACCGGCTCCAGCACCTCGTTACTTCGCTTGCACTCGGTAAACCGAGGTGAGGAGGCAGGTTTAGCGAACGTAGTAACCAAGTTAACGGGGTT
>NC_069399.1:43685837-43693337 GCF_026875155.1 Cherax quadricarinatus | reverse complement strand
TATTTCCACGCAGTATTTTATATGTCGTTATCATGTCTCCCCTGACCCTCCTGTCCTCCAGTGTCGTCAGGCCGATTTCCCTTAATCTTTCTTCATAGGAGTGTGTGTGTGTGTGTGTGTGTGTGTGTGTGGTGTGTGTGTGTGTGTGTGTTATGTGTGTGTCTGTGTGTCTGCGTGTGTTTGTGTGTCTGCGTGTGTGTGTGAGTACTCACCTAATTGTACTCACCTAATTGTGGTTGCAGGGGTCGAGACTCAGCTCCTGGCCCCGCCTCTTCACTGATCGCTACTGGATCCTCTCTATCTCTGCTTCCTGAGCTGTATCATACCTCTTCTTAAAACTATGTATGGTTCCTGCCTCCACTACTTCACTTGCTAGGCTATTCCACTTGCTGACAACTCTATGACTGAAGAAATACTTCCTAACGTCCCTGTGACTCGTCTGAGTCTTCAGCTTCCAGTTCTGACCCCTTGTCCCTGTGTCCCCTCTCTTTCCACCTTGTCTATTCCCCGCAGTATCTTGTATGTCGTTATCTTGTCTCCCCTGACCCTTCTGTCCTCCAGTGTCGTCAGTCCGATTTCCCTTAACTTTTCCTCGTACGACATTCCCCTGAGCTCTGGACTAGCCTTGTTGCAAACCTTTGTACTTTCTCTAACTTCTTGACGTGCTTGACCAGGTGTGGGTTCCAGACTGGTGCTGCATACCCCAGTATGGCCAAACATACACAGTTTTACAGTGTCTTGAACGTTTCCCCTTATTAAGGTATCGGAACTCTATTCTCAGGTTTTGCCAGGCGCCCGTATGCTGCAGGGGTTTTATTTGGTTGATGTGTGCCTCCGTGATGTGCTCGGTGTTTATGGTAACCCAAGGTCTTTCTCCCTGAGTGAGGTCTGTAGTCTTTGTACACCTAGCCTATACTCTGTCTGCGGTCTTCTTTTCCCCTCCCCAATCTTCATGCTTTGCATTTGGCTGGATTGAATTCGAAAAGGGCCAGTTGGTGGACCACATGTCCGCCTGTCCAGGTCTTTTTGCAGTCCTGCCTCATCCTCGTCCGTTTAATTCTTTCATAAAACTTCACGTCATCTGCGAACAGGGACACTTCAGAGTCAATTCCTTCCATCATGTCGTTCACATAAAATCAAAAATAGCACTGGTCCTAGAACTGACCCCTGTGGGAACCCGCTCGTAACAGGCGCCCACTGTGATACCTCTTCACGTACCATGACTCGTTGCTGCCTCCCTGTCAGGTATTCCCTTATCCATTGCAGTGCCCTCCGTTTACGTGTGCCTGATCCTCCAGCTTCTGCACTAATCTCTTGTGGGGAACTGTGTCAAAAGGCCTTCCTGCAGTCTAGGAAAACGCAATCTACCCACCCCCTCTCTCTCGTGTCTTACTTCTGTTACCTTGTTAAAAAACTCCAGGAGGTTTGTGATACAAGATTTGCCTTCCATAAACCCCATGCTGGTTTTATTTATAATCTTGTTCCTTTCCAGGTGTTCGACCACTCTCCTCCTGAAATCTTCTCCATGACTTTGCACACAATACATGTCAGAGACACAGGTCTGTAGTTTAGTGCCTCGTTTCTGTTTCCTTTCTTAAATATGGGACTACATTAGCTGTCTTCCATTCTCAGGTAGTTGCCCAGTTTCAAGGGGATGTGTTGAAGATTGTGGTTAGAGGCACGCACACATCTCTGCTCCTTCTCTAAGGACCCATGGGGAGATGTTGTCCGGTCCCCTTTCGCCTTTGAGGTGTCAAGGTCACTTAAGACTTCTTCACCTCCTCCTCAGTTGTTCTTTATGTCATCCAACACTTGTTGGTATATTCCCTCTGATGTTCCCTTCTGTGCTGTCTTCCCACACCCTTCCTGTCTCTACTGTAAAAACTTCCTTAAATCTTGTTCAGCTCCCTCACATACCTCCTAAATCATTTCTTGTGAGTTCTCCACCTTCTGTCCTTAATCTGATCACCTGGTCTTTGACTGTTGTCTTCCTCCTGATGTGGCTATACAACAGTTTCGGGTCAGTCTTGATTCTCGATGCTATGTCATTTTCATACTGTCGCTGGGCCTCCCCCATACCTGTGCGTACTCATTCCTGGCTCTCCGACTGATCCTCCCTATTTTCGTGCGTTCTCTGCCTTCTGTACTTTTTCCATTCTCTATTGCATTTTGTTTTTGCCTCCTTACACGTCGGGTAAACCAGGGGCTCGTTCTGGTCTTCCCGTTGTTACTGTTCCCCTTTGGGAATAAACCTTTCACTCCCTCCTTGCATTTTGTTGTTACATATTCCATCATTTCATTTACTGGCTTTCCTGCCAGTTCTCGGTCCACTGGCCCTCCCGCAGGAAGTTCTTCAACCCTATGTAGTCCCCCTTTTATAGTCAGGCTTTTCCCATTCAGCCCCTGTTATTCTCTCCACTTGCAGCTCTACTATGTATTCAAAGCACAGAATCACGTGGTCGCTAGCTCCTAGGGGACTCTCATACTTGATGTCCTAAATATCTGAGCGGGCCCAGGGTGAACACAAGGGTTTCCAATTTTGCGGGTTAAATCCTCCCCTCTCAC
This sequence comes from Cherax quadricarinatus, assembly GCF_026875155.1. Classification (NCBI taxonomy): domain Eukaryota; kingdom Metazoa; phylum Arthropoda; class Malacostraca; order Decapoda; family Parastacidae; genus Cherax; species Cherax quadricarinatus. The sequence goes on along the minus strand of NC_069399.1, from coordinate 43,690,772 downwards.
TCGGGTAGTGTCCTTAATGTTGGTGCATGAGGTTTTCCAGCACCACGTCCAACATCCTGGCTCTCCATTTTTTGGGACCCCCATGTGGCTCCGGGTTTTTCCCCAGTCAATCTCCCTGTGGTTGAAATCCCCATAACCAGCAACTTTGCTCTGCTGGAGTGAGCTCTTCTTGCCACCTCAGCAAGTGTGTCCACCATTGCTCTGTTGCTCTCTTCATATTCCTCTCTTGGCCTCCTGCAGTTCTGTGGTGGATTATCATCACTGCAATGACCACTTTGTGTTCCCCAGACTGAAGTGTACCTGCTATGTAGTCTCTTTCTTTCCCGTCTCATCTATTCCTTCCATTTTCTCGAATTTCCATCTGTTTTTTTTACGAGCAGAGAAACCCACCTCCCCCCCTGCCTTTTCTATCTTTCCTCATGATCTGGTATCCTGGGGGGAAATTGCATCTGTAAATTGTCTCCATGGGGTTTTGTTTCTGTAACTGCTATGATGTCTGGGACTTCTCATTGATCCTTTCTTGCCATTCCTCATGTTTATTCATTAATCCATCTGCATTTGTGTACCAAACCTTCAACTTCGTTCTAAATACTGTAACTGTGGTGCGGGGGGTGGAAACAGAGGGATCGGTGTGTGATGGATGGTTTGGATTGTTCAGTGCCTTGGGGGTGTCGTGGCTGGAGTCCTTCTGCAGGTGTGTTTTCTGGGGGATGCGCTTGTCCTTCCATTTGATCCTGGATTATTCTGCTCTCCTTTTTCATTTCCTCCATTTCTCCTTTCGTTTTTGAACTCTCTTTTTCATTGTCTTCCTTTCGTCCTGTGTTCTGTCTCGATCGAGGGACACACTCCGGAAAATCCCGCTTGCCTCTCAGCCGTGCTTTCTCCTGCAGGATCATGGTTCGGGATGATTCTGCCTTGAAAATTACTTTGAGAGGCCCATTCCTTTTCTTTGTGAACCACCCAATTCTCCCAAAATTTGCCACCTGGGTCATGTCCCCCTCGCCTATCACCTTCATGATATATTTTAATCGCTTTTTTCTCCTCCTGCTTTCTTTCATCATAAGTTTTCCCCTTTAGCTTCGTCTAGCCCATAGACAAACCGGATCTTTCCCTTTCCACCTCCCACTGTGACTCCCATTGCATCCTCTGATGTGTTTTAGTTCCTTCCCCTGGAGTGTTCCTTCCTTCAGTCCCTTCCCTAGTTATTGCCCCTATGCTTCTTGGTTTATTTCCCTTTCCCGCTCACCTGCTCCTGGCCCCCACAGGTATTGGTAAGGTCCTTGCACATGTCCTAGTTCCTTCAATGTCTTCCAACCTCTCATTCTGTCCCGTGTGCTCCCCCTGTCTTTTTTTTGGCCCCATGTGGGTTTGACAGGACCTCTGCATACAGTTTAGTTTTTTCCCTGCTTCCTTCAGACCTGTTTGTGTTTGATGTAGCCATTGCCGATGCTACTTCTGTAATATCTTTGTCTCTGTGCTGTTTCAGATGTCTCAGCTCCTCTTCTAATCTCTCTATCTTGATTTCTGCTGCTGTGGCCTGTTGCTTCCACCTTCTGCATTCTGCTGCTAAAACCCCTCTTCCATCTTCCTTTTTCCCGCTCATCTAGTCTCCTTCTCCAGTCTTCCTCCCTTTTTTTGAGCTCACCTCCCATTCCTCCCTCCCAGATTCGTCATTGGAGCCCCTTGTCCTCATCCTGGTTAGGGGGAGGGGAATAGATTTGGGTTTGGAGAGGGGATGGAAGGTTTTGGGGGAGGGGGAGGGATGGTTATTGGAGGGGTAGAGATAGTTGGGGGAGGGGTTTTGATGGTTTGAGGGAGAGAGGGGATGGATGGTTATGGGGAGGGGGAGGATGGTTATTGGAGGGAGGGAGGTAGTTGGGGGAGTTAGACGGTTTGGGGAGGGTTTTTGGTGGTTTGGGGGAGGGGTAGGTGGCTAAGGTGAGGTGGTTAGGGAAGGGGGAGAGGTGGTTAGGGGGGGGGGGGATACGTGTTTGTGTCAAGTGTTTGTCTCAAGTGGTGGAGGGTGTGTGTGTGTGTATGTGCGTGTGTGTGTGCGTGGTTTTTGGAGGGTAGAGATAGTTGGGGGAGGGGTTAGATGGTTTGAGGGAGAGAGGGGGATGGATGGTTTATGGGGGAGGGGGAGGATGGTTTTGGAGGGAGGGAGGTAGTTGGGGGGTTAGACGGTTTGGGAGGGGTTAGGTGGTGTGGGGGAGGGGTAGGTGGCTAAGGTGATGTGGGGTTTGGGAAGGGGGGAGAGGTGGTTAGGGGAGGGGGGTATGTGTTTGTGTCAAGTGGTGGAGGGTGTGTGGGTGTGTGTAGTGCGTGTGTGTGTGGTGTGTGTGTGTGGTGTTGTGTTGTGTGTGGTGTGTGTGTGTGGTGTGTGTGTGTGGTGTGTGTGTGGTGTGTGGTTTGGGGTGTGTTTGGTGTGTGTGTGTGGTGTGTGTGTGTGTGGTGTGTGTGTGTGTGGTGTGTGTGTGTGGTGTGTGTGTGTGGTGTGTGTTTGTGTTTTGGTGTGTGGTGTGTGTGGTGGTGTGTGTGTGGTGTGTGTGTGGTGTGTGTGTGGTTTTGGTGTGTGTGGTGGGGTGTGTGTGTGGTGGTTATGTGCGTGTGTGGTGGGGTGTGTGGTGTGTGTGTGTGTGTGGTGTGTGTGTATGTGTGTGTGGTGTTTTGGGTGTGGTGTGTGTATGTGTGTATGTGTGTGTGTGTGTGTGTGTGTGTGTTTGTGTGTGTTTTGTGTGGGGTGTGTTTGTGTGTGTGTGATTTGTGTGTGTGTGTGTGTGTTTATGATGTATGTATGTGTGTGTATGTGTGTGTGTATGTATGGTGGTGTGTATGTGTGTGTTGTGTGTGTTGTGTGTGTGTGTGTGTCTTTCGTGTGTGTGTGTGTCTGCGGGTACTCACCTATTTGTACTCACCTATTTGTGGTTGCAGGGTCGAGTCATAGCTCCTGGGCCCCCCCTCTTCCTGATTGCTACTAGGTCCTCTCTCTCCCTGCTCCATGAGCTTTATCATACCTCGCCTTAAAACTATGTATGGTTCCCGCCTCCACTACTTCACTTTCTAGGCTATTCCACGGCTTGACTACTCTATGACTGAAGAAATACTTCCTAACATCCCTTTGATTCATCTGAGTCTTCAACTTCCAATTGTGACCTCTTGTGTCTGTGTCCCATCTCTGGAACATCCTGTCTTTGTCCACCTTGTCTATTCCGCGCAGTATTTTGTTTGTCGTTATCATGTCTCCCCTGACCCTCCTGGCCTCCGGTGTCGTCAGGCCAATTTCCCTCAACCTTTCTTCGTAGGACAATCCCCGTAGCTCTGGGACTAGTCTTGTTGCAAACCTTTGAACTTTCTCTAATTTCTTGACGTGCTTGACTAGGTGTGGATTCCAAACTGGTGCTGCATACTCCAGTATGGGCCTGACGTAAATGGTATACAGAGTCTTGAACGACTCCTTACTGAGGTATCGGAACGCTATCCGTAGGTTTGCCAGGCGCCCGTATGCTGCAGCAGTTATCTGATTGATGTGCGCCTCAGGAGATATGCTCAGTGTTATACTCACCCCCAGATCTTTTTCCTTGAGTGAGGTTTGCAGACTTTGGCCATCTAAACTATATTGTGTCTGCGGTCTTCTTTGCCCTTCCCCAATCTTCATGACTTTGCATTTGGTGGGGTTAAACTCAAGGAGCCAGTTGCTGGACCAGGCTTGTAGCCTGTCCAGGTCTCTTTGTAGTCCTGCCTGATCCTCATCCGATTTGATTCTTCTCATTAACTTCACATCGTCCGCAAACAAGGACACTTCTGTGTCTATCCCATCCGTTATGTCATTCACATATACCAAGAACAGCACAGGTCCAAGGACTGACCCCTGTGGAACCCCGCTTGTCACCAGACGCCCACTTTGACACCTCGTCACGTACCATGACTCGTTGTTGCCTCCCTGTAAGGTATTCTCTTATCCATTGCAGTGCCTTTCCTGTTATGTGTGCCTGATCCTCTAGCTTTTGCAGTAACCTCTTTTTGAGGAACTGTGTCGAAGGCCTTCTTGCAGTCCAAAAAAAAAGCAGTCGATCCACCCCTCTCTCTCTTGTCTTACTTCTGTCACCTTGTCATAAAACTCTAATAGGTTTGTGACACAGGATTTTCCCTCCCTGAAACAATGCTGGTTGTCAATTATACACTTGTTTCTTTCCAGGTGCTCCACCACTCTTCTCCTGATGATCTTCTCCATGACCTTGCATACTATACACGTTAGTGATACAGGTCTGTAGTTTAGTGCTTCATGTCTGTCTCCCTTTTTAAAAATTGGGACTACATTTGCCATCTTCCATACCTCGGGGAGTTGCCCAGTTTCAAATGATGTGTTGAAGATCTTTGTCAATGGTACACACAATGTCTCTGCTCCCTCTTTAAGGACCCACGGAGAGATGTTGTCTGGTCCCACCGCCTTTGAGGTGTCGAGTTCGCATAGCAGCTTCTTCACCTCCTCCTTGGTTATATGTACCTCATCCAGCACTTGCTGGGTCCCCCCCTGCTCTGTTTTTCCTGGAGTCCTACTGGTTTCCACTGTAAATACTTCTTTAAATCTTGTGTTGAGCTCCTGACATACCCCCCGGGTCGTTTTCTTGTGAATTCCCCATCACTCTCCTCAGTCTGATTACCTGGTCCTTGACTGTTTTTTCCTCCTGATGTGGCTGTACAACAGCTTCGGGTCAGTCTTGACTTTCGTTGCTATGTCATTTTTCGTATTGCCGCTGAGCCTCCCTTCTTATCTGTGCATATTCGTTTCTGGCTCTTAGGCTAATCTCTTTGTTTTCCTGAGTTCTCTGTCTTCTGTACCTTTTCCATTCTTTAGTTTTCACCTAGTTTTTGCCTCCCTACAAACCCTTTTGGGTGAACCAAGGACTCGTTCTGTTCTTCCCATTATTTTGTGTG
>NC_069399.1:43660837-43680837 GCF_026875155.1 Cherax quadricarinatus | reverse complement strand
TCTTGTTTTTAAGACATCAGTCATATTTGCAAGAGTTCAATCTTACCTTGAAAAATGTAGTCTCACCTGAAAGAGCTTAGGCTGCTCTTAATGAGCAGACAAGCAGAGTCTTACCTTCCAGAGGCAGGCTATGATGAGAAGGACAAGGAATATAGAGAAGGTCACAGCCAGTAGCAAGATCGAAAGTGGAATATCCAGGAGTCCTCGCTCCTGTTGGCAGGGAGAAGCAACGTTTGAATTTAAACAAGTATATTACTGCAAAGTAAGAGACCACCTGAAGATACATATGAATCACATGTAACATAGATGAGCATATTTAAGCCTCAGTCGAAGGCTGTCCTCAGTAAATCTACTGAAGAGACGTCTGACTTAAGCAGAAACATACAGGTCTTTCTCGTGTATGCTTGAAATGTCTATCCAAGGAGTTTCTCACTTTGCATAGATCATTTGTTATGATGTTAATCCACCCACGTACAATCCTACACAATTCTTTGTCCTGAATTCCCCGTGCAAGTTTAATGACTCAATAATATATATAAATATGTACATATGGCTACTCCTTTATTGTTCTTTCATATACATTTGATTTAATACCTTCAGTTCCACCCTTTTCAGTATGTTCTTCCCTTTTAATTTGATTTAACATGGTACTAGGACACCCATATTCTTTTCATACTTAACACTCACTTCCTTTTTAACAGCATATAAGCATACACCCACTCTTACAAACAAAGGTACAGAAAAATGGCCTGTGGTACCTAACTATAAAGCATTGTATACCAGCAAGGGGGCAATCACCAAAGCAATCGTTAATGTTGAGAACAGAAATATACACCAGAGGCTGCTTTTTGAGAATCTTTGTATTCCCACCACCAATAATATGTACATTAGACCTAGACAAATGCCAATACATATTATGATTAATTCAGACAGAGTGAGCAAGAACAGTACTCCTGCCCACTACAGCTCATAAACTCATACTGAAAACAGAACACTAGTATGTGTTAATCAGCTGAAAGCAAGCTAGGAACTGACTCCCAGATGAATTTTAGTTACAAAATAAACTAGCTTGGGGCCCACTCCTCACTCAGATTGGTTGATATTTACAAGGGGTAGCTGTTTTCCAAAGCAGGTGGAGCCCCTACAGAGAGATACCAGGCTTTTAGCTAATGCGAATAGAATGCTAGATGTGTGGTTGTGTGTGATACATGCCGAATAAAAATGAAGGTGCGTGTGGCGCTCGGCACACGAATTGCAAACATCCCAACTTCAAAATTTACTGCAATATAGTTTTTAATTACACTTTAAAACGTAAACAGTATTTTATTCACTGTCTGTCACTCACATGACTACGAGCTCCTCAAAAAGATCCGTGGATGACCTTGAGAGATCTTGATTTAAGTCATCAAGCTAATCTAACTAACTTTACCTTTGTACTGAAGCTGAGTATCTCCCATTCCCCAGAACTGAATGATCATCACTTTCATAAGATGGTTAAAATTTTTCCATCATTGTTATGTTATTACATAGTAATGATGGAAGAATTTTAGCCATCTTCCTCAGGGAAATTACAAGAAGTTTAAGAAACATGAACTACTGAGACACTGAGAAATAAATAAGAATGTAAGTGTAAATTTGTAAGATGAAGCTGATGTTTCACATGTTTTTCTAGACAGAAACTGAGCAGGAATCGTGTCAAAGTGCAAAATGTTTAATAAACTTCTGTGTCCCATCCACATGAAGACACCAAAAAAATAAATAAATATTAAGAAAAAAAAATAAAAAAAAATTCAAAATAGAGTATAAACGTATTATTAAATCGATAATACCTGAGGTCTCAGGAGGAACACCCGAGTTTTTGTTGAGGTTCTGGAGTTAATAACAGTACTGTTATTTTGATAGACATCTACATCCATCCATGAGTACACGGTGACGCTTCTGTAAGGCAGCTGCAAGACAATTTATTATTATTATTGTTATACATATATATGTCGTGCCGAATATGTAAAACTGGTCAATTAGCAAGAACTCATTTAAAATTAAGTCCTTCCTAAAAAATTTTCTTATACGTTTAAAGATAGATTTTTTCATTAATGTTAATGTAAAAAATTATAATTTTGCACTAAAAGAATCTTAGAAAACTTACCTAACCTTATTATAACAAGAGTTTTTTATTTTTGCCTAACCCAACTTAATATATTTTAGATTTGTTTACAATAATTTAATACTAAACAAACACAGTGAAACATATTTTTTTCGTTAGGTTCAGAATGATTTTGGCGAAATTATTCCATACACAAATTTTCGCTTGTCCTATATGGCAAGATGAGCGTTGCTATTTAAGCCAAGATCGCAAGTTTTACAAATTCGGCACGACATTATATATATATATATATATATATATATATATATATATATATATATATATATATATATATATATATATATATATATATATATATATATATATATATATATATATATATATATATATATATATAAGTCGTTTCTAAAATTTTCTCTTATACGTTTAAAGATATATTTTTTTCATTAATGTTAATGTAAAATTTTTTAATTTTGCACCAAAAGAGTCTTAGAAAACTTACCTAACCTCACTATATCAAGAACAATTTATTTTAGCCTAACCGAACTAAATATATTTTAGATTTGTTTACAATAATTTAATACTAAACAAACACATTGAAATATATTTTTTTCGTTAGGTTCAGAATGATTTTGGCAAAATTATTGCATACACAAATTTTCACTTGTCCTATATGGCAAGATGAGCGTTGCTATTTAAGCCAAGATCGCAAGTTCTGCCTATTCGGCACGAAATATATATATATATTTATATATATAATATATATATATATATATATATATATATATATATATATATATATATATATATATATATATATATATATATTAAAAAATTAAGTCGAATTTTTAACTTGTGGACTTGATCAGTGCAGAAGAAAACTGTGAAACAAAAGATATATGATTAGGAAAGTTTAGAATGCTCTCGATAAGCTTTCCTAATCATATATCTTTTGTTTCACAGTTTTCTTCTGCACATATATATATATATATATATATATATATATATATATATAATATATAATATATATATATATATATATATATATATATATATATATATATATATATATATATATATTTCTTTATTTACACTGCAATCAACCCATTTTAGTTGTTAACAGTAAAGAGTAGTGGAGGCTCGCTCCTTCGTTCTAAAAGCACAAGAAAAACATCTGCAGGAGAGTAACACAAACTTTGTATATAGTGAAATGGTACATCATTAATGTTAATATATTTGTATTTAAATTATGTCCACACTACAAGCCTCCGGATGCAACATCCCAGCAATTCCAGGAACAGCTGTTAAAAATTGACCACTGTCTGGAAAATCTTCCAACTCCTGCACCCAACATCTTGCTCCTGGGGGATTTCAACTTAAGGCACCTAAAATGGAGGAATATAGCAAATAATATTGTTGCAGTAATAACACCAGGAGGCAGCTCTGATGAAAACACACACTCACACGAGCTTTTAAATCTCTGCACAAAATTCAATTTAAACCAGCAAATAATAGAGCCTGCTAGACTGGAGAATACACTAGACCTCATCTTCACTAACAATGATGATCTGATAAGAAATGTCACCATATCAAAAACAATATACTCAGATCACAACATAATTGAGGTTCAGACATGTATGCGTGGAGCCCCAGACCGACATAATGAGACTAGTCACGAGGGAGCATTCACCAAATTCAACTTCAATAACAAAAACATAAAGTGGGACCAAGTAAACCAAGTCCTAACCGATATAAGCTGGGAAGATATACTAAGCAACACAGACCCCAACTTATGTCTCGAACAGATTAACTTGGTGGCACTCGATGTATGCACAAGGCTTATTCCTCTAAGAAAAAGGAGTAGATGTAAAATAGAAAGAGACAGGCGCTCCCTTTACAGGCGACGGAAAAGAATAACAGAGAGGCTAAAAGAGGTCAATATATCAGAAATGCGTAGGGAGACACTGGTCAGAGAAATAGCAAGCATCGAACTTAAGCTAAAGGAATCTTACAGGAGTCAGGAATCGCGGGAAGAACTAAAAGCCATAAATGAAATCGAAAGAAACCCAAAGTATTTCTTCTCCTATGCCAAATCAAAGTCGAGAACAACGTCCAGTAATGGGCACCTACTTATACAAGATGGGACCTACACAGATGACAGCAAGGAAATGAGTGAGCTACTCAAGTCCCAATATGACTCAGTTTTTAGCAAGCCGCTAACCAGACTGAGAGTCGAAGATCAAAATGATTTTTTTATGAGAGAGCCACGGAATTTGATTAACACAAGCCTATCCGATGTTATCCTGACGCCAAATGACTTCGAACAGGCGATAAATGACATGCCCATGCACTCTGCCCCAGGGCCAGACTCATGGAACTCCGTGTTCATAATGAACTGCAAGAAGCCCCTATCACGAGCCTTTACCATCCTATGGAGAGGGAGCATGGACACGGGGGTCGTCCCACAGTTACTAAAAGCAACAGACATAGCCCCACTCCACAAAGGGGACAGTAAAGCAACAGCAAAGAACTACAGACCAATAGCACTAACATCCCATATCATAAAAATCTTTGAAAGGGTCCTAAGAAGCAAGATCACAAACCCATCTAGAAACCCATCAGTAACACAACCCAGGGCAACATGGGTTTAGAACAGTTCGCTCCTGTCTGTCTCAACTATTGGATCACTACGACAAGGTCCTAGATGCACTAGAAGACAAAAAGAATGCAGATGTAATATATACAGACTTTGCAAAAGCCTACGACAAGTGTGACCATGGCGTAATAGCGCACAAAACGCGTGCTAAAGGGATAACAGGAAAAGTCGGTCGATGGATCTATAATTTCCTCACTAACAGAACACAGAGAGTAGTCGTCAACAGAGTAAAGTCCGAGGCAACTACGGTGAAAATCTCTGTTCCACAAGGCACAGTACTCGCTCCCATCTTGTTCCTCATCCTCATATCTGACATAGACAAGGATGTCAGCCACAGCACCGTGTCTTCCTTTGCAGATGACACCCGAATCTGCATGACAGTGTCTTCCATTGCAGACACTGCAAGGCTCCAGGCGGACATCAACCAAATCTTTCAGTGGGCTTCAGAAAACAATGTGAAGTTCAACGATGAGAAATTTCAATTACTCAGATATAGTAAACACGCGGAAATTAAATCTTCATCAGAGTACAAAACAAATTCTGGCCACAAAATAGAGCGAAATACCAACGTCAAAGACCTGGGAGTGATCATGTCGGAGGATCTCACCTTCAAGGACCATAACATTGTATCAATCGCATCTGCTAGAAAAATGACAGGATGGATAATGAGAACCTTCAAAACTAGGGAGGCCAAGCCCATGATGACACTCTTCAGGTCACTTGTTCTATCTAGGCTGGAATATTGCTGCACACTAACAGCACCTTTCAAGGCAGGTGAAATTGCTGACCTAGAAAATGTACAGAGAACCTTCACGGCGCGCATAACGGAGATAAAACACCTCAATTACGGGGAGCGCTTGAGGTTCCTAAACCTGTATTCCCTGGAACGCAGGCGGGAGAGATACATGATTATATACACCTGGAAAATCCTAGAGGGACTAGTACCGAACTTGCACACGAAAATCACTCACTACGAAAGCAAAAGACTTGGCAGACGATGCAACAGCCCCCCAATGAAAAGCAGGGGTGTCACTAGCACGTTAAGAGACCATACAATAAGTGTCAGGAGCCCGAGACTGTTCAACTGCCTTCCAGCATACATAAGGGGGATTACCAACAGACCCCTGGCAGTCTTCAAGCTGGCACTGGACAAGCACCTAAAGTCGGTTCCTGACCAGCCGGGCTGTTGGTTTGCGTGAAGCCAGCAGTAACAGCCTGGTTGATCAGGCTCTGATCCACCAGGAGGCCTGGTCACAGACCGGGCCGCGGGGGCGTTGACCTCCGGAACTCTCTCCAGGTAAACTTCAGGTAAACACTGCTGACATCTATATCTGTATGGTATTTTTATATAGATAAGGAATTTATATTGAATTGTGGAAGGAAAGGTCAGGTAAGAGGAAGACACAGGAGAGAGGTGGGGAAACTTCAGTGTTTCAACGTGATTGGAGATAGTTTGAGGGAGGAGGGATGGAAAATGATAGTCCGAGAGAGCAGGGATATAGAAGGATAGTTTGAGATAGGAGAAATTGAGAAAAAAATTCTCATTCGTGATTACATTATACATTCGTCTATTCAAGTTACCCTGTGTTATACACATTATTATTATTATTATTATTATTATTATTATTATTATTATTATTATTATTATTATTATTATTATTATTATTATTATTCTCATTGCGAACTTTTCCTGCAAGGAAGTGACCCACAACGATCGACAAACACTGAAATACCTACATAATACTAGGTGAGCAGAGGAGAGTAGGTGCTAGGGCAAACTTGCCCACACCTCCTTCATAGCTGAAGAATCGAAAAGGGAAACCTTCCCTTCTGAGAAGAGAAAGAGAGAAAGAGAGAAAGAGAGAGAGAATGACTGACCTCAGTGACTGCAGCTGTGACCAGATGACTTGCGAAGGAGACAGTGACTGTAGACTCAGCCTCAAGCAACGCCACCTCACACCTGTGAGGGAAAAAGTTTGTTAGATAAGAGTGGAACCATGAATGAATGGTGGAGGTAGTATAAATGGTTGAATGTTTGTTGAGTAAGAGGTGTGCAACGTTACCTCTACCTCCCTCCCCTTCTCCACTCAGTGGGAGTTAACATGGGACCATCCTAGCCAGTTGGATATTACTTGACTTTCTGCTCCCAGCATGTCTCTAAGTGAATATCAAAATGGTATACAATACCGACAGGTTGGTAAGTTAGACGCATCGGCAACAGTTAGGCAACTTTATTCCGAAACGTTTCGCCTACCGAACGTTTCGGAATAAAGTTGCCTAAACGTTGCCTATGTGTCTTACTTACCAACATGTCTTTAAGTATGGAATTCCACTCTCATTCATTTTATATTATGTGTGTTGGTTTTTATATTAATGTAACCTGACCTGATTTGACTAACGTATTTTAACGTAATTTTCCTTAGTCATCACAATTTCTTTTAAAGGTCTTCTATCATGTGAGTGACTGCTTCTCGAAGTTTTTAACTTATTTTTTTCTTAGCCTTGTTGATCAAATTGAGTCACTCGACGCCGGCGAGACAAAGTGGGCAGCTTGATCTATGAAGCAGATCAATGACTTTCACATCTTATGAATACTTCGAGTGTCGTAGGACACGTTGAAAAACCATTTGTTGTCATCACCTCCTGCCAACTTCATTTTGCTTCCAGCCAGAGTTTTACCCCGTTGGTCTATTGGTGAATCACTTATACATTGGTTTTGTGTATGTGTGTGCGTATGTGTACTTACCTAGTTGTGGTTGCAGAGGTCGAGTCACAGCTCCTGGCCCCGCCTCTTCACTGGCCGCTACTCGGTCACTCATCCCGCTCCATGAGCTTCATCATACCTCTCCTTAAAGCTATGTATGAACCCTGCCTCCACTACATCATTTCCTAGACTATTCCACTTACTAACAACTCTTTGACTGAAGAAATACTTCTAACATCCATGTGGTTCATCTGAGTCATCAACTTCTAACTGTGACCCCTTGTTGCTGTGTCCCATCTCTGAAACACCCTGTCTATATTCACCTTGTCGATTCCTCTCAGTATTTTATATGTCGTTATCATATCCCTCTATCTCTCCTGTCTTCCAGTGTCGTCAGATCGATTTCCATTAACGTCTCCTCGTAGGACATACCCCATAGCTCCGGGACTAATCTTGTTGCAAACCTTTGCACTTTCTCTAGTTTCCTTACATGCTGGGCTAGGTGAGGGTTCTAAGCAGGCGCTGCATACTCCAATATGGGCCTAACGTACAGAGTGTACAGGGTCCTGAATGACTCCTTATTAAAACGTGGGAATGCTGTTCTAAGGTTTGCCAGGCGCCCGCATGCTGCAGCAGTTATTTGGTTGATGTGCGCCTCAAGAGATGTGCCTGGTGTGATACTCACCCCAAGATCCTTTTCCTGAAGTGAGGTTTGTAAGATTTGGCCCCCTAGACCGTACTCTGTCTGTGTTTGTTTTTCTGTTTTTTTTATGGTTTTTTTTTTTGTGGGGGGGGTGGGGTCGGGGGGGGGGGGGTGGTTGGGGAAGGGGGGTGGGGGTGGGGGGGGGTCTGGTGGTGGGGTGGGGGGGGGGGGGGGGGGGGGGGGAGTGGTCTTTCCTTCTTGTCCTTCCCCAATCTTCATGACTTTGCACTTGGGTGGGGTTGAACTCCAGGAGCCCGTTAATGATCAGTTTCTGCAGCCTGTCTAGATCCCCTTTAAAGTTCTTCCTGGACCTCGTCCGAAAGTTGTGTGTGTGTTGTGTGTGTGTGTGTGTGTACTCACACTAATTGTGGTTTCAGGATCGAGACTCAGCTCCTGGCCCGCCACTTCACTGGATTGCTACTAGGTAATCTCTCCTGCTTCCTGACTTTATCATACCTCTCTAAAACCTATGTATGTTCCTCCTCCACTACTTCCTTGCTAGGCTTTTCCACTTCCTGACGACTCTAGACTGAAGAAAAACGTCCTAACGTCCCTGTGACTCGTCTGAAGTCTTCATCTTTCCATTTTGGAACCCTTGTTCCTGTGGTCCCCGTCTCTGGAACATCCTATCTCTGTCCACCTTGTCTATTCCCCGCAGTATCTTATGTCCGTTATCATGTCTCCCCTGACCCTTCTGTCCCTCCAGTGTCCGTCATCTGATTTCCCTCACAACCTTTCCTCGTACGGCATTCCCTGAGCCCTGGGACTAGCCTGTTGCAAACCTTTGTACTTTCTCTAACTTCCTGACGTGCTTGACCAAGTGAGGGTTCCAGATTGGTGCTGCATACTCCAGTATGGGCCTAACATATACAGTGTACAGTGTCTTGAAACGATTCCTTATAAGGTAACGGAAAGCTATTCTCAGGTTGCCAGTCGCCCGTATGCGAAGCAGTTATTTGGGTTGATGTGTGCCTCCGTGACGTGCTCGGTGTTATGGTCACCGCCGAGTCATTCTTTTCTCCCTGAGTGAGGTCTGTAGTCCTTTGTCCACCTAGCCTATACTCTGTCTGCGTTCTTCTTGCCCCTCCCCAAGTCTTCATGACTTTGCATTTGGCAGGATTGAATTCCGAGAAGCCAGTTTCCTGGACCACATGTCCAGCCTGTCCAGGTCTCTTTGTTGCAGTCCTTGCTCATCCTCATTCCGATTAATTCCTTTCTCATCAAACTTCATCATCATCTGCGAACATGGACACTTCAAGTCTATTCCTTCCAATCATGTCGTTCGCATATTTAAAAAATAGCACTGGCCCAAGAACTGACCCCTGTGGGACCCCGCTCGTCACAGGCGCCCACTGTGATACCTCATCACGTACCTGGAGGTTACCTGGAGGTTACCTGGAGGTTATTCCGGTAGGCAAACGCCCCCGCGCCCGGTCCATGACCAGGCCTCCCGATGGATCAGGGCCTGAATCAAGCTAGGCTGTAACTGCTGGCCGCCCGCAGTCCGACGTACGGAGCCACAGCCCGGCTGATCCGCACCGACTTTAGGTATCCACGTGCTGCCTTCCCTGTCAGGTATTCCCCCGACCATTGCAGTGCCCTCCCTGTTACATGCGCCTGAATCCTCCAGCTTATCTGCACTAATCTCTTGTGGGAAACTGTGTCCAAAGGCCTTCCTGCATCTAGGATGCGCAACAACCACCCCTCTCTCTCGTGTCTTTACTTCTGTTAACCTTGTCAAAAACTCCCGGAGGATTTGTGATACAAGATTTGCCTTCCATGAACCCATGCGGTTTTTCATTTATAATCTTGTCCGTTTCCAGGTGTTCGACCACTCTCCCTCCTGATAATCTTCTCCATGACTTTGCCACAATACATGTCAGAGACACAGGGTTTCTGTAGTTTAGACGCCCGTTTCTGTTTCATTCTTAAATATGGGTTACTACATTTACTGTCTTCCTTTTTCTCAGGTAGTGATTGCCCAGTTTCCAAAAGGGATGTGTGAAGGATTGTGGTTAGAGGCACGTACAGCATCTCTGCTCCTTCTCTAAGACCCATGGAGAGATGTGTCCGGTCCATCCGCCTTTGAGTATCAAGGTCCCATTGTGTGTGTGTGTGTTGTGAGTTGTGTGTTGTGTGTGTGTGTGTGAGTGTGTGTGAGTGTGTGAGTGTGTGTGTTGTGTGTGTGTGTTTGTGTTTTGTGTGTGTTTGTTAGTTACCATTTTGTCTTAGGCACATGTCGATAAACCTTGGGCCTGTTTGTGTGTACTCACCTAATTGTACTCACCTAATTGTGGTTGCAGGGGTCGATTCATAGCTCCTGGCCCTGCTCCTCTCTGGTCACTAATAGGTCAATCCCTCCCTGCTCCATGAGTTTTATCATACCTCTTCTTAATGCAATGTATGGATCCTGCCTCCACCTCACTTTCTAGACTATTCCACTTCCTGACAACTCTATGACGTAAGAAATACTTCCTAACATCCCTGTGTTTCATCTGAGTCTTCGTGTTTCATCAACTGTGACCCCTTGTTGGTGTGTCCCATCTCTGGAACATCCTGTCCCATACACCTTGTCAATTCCACATACACGGCGACTAGCAAACGCGTCAGGAGATGTGTTTCGGTGTTAACACTCCACCCAAGACACTCTTCTTGAGTGGAGGTTTTAGTCTTTGGCAACAATAGACTGTATTCTGTATGCGGTCCTTCTTGCCTATTCCTCAATCTCATAACTTTACACTTGCTGAGTGACTCCAGGAACTCATTTGCTTGACCTAAATCTCTTTGTAGTCCCTGCCTGGTCCTCCTCCGATTCAATTCTCATTAAATAGCACTTGTGCAAAAGAGACACTCTATCTATTCCTTTCGTCATTGTCATTACACATACAGAAACCAGCACCACCAGGACTAACCCCGAACCCCACTCGTCCACAGCCCGTCCACTCCGACACCCGTCGTCGCGTACCATCCTCTCTGCTGCCGTCCTGTCAGTTATTCTCTAATCCATTGCAGTGCCTTCCCTGTTATACATGCCGTGGTCCTCCAGCTTTTCGCCCCTAATCACTTTGTGGAACTGTCAAAAGCCTTCTTACAATCTAAGAAATATGCAGTCTACCCACCCCTCTCTCTCTTGTCTTACTGCTGCCTACCGTAGTCAAAACTCCAGTAGGTTTGTGAAAATAGGCTTTTTCCGTTCCAGAATCCGTAACTGACTGACACTGATATGCTCATTCCTTTTCTAGTTCTCCACCATTCTTATAATCTTCTCTTCATGAATTTTTGCATATAGTGCATGTCAGTGATACTCGTCTGTAGTTTAGTGCTGCGTGTCTGTCTCATTTTTAAAAATTAGGACATTTGCTGTCTGCCATACCTCAGGGAGCTGTCCTATTTCGATAGATGTGTTGAAGACTGTTAGTGGTACACAGAGCGCCTCTGCTTCCTCTCTCAGAACCCACGGAGAGATGTTATGGCTCCATCGCCTTTGAGGTATCTAGTTTGTTTAGCACTTTCCTCACCTCTTCTTTGGTTATATGTATTGTGTATGGCACTTGGTGGTGTACCCCACTCTTCGTGTTTCAGGAGTCCTTTCTGTCTCCACTGTGAATGCTTCTTTAAATCTCATGCTGAGCTCCTCACATACTTCTCGGTCATTACTTGTGAGCTCGCCTCCTTCTTTTCTCAGCCTGATTACCTGGTCCTTGACTGTTGTAGTCCTCTCTGATCGACTGTAAAACAGCTTCTTGGTTGGACTTGGCTTTCCTGCTATGTACATTTTCGATGTGTCGATGGCCTCACACCTCCTTGTCTGTGCATATTCATTCTGGGCCAACTGTCGACAACTCCCCCCCCCCTCCTTGTTCTCCTGGGTCCTTTGCCTCCCATACTTCTGTTCGCTAGTGCATTATTTTCGCCTCACTACACCTCTGGGAAACAAGGCTGTTCGATCTGGCCTTCTCATTATTTTTTATTTCCCTTGGGTACATACTCCTCTGCTGCCTCACATATTGTTGTCACGCATACCCATCAACTCATTTATTGTTCTCTGTCCCACTAACCTCTGTAGGAAGTTCCTCAAACCAATGTGTAGTTCCCTGTCTCTAGTTAGGATTCCTTCCGCTCTGCCATTTCAGCTTTCCCTCGTTGCACTCTGCTCCGATAGTAACACTACTATATATATCAGCTCAATGTGTGTGGATGTGTGTGTGTGTGTGTGTGTGTGTGTGTGTGTGAGTGTGAGTGTGTGTGTGTGTGTGTGTGTGTGTGTGTGGTGTGTGAGTGTGTGGTGTGTGAGTGTGTCTGTGGGTGTGTGTGTGTGTGTGTGTGATGTGTGTGTGGTGTACTCACCTATGTGCTACCCTAAATATGCCTGCTGGGGTCGATTCTCAAGCTCGCCCCGCCTCTTCCCAATGTCACTTTCCTAGGTCCCACTCTCTCCCGGCTCCAAGAGCCTTAACGTACTCTCTTAAAGCTATGTATGGATCCTTCACTCTTCAGATTGGTTCCACTTTCCTACGACTCTAAGGCTCTACATTCGCTTCTTGGTCGGGCGAGTGGGAGGATTATGTGGGCGTCCTCCCTCCAGTTCTCCTCTGAGTGATCGGTGGTGCTACACGAATTATTCAAGTGGTTCGCAGGATAGTTAACTCGGGTCATAAGAAAGGGGCTAACTGCGTGTGGCATCACACCGGAACTATCGTACGTGCTGCTCCCTACCATTATACGAGATAACGTATGGTATTCTGACAAAGAATTATATTGTGTAGCCCTGAATGAAAATTTCCGAGTTTTTAGTTCGCTGTTATTGTCTAAGTCTACGAAAAGTCGGCTGATAGAACAGTTTTCCAGGTGTTATATATATATATATATATATGTGTGGTGTGTGTGTGATTGTGAGTGTGTGGTGTGTGTGTGTGTGTTGTGTGTGTGTGTGTGTGTTGTGTGAAGTGGAGTGTGTGTACTTACCTAATTGTGGTTTAGGGTCGAGATTCAGTTCCTGTCCATCCTCTTCACTGAACGCTACTAGGATCCTATCTCTCCCTGCTTCATGAGCTTTATCATACTCGTCTTAAAGCTAATGTAGATTCCTGCCTCCATTACATCACTTGCTAGACTATTCACTTTCCTGACAACTCTTATGACTGAAGAAATACTTCCTAAAAGTCCCTTTGACTCATATGAGCCTTCAACTTCCAATTGTGACCCCCTTGTTTCTGTGTCCCATCTCTAGAACATCCTGTCTTGTCCACCTTTCTATTCCACGCAGTAAATTTTTGTAGTCCGTCATCATGTCTCCCCTAAACCCTCCGGTCCTCCAGTGTCGTCAGGCCTATTTCCCTAAACCTTTCTTCATAGGCCCTTCCCTTAGCTCTGGAACTAACTCTTGTCGCAAACCGTTGCACTTTCTCTAATTTCTGACGGTGCTTGAACCCGTGTGGTTCCCAAACTGTGCTTGCTTACACCAGTAATGGAGCCTTGACGTACAAAAAAACTGTGTAACATGACTTGAACGATTCCTTACTAAGGGTATCTGGAACGCGGTTCTCAGGTTTGGCCAGGCGCCCCATATGCTGCAGCAGTTATCTGGTTTGAATGTGTGCTTCCGGAGACTGCTCGTGTTATACTACTACAAGATCTTCTCCTTGGCGAGGTTTGTCAGTCTTTTGGCCACCTAGCATATACATGTTCGTGGTTTCTTTGCCCTGGCTCTGAGGCCTGGTGGTTAACGCTCCGTTTCATCACACCGGCGAGGCCTGGTTCGATTCCCAGCCAAGAAGAAACATGGGCGTGTTTCTTTCCACCCGTTTGTCTATTTCCCCATCAGTAAAAATGGGTACCTGGGTGTTAGTCGAAACTGGTGTGGTCGGCATCCATGGACACGACCTAATATCCGCGAGATGCCAGCATAACAAGTGGCTTTCTATGTAGTATAAGTCATATTGATCCAGCTAGACTGTATACCATGTACATGTACTTGAGTAAATAAAATTATATTATATTAATTAATATATTCATGACTATACAATCTAGCTGGGTTGAATTCGAGAAGCCAGTTGCGTGAACCAGTGTGTTCGAGCCTGTCCTAAGATCTCTTTGAAGTCCTGCCTGAAATCCTCATCTGATTTAATCTCCTCAAACTTCACATCAATCTGCGAACAGGGATACTTCTGAGTCTATCCCTTCCATCATGTCATTCACATATACCAAAAATAGCACCGGTTCCTGGACCGACCCCTGTGGGACCCCACTTCGCACAGGTTGCCCGCTGTGGATACCTCATCACGTACCAAGATCGTTGTTGCCCCCTTTAGGTATTCTCTTCCCTGATTCATTGCAGTGCCCTTCCTGTTATACGCGCCTGATCCTCTAGCTTCTGCATTAATCTCTTGTGAGGACCTGTGTCGAAGGCCTTCTTGCAGTCCAAGAAATTGTGTACTCACCTATTTGTACCACCGTTTGTGGTGGTTGCTGGGGTCGAGTCCACAGCTCCTGGCTCCCGCCTTCTTCGCTGATTGCTACAGGTCCATCTCTCTCCCCTGCCCCATGAGCTCTATCCATACCTCGCCTTAAAACTATGTATGAGGTTCCTGCCTCCACACTCACTATTCTAGCTAATCTATGGCCTGAACAACTCTATACTGAAGAAATACTTCCTAACATCCCTTTTGATTCATCTGAGTCTTCAACTTCCAATTGTGACCTTCATGTGTCCTGTGTCCCAGCTCTGGAACATCCCGTCTTAGTCCACCTCGGTCCTATTCCGCGCAGTATTTTATATGTCCGTTTATCAGTCTCCCCTGGTCACTCCTGCCTCCAGTGTCGTCAGGTCGATTCCCTCAACCTTTTCTTCATAAGGAACAATCCCCGTAGCTCGGTGACTAGTCTTGTTGCAAACCTTTGCGACTTTTCTCTAATTTCTTGACGTGCGTGACTGGTGTGGATTCCAAACTGGTGCTGCAACTCCAGTATGGCCTGTCTTAGATGGTATACAGAGTCTTATAACGAACCTTACTGAGGTATCAGACGCTATCCGTAGGTGCCAGGCGCCCGTAATTGCTGGCCAGCAGTTTATCTATTGGTGCGCCTCAGAGATATGCTCGTGTTATACTCCACCTGTGACCCCAGATCTTTTTCCTTGATGAGGTTAGCAGGTCTTTGGCCATAAATCTAAATCTATATTTGTGTCCTGAGGTCTTCTTTGCCTTCCCCAATCTTCATGACCTTTGCATTGGCAGGGTTTAATAAAGGAGCCCAGGTTGCTGGACCATGCTTGTATCCTTCCATGGGTCTTTTTGTAGTCCTGTCCTGATCCCTCGTCATATTTGATTTCTCTCATTAAACTCACATCATCTGCAAACAAGGACCCTTCTGAGTCTATCCCTACGTTATGTCGTTCACGTATACCAAAACAGCACAGGTCCTAGACGGACCCCTGTGGAACCCCGCTTGTCACAGGCGCCCACTCTGACACGCTCGTCGCTTACCATGACTTCGTTTTGCCTCCCTGACAGATATCTCATTCTCTGGAACCATTGTCAGTGCCTTTCCTGTTATGTGTGCCTGATCCTCTACTTTTCCGGTAACCTCTTGTGAGGAAACTGTGTCGAAAGGCCTTCTTGCAGTCCAAAAGAACGCAGTCGATCCACCCCTCTATCTCTGTCTATACTTCTGTCAACCTTGTCCAAAACACTCTAGTAGGTTTTGACACAGGATTTTCCCTTCCCTAAACCGTGCTGGTTGTCAAAATATACACTTTTTATCTTTCCAGTGCCCCATCCACTCTCCTCCTGATGATCTTCTCCATGACCTTGCATACTATACACGTTAGTTGATACAGGTCTTTATGTTTAGTGCCACATGTCTGTCTCCCATTATTAAAAATTGGGACTACATTTGCATTTTCCATACCTCAGGGATTGCCCAGTTTCAAATGATGTGTTGAAGATCTTTGTTAAATGGCTCACACAATATCCTGCACCCTCATTATTAAAGGACCCATGGAGGATGTTACGGTCCCCACCTGCTTAGGTGTCAAGTTTTCGCATAGCAGCTTTCTTCACCTCCTCCTTGGTTATATGTAGCCTCATCCAGCACTTCTGGGGCCCCCCGTTCTGATTTCCTTGGAGTCCTTACTGGTTTCCACTGTAAAACCCTTTAAATCTTGTGTTGAGCTCCTGACAATACCTCTCGAGTCGGTTCTTGTTAATTCCCCACACTTCCTCAGTCTGATTACTGTCCTTGATGTTGTTTTCCTCCTGAGTGGCTGAACAACAGCTTCGGGTCAGTCTTTACTCTGATGCGCTATGATCATTTTCATATTTGTCTCTGAGCCTCCCTTCTTATCTGTGCCTATTCGTTTTCTCTGCTCTTCGGCTGTATTTCTTTATTTTCCTGAGTGTCTGTCTTCTGTACCTTTCCATTCTCTAGTACACCCAGTTTTTGCCGACCTACAAAACCTTGGGGTGAACCAAGGACACGTTTCTGTATTCTTCCCATTATTTCTTTTCCTTGGGAACAAACTCTCTCCTCTGCCACCTTGCATTTTGTTTGCTACATAGTCCCCATCATTTCTTGACTTTTTTCCTGTCAGTTCCCCTCTCCCACTGAATGTCTGAAGAAGTTTCCTCATGCCTGATAGTTCCCCCTTTTGTAGTTTGGTTTTTTCCCAGCTTTCCCTGCTACTCCTCATCCACTTGAGCTCAACTATTAGTCGAAGCACAGAACCAACATGATCACTAGCTCCCAGGGCCTGTTCATACATGATACCCTCGATGTTCCCGAACTACTCATGGTGAATACAAGGTCCCAACCTTGCTGGTTCATCCACTCCTCTCCTCTCTGGTAGTGTCTCTAACACTGTTGATGCTTGAGGTTCTCCAGTACCACATATCCATCATCTTGGCTCTCCATGTTTCGGGAACCCCATGGCGGCTCCAGGTTTTCCCAGTTCAATCTCCTTGTGATTGAAAATCACCCATAACTAGTAACTTGCGTCCCCCCATGTGTGCTCCTCTCACTGGCACCACTCCGGCTAGTGTGTCCGATCATTGGCTCCTGCTAGCTCTCATCGTATCTTCTCTGCCTCTTCAGTTCTGTGTGGGATTACATTACTGCAATGATCACCTTATGTCCTCTCAGACAGTGATTGTTTCCTACGAAGTAGTCCCTTTCGCACCATGCCATCCAAATTTTATTTTTTTTTCACGTAGTGTGGAATGTGTGTGTGTGTGTGGTGTGGTGTGTGTTGTGTGTGTGTGTGTGTGTGTGTGTGTTGTGTGAGTGTGTGTTGTGTACTCACCTATTGTACGCTCGACCTAGTTGAGGTTGCGGGTCGAGTCCGAGCTCTCTGGCCCCGCCTCTTCACTGATCGCTACTAGGTCACTCTCCCGAGCCGTGAGCTTATATCATACCTCTGCAAAAGCTATGTATGGATCCTGCCTCCACTACATCGCTTCCAAACTATTCCACTTACTGACTACCTCTGTGCTGAAGAAATAATTCCTAACATCCCTGTGATTCATGTGTGTCTTCAGCTCCAAACGTGTCCCCTTGTTTACTGAGTCCCAATCTCTGGAACATACCTGTCTTTGTCCACCTTGTCAATTCCTCTCGTATTTTGTATGGCGTTATCATGTCCCCCCCTATCTCTCCTGTCCTCCAGTGTCGTCAGGTTGATTTTCCCATAACCTCTCTCGTAGACATGCCTCTTAGCTTCTGGGACAAGTCTCTGTGCAAACCTTTGCAGACTGGTTCTCTAGTTACTTCACGAGCATGGCTAGGGTGGGTTCCAAACTGGTGCCGCATACTTGCCAATATGGGCCTAAAACGAAGCACGGTGTACACAGGGTCCTGAATGATTCCTATATTAAGATGTCGGAATGCTGTTTCTGAGGTTGCTAGGCGCCCATATGCTGCAGCAGTTATTTGGTTGATGTGAGCTTCAGAGAATGTGCCTGTTGTATACTCACCCCAAGATCTTTTTCCTTGAGTGAGGTGTCGTAGTCTCTGACCCCCTAGACTACTCCGTCCTGCCGGCCTTCTTTGCCCTTCCCCAATCTTCATGACTTTGCACTTGGTGGGATTGAACTCCAGGACCAATTGCTGGACAGTCTGCAGCCTGTCCAGATCGCTCTGTAGGTTCTGCCTGGTCTTCGATCGAGTGAATTCTTCTTTCTTCATCAACTTCACGTCATCTGCAAACAGGGATCACCTCAGAGTCTATTCCCTTCCGTCAGTCCGGTCAACAAAATACCAGAAACAGCACTGATCCTAGAACTGACCCCTGCGGGACCCCGCTGGTCACAGGTGCCCACTCTGTGTGTTGTGTCTGTGTGTGTGTGTGAGAGTGTGTGTGTGAGTGGTGTGTGTGTGTGTGTGTGTGTGTGTGTGTGTGTGTGTGTGTGTGTGTGTGTGTGTCTGTCTGCCTACCTCCCGTCACTGAAGCTGGACTCTTCAGAATCACATCCACCAACGACTACATGGTCATTCACTTCCTTCATTGGCTAATCAATATCATAAATCTGGTTTAGTTCAAGATTCCATTAGCACAACCGAGTACCAGCTGTCCGGGATCTATTTATTTGTATATATTAGCTTCGTTTCACATGATTAATTTATATATTTTTTATTTTTCATTATTTGCTTCAGGTAGGAAGGTTTCATGTTTGATTACTCTGCCTTTATGTAATTATATTTTTGAACACTTTCAATAAAACTGGTTATTTTTTTTTTATAATTTATTTTTCTGTATTTTCTTCTCATAAGAAGGGTCCTTTCAAATACCCTTAGAGAGTTTGAAAGGGCCGTTGTACCTGTATACTTAATATGTTTGTACAAAACAACTCATTATTTAAACGTGCAAAGGCGGAGTGACCATACGGGCATTTGGGTAATGCCCAGTGGGCCGTTGGGCTGGCTTAAAAAAAAACAGCTGAAAAAATAACACGAAAAACTGAAGTCATAGCTGCTGTACATGGACTGAAACGAAAATGGAACGCGCTTTAGCTGAGCAGTGAAAACACGCCTTTGGCACCTCAGTCGACCTGATAGGTGACGGAATGCCGGGCCGTTTTTTAAGACCCAATCCGCTTCTGCACAAGTGCGATACAAGTATACACGTAGCTGAACAAGCTTTTTCTTTTTTTTGAGACAACATTTTCCTCTGCGTAGACTTTTACCAACGTTTTGCTCTGCACTTTGCAAAATATTCCAACAAAAA
Source organism: Cherax quadricarinatus (assembly GCF_026875155.1). NCBI lineage: Eukaryota > Metazoa > Arthropoda > Malacostraca > Decapoda > Parastacidae > Cherax > Cherax quadricarinatus. Next base: position 43,661,452 of record NC_069399.1, on the reverse strand, counting down.
CATGGTCTACAACCTGAGCCTTTGCTTTCATATTTAATATGCTTCACTGTAACAGTTATGTGACTGAATGTATTCATTGCATAAATACATCACTGCCGTTGTAAAGGAATCAATCAGTCTGTAAATAGTTCACTACTACTGCAGTTTATTTGCTAATAATTTGGACTAGTCACTGGACCTATTGTGTGCTATTGTAACCGATTGACTTCTGACATCAACATGAGTATATGGTGTGAGGGAAAAGTTCATTAAATAAGAGTGGAAAACTGAATGAGAGGTGTAGGCTGCGTGGCTGTTCAGAAAGATGTGACTATATACCTTAATTCCCCCCCCCCCCCTTCTCCACCGAGTGGGAGTCAACCAGGGACCCTCACTGATGGAGTATCGTCACTCAGCTTCCTGCTAACATCAGGTCTGTAAATATGGAATTCCACTCTTGATTAGTCATTCTATGTTTATATTTTTTACTTAATTTAATGTACACATGCTTTCTACTCTTGTTGGGTTTTCGTTTGATGAGACTTTACTATAGTTACATAAATAATGTAATGTTTAGTCATCACTATTTCTTTCAAAGACCTTCAGCCCATCATGTAAATGACTTCTTGTCCAGTT
>NC_069399.1:43648337-43650837 GCF_026875155.1 Cherax quadricarinatus | reverse complement strand
GGGCCACCCTTGCCTTGGTGGGAATCGGCAGTGTGCTAATACAAAAAAATAAAAATATATATTATATATTATTTTAATTAATTTTAAAATTTTAATCTAAGCTGCGGAAATGCTAGCCATGCTAGGTGTCCTAGGGGCCACCTCTGTAATTGTATTTCAAACATGTAAACCACAAAATACCAAATCCTGAAAACCCCCACATTTAACCATTATAGAAATAAATTTGAATTGAATTGAATTTTTATATATATAATTAATAATATATTTAAAAAAAAGAAAAACAAAAATTTCCCCTTTTTACTTTAGTTAATTAGTCAAAGGGGGTTACTAGCCACTTGCTCTGGCATTTTAGGCGCCCTGTTAAGACACACATGGTTGGAGGAAAAATTTTTTGTCCATTTCCCCCTGGGGAAAGTGGAAATAAATATAAACTTAAGAAAAAAGTAAAAACCCAGAGGGGGTACAGTGGCCGAAAAAAAAAAAATTTTTTTTAACTATTTTTGAACAATAAAACGAAAAAAGCAACAATGATTTTAAAATTATTTTTTTTCATTTTTTTTGTTTCCACTTACTTGTCATGTTACCTTGTTCTTTATCATTTTTAAAAAGTCGTTTGGGCATCGAAGGGCGAAGGTGAGGAGGGGGCGCCCATTTGCTCCAAAGCTTCTTCAGTGCCTCCTTCGGTCTTTGGGTTTGGGGGGCCGAGCTTTTTCAAACTCTCTTTCTCACATGCAGGCATTCCGGACAAATTTAGGGCGGGGAAATTGCCTTTTGGGGCCCACCCCCCAAAAAAACTAAAATTTTTTTTTCCCTTTAGGAACTTTTTTCATCCTTTTATCATGGGCAGGGCACCCTTAAATACAAAAAAACCCCTGGGAATGTTTCAAAATGTCAGCATGAGGTCCCTTAACACCTCGGGATGTGACTTTCCTTTATAGTAATATTCTTTTTGAAAAAAGTCGTCCCCGCCCTTTTAACCACTAAAAGACCCAGACCCCTAACCTGTCAGGTGCTTTACTGTCTTCACGGCAGCAGGGGTCATAACGGGAACCCACTGGGGGAGAGACGGCTTTTTGGGGCAGGGCAAGCGGCATTTTTTGGGCCCTTTTGCAGCGGGGCGAATGGTTCCACTGGATATCTTTAGAAGTGCAGGATGCTTTTTTTTTTAGGTCTGGGCCCGCATGGGAGATCTGATATACATCCCCCTTTTGGATCTTGTCTGGGAAAAAAAGTCTATTTGGAGGCCCCCGACCCCACCTTCCTAGGTGGTACGGTGCAGATGGGAGTGGGCAGCTGCTTTCTTGAGGCTTAAATTCCCATCCTAGTCCCCCTTAAATCGCGGCTAGCAATCGAATGCCTTGCTTAATAAGTAAGTGCGATTTCTTAAATTTTGAAATTTTAGTTCGACCCATTCTGACCATTGGGCAGAGTGTCGAGGAAAAAGTTATGCGAGTAAAAAAAAATGGCAATGAGTAACAATTTTACAATCCTTTCATCATTGAGCTCGGGGAAGAGCAGAAGGGTGGGGTAGGGGGAACTTTGGAACAAGACGGGCCCCATACACTTTAAATCACAATCCCCCAACTTTTCATATAGGGAAATTCATTGAAATGTTACACCCAAAATCAGTGAGAGATTTTTTTCCCGTTGAAAGTATAAAATTTTTTTTTTTCGGCCACTGTATAATAATACATACATACATATATATAAATATATAATATATATAATAAATATAATATATATATATATAAATAAAATTAATAAAAAAATTAACGTCCAAAGTAAAACTGGTCAATTGCAAGAACTCTTTAAAATTAACCCCTTTCTAAAAAAATTTCTTTTACGTTTAAAGATATATTTTTTTTCTTTAAGTTAATGTAAAAAATTTTAAATTTTTTCACCAAAAGAATCTTTAGAAAACTTCCCAAACCTTTTTTAAACAAAAAACAATTATTTTTTCCTAACCCAACTATATATTTTTTAGATTTGTTTACAGGGAATTTTTAAAATAAACCCCCAATGAAATAATTTTTATCGTTAAGTTCAGAAGATTTTTTGGGGAAAATTTTTGCATACAAAAAAATTTTTACTTGTCCTATATGGAAAAATGAACGTTGCATTTAAAAACCCAAGATGCAAATTCTGCCTATTCGACACGAAAATAAAAAAATATATATATAATATATATATAATATATATATATATATATTATATATATTTTTTAAAATAAAAATTTTATATATATTTAAAATTTATATATTTAAATTTTTAATTTTTATATTATAATTTTATATAATTTTATATAAAATTTATATATATATATAATTTACTACATAATTATAATATTTATTATAATTAAATATATTAATTATATATATATATATATTTATATATAATATATACAGTATATATATTTATATATATAAATATATATATATTATATATACAATATAAAATATATATATATATATATATATATAATAATATATATATATATTTA
>NC_069399.1:43620837-43643337 GCF_026875155.1 Cherax quadricarinatus | reverse complement strand
CTAGTACAGTCATGCTAGCGAAGAAATTAGTTTTTAAATAAACAGAAAGACCAAAGAATATGTAACCTTAGCTAAGAGATGAAAAGAAGACAAAACTGACCCAGGCACCTTGATATGGGCATAAGCAAAGTCAAACCTCAATCAGAACATCGTTGAACATGTTGAACATCAAAATGGTCTACATCGTTGAACATGTCTTGAGCCGAGAAAAAGCTTACGAACTAAGCCATTCAGTGGTTGTCTAATAAACAAGATCTGAAAAGGTCAAAAGCTGCACAGGGAATGAAAAAAATAGTATTGGATCTGAGTGAAACCTCAAGTGTAAGATGAAGACGGAGAATAAAACCTCAAGTGTAAGATGAAGAAGGAGAATAAAACCTCAAGTGTAAGATGAAGACGGAGAATAAAACCTCAAGTGTAAGATGAAGAAGGAGAATAAAACCTCAAGTGTAAGATGAAGAAGGAGAATAAAACCTCAAGTGTAAGATGAAGAAGGAGAATAAAACCTCAAGTGTAAGATGAAGACGGAGAATAAAACCTCAAGTGTAAGATGAAGAAGGAGAATAAAACCTCAAGTGTAAGATGAAGACGGAGAATAAAACCTCAAGTGTAAGATGAAGACGGAGAATAAAACCTCAAGTGTAAGATGAAGACGGAGAATAAAACCTAAGTGTTAAGATGAAGACGGAGATAAAACACTCAAAGTGTAAGATGAAGGAGAATAAAACCTCAAGTGTAAGATGAAGACGGAGAATAAAACCTCAAGTGTAAGATGAAGAAGGAGAATAAAACCTCAAGTGTAAGATGAAGAAGGAGAAGTAAACCTCAAGTGTAAGATGAAGACGGAGAATAAAAAAAACCTCAAGTGTAGAGAAGACGGGAATAAAACCTCAAGTGTAAGATGAAGGAGAATAAAACCTCAAGTGTAAGATGAAGACGGAGAATAAAACCTCAAGTGTAAGATGAAGAAGGAGAATAAAACCTCAAGTGTAAGATGAAGAAGGAGAATAAAACCTCAAGTGTAAGATGAAGAAGGTTAGATAAGAAAACCTCAAGTGTTAGATGAAGACGGGAGGAATAAAACCTCAAGTGTAAGAATGAAGAAGGAGAATAAAAACCTCAAGTGTAAGATGAAGAAGGAGAATAAAACCTCAAGTGTAAGATGAAGAAGGAGAATAAAACCTCAAGTGTAAGATGAAGACGGAGAATAAAACCTCAAGTGTAAGATGAAGGAGAATAAAACCTCAAGTGTAAGATGAAGACGGAGAATAAAACCTCAAGTGTAGATGAATGAAGGAGAAAACAAAACTCAAGTGGTAAGGATTGAAGAGGAGATAAAACCTCAAGTTGTAAGATGAGGAAGGGAGAATAAAACCTCAAGTGTCTTGTTGGATGAAGAAGGAGATAAAACTCAAGTGTTAGATGGAAGACGGAGAAATAAAACCTCAAGTGTAAGTGAAGGAGAATAAAACCTCAAGTGTAAGATGAAAGAGGAGATAAACTCAAGTGTAAGATGAAGAAGGAGAATAAAACCTCAAGTGTAAGATGAAGAAGGAGAATAAAACCTCAAGTGTAAGATGAAGAAGGAGAATAAAACCTCAAGTGTAAGATGAAGAAGGAGAATAAAACCTCAAGTGTAAGATGAAGAAGGAGAATAAAACCTCAAGTGTAAGATGAAGAAGGAGAATAAAACCTCAAGTGTAAGATGAAGACGGAGAATAAAACCTCAAGTGTAAGATGGAATACGATGTAGAATAAAACCTCAGTGTAAGATGGATGAAGGAGAATAAAAACCTCAGTGAAAGATGAAGAACGGAGAATAAAACCTCAAGTGTAAGATGAAGACGGAGAATAAAACCTCAAGTGTAAGATGAAGAAGGAGAATAAAACCTCAAGTGTAAGATGAAGAAGGAGAATAAAACCTCAAGTAAGATGAAAGCGGAGAATTAAAACCTCAAGAGTAAGATGAAGACGGAGAATAAAACCTCAAGTGTAAGATGAAGACGGAGAATAAAACCTCAAGTGTAAGATGAAGAAGGAGAATAAAACCTCAAGTGTAAGATGAAGACGGAGAATAAAACCTCAAGTGTAAGATGAAGACGGAGAATAAAACCTCAAGTGTAAGATGAAGAAGGAGAATAAAACCTCAAGTGTATAGATGAGCGGAGAATAAGACCTCAAGTATAAGAGGAAGATGGAGAATAAAACCCAAGTGTAAAGATGGAGAACGGAGGATAAAACTAAGTGTAAGATGAAGACGGAGATAAAACCTAGTGTAAGATGAAGGAGAATAAAACTCAGTTGTACGAGGAAGACGGAGATTAAACCTCAGTGTAAGTGAAGGAAGGATGAATAAAACCTCAAGTTGTATGATGAAGGAGGAGAATAAAACCTCAAGTGTAAGATGATGAAGGAGAATAAAACCTCAAGTGTAAGATGAAGACGGAGAATAAAACCTCAAGTGTATGATGAAGGAGAATAAAAACCTCAATGTGTAAGATGAAGACGGAGAATAAAACCTCAAGTGTAAGATGAAGAAGGAGAATAAAACCTCAAGTGTAAGATGAAGACGGAGAATAAAACCTCAAGTGTAAGATGAAGACGGATGATTAAAACCTCAAGTGTAGATGATGGACGGGAGAATAAAACTCTGGAGTGTTAAGGATAAGACGGAGAATAAAACCTCAAGTGTAAGATGAAGAGGAGAATAAAACCGCAAGAGTAAACATGAAGAAGTAGAATAAAACCTCAAGTTGTAAGATGAAGACGGAGAATAAAAATACCTCAGTGTAAGATGAGACGGAGAATAAACCCTGAAGTGTAGATGAAAAGAGGAATAAAACCTCAAGTGATAGATGAAGACGGAGAAAAACCTCAGTGTAAAGTTGGGAAAGGAGGTGAGAATAAACTAAGTGTAAGATGAAGAAGGGAAAGGAGAATAAAATCTCAAGTGTAAGGATGAAGACGGAGAATAAAACCTCAGAGTAAGATGAAGAAGGAGAATAAAACCTCAAAGTGAAAGATGAAGACGGGAATAAAACCTCAAGTGTATAAGATGAAGACGGAGAATAAAACCTCAGGTGTAAGATGCAGACGGAGAATATAAACCTCATAGTGTAAGATGAAGACGGAGAATAAAACCTCAAGTGTTAAGATGAAGACGGAGAATAAAAAACCTCAGTGTAAGATGAAGAAGGAGAATAAAAACTCAAGTGTATAGATGAAGAAGGACGAATAAACTCAAGTGTCAGATGAAGACGGAGAATAAACCTCAAGTGATGATGAAGAGGGAATAAAACCTCAAGTGTAAGATGAAGAAGGAGAATAAAACCTCAAGTGTAAGATGAAGAAGGAGAATAAAACCTCAAGTGTAAGATGAAGAAGGAGAATAAAACCTCAAGTGTAAGATGAAGAAGGAGAATAAAACCTCAAGTGTAAGATGAAGAAGGAGAATAAAACCTCAAGTGTAAGATGAAGGAGATAAAACCTAAAGTGTAAGATGAAGAAGGAGAATAACCTCAAGTGTTAAGATGAAGAAGGAGAATAAAACCTCAAGTGTAAGATGAAGACGGAGAATAAAACCTCAAGTGTAAGATGAAGAAGGAGAATAAAACCTCAAGTGTAAGATGAAGACGGAGAATAAAAACTCAAGGTGTCAAGATGAAGAAGGGAGAATAAAACCTCAAGTGTTAAGATGAAGACGGAGAATAAAACTCAAGTGTAGATGAAGACGGAGAAATAAAACCTCAAGTGTAGATGAAGACGGGAGAATAAAACTCAAGTTGTAAGATGAAGAAGGTGAATAAAACCTCAAGTGTATAGATGGAGAAGGAGAATAAAACCTCAAGTTGTATGTTGAAGAAGAGAGATAAAAACCTCAGTGTAAGATGAAGACGGGAGAATAAAACCTCATGTTGTATGATGAAAGAAGAGAGAATAAAACACTCAAGTGTAAGATGAAGAAGGAGAATAAAACCTCAAGTGTAAGATGAAGAAGGAGAATAAAACCTCAAGTGTAAGATGAAGAAGGAGTAAAACTCAAGTGTAAGATGGAAGAAGGAGAATAAAACTCAAGTGTAAGATGAAGGAAGAGAAAAAACCTCAAGTGGTAAGATAAGAAGGATGAATAAAACCTCAAGTGTAAGATGAAGAAGGAGAATAAAACCTCAAGTGTAAGATGAAGACGGAGAATAAAAACCTCAGTGTAATGAAGACGGAGAATAAAACCTTCAAGTGTAAGATGAAGACGAGGAAAATAAAACCTCAATTGTAAGAATGAAGAAGGAGAATAAAACCCTCAAGTGTATTAGAATGAAGAGGAGAATAAACCTCAAGTGTAAGATGAAGGAAGGAGAATTAAAACCTCAAGTGTATAAGTGAGAGGTAGAATAAAACCTCAAGTGTAAGAAGAAGAAAGGAGATAAAACCTCAAGTGTAGATGAAGACGGAGAATAAAACCTCAGTGGTATATGAAAGAAGGAGAATAAAACCTTCAGTGTAAGAATGAAAGGAAGGAGGAATAAATCCTCAAGTGTAGATCGAAGAAAGGAGAATTAAAAACCTCAAGTGTAAGGTATGAAGACGGAGAATAAAACCTCAAGTGTAAGATGAAGAAGGAGAATAAAACCTCAAGTGTAAGATGAAGAAGGAGAATAAAACCTCAAGTGTAAGATGAAGAATGAGAATAAAACCTCAAGTTGTAAGATTAGACGGAGAATACCCCCCCCCCCTCCCGTGTTAAGATGAAGAAGGAGAATAAAACTCAGAGTAAGATGAAGACGGAGAATAAAACCTCAAGTGTAAGATGAAGACGGAGAATAAAACCTCAAGTGTAAGATGAAGACGGAGAATAAAACCTCAAGTGTAAGATGAAGAAGGAGAATAAAACCTCAAGTGTAAGATGAAGAAGGAGAATAAAAAACCTCAAGTGTAATGATGAAGAAGGAGAATTAAAACCTCAAGGGAGAAGATGAAGACGGAGAATAAACCTCAAGTGTAAGATGAAAAGACGGAGAATTAAAAAAAACCTCAATTGTAAGATGAAGAAGGAGAATAAAACCTCAAGTGTAAGATGAAGAAGGAGAATAAAACCTCAAGTGTAAGATGAAGACGGAGAATAAAACCTCAAGTGTTAAGATTGAAGAGGAGAATTAAAACCTCAAGTGTAAGTGAAGAAGGAGAATAAAACCTCAGTGTAAGATGGAAAGAAGGAGAATAAAACCTCAAGTGTAAGATGAAGAAGGAGAATAAAACCTCAAGTGTAAGATGAAGAAGGAGAATAAAACCTCAAGTGTAAGATGAAGAAGGAGAATAAAACCTCAAGTGTAAGATGAAGAAGAGATAAAACTCAAGTGTTAAGATGAAGAAGGAGAATAAAACTCAAGTGTAAGATGAAGAAGGGAATAAAACCTCAAGTGTAAGATGAAAGAAGAAGGAGAATAAAACCTACAAGTGTAAGATGGAAGAAGGAGAATAAAACCTCAAGTGTAAGATGAAAGAGGAGAATAAAACCTCAAGTGTAAGATGAAGAAGGAGAATAAAACCTCAAGTGTAAGATGAAGACGGAGAATAAAACCTCAAGTGTAAGATGAAGGAGAATAAAACCTCAAGTGTAAGATGAAGACGGAGAATAAAACCTCAAGTGTAAGATGAAGAAGGAGAATAAAACCTCAGGTAAGATGAAGTGGAAGAATAAAACCTCAAGTGTAAGATGAAGACGGAGAATAAAAACCTCAAGTTGTTAAGTTGAAAGACGGAGAATAAAACCTCAAGGTAAGATGATGGAGAATAAAAAGCTCAAGTGTTAAGATGAAGACGGAGAATAAACTCAAGGGTAAGATAAGATGAAGAGGGAGAATAAAACCTCAAGTGTAAGATGAAGAAGGAGAATAAAACCTCAAGTGTAAGATGAAGAAGGAGAATAAAACCTCAAGTGTAAGATGAAGACGGAGAATAAAACCTCAAGTGTAAGATGAAGAAGGAGAATAAAACCTCAAGTGTAAGATGAAGAAGGAGAATAAAACCTCAAGTGTAAGATGAAGAAGGAGAATAAACCTCAAGTGTAAGATGAATGAAGAGGGGGAATAAAACTCAAAGTGTTAAGATGAAGGAGATAAAACCTAAGTTGTAGATGAAGACGGAGATAAACCTCAAGTGTAGATGAAGAAGGAGAATAACCTCAAGTGTAAGATGAAGACGGAGACATAAAACCTCAAGTGTAAGATGAAGGAAAGGAGAATAAAAACCTCAAGTGTAAGATGAAGAAAGGAGAATAAAACCTCAACGTGTAAGATGAAGAGGAGAATAAAACCTCAAGTGTATGTTGAAGGAGAATAAAACTCAGTGTGGAGATGAAGACGGAGGAATAAACTCAAGTGTAAGATGAAGAAGGAGAATAAAAACCTCAAGTGTAAGATGAAGAAGGAGAATAAAAACTCAAGTGGTAGATGAAGAAAGGAGATTAAAACCTTTCAAGTGTAAGATGAAGAAGGAGAAATAAAAACCTCCAAGTGAAGATGAAGAAGGAGAATTAAAACTCAAGTGTAGATGAAGAAGGAGAATAAAACCTCAGTGTAAGAGAAGACGGAGAATAATACCTCAAGTGTATGAGAAGACGGAGATAAAAAAACCTCAAGTGTAGATGATGAAGGAGAAATAAAACCTCAAGTTGAAAGATGAAGAAGGAGATAAAACTCAAGTGTAAGATTAAGACGGAGAATAAACACCTCAAGGTTTAAGATGAAGAAGGAGATAAAACCTCAAGTGTAAGATTGAAGAAGGAGAATAAAACTCAAGTGTAAGATGAAGACGGTGCTCTATAAAAACCTCAAGAGTAAGCTGAGAGGAGAATAAAACTCAAGTGTAAGTGTACGGAGATTAAAACCTCAAGTGTAAGATGATGAAGGAGAATAAAACCTCAAGTGTAAGATGAAGACGGAGAATAAAACCTCAAGTGTAAGATGAAGACGGAGAATAAAACCTCAAGTGTAAGATGATGAAGAGAATAATAAACCTCAAGTGTAAGATGAAGAACGGAGAAATAAAAACCTCAAGTATTAAGATGAAGAAGGAGAATAAAACCTCAAGTTGTAGATGAAGACGGAGAGAATAAAACCTCAAGTGTAAGATGAAGAGGAGAAATAAAACCTCAAGTGTAGATGAAGGAGAATAAAAACCTTAAGTGTTAAGTGAAGACGTGAGAATAAAAACCTCAAGTGTTATGTAAGATGAAAGAAGGAGAATAAAACCTCAAGTGTAAGTGAGACGGAGACTCCCCCCCTCAAGTGTAAGTGATGAAGGAGATTATAACCTCAAGGTAAGATGAAGACGGCGAATAAACCTCAAGTGTATGATGAAGGTGAATAAAACCCTCAAGTGTAAGATGAAGGACGGAGAATAAAACCTCAAGTTGTAAAATGAAGAAGTAGAATAAACCTCACAGTGTAAGTGAAGACGGAGCATTAAAACCTCAGTGTAAGATGAAGACGGAGAATAGAAAACCTAAAGTGTAAGATGAAGACGGAGATGAATAAAACCTCAAAGTGTAAGATGAAGACGGAGAATAAACCTCAAGTGTAAGATGAAGACGGAGAATATAAACCTCAAGTGTAACATGAAGAAAGGAGAATAAAACCTCAAGTGTAAGATGAAGACGGAGAATAAAACCTCAAGTGTAAGATGAAGACGGAGAATAAAACCTCAAGTGTAAGATGAAGAAGGAGAATTAAAACCCAAGTGAGATGAAGACGGAGAATAAAACCTCAAGTGTAAGATGGAAAGAAGGAGAGATTAAAAACCACAAGTGTAAGATGAAGAGGAGAATAAACTCAAGTTGTAGGATGAAGACGGAGAATAAAACCTCAAGTGTAAGATGAAGAAGGAGAATAAAACCTCAAGTGTAAGATGAAGACGGAGAATAAAACCTCAAGTGTAAGATGAAGCGGAGAATAAAACCTCAAGTGTAAGATGAAGACGGAGAATAAAACCTCAAGTGTAAGATGAAGACGGAGAATAAAACCTCAAGTGTAAGATGAAGACGAGAATAAAAACCTCAAGTGTAAGATTGAGAGGAGAATAAAACTCAAGTGTAAGATGAGAAGGAGAATAAAAAACCTCAAGTGTCAGATGAGACGGCGGAGAATAAAACCTCAAGTGTAAGTGAAGACGGAGATAAAACCTCAAGTGAAGATGAAGAAGGAGAATAAAACCCAGTGTAAGTGAATGAAGGAGAATAAAACTCATAGTGTAAGATGAAAGAAGGAGAATAATAAGCCTAAAGTGTAAGATGAAGAAGGAGGAATAAAACCTCAAGTGTAAGATGAAGAGGAGAATTAAAACATCAAGTGTAGATGAAGGAGAAATAAAACCTCAAGGTAAGATGTAGAAGGGAGTATAAAAACCTCAAGTGTAAGATGAAGAAGGAGAATAAAACCTCAAGTGAGGATGAAGACGGTGAATGAAACCTCAAGTGTAAGATGAGAAGGAGAATAGAACCTTCGAGTATAAGATGGAAGAGGGAGAATAAAAAACTCAAGTGTAAGATGAGAAGGAGAATAAAACCTCAAGTGTAAAGATGAAGACGTGAGAATAAAACCTCAAGCTGTAAGATGAAGACGGGAGAATAAAAACCTCAAGTGTAGATGAAGACGAGAATAAAACCTCAAGTGTAAGATGAAGAAGGAGAATAAAACTCAAGTGTAAGATGAAAGAAGGAGAATAAACCTCAAGTGGGAGTGAAGAAGGAGAATAAAACTCAAAGTGTAAGATGAAGACGGAGATAAACCTCAGTGTAGATGAAGGAAGGAGAATAAAACCTCAAGTGTAAGATGAAGAAGGAGAATAAAACCTCAAGTGTAAGATGAAGAAGGAGAATAAAACCTCAAGTGTAAGATGAAGAAGGAGAATAAAACCTCAAGTGTAAGATGAAGAAGCGAGAATAAAACCCTCAAAGTGTAAGATGAAGAAGGAGAATAAAACCTCAGTGAAGATGAAGAAGGAGAATAAAACCTCAAGTGTAAGATTAAGTAGAGAATTCAAAACCCTTCAAGTTTGTAAGATGAAGGCGGAGAATAAAACCTCAGTGTAAGTGAAGCGGAGAATAAAAACTCAAGTGTAAGATTGAAATGAGGAGGAGAAATAAAACCTCAAGTGTAAGATGAAGAAGGAGAATAAAACCTCAAGTGTAAGATGAAGACGGAGAATAAAACCTCAAGTGTAAGATGAAGACGGAGAATAAAACCTCAAGTGTAAGATGAAGAAGGAGAAGAAAAACCTCAGTGTAAGAGATGAAGGGGAGAATAAACCTCAAGTGTCAGATGAAGAGGAGGAATAAAACCTCAAGTGTAAGATGAAGACGGAGATAAAACCTCAAGTGTAGATGATGAAGGAGATAGAACCTCAAGTTGAAGATGAAGACGGAGAATAAAACTCAACCAAGTGTAAAGATGAAGAAGGAGATAAAACCTAAGTTGTAAGATTGAAAGACGGAGAGAAAAACCTCAAGTGTAAGGATGAAGACGGAGAATAATAAAACCTCAAGTGTAAGATGAAGGAGAATTAAAACCTTCAGTGTAAGATGAAGACGGAGAATAAACCTCAGTGTTAGATGAGAAGGAGAATAAACATCAATGTTGTAAGATGAAGACGGAGAATAAAACCTCAAGTGTATGATGAAGGAGAATAAAACCTCAAGTGTAAGATGAAGACGGAGAATAAAACCTCAAGTGTAAGATGGAAAGAAGGATGAATTAAAAAACCTCAAGTGTAAGATGAAGAAGGAGAATAAAACCTCAAGTGTAAGATGAAGAAGGAGAATAAAACCTCAAGTGTAAGATGAAGACGGAGAATAAAACCTCAAGTGTAAGATGAAGACGGAGAATAAAACCTCAAGTGTAAGATGAAAGACGGAGAATAAAAACCATCATGCCCCCCCCCCCCCCCCCCTGTACGATGAAGACGGAGAATAAAACCTCAAGTGTAAGATGAAGAAGGAGAATAAAACCTCAAGTGTAAGATGAAGAAGGAGAATAAAACCTCAAGTGTAAGATGAAGAAGGAGAAATTAAAACTCAAGTGTAGATGAAGACGGAGAAGAATAAAACCTCAAGGTAAAGATGAAGGACGGAGAATAAACCTCAAGTTGTAAGATGAAGACGTGAGGAATAAAAACTCAAGTGTAAGATGAAGAAGGAGAATAAAACCTCAAGTGTAAGATGAAGAAGGAGAATAAAACCTCAAGTGTAAGATGAAGACGGAGAATAAAACCTCAAGTGTAAGATGAAGACGGAGAATAAAACCTCAAGGTAGATGAAGAAGGTGAATAAAAACCTCAAAGTGTAAGATGAAGACGGAGAATAAAACCTCAAGTGTAAGATGAAGACGGAGAATAAAACCTCAAGTGTAAGATGAAGACGGAGAATAAAACCTCAAGTGTAAGATGAAGACGGAGAATAAAACCTCAAGTGTAAGATGAAGACGGAGAATAAAACCTCAAGTGTAAGATGAAGACGGAGAATAAAACCTCAAGTGTAAGATGAAGAAGGAGAATAAAAACCTCAAGTGTAGATGAAGAAGGAGAATTAAAACCTCTAAGTGTAGATGAAGACGGGAATAAAAACCTCAAGTGTAAGATGAAGAAGGAGAATAAAACCTCAAGTGTAAGATGAAGACGGAGAATAAAACCTCAAGTGTAAGATGAAGACGGAGAATAAAACCTCAAGTGTAAGATGATGACGGAGAATAAAACCTCAAGTGTAAGATGAAGACGGAGAATAAAACCTCAAGTGTAAGATGAAGAAGGAGAATAAAACCTCAAGTGTAAGATGAAGAAGGAGAATAAAACCTCAAGTGTCAGATGAAGACGGAGAATAAAACCTCAAGTGTAAGATGAAGACGGAGAATAAAACCTCAAGTGTAAGATGAAGAAGGAGAATAAAACCTCAAGTGTAAGATGAAGAAGGAGAATAAAACCTCAAGTGTAAGATGAAGAAGGAGAATAAAACCTCAAGTGTAAGATGAAGAAGGAGAATAAAACCTCAAGTGTAAGATGAAGAAGGAGAATAAAACCTCAAGTGTAAGATGAAGAAGGAGAATAAAACCTCAAGTGTAAGATGAAAGAAGGGAGAATAAAACCTCAGTGTAAGATGAAGAGGAGAATAAAACCTTCAAGTGTAAGATGAAAAGAAGGAGAATAAAACCTCAAGTGTAAGATGAAGAAGGAGAATAAAACCTCAAGTGTAAGATGAAGATGGAGAATAAAACCTCAAGTGTAAGATGAAGACGGAGAATAAAACCTCAAGTGTAAGATGAAGACGGAGAATAAAACCTCAAGTGTAAGATGAAGACGGAGAATAACAACCTCAAGTGTAGATGAGACGGAGAATAAAAACCTAAAGTGTTAGATGAAGAAGGAGAATAAAACCTCAAGTGTAAGATGAGAAGGAGAATAAAACCTCAAGTGTAGATGAAGACGGGGGAATAAAAAACCTCACAGTGTTAAGATGAAGAAGGGAGAATAAAAAACCTCAAGTGTAGGATTGAAGAAGGAGAATTTACAAACCTCAGTGTAAGATGAAGAAGGCGAATAAAACATCAAGTGTCAAGATGAAGAAGGAGAATAAAACCAAGTGTAAGATGAAGACGGAGAATAAAACCTCAAGTTGTAAGATGATGAGGTGAATAAAACCTCAAGTGGAAAAGATGAAGAAGGAGAATAAAACCTCAAGTGTAAGATGGAAGTCGGAGAATAAAACTCAAGTGTAAAGAGAGAAGGAGATAAAACCTCAAGTGTAAGATGAAGAAGGCGCTAACCCCTCAAGTGTCAGATGAAGACGGAGAATAAAACTCAAGTGTAAGTATGAAGGACGGAGAATAAAAAAAACCTAAGTGTAGATGAAGACGGAGATTTAAAAAACCTCAAGTGTAAGATGAACGAAGGAGAATTAAAACCTCAAGTGTAAGATGAAGACGGAGAATAAAACACAAGTGTAAGATGAAGGACGGAGAATAAAACCTCAAGTTAGTAAGATGAAGACGGAGAATAAACCTCAAAGTGTAAGATGAAGACGGAGAATAAAACCTCAGTGTTAAGATGAAAGACGGAGAATAAATCCTCAAGTGTTAAGATGAAGACGGAGAAATAAACCTAAGTGTAAGATGAAGTGAAGGAGAATAAAAAAACCTCAAGTGTAAGATGAAGCGGAGAATAAAAACTCAGTGTTAAGATGAAGACGGGAATAAAACTCAAGTGTAAGATGAAGAAGGAGGAGAAGTAAAAACCTCAAGATGTAAGATGAAGACGTGAGAATAAAACCTCAAGTGTAAGATGAAGAAGGCAGAATAAATCCTCAAGTGTAAGATGAAGAAGGAGAATAAAACCTCAGTGTAAGGATGGAGACGGAGAATAAAACTCAAATGTAAGATGAAGCCGGGAGAATAAAACCTCAAGTGGAAGATGAAGACGGAGATAAAAACCTCAAGTGTAAGATGAAGACGGAGAATAAAAACCTTCAATGTGTAAGATGAAAGAAGGAGAATAAAACCTCAAGTGTAAGATGAAGACGGAGAATAAAACCTCAAGTGTAAGATGAAGACGGAGAATAAAACCTCAAGTGTAGGATGAAGACGGGGAGAATAAAAACTCAAGTGTAAGATGAAGGATGGAGAATAAAACCTCAAGTGTAAGTGAAGAAGTGAGAATAAAACCTCAAGTGTAAGAGAAGCGGAGAATAAAACCCCTCAATGTGTAAGATGGAAGACGGAGAATAAAAACTCAAGTGTAAGATGAAGACGAGAGAATAACAACCTCCAGTGAAAGGATGAAGAAGGTGTAGAATAAAAACCTCAAGTGTAAGATGAAGAAGGAGAATAAAACTCAAGTGTAGATGAAGACGGAGAATAAAACCCTTCAAGTGTAAGATGAAGAAGGAGAATAAAACCTCAAGTGTAAGATGAAGAAGGAGAATTAAGCCTCAAGTGTAAGAGAGAGGAGAATAAAACCTCAAGTGTAAGATGAAAGACCAGGAGAATAAAACCTTCAGTGTAAGATGAAGAAGGAGATAAAACCTCAAGTGTAAGATGGAAGAAGGAGAATAAAAACCTCAAAGTGTAAATGAAGAAGGAGATTAAAAACCTCAAGTGTTAAGAAGAAGAAGGAGATAAAACCTTCAAGTGTAAGGATGAAGAAGGAGAATAAAACCTCAAGTGTAAGTGAAAGACGGAGGAAATAAAACCTCAGTGTAGATGAAGGAGAATTAAAAACTCAAGTGTAAGATGAAGACGGAGATAAAACTCAAGTGTAAGTTGAGAAGGGAATAAAACCTCAAGTGTAAGTGAAGAAGGAGAATAAACTCAAGTGTAAGATGAAGAAGATGAATAAAACCTCAAGTTTAAGATGAAGTGGAGAATAAAACCTCAAGTGTAAGATGAGGAAGGAGATAAAACTCAAGTGTAAGCAGCGTCGGAGCTCAAACCTCAAGTGTAAGATGAAGGAGAAATAAAAACCTTCAAGTTTGTAGATGAAGACCCGGACGGAGAATAAAACTCATTTTGTAAGATGAAAGAAGGAGAATAAACACCTCAGTGTAAGATTGAAGAAGGAGAATAAAACCTCAAGTGTAAGGTGAAGAGGGAGAATAAAACCTCAAGTGTAAGATGAAGAAGGGAATAAACCTCAAGTGTAAGATGAAAAGAAGGAGAATAAACTCAAGTGTTAAGTGAAGAAGGAGAATAAAACCTCAACGTGTAAGATGTAGAGGAGATAAAACCTCAAAGTGTAAGATGAAGGAGAATAAAACCTCCAAGTGAAGATGAAGTCAGGAAGAATAAAATACCTCAAGTGTAAGATGAAGAAGGAGAATAACCTCAGTGTAAGATGAAGAAGAGATAAAACCTCCAAGTGTAAGATGAGAAGGAGGAATAAACTCAAGTGTAAGATGAAGACGGCGAATAAAACCTCAAGTGTTAAGATGAAGACGGAGAATAAAAACCTCAAGTGTAAGATGAAGACTGGAGAATAAAACCTCAAGTTAGGATGAAGAAGGAGATAAAACCTCAAGTGTAAGATGAAGGAAGAGAATAAAACCTCAAGTGTAAGATGAAGAAGGAGAATAAAACCTCAAGTGTAAGATGAAGACGGAGAATAAAACCTCAAGTGTAAGATGAAGAAGGAGAATAAAACCTCAAGTGTAAGATGAAGAAGGAGAATAAAACCTCAAGGTGTTAAGATGAAGAAAGGGATAATAAAACCTAGTGACCCTCAGCCTCCTTCTGAATAAAACTCAAGTGTAAGATGAAGACGGAGAATAAAACCTCAAGTGTAAGATGAAGAAGGAGAATAAAAACCTCAAGTGTAAGATGATGAAGTGAAATTAAAACCTTCAAGTGTAAGATGAAGACGGAGAATTAAAAACTCAAGTGTAAGATGAAGAAGGGAGAATAAAACCTTCCAAGTGTAAGATGAAGAAGGAGAATAAAACCTCAAGTGTCAGATGAAGACGGAGAATAAAACCTCAAGTGTAAGATGAAGACGGAGAATAAAACCTCAAGTGTAAGATGAAAGACGGAGGATAAACCTCAAGTGTAAGATGAAGAAGGAGAATAAACCTTCATGTGTAAGATGAAGACGGAGAATAAACCTCAAGTGTAAGATGAAGACGGGAGGAATAAAACCTCTAGTGTAAGATGAAGACGGAGCATAAAACATCAAGTGTAGATTAGATGAAGACGGAGAATAAAACCTCAAGTGTAAGATGAAGACGGAGAATAAAACCTCAAGTGAGAGATGAAGACGGAGGAATAAAAACCTCAAAGTGTAATGATGAAGAAAGAAGGAGAATAAAACTCTAGTGTAAGATGAAGACGGAGAATAAACCTCAAGTGTAAGATGAAGACGGAGAATAAAAACCTCAAGTGGTTAGATGAAGATGGAGAATAAAAAACCTCAAGTGTAAGATTGAAGACGGAGATAAAACCTCAAGTGTAAGATGAAGAAGGAGAAATAAAACCTCAAGTGTAAGATGAAGAAGGAGAATAAAACCTTCAAGTGTAGGATGAAGACGGGAGAATAAAACCTCCAAAATGTAAGATGAGAAGGAGAATAAAACCTCAAGATGTACGATGAAGACGGAGAATAAAAACCTCAAGTGTAAGATGAAGACGGAGAATAAAACCTCTAGTGTAGATGAAGAAGGAGATAAATCCTCAAGTGTTAAGATGAAGACGGAGATTAAAACCTCAAGTGTAAGATGACAGACGGAGAATTTAAAACCTTCAAGTGTATAAGATGAAGACGGAGAATAAACCTCAAGTGTAAGATGAAGAAGGAGATAAAACCTCAGTGTTAAGATGAAGAAGGGAGGAATAAAACCTCAAGTGTAAGATGAAGACGGAGAATAAAACCTTCAAGTGGAAGATGAAGACGGAGAATAAAACCTCAAGTGTTAAGAGAAGACGGAGAATAACACCTCCAGTGTAAGATGAAGAAGAGAATAAATCACTCAGTGTAAGATGAAGAAGGAGAAAAGAATATAAAACATCAAGTGTAGATGAAGAAGGAGAATAAAACCTCAAGTGTAAGATGAAGAAGGAGAATAAAACCTCAGTGTAGATGAAGAAGGAGCACCTCCTAAAACTCAGTGTAAGATGATAGAAGGAGAATAAAACCTCAAGTGTAAGATGAAGAAGGAAGATAAAACCTCAAGTGAAAGATGAAGAAGGGAATAAAACCAGTCAGTGTTATGATGAAGAAGGAGGAATAAAACCTCAAGTGTAAAATGAAGACTCGGTATGCAACTATAAAACCTCAAGTGTAAGATGAAGGAAGGGAGAAATAAAACCTCAAGTGTAAGATGAAGAAGGAGAATAAAAACCTCAAGTGTAAGATTGAAAGATGAAAGAAGGAGAATAAAACCTCAAGTGTAGATTGAAGACGGAGAATAAAAACCTCAAGTGTAAATGAGGAGAATAAAAACCTCAAGTGTCCAGAGTAAGCACTCTACATTAAGATTGAAGACGGAGAACTTTATACCTCAAGTGCTGGTAAGATGCACTATGAATCAGAAGGAGATAAAACTCAGTGTAAGATGAATGAAGGAGAATTAAAACCTCAGTGTAAGATGAAGAAGGAGAATAAATCTCAAGTGTAAGATGAAGAAGGAGAATAAAACCTCAAAGTGTATTAGATGAAGAAGGAGAATAAAACCTCAAGTGTTAAGATGAAGAAGGAGAATTAAACCTCAAGTGTAAGATTGAAGACGTGAGAAATAAAACCTCAGTGTTAAGATGAAGGAGAATAAAACTCAGTGTAAGATTGAAGACGGAGATAAAACCTCAGTGTAAAATGAAGAAGGAGATAAAACCTCAAGTGTAAGATGAAGAAGGAGAATAAACCTCAAGTCGGAAGATGAAGAAGGAGAATAAAACCTCAAGTGTAAGATGCAAGACGGAGGAATAAAACTCAAGGAGACAGAATCGACTGGTGAAGGAGAATAAATACCCATCAAGTGTAAGATGGAAGAAGAAGGCCCAGAATAAACCTCATAAATGTGCAAGTGGTAAGTGAAGACGTGAGAATAACTAACCTACTGTTCAAGTGTAAGATGAAGAAGGAATAAATATCAAGTGTAAGATGAAAGAAGGAGGAATAAAACCTCAAGTGTAAGATGAAGAAGGTGAATAAAACCTCAAAGGTGTAAGATGACGAAGGAGAATTAATAACCTCAAGTGTAAGATGAAGACGGCCACGATAAAACCTCTAGTGTAAGATGAAGAAGCGCAGAATTAAAACCTCCAAGTGTAAGATGAAGAAGGAGAATAAAACCTCAAGTGTAAGATGAAGAAGGAGAATAAAACCTCAAGTGTCAGATGAAGACAGGAGAATAAAACCTCAAGTGTAAGATGAAGAAGGAGAATAAAACCTCAAGTGTAAGATGAAGACGGAGAATAAAACCTCAAGTGTAAGATGAAGACGGAGAATAAAACCTCAAGTGTAAGATGAAGACGGAGAAATAAAACCTAAGTGTTAAGATGAAGACGGAGATAAAACACTCAAAGTGTAAGATGATAGGAGAATAAAACCTCAAGTGTAAGATGAAGACGGAGAATAAACCTCAAGTGTAAGATGAACAAGAGAGATAAAACCTCAAGTGTAAAGATGAAGAAGGAGAAGTAAACCTCAAGTGTAAGATGAAGACGGAGAATAAAAAAAACCTCAAGTGTAGAGAAGACGGGAATAAAACCTCAAGTGTAAGATGAAGGAGAATAAAACCTCAAGTGTAAGATGAAGACGGAGAATAAAACCTCAAGTGTAAGATGAAGAAGGAGAATAAAACCTCAAGTGTAAGATGAAGAAGGAGAATAAAACCTCAAGTGTAAGATGAAGAAGGTTAGATAAGAAAACCTCAAGTGTTAGATGAAGACGGGAGGAATAAAACCTCAAGTGTAAGAATGAAGAAGGAGAATAAAACCTCAAGTGTAAGATGAAGAAGGAGAATAAAACCTCAAGTGTAAGATGAAGAAGGAGAATAAAACCTCAAGTGTAAGATGAAGACGGAGAATAAAACCTCAAGTGTAAGATGAAGGAGAATAAAACCTCAAGTGTAAGATGAAAAGACGGAGAAATAAAACCTCAAGTGTAGATGAATGAAGGAGAAAACAAAACTCAAGTGGTAAGGATTGAAGAGGAGATAAAACCTCAAGTTGTAAGATGAGGAAGGGAGAATAAAACCTCAAGTGTCTTGTTGGATGAAGAAGGAGATAAAACTCAAGTGTTAGATGGAAGACGGAGAAATAAAACCTCAAGTGTAAGTGAAGGAGAATAAAACCTCAAGTGTAAGATGAAAGAGGAGATAAACTCAAGTGTAAGATGAAGAAGGAGAATAAAACCTCAAGTGTAAGATGAAGAAGGAGAATAAAACCTCAAGTGTAAGATGAAGAAGGAGAATAAAACCTCAAGTGTAAGATGAAGAAGGAGAATAAAACCTCAAGTGTAAGATGAAGAAGGAGAATAAAACCTCAAGTGTAAGATGAAGAAGGAGAATAAAACCTCAAGTGTAAGATGAAGACGGAGAATAAAACCTCAAGTGTAAGATGGAATACGATGTAGAATAAAACCTCAGTGTAAGATGGATGAAGGAGAATAAAAACCTCAGTGAAAGATGAAGAAGGAGAATAAAACCTCAAGTGTAAGATGAAGACGGAGAATAAAACCTCAAGTGTAAGATGAAGAAGGAGAATAAAACCTCAAGTGTAAGATGAAGAAGGAGAATAAAACCTCAAGTAAGATGAAAGCGGAGAATTAAAACCTCAAGAGTAAGATGAAGACGGAGAATAAAACCTCAGTGTAAGAGAATACGGAGAATAAAACCTCAAGTGTAAGATGAAGAAGGAGAATAAAACCTCAAGTGTAAGATGAAGACGGAGAATAAAACCTCAAGTGTAAGATGAAGACGGAGAATAAAACCTCAAGTGTAGATGTATGAAGGAGAATAAAACCTCAAGTGTATAGATGAGCGGAGAATAAGACCTCAAGTATAAGAGGAAGATGGAGAATAAAACCCAAGTGTAAAGATGGAGAACGGAGGATAAAACTAAGTGTAAGATGAAGACGGAGATAAAACCTAGTGTAAGATGAAGGAGAATAAAACTCAGTTGTACGAGGAAGACGGAGATTAAACCTCAGTGTAAGTGAAGGAAGGATGAATAAAACCTCAAGTTGTATGATGAAGGAGGAGAATAAAACCTCAAGTGTAAGATGATGAAGGAGAATATAACCTCATGTGTAGATCCAAGTCGGAGAATAAAACCTCAAGTGTATGATGAAGGAGAATAAAAACCTCAATGTGTAAGATGAAGACGGAGAATAAAACCTCAAGTGTAAAATGAAGAAGAGAATTTAAAACTCAAGTGTAAGATGAAGAAGGAGAATAAAACCTCAAGTGTAAGATGAAGACGGATGATTAAAACCTCAAGTGTAGATGATGGACGGGAGAATAAAACTCTGGAGTGTTAAGGATAAGACGGAGAATAAAACCTCAAGTGTAAGATGAAGAGGAGAATAAAACCGCAAGAGTAAACATGAAGAAGTAGAATAAAACCTCAAGTTGTAAGATGAAGACGGAGAATAAAAATACCTCAGTGTAAGATGAGACGGAGAATAAACCCTGAAGTGTAGATGAAAAGAGGAATAAAACCTCAAGTGATAGATGAAGACGGAGAAAAACCTCAGTGTAAAGTTGGGAAAGGAGGTGAGAATAAACTAAGTGTAAGATGAAGAAGGGAAAGGAGAATAAAATCTCAAGTGTAAGGATGAAGACGGAGAATAAAACCTCAGAGTAAGATGAAGAAGGAGAATAAAACCTCAAAGTGAAAGATGAAGACGGGAATAAAACCTCAAGTGTATAAGATGAAGACGGAGAATAAAACCTCAGGTGTAAGATGCAGACGGAGAATATAAACCTCATAGTGTAAGATGAAGACGGAGAATAAAACCTCAAGTGTTAAGATGAAGACGGAGAATAAAAAACCTCAGTGTAAGATGAAGAAGGAGAATAAAAACTCAAGTGTATAGATGAAGAAGGACGAATAAACTCAAGTGTCAGATGAAGACGGAGAATAAACCTCAAGTGATGATGAAGAGGGAATAAAACCTCAAGTGTAAGATGAAGAAGGAGAATAAAACCTCAAGTGTAAGATGAAGAAGGAGAATAAAACCTCAAGTGTAAGATGAAGAAGGAGAATAAAACCTCAAGTGTAAGATGAAGAAGGAGAATAAAACCTCAAGTGTAAGATGAAGAAGGAGAATAAAACCTCAAGTGTAAGATGAAGGAGATAAAACCTAAAGTGTAAGATGAAGAAGGAGAATAACCTCAAGTGTTAAGATGAAGAAGGAGAATAAAACCTCAAGTGTAAGATGAAGACGGAGAATAAAACCTCAAGTGTAAGATGAAGAAGGAGAATAAAACCTCAAGTGTAAGATGAAGACGGAGAATAAAAACTCAAGGTGTCAAGATGAAGAAGGGAGAATAAAACCTCAAGTGTTAAGATGAAGACGGAGAATAAAACTCAAGTGTAGATGAAGACGGAGAAATAAAACCTCAAGTGTAGATGAAGACGGGAGAATAAAACTCAAGTTGTAAGATGAAGAAGGTGAATAAAACCTCAAGTGTATAGATGGAGAAGGAGAATAAAACCTCAAGTTGTATGTTGAAGAAGAGAGATAAAAACCTCAGTGTAAGATGAAGACGGGAGAATAAAACCTCATGTTGTATGATGAAAGAAGAGAGAATAAAACCTCAAGTGTAAGATGAAGAAGGAGAATAAAACCTCAAGTGTAAGATGAAGAAGGAGAATAAAACCTCAAGTGTAAGATGAAGAAGGAGTAAAACTCAAGTGTAAGATGGAAGAAGGAGAATAAAACTCAAGTGTAAGATGAAGGAAGAGAAAAAACCTCAAGTGGTAAGATAAGAAGGATGAATAAAACCTCAAGTGTAAGATGAAGAAGGAGAATAAAACCTCAAGTGTAAGATGAAGACGGAGAATAAAAACCTCAGTGTAATGAAGACGGAGAATAAAACCTTCAAGTGTAAGATGAAGACGAGGAAAATAAAACCTCAATTGTAAGAATGAAGAAGGAGAATAAAACCCTCAAGTGTATTAGAATGAAGAGGAGAATAAACCTCAAGTGTAAGATGAAGGAAGGAGAATTAAAACCTCAAGTGTATAAGTGAGAGGTAGAATAAAACCTCAAGTGTAAGAAGAAGAAAGGAGATAAAACCTCAAGTGTAGATGAAGACGGAGAATAAAACCTCAGTGGTATATGAAAGAAGGAGAATAAAACCTTCAGTGTAAGAATGAAAGGAAGGAGGAAT
Source organism: Cherax quadricarinatus (assembly GCF_026875155.1). Classification (NCBI taxonomy): domain Eukaryota; kingdom Metazoa; phylum Arthropoda; class Malacostraca; order Decapoda; family Parastacidae; genus Cherax; species Cherax quadricarinatus. The sequence continues at coordinate 43,622,474 of NC_069399.1, read as the reverse complement.
AAATCCTCAAGTGTAGATCGAAGAAAGGAGAATTAAAAACCTCAAGTGTAAGGTATGAAGACGGAGAATAAAACCTCAATTGTAAGATGAAGACGGAGAATAAAACCTCAAGTGTAAGATGAAGAAGGAGAATAAAAACCTCAAGTGTATGATGAAGAATGAGAATAAAACCTCAAGTTGTAAGATTAGACGGAGAATACCCCCCCCCCCTCCCGTGTTAAGATGAAGAAGGAGAATAAAACTCAGAGTAAGATGAAGACGGAGAATAAAACCTCAAGTGTAAGATGAAGACGGAGAATAAAACCTCAAGTGTAAGATGAAGACGGAGAATAAAACCTCAAGTGTAAGATGAAGAAGGAGAATAAAACCTCAAGTGTAAGATGAAGAAGGAGAATAAAAAACCTCAAGTGTAATGATGAAGAAGGAGAATTAAAACCTCAAGGGAGAAGATGAAGACGGAGAATAAACCTCAAGTGTAAGATGAAAAGACGGAGAATTAAAAAAAACCTCAATTGTAAGATGAAGAAGGAGAATAAAACCTCAAGTGTAAGATGAAGAAGGAGAATAAAACCTCAAGTGTAAGATGAAGACGGAGAATAAAACCTCAAGTGTTAAGATTGAAGAGGAGAATTAAAACCTCAAGTGTAAGTGAAGAAGGAGAATAAAACCTCAGTGTAAGATGGAAAGAAGGAGAATAAAACCTCAAGTGTAAGATGAAGAAGGAGAATAAAACCTCAAGTGTAAGATGAAGAAGGAGAATAAAACCTCAAGTGTAAGATGAAGAAGGAGAATAAAACCTCAAGTGTAAGATGAAGAAGAGATAAAACTCAAGTGTTAAGATGAAGAAGGAGAATAAAACTCAAGTGTAAGATGAAGAAGGGAATAAAACCTCAAGTGTAAGATGAAAGAAGAAGGAGAATAAAACCTACAAGTGTAAGATGGAAGAAGGAGATAAAACCTCAAGTGTAAGATGAAGAAGGAGAATAAAACCTCAAGTGTAAGATGAAGAAGGAGAATAAAACCTCAAGTGTAAGATGAAGACGGAGAATAAAACCTCAAGTGTAAGATGAAGGAGAATAAAACCTCAAGTGTAAGATGAAGACGGAGAATAAAACCTCAAGTGTAAGATGAAGAAGGAGAATAAAACCTCAGGTAAGATGAAGTGGAAGAATAAAACCTCAAGTGTAAGATGAAGACGGAGAATAAAAACCTCAAGTTGTTAAGTTGAAAGACGGAGAATAAAACCTCAAGGTAAGATGATGGAGAATAAAAAGCTCAAGTGTTAAGATGAAGACGGAGAATAAACTCAAGGGTAAGATAAGATGAAGAGGGAGAATAAAACCTCAAGTGTAAGATGAAGAAGGAGAATAAAACCTCAAGTGTAAGATGAAGAAGGAGAATAAAACCTCAAGTGTAAGATGAAGACGGAGAATAAAACCTCAAGTGTAAGATGAAGAAGGAGAATAAAACCTCAAGTGTAAGATGAAGAAGGAGAATAAAACCTCAAGTGTAAGATGAAGAAGGAGACTAAACCTCAAGTGTAAGATGAATGAAGAGGGGGAATAAAACTCAAAGTGTTAAGATGAAGGAGATAAAACCTAAGTTGAAGATGAAAAAGGAAATAAACCTCAAGTGTA
>NC_069399.1:43576746-43620337 GCF_026875155.1 Cherax quadricarinatus | reverse complement strand
TGACATTATAGTATGCAGTCAGGGGAGAAGATTATCGGGAGAAAAAAGTGGTGGAACACCTAGAAAGGAATGATTTTATCAGGACAACCAGCCGGAGTTCTATCAAGGGGGACCCCACTAAAAAAAGAGAGAGGGGGGGGGTAACTGCGTTTTTTTGGGACTGAAGTAGGCTTTTGACCAGTCATTTTGACTTTGCAATGGTCCAAGTGGGACCGAAACTCGGTAAGTTCTCTCTTTTATGTGCGGTTTTTTTGGTATTGTGTACACAGTTTCAATAAGAGTTAAAGTGCAAAACTGGAGGACCGGCAGATATAACGGGGGAAGGCTGAAAGGGTAGAGAAACCTACGGGAAATATCGAAAGTCAAGTACGGAGAGGTTCAGAGTGGGCGCCGTTGCAAAAAGAAATTTTTTTAAAAACTTCAAAAATGGGGCCTGTTACCATTTATCTCTTATGCAACAAGTTTTTTTGGACCCGATTTAAAGGGTTTTTAGAGTCCAGGGGAAAAATTTCACGGGAAACTCCATGAATAATATTCAAATTTTTTAAAAGTTTTAAATAAAATACTTTTTCTTCTCTTTGTATTAATTTAATTTAAAATATTTTACAAAAAATTTACCTAACATTTGTTAAAAATCATGGAAATGTCATATAAATAAGAAGTTTAATTATTCTTCTTACCTAAGTCCTCTTTAAATTTACGTCTTTTTTCTTAACAAATGTAGACTCAAAATAAAAGGTACAAGATTTACAAGACCTTGAATCGGGCCGTAAAGTATTAGGGATTATGAACTGACCAAAATATAAATATCAAAGAGTCTTTCAAAGAATGAGGAACAAAGTGATCGCTCTAAGCCTTCTCAAAACCATTCAACTGTACACCGTAAGAGCCAATTACGATCAGTTTCGGGCTAGAGCGGGAGCAGACTGACTCTTGCCATCTGTTGACGTGTGCGGGTTTTATCAGTGAGCCACGCAGCCAGCCGGACATAAAAAATTTGAACAATTCACCGGATGGCAGACTTAAACTCTATAAAAACAAAAAATCCTACCTAACCTAATAGTAAAATAATATGATAATTAAAAAAATATGATAATAACGATAATAGTGAAATAACAAACAAAGGATAATAAAATGTGATAATACCAGGGTATTTTTCAAAATTTTAACAATAAAAATTTAAAACGCCAAAAGTCTTATTTTAGCTATAAAGGGGGACTTTCGCGCAAAATTTAAGTGGAACATTTTCCTTACAACAGTTAAATAACACAGGATGCCCAAATTTCGAAGTATAACCCCCCCCCCCCCCGACGCAATGGGTGCAGTAGGGGTTTGCAAGCGTGCTTGGAAACTCCTTTACAGTAAGCGTCCCGGGTAAATAAGGCATTTTATGAGGGAAGAATGGAAAAGAAAAAACTCGATCAGCATTTTTTTTCCCAGAGGATGGTTTTTGGAACAAGGGCCCCGAAGAACATCTGGAAGGCTTCCATCCAATTCGAGAATGGGGCTCGGACAAACTTCAGGGTCATCCATGTGACTTAATATTTCGCCCCATCAACGAAAGGGCTTTCATATCAATAAAAAAAAAAATCATTAACAAAAATATATAATATACATTAAATTAGGCCAAGGGTACTCATTTCTTAATTTTACATTTTAAGGTTACTTTTTTTTTTTTTGGGGGGGCGAGAAAGAACATCACAATATGTTAAGGATATTTAAAGTGTTGAATACAATCAAAAAGGTTGGCCCTCAGACCCACCTGGGGTTTCGGGTGTTTTTTGATTCTAGAATTATTAAATTAAAGGGTTTGACGAAAATCCCATAATTTTAGGGGGGGAATTTCCCCAAAAAAATTAAAAAAAATGTTCCAAAATATTACTAGGGCAAGGCTTTTTTCTCTCAGTGGCGTAATTTTTTTGGTATTTTTTTAACTTTGAAGAAAAATAAGATATAGGAGCAAAATACCCGAGAGGGGGGATTTCAAAATAACACCCCCCCCAGCAAAACCGCTGGCATCGATTGTAAATGGAATGTTAAAAAGTCAGGACTTTTTCAATAGGGTGACAAAGAAAGGCAACCGCTTCAAACCGATTAAAAGCTTTTCCCAAAAATCTTTCGCCACAAAATTTCATCTTATACGGTTAACTCGAAAGTGGAGATGCAACCTGAGAAAAATTAGGCAAAAAACGCGAAAATAACCAGTCTTTCCCAAAGGAACCTCTGTATAGATTTTACTTGGGGGATAGGAAACTGGAAAGGCTCTAATTTTTACATCAACGGCGTACCTCACCTTGACCTTAAAAAAACCCGAGGTATTTAATCTTGGTTGCCAAAAAGACACTTGGCTAATTTATGGTGAAGTTGTATTTTTCTAACTTCTTAAAAAGGTTCCGGGCGAATTAAATGTTGCCCCCCTCCTTGCTATATATAACAAGATCATCTAGATATGCTCCACTCCTTTCCCAAAAATAGGTCGCAGGTTCACAGGGCCTGAAAGTGAGGCCGCGTTACACAACCCCCGAAGGCATAACACATAATTGAAAAACCGCCTTTAAAAATGCGGATATTTTGGCCGCGGGGTAAGGGGCACTTGTAATAGCCCCTTAAAAAACCAGGCGGGGGGACATAGGCGGCTCCTGAACTTGTCTTAGTCATCAATACGGGTATGGGAAAACCCTTTGGGTTTACCGTGGAGTTTAAACCCTTTACGATAATCAGTGCACATTCTAGAATTTCCAAACGGGTTGGGAACTAATTACAGGGCGGGCCCACGGATTTTTCTCCGTTCTATGATCCAGGGGACAACAAAAATTTATTTCTTTGTTTAATGTTTCTTGTTTGAGGGACTTGCCCTAAAAGGGGGACTGTTTGAAAGGCTTTGCTCCTTGTAATCTTGTCGTAATTCCCAAGTCCAACACCTGGGACGTCACGAATAAAACCTCATAACGTAATATCAAGTCTTTGATATCTTTTGCTTTCTTTAAATAAAGGGTCCTAAAAAAGGGTATCAAGAGTTTGCAATGCCCTCTAATTTTTAAACGTATTTCACCATTTGGTGTGTGCACACCAGTTTGGAACCCGCCCCTGGCCAGCGCGTTGGGAAAATTAAAAAGTGAAAAGGTTTTTGCGCGCCACTGTTCCCGGAGCTATGGGGCAGCCCCTACGAAAAAGGTTAAGGAAATCGACCTGACAACAATAAGGACAGGAGAGAGGGGGGGGGGAACATGAAAAATAACATAAAAACTAAAGGGGAATTGACAAGGTGGACAGGGACAGGGACAGATGTTCCCGAATGAGACACGAAAAAAAGGGGTCACAATTAGATTTTGAAGATTAAAAAGAGCCCAAGGGATGTTTGGAAGTATTTCTTCAGTCAATAGTTGTCAGGAATTGAATATCGGGAAAGGGTCGAATGGAGACGGGATCCAGCATATTTTAAAAAGGGTACGCAAAGTCAGGACAGGGAGAAGTGGACCATGAGTGACCATGAAGAGGCGAGGCCGGGTTGTTCGACCCTTGAAACCCAAAATTATTGGGTTTGGAACCCACCCTGGTCAAGACGTCAATAAATTAGAGAAAAATGCAAAGATTTGCAACAAGATAGCCCGGGAGCAAAGGGGGAATGTACTACGAAGAAAGGTTTAAGGGAAAAAACGACCTAGACACTGGAGGACAGGGGGGTTTGGGGGAGAGACAGCTAAAGTCATATAAAATACTGAGGGGAATTGACCGGTGGACAGAAAAGGGTTTTCCATAGAGGGGACAAGAAAAAAAGTTCACAATTGGAAAATTGAAACTCGATGAATCATAGGATGTTAGGAAGTATTTTTTCGTTAAGTTGTCGGGAAAGAGGAACAGTCGGGAAAGGTGTAGTGGGGGCAGGAACCATACTTTTTACAACAGGTTTAATAAAGCACAAGGATCGGGGAGAGAGAGTATGATCAGTGAAGAGGGGGGCCCCCTAAACCAAAATAAGTGAGTAACATACCACCGGGAGCTGTGACTCGACCCCTGAAACCGCAATTATGAGTACACACCACACACACAAAACACTGACCTTATCTGAAAATACTCTCTCCTTCTTGTGGCTTTGTATAACCACTTTGCCAAATCCACTTTTCTCAAAAAATTTGCATATCCAGTTTCTTCATTTCCACTTGCTAAATCCATTTGTCAGGTTCACTTCAGAACCCCCGTATGGGACAGCCTCACCCTTTAGAGTGCTATGTTTATCCCCGTTCACTTTACTCACCTGAAAGATAATTTTATTGGGGTGATATCGTTAGTGGACGTTGCCACTACCCCCTTATATCTTTTAATTTGTGATCATTTTTCCCCCGCTCACGATCCTAAAACTGTCTTCTTTCTTCGAAACTAAAAGGTCTCATATACTCCATACGGGGTCATATCCGTCTTTCATACCCCCGAACTATCCTGCACCCCAATACTGGGCTGGCACCCCATTACTGGGCTTTCATACCCCAGAGGTCCGCACCCCCGTAAGGGCCCGGGACCCCCTTTCTGGTTTTTCATAACCCATACTAGTCCCGCCCCCCCTTTTACTCGGCGCCCCAGTACTGGTCTTTCAACTCAAAATACTGGTTTCTTACTCCCCATATGGTCTGGGCACCCAAGTACGGCCTCAAACCCAGTACTGGTCTTTTCGCCCCCGTACTGGTCTTTCTACCCCCTACGGGGCTTGCACCCCCGTACTGTCAGGCACCCAAATACAGGGCTTTACATACCCCAGTATGGTCTTGCACCCAGACTGGGCTGCACCCCCGCACTGGGGCTTTCATACCCGTACTGGTCTCGTACCCCAGTACTGGTCTTTTACCCCGTCTGGTCGGGACCCCACGGCACCCCAGTACTGGTCTGGGACTCAGTACGGTTGGCACTTCAATATGGTCTGGGACCCAGTAATTCTGGCACCTCATCTGGGCGGCACCAAGTACTGGTCTCTCATACCCAGTATGGTCTTGCGCCCCAACTGGCTTTTAACCCCAGTACTGGTCTTGCACCCCCGTCTGGGCGGGCCCCAAATACAGGTTTTACATACCCCAGTACTGGTCTTGCACCCCCCGTACTGGGCTGGCCCCAAGCACTGGGCTTTCTACCTGTATGGTCTCGTACCCCCCGACTGGGGCTTGTACCCCAGTTGGTTGGCACTCCCTACTGGTCTGGCACCCCAGTACGGGCTGGCACCTCAGTACGGGCTGGCACCCCGTACTGGTTTGGACCCCCAGACTACTGGCACCCAAAACTGTTCTGGCACCCCCGTACTGGTGCACCTCAGACAGTCTGGGGTCCAGTACTGGGCTGGGACCCCAGTATTGGTCGGCACCCCAGTACTGGGCTGGCACCCCCCGTACTGGCCTGGCACTCATATATCTGGCCTCCGTCTATTGGCCCCCCGGTACGGTGGGGACCCCAGTACTGGTCTTTTACCCCGTATGGTCTGGGAACCCCAGTACTGGTCTTTCAACCCTGTACTGGTCTGGCACCCCAACTGGCTGGCACCCCAGAACTGTTGGCCCCCAGACTGGTCTGGGACCCCCGTAGGTTTTTCACCCCATACTGGTCTGGCACCCCAAAAGGTCTGGCACCCCAGTACTGGTCTGGGACCCCGGGGGCTGGTCGGCACCCCAGACTGGTTGGGACCCCGGTACGGGCTGGCACCCCAGACTGGGTTTGGGAAACCCCCTACTGGTCTGGGCCCCCCCCAGTATGGTTGGCACCCCCGACTGGCTGGCAAACCCCCAGAACGGTCTGGCACCCCCAGTATGGTCTGGGACCCCATAAATGGGCTGGCACCCCAGTACTGGCTGGCACCCCAGACTGGTCGGGACCCCCTACTGGGCTTTGGGACCCCATAATGGGGCCCGGGACCCCGGTACTGGTCTGGCACCCCGTCTGGTCTCACCCCGGTACTGTCTGGCACCCCCTACTGGTCTGGCACCCCAGTATGGGCGGGACCCCAGTACTGGGCTGGCACCCCAGTTGGTCTGGCACCCCAGTACTGGTCTGGATCCATACTGGTCGGGACCCCAGTACGGTCTGGCACCCCAGTTGGGCTGGGATCATGGACAGTGTCTCGTTGATGGTGAAAATCTGTTAATTCAGGGTTATTTTTCCCTGTCATGGGTGGGACCTTCTGTTTTTCTTGCCCGGGGTTTCACTCGGTTTTGGCTTTCCCCCTTAAAAAATTAACAATAATAATAAAATAAAATAAAAAATAAAATAAAAATTATTATTTTAAAAATAATAATATTTAAAAAATAAATAATATTAATAATAAAAAATAATTAATAATAAAAAAAAATAAAAAATTGACACTGGTTTAGGGAGTGTTTAATATTTCATTCAAAGTTAATATCGCTGACTCCATTTCTCCTTTTGATAGTGTTATATTATCCACTTGGAAAATCCTGGGCACTCCGTTAAGTTTTTTCCAAAAATCTGATTTGATGACCGTGTCAAAGGTTTCCTGGTGCCCTAATGTGAAGTCTATCCCCACTCTCCTCTCCTCCGTGAATCCAATCCTCCTTTCACAGAATTTTTAAAAAATTTTCTTTCCTGAATCTTTTAATTACATTAAAAATCTATAATTTATGATGTAAAAATTTTTTTTTGCAGATGTCTTCCCCGTATATATAAATTTGATGTGTATTGTTTATGCCTGTGTGTTTTGTTATTTATTTTTAAGTTGTATTTTTCTAGATTATTTGACTATTACAATTTTACTGTTTTTTTTTTTTGTGGGGGTTCAACCCCTAATTCCTGTATGACAAGTTTATTGTTCCCCATTAAACTGCAAAACCCAAATTTTGTTATTTTACAAACCCTACGGGAAAATTTTACCTTACGTAAGCTGAATATGTAATCTGTCTATTGTCCCCAACATGTCATTGCAAAACGTCTCTTCCATTGCTCCTTACAATGTCAGCTGAAAAAACTCCTTGTATCACAACACTATCAGCTCAAAACCGCCTTTGTCCATGTGCCACCACACTACAGCTGCCACAAACCGCACTCTGCTCATTGTTCCCCCCACGTCAGCTGTGACATCGATTCCCATCCTTGTTTGACCACACGTCACGCAAACAACCTCGCAATTTCCCCAACACGTCAGCTTTTTGCCCCACTTTGTTCAATGTTCCCAAAAACTGTCAGCTGTAAAACCACACCTGTCCAATGTTACACAAATCGTCAGCTGTTACACCACAATGCCAATGTTCTACGCCGTCAGCTGCAAAACCACACACTGTCCCAAAGTCTAAAAACACTGCAGCTGCAAAAAACACTCTGTCCAATGTCCACAACAGTCATGTGACACCCCCTTTGTTCAATGTTCTACAACACTGTCAGCTGCAGACCACACTCTGTCCAATTTCCACAACACTGTCACTGCAACACCACACTCTGTCCAATGTTCCACAACACTTCAGCTGCAACACCACACAAATGTCCCCTGCTCTACAAAACTGTCAGCTGCAAAAACAACACTCTGTCCAAAGTTCCCCAACACTGTCAGCTGCAGCACCCCACTCTTCCAAAAGTTCCACAACATGTCAGCTGCAACACCACACTGTCCAATGCTCTACAACACGTCAGCTGCAACCAAAAACTTGTCCAAAGTTCCCAACCTGTCACTCAGCCCCCCCTGTCCCAAAGTTCCACAACACGTCAGCTCAACACCACACACTTCCAATGCCTACAACACTTCGCTGCCCACAAACCACGTCCCAAAGCTCTACAACAGTCAAACCGCAACACAACACACTTCCAATTCACAAAACTGTCAGCGTGAACCCACATGACCATGCACACAACCTGTCACGTGACACCACCTAGTCCAGTGTCCACAACACTGCACTGTGACACCCACTTTTCCCCGTGCACCCCAAAAGTCAGCTGTGACACCAACTATGTCCCGGGAACCCCAAAAATGTCACTGTGCACCCCCTATGTCCAGGCCCCCCAACAGCGCTGTGACACCACAATTCAACAAAATTCCTCAAACACAACTTTAAACCAATAGTTGACTTTTCATCCACTAACTCCTTTTTCTTCTTATTGTCGCTTTTTTTATTTTTTCTTCCCGCCATACATTGCACCACACCTTCCACTTCACTTGGTTCAGACATAACTATTGTGCCAAGAATCTTATATATATATATATATATATATATATATATATATATATATATATATATATATATATATATATATATATATTATATTTATATATATATATATATATATATATATATATATATATATATATATATATATATATATATATATAATATATATATATATATATATATATATATATAATTTCCTCTATTCATGTCTAATGAAATAATCTTCATATAACTCAAAATGTAATATATCATTGTGTATCGTAAGTTCGTATTTAAGTTCCGCTCATCCTAGTTAGTTACGACTAGACAATTACAATTTTCTGTTTTATGTGATTTTGTTTGTTTGTTTGTTCTTTGTCTGTGTGTGTGTGTGTGCGTGTGTGTGTGTGTGTGTGTGTGTGTGTGTGTGTGTGTGTGTGTGTGTGTGTGTGTGTAGTATGTGTGTACTCACCTAGTTGAGGTTGCGGGGGTCGAGTCCGAGCTCCTGGCCCCGCCTCTTCACTGATCGCTACTAGGTCACTCTCCCTGAGCCGTGAGCTTTATCATACCTCTGCTTAAAGCTATGTATGGATCCTGCCTCCACTACATCGCTTCCCAAACTATTCCACTTCCTGACTACTCTGTGGCTGAAGAAATACTTCCTAACATCCCTGTGATTCATCTGTATCTTCAGCTTCCAACTGTGTCCCCTTGTTACTGTGTCCAATCTCTGGAACATCCTGTCTTTGTCCACCATGTCAATTCCTCTCAGTATTTTGTATGTCGTTATCATGTCTCCCCTATCTCTCCTGTCCTCCAGTGTCGTCAGGTTGATTTCCCTTAACCTCTCCTCGTAGGACATACCTCTTAGCTCTGGGTCTAGTCTTGTTGCAAACCTTTGCACTTTCTCTAGTTTCTTCACGTGCTTGGCTAGGTGTGGGTTCCAAACTGGTGCCTCATACTCCAATATGGGCCTAACGTACACGGTGTACAGGGTCCTGAATGATTCCTTATTAAGATGTCGGAATGCTGTTCTGAGGTGTGTGTGTGTGTGTGTACTCACCTATTTGTACTCACCTATTTGTGGTTGCAGGGGTCGAGTCTTAGCTCCTGGCCCCGCCTCTTCACCGGTTGCTACTGGGCCCTCTCTCTCCCCGCTCCATGAGCTTTATCAAACCTCGTCTTAAAACTGTGTATGGTTCCTGCCTCCACTACGTCATTTTCTAGGCTATTCCACTGCCTTACAACTCTATGACTGAAGAAATACTTCCTACTATCTCTCTGACTCATTTGTGTCTTCAACTTCCAATTGTGGCCTCTTGTTTCTGTGTCCCCTCCCTGGAACATCCTGTCTTTGTCCACCTTGTCTATTCCACGCAGTATTTTATATGTCGTTATCATGTCTCCCCTGACCCTCCTGTCCTCCAGTGTCGTCAGGCCGATTTCCCTTAATTTTTTCTTCATAGGACTTCCCCTTCTCTGAAAAAGCTTTCGAAAAACCTTTGTATTTTCCTTATTTCTTACGTGCTTTTATAAAGTGCGGGTTCCAAAAACGGGTGCTGCATACTCCAGTAGGGGCCTGGCATACAGGGTGTAACGTGTCTTGAAATTCCTTAAAAGGTATCGGAATGCTGTTCTAGGTTTGCCAGGCGCCCATATCTGCAGCAGTTTTTGTTTGATTGTGCTTCCGGAACATGCTCGGTGTTATACCCCCCCAAGATCTTTCCCTTAGTGGGGTTTGCAGCCCTTTGGCCCACCTCCCTTTACTTTCTGTGGTTTTCGGGCCCCTTCCCCTATCCTCATGACTTGCTTTTGGCAGGTTTAAAATTTCGAAAAAGCCATTTGCGGACAAGGTGTCCAGTCGCCCGGGTCTCTTGAAGTCCCCCGGGTCCTCTCAGATTTAATTCCCCATTAACTTACATCATCTGCAAACGGGGACACTTCTAGTCAAAAACCCTTCCATCATGTCGTTCACAAAAACCAAAAATAGCAGGGTCCTAGGACCGCCCCCTGTGGGACCCCGCTCGTCACAGGTGCCCACTGTGATCACTTTACTACCATGATCGTTGTTTCCTCCCTGTCAGGTATTCTCTGATCCATTCAGTGCCCTTCCTGTTATATGCGCCTGATGCTCTAGCTTCTGCCTAATCTCTTGTGAAAACTGTGAAAAAGGGCCTTCTTGCGTCCAAGAAGATGCAATCAACCCCCCCCCTCTCTCGTGTTTTACTTCTGTTTTTTTTTAATCAAAAACCCCAAAGGTTTGTGACACGGGATTTCCCTTTCCCGTGAATCCGTGCGGGTTTTTGGATTAACTCTTTTTCCGTTCCGGGTGTCCCCACTCTCCTCCTGAAAATCTTCTCCATAATTTTGCATACTTACACGTCAATGACACAGGTCTATATTTTTAGTGCCTTTTTCTTTTCCCCTTTTTTAAAAATGGGAATACATTTGCTGTCTTCCTCCCTGGGTAGTTGCCCTTTTTCCAGGACGGTTGAAGATTGTGGTAAGTGCCGCAACAAAAATCTGCTCCCTCTCTAAGGACCCCGGGGGAGATGTTGTCCGGCCCCATTCCCTTGGGTCGAGTCCCTTAGCAGTTTCTTCACCTCCCCCCCTCATCTGTATGTATGTCGTCCAACACTTGTTGGTGTTTCCTTGTGGTGCCCCCATCTGGTCTGTCCCCCCAAGCCTTCCTTCTCTCTGTAAATTTTCCTTTAAATCTCTGTTGACCCCTCCATCCCTCTTGATCTTTTCTTGTGATTTCCACCTTCTTTCCTCCCTTTATAAAACCCGGGGTCCTTGACGTTGTTTTCCCCCAAATGTGGCATACAGCAGTTTCGGGTCTGATTTGACTTTCGATGCTATGCGTTTTCAACTGTCGCTGGGCCTCCCTCCTTATCTGGCTACTCTTTTCTGCCTTTTCTAAAATCTCCTTTTTTTCCTGGTCCTATGCCTCCGTATTTTTTCCATTCTCTTTGCACTCATTTTTCCCCCCCTACCCCTTGGGGTAAACCAAGGACTCGTTTCCGTCTCCTTTTATTTCTGTTTCCCTGGAAAAAACTTTCCTCTGCCCCCTTCACTTTTTTGCCAATTCCATCATTCTTTTTATGACCCTAATTTCTCTGTCCCACTAAACCTCCTGCAGGAGTTTCCTACCTGTGTGCCCCCCCCCTTTTATAGTTTGGCCTGCCCCCTTCAGTTTTGTACCTTTCTCCATTTGAACTCACTATATAGTCAAAATTCAGAACCTCGTGATCCTACCCCAAAGGGGGCCTCTCGAATGATGTCCTCAATGTCGAACTGCTCAGGGTGAACACAAATCCAGTCTTGCTGCCCCATCCCCCCTCTCTCTCTGGTTTTGGCCCCCTGACATGTTGATGCATGGGGTTTTTCAAGTACCACATCCATCACGGGCTCTAAAAGTTTGGGGAACCCCCATGGGGCTCCAGGTTTTCCCAGCGTCTCCCTGGGGTTTGAAACGCCATTACCAGTAACTTTGCCTGCTCGAGTGAGCTTTTCTTGTCACCTCAGCCAGAGGCCACCATCCCCCTGTTTTTTTCTTCGTACCCCTTTTTTCTTGGCCTCCTGCAGTTCTGGGGGTGGGTTATACATCCTCCAATGACTACTTTATTTTCTCTGGCTGAATTGTATTACAAGTAGTCTCTTTCTCCAATCTGTCCATGCCTTCCATTTCCTCAAATCCCCATGGGTTTTTTTATGAGCATTTGCAACCCCCCCTCCCCCTCTACTCCTTCTATTTTTCCTCGGGATCTGAATCCCGTTGGGAAGATTGTGTCTGTTATTGTCTCAGCGATTTTTGTTTCTGTGAGCTAGAGCGGGGTTTTTCACTGTTTTCTTTCTTTCCCACTCTCATGTTTTTTCGTTATTCCCATCCGCTTTTGTGTACCAAATTTTCAGTTTCTTTTCATCATTGTGGCATGCAAAAATTTTGGGTTTTGGGAAGGGACCCTGGGGGGGCCTATATGGGGGGTGTGGGTAGGTAGGGTTTGTGATGATGGGGGTGGGGGCAGAATGCCCCTAAGGGACAGCTGTTGGGGGGAGGTTTGTGATAGGGGGTTGGGGGCAGAGGGGAAAAGTGATGGGTTGTAGATAGGGCTCAGTTGCGTTGGGAATGCGCGGATGGAGTCTTTTGGTGGGAGATTCTGTGGGGTGTGTTTGCCCTTCCTCCCGGTTGGGTCCGCCATCTTCGTCATTGCCTCTCGTTCCTCCTTTCATCTCGTTTCCCCCTTTCAGTGTAGTCCTTTCTTCTTGTGTTCTGTCCCCAGTCGAGGTATACTCCTGGTGCCCCTGTTTGTCCCTCCGTCTTTTCTTTCTCTTTTAGAACCTGGTTCGAAATGTTCTTCCTTTAAAATTACTTTGAAAGGGGCCCTATCCCTTCCACTCGAAACCCCCATTCTCTGAAAATTTGTCACCTGGGTCATATTGCCCTCACCTATTTGTTTTCATGATGCCTTCAATCATTTTTTTTTTCCTCCCGTGGTGTGAAACCCCCTATTTTTACTCACCTATTTTTGGTTTTGGGGGGCGATCCAGCTCCCGGCCCCGCCTCTTCACCGGTTTCTACAGGCCCTCTCTCTCCCCCCGCTCCCTGGCTTTATCAAACCTCGCTTAAAACTGTTATTTTCCTGCCCCCACTACTTCATTTTCTAGGTATTCCACTGCCTTTCAACTCTATGATGAAGAAATACTTCCACTATCCTCCGACCATTTTTGTCTTCAACTTCCAATTGTGGCCTCTTTTTCTGTGTCCCCCCCTGGAACATCCCGTCTTTGCCACCTTGTCATTCCACCTATTTTATATTCGTTATCATTTCTCCCCGACCCCCTTTTTCCAGGGCGCAGGGCCCATTTCCCTTAATTTTTCTTCAAGGACATTCCCCCTTTGTCTGGAACTAACCTTGTCGCAAAACCTTTGTACTTTCTCTAGTTTTTTGACGTGCTTTATCAAATGCGGGTTTCCAAACAGGGGCGCATACTCCCGTTGGGCCCGACATACACGTGTACAGTGTCTTGAATGATTCCTTTCTAAGGTATCGAAAAGCTGTTTCCCGGTTTGCCAGGCGCCCATATCCCGCAGCAGTTATCTATTGATGTGTGCTTCCGGGGACATGTCGGTGTTTTAATGCCGGGGAAAAAATTCCCCCCCCCCTACCCAAAAATACCACCCTCCGATAAATTTTCTTTGCAAATATACGGGGCTAAAGCCCCCAACAAACAACAAAATTCCTTTCATCCCTGGACGTTGCAGAGGGAAAGGCAATGTTCGCGGCTTTCACTGAACCCACATAAAGGATCACTTGGACAACGAAATATGGGTCCCAGGTTACAACCCATACAGATTGACAGAGTGAACAGGCAAAAGGGGGGGGGGGGTTGGCCTTAATTTCAAACCTTGTTTTCACAGAACTGCTAAAAGCCCAAATGAGAGTGGGAAATTTTGCAGTAAAGGTCGAAACCAAAACCATCATTGTGTAGTCTACAACCCCCCGGATGCAACATCCCAGCAATTCCAGGAACAGCTGTTAAAAATTGACCATGCGGAAAACCTTCCAGCTCCTGCCCCAACATCTTTCTCCTGGGGGATTTCAACTTAAGGCCCTAAAAAGGAGGGAAAAAAGCAAAAATATTGTTGCAGTAATAACACCAGGAGGGCTCTGATGAAAATCACACTCACGCGAGCTTTTAATCCTGCACAAAATTCAATTTTAAAACCCGAAATAATAGAGCCTACTAGACTGGGAAAAACTAGACCTATCTTCACAACAATGATGATTGATAAAAATATCACCATATCAAAAACAATATACTAATACAACAAATTGGGTTCAGTTTATGTATGCGCGGAGCCCCAGACCCACAAAGGGATTAGCACGAGGGGGCATTAACCCAAAATTTAACTTCAAAACAAAAACATAAAGGGACCAAGTAAACCAAGTCCTAACCATATAACTGGGGAAAATATACTAAGCAACACAACCCCAACTTATCCTAAACAGATTAAATCGGGAGCACTCGATGTATCACAAGGCTTTTTCCTCTAAAAAAAAGGAGGAGTAATGTAAAACAAAAGGACAGCGCTCCCTTTTCAGGGGACGGAAAAAAAAACAAGCGGGTTTAAAAAAGGTCAATTATCGAAATGCGTAGGGAGACACTGGTCAGAGAATAGCAAGCATCGAACTTAAACAAAAGAAAACCTTTAGGAGTCGGAATCGCGGGAAGAACTAAAAGCCATAAATGAAATCGAAAAAAAACCCAAAGTATTTTCTTTTTCCCATGCCAAATCAAAAACGAGAACAACGCCAGTTTTTGGGCCCCCATTAAAAAAATGGGTCCCACACGATGACAAAAGGGAAAAGAGTGAGCTACTCAAGTCCCAAAATGACTCAGTTTTTTTGCAAGCCCTAACCCGATGAGAGTCGAAGATCAAAAATGAATTTTTTTTTGAGAGGCCACAAAATTTATTTAAAACCAACCTACCGATGTTATCCTGCGCCAAAAAACTTCGAACAGGCGAAAATGACATCCCCCGCACTCTGCCCCAGGCCCGACTCAGGAACCTTTTGTTCATCAAAAACTGCAAGAAGCCCCTATCCGAGCCTTTTCCACCCATGGGGAGGGAGCATGGGGCCGGGGTCGTCCCACAGTTACTAAAAAAACAGCATAGCCCCACTCCACAAAAGGGGGGGGTAAAACAACACAAAGAACTACAGACCAATACACTAAATCCCATATCATAAAAAAACTTTGAAAGGGTCCTAAAAGCAAGATCACCACGCATTAGAAACCCCTCATTACAAACCCAGGGCAACATGGGTTTAAAAACAGGTCGCCCCTGTCTGTCTCAACATTGGACACTACGCAAGGCCTAAATGCACTAAAAGACAAAAAAAAGCGAGTAATTTTACAGATTTTGCAAACCCTTCGCAAGTGTGCCCATGGCGTAATAGCGAAAAATTTGCGTGCAAAAAGGAAAAACAAAAAAAGTAGGTCGATGGATCATAATTTCCTCAAAACAAAAAACCAGGAGTAGTGTCAACAGAGAAAAGTCCGGGCAGTCGGTGAAAAGCTCGTTCCACAAGGCACGTACTCGCCCCCCATCTTGTTTCACCCTTATATCCGACATAGACAGGGGATGTCAGCCCAGCACCGTGTCTTCCTTTGCAGATGACCCCCGAATCTGTTTACAGTGTCTTCCATTGCAACACTGCAAAGCCCCAGGCAGACAAAACCCAAAATCTTTCAGTGGGCTGCAGAAAAAAATAGAAGTTCAACGATGAAAATTTCAATTACTCAGATAGGAAAACATGAGGAAATTAAATCTTCTCGGGTAAAAAACAAATTTGGCCACAAAATAGAGCGAAACACCAACGTAAAAGACCTGGGAGTGTCATGTCGGGGATTCCCCTTCAAGGCCATAACTTTGTATCATGCTTTGCTAGAAAAATACAGGATGGATAAGTAAACCCTTTCAAAACTGGGAGGCCCCAACCCCTGATGACACTTTTTCGGTCACTTGTTCTATCTAGGCGGGAATATTGCTGCAACTACAGCCCTTTTAAAGGAGGTGAAATTGCGACCTAAAAATTACGGGAAAAACTTTCACGGCGGCATAACGAGATAAAACACCTAAATTTTGGGGAGCGTTGGGGTTTCCCTAAACCTGTTTTCCGGGAACGCAGGGGGGAGATACATGATTATAACCCCTGGAAAACCTAGGGGACTATACCGAATTGACACGAAAATCCCCCACTACGAAAGCAAAAGATTTGGCAGACGAGCCCCATCCCCCAATGAAAACGGGGGTGACTAGCACGTTAAGAGACCATACAATAATGTCGGGGGCCCGAGATTTTAAAACTGCCCCCCAAGAACACATAAGGGGGTTTACCAACAGCCCCTGGCGTCTTAAGCGGGCACGGGCAAGCCCTAAAGTAGTTCCGGATCCCCGGGCTGTGCTCGTTTTTGGGTTTGCGTGCGCCAGCAGCAACAGCCGGGGTTATCAGGTTTGACCACCAGGGGGCCCTGGTCTCAGACCGGCCGCGGGGGCGTTCCCCCCGGAATTCTCCAGGAAAATGAAAACCCTCCAAGATCTTTCTCCTTGGTGGGGTTTTGCAGTTTTTTTGGCCACCCCCTTACTCTGCTGTGGTCTTCTGTGCCTTCCCCTATCTTATGACTTTGCTTTTGGGAGGATTAAATTCGAGAACCATTTGCGGGACCGGGGGCCATCTGTCCAGGTTTTTTGAAGTCCTGCCGGGTCCTCATCAGATTTAATTCCCCCATTACTTCCAACTTGCAACAGGGACACTTCTGAGTCAACCCTTCCAAAATTTCGTTCACATAACCAAAAAAAGACTGGTCCTAGGGCCCACCCCTGTGGGACCCCGCTCTCACAGGTGCCCACGTGAACCCATTTCGTATCATGACTCGTGTTGCCTCCCCGTCGGATTCTCTGTCCATTGCAGTGCCCTTCTGTTTTGCGCCCGATGCTTAGCTTTGCACTAATCTCTTGTGAGGAACTGTGTCAAAGGCCTTCTTGCGTCAAGAAAAGAATCAAAACCACCCCCTCTCCTCTTTTTTCTCGTTATTTTATCATAAAACTCCAGAAGGTTTGTGACACAGGATTTTTCCTTCCGTGAACCCTGCTGGTTTGGGATTTTTACTCTTGTTTCCCTTTTTAGGTGCTCCCCACTCTCCTCCTGAAATTTCTCCATAATTTTTGCATCATACACGTCAATGACACAGGGGGCTTAGTTTAGTGCCTCTTTTCTTCTCCTTTTTTAAAATGGGAACTACATTTTCCGCTTCCATACCCAGGTGTTGCCCAGTTTCCCGGGATGTGTTAAAAATTGTGGGAATGGCCGCAAACATATTGCTCCCCCTTAAGGACCCCGGGGGGTGTTTCCCGGGCCCCTTCCCTTTTAGGTTCGATGTCCCCCTTTGATTTTTTTCACCTCCTCCAATGGGATGTCGTCCAACACTTGTTGGATTCCTTTCTGGGGTCCCCATCTGGCTGTCCCCCGAGTCCTTCCGCTTACTGTAAAAACTTCCTTAAAACTGGTTGAGCCCCCACATACCTTTGAGTTTCTTGTGAGTTCTCCACCTTCTTTCCTCAGCCTTATCATGGGCCCTTTACTGTTGTCTTCCTCCCCAAGTGGCATACACGTTTCGGGTCAGATTTGACTTTTATGCTATGCTTTTCATACGTGCTGGGCCCCCCTCCTTATCTTGCATACTCGTTTTGGTCTTTTCCCAATCTCTTGTTTTCCTGGGGCCTTTGCCTCCTGTACCTTTTCCCCTTTCCCGTTGCACTTAGTTTTTGCCTCCCTACACCTTGGGTAAAAACCCAAGGGCTCGTTTCCCTCTTCCTATTTTTCTGTTTCTCTTGGGAACAAAACTTTCCCTGCCCCCTTGCATTTGTTGCCACATATTCCATCATCCGTTTACTGATTTTCCTACCATTTCTCTGTCCCACGAACCCCGCAGGAAGTTTCTCATACCGTGTGTCCCCCCTTTTATAGTTTGGCCTGTCCCCCTTTATTCCCTTTTCCTTTCGACTTGGGAACTCTACTATATAGTCAAAACTAGAACCACAGATCGCTAGTCCAAGGGGCCTCTCGTAAGTGATGCCTCAAAGTCTAACTGCTCAGGGTGACACAAGATCCAGTCTTGCTGGGGCCTCCTCCCCCCTCTCTCTGGTTGTGTCCCTGAATGTTATGCATGAGTTTTTAAGTCCAATCCATCATCTTGGGTTCCTGTTTCGGGGCCCCCAGTGGCTCGGTTTTCCCGTCGATCTCCCCTGGGGTTGAAATGCCCATTACCCGTAACTTTTATCTGCTCGAGTGAGCCTTTTGCCCCTCAGCCCGGTGTCCACCATCCCCGTTGTTTTCTTCGTACTCCCCTTTTTGGCCTCCTGCAGTTTTTGTGGGGGGTTTACATCATCCAAGATACTTTATGTTCTCCGGACTGAATTGTACCTACAAGAGTCTCTTTCCCAATCAGTCATGCCTTTCCCTTTCCTCAAATCCCCATCGGTGTTTATGAGCAGTGCAAACCCCTCCTCCCCCTCTTACTACTCCTTCTATCTTTCCTCAAGATCCTGATATCCTTTGGGAAGATTGTTGTCGTTATGTCTCAGTCGAGTTTGTTTACTGGACTGCTATATTCTGGGAATTTTCACTGATTCTTTCATTACACTCCTCATGTTTATTCGTTATTTCCATCCGGCGTTTGTGTACTGAACCTTTAAGTTTCCACCTTTCTATCATTGGTGGTCATGCAAGAATATTGGGTTGGGGAGCGAGAAGCCTTGGTGGGCCTTATGGGGCCTGTGGTGGTAGTAGGGTTTTTGTGTTGATGGGGGTGGGGGCAGAATGCCCATAAGGGACAGCTGTTGGGGTGAGGTTTGTGATATGGGGTTGGTGGCAGAGGAAAAGTGATGGGGTGTAGTATAGTTGCTCCAGTTGCGTTGGGAATGTCGCGGTGGAGTCTGTGGTGGGAGATTCTGTGGGTGAGTTTGCCCTTCCGACCTGTGTCTGGGTCCTGCCTCATTTTCATTCTTCTCGTTCCTCATTGCGTCCTCTAGTACCCTCTCCTCAGTGTAGTCCTTTCTCTTGTGTTCTGTCGCATGTCGAGGAATACTCTCTGTCCCCCTCTTTGTCCCCTCAGTCTTGCTTTCCTCTTGCAGAATCCTGGTTCGAACTGATTCTTCCTTGAAAGTTACTCTGACAGGCCGTATCCTTCCACTCGCAAACCACCCCCAATTCTCTGAAAATTTGTCCCCTGGGTCATATTGCCCTCCCCTTTGTTTTCATGATGCCTTAATCATTTTTTTCTCCTCCTGTTTTATTCTTCAAGTTGCCCCCTTGCTTCTTAGAGCCCGTACAAACAAAAACTGACCTCGCCCCTTTTCCTTCCTCCTCCCCACTGAGATCTCCATCTGCTTCCTCTGAGGCATTTTATTTCTTTCCATTGAAACATGTTCTTGCCTCAGACCCTGTCATATCTGAAACTACTATTCTACAGTGACTGTCTTTCTCTGACCAGCTGTCCCTTGCACTGCAGTTTGCTGTTAGAATCTCTGCATATAGCACCTTCATTGTCTTCGACCTGTTGTTTGAATCTATGTGCTCCATCGTCTTTTCCCTGGCCGCCAAGTGGGTCTTGATGGGCTTCGTGTAACGGCATGTCTCCGTTGTGCTTACCATCATCCCCTTGTCTGCGCCTGAACCCCCCCTTTTTTTTTGAATTTCCTGATGTTCCCACATCTGAATGTCATTTGTGTGTGTGTGTGTGTGTGTGTGTGTGTGTGTGTGTGTGTGTGTGTGTGTGTGTTGTGGTGCGTGTGTGTGTGTGTGTGTGTGTGTGTGTGTTTTGTTTGTTTGTGTGTGTGGTACTCACCTAATTGTGGTTCAGGGGTCGGTTCTCAAGCTCCTGGGCCCCGCCTCTTCACCGAACCGCTACTAGGTTTGTCTCTCCCCCTGCTCCCCATAGCTTTATTATCATTTTTTTTATTAAACACTGCCGTCTCCCACCAAGGCAGGGTGGCCCGAAAAAAGAAAAACTTTCACCATCATTCACTCACACTGTCTTGGCCAGAAGGGTGCTTTTAACACTACGTTTTTAAACTGCAACATAACAACCCCTCCTTCAGAGTGCAGCACTGTAACTTCCCATCTCAGGACTCAAGTCCGCCTGCCGGTTTTCCCTGAATCCCTTCATAAATTGTTACTTGCTCACACTCCAACAGCACGTCAGGTATTAAAAACCATTTTGTCTTCATTCACTCCTATCAAACACGCTCACGCTGCTTTTTTACCCCCACCCTCCAACTTTCCTAGGCGAACCCCTTACCCGCGCCTTCCTTCCACTACAGACTGATAACTCTTGAAGTCACTCTGTTTCGCTCCATTCTCTCTACATGTCCGAACCACCTCAACAAACCTTCCTCAGCCCTCTGAACCAACATTTTGGGTAATCCCACCTCCTCCCATAATTTCAAACTACGAATTTCTGCATTGTATTCACACCAACACATTGCCCTCAGACAATGACACTCCACTCCCTCCAGCCTTCTCCTCGTTGCAACATTCCATCAACCATGCTTCACACCCATAAAGAGCGTGGTAAAACTATACTTTCATACATTTCCCTCTTTGTCCTCCAAGGACAAAGTTCTTTTGTCCTCCCACAGACTCCTAATGCACCTCCAACCCTTTTCACCCTCATCAATTCTATGATTCCCACCTCAACTTACATAGACCCATCCGCGACACGTCCACTCAAAAATATCTGAATACATTCACCTCCTCCATACTCACTCCCTCCAATCTGATATCCAATACTTTCATCACCTAATCTTTTTGTTATCCTCATACCTTACTCTTTTCCTGTACACTTTTAATTTTCTTCTCTTGCACACTCTACCAAATTCATCCACCAATCTCTGCAACTCTCTTCAAATCTCCCAAGAGCACAGTGGTCATCAGCCAAAGAGCAACTGTGACAGGCTTCACTTTATGTGTGGATTCTTTAAATCTTTTAACTCCACGCCTCTTGCCCAAGACCCCTCGCATTTCCTTCTCTTACAACCCCATCTATAAAAATATTAAAACAACCAGGTGACATCACACATCCTAGTCTAAGGCCTACTTTTACTGGGAAAAATTTCCCGCGGGCAGATCATATCTCAACTGAGCCTCACTATCCTCGTAAAAACTCTTCACTGCTTTTCAGTAACCTACCTCCTACAACCATACACCTCAACATCTGACCACAATTGCCCACCTAAAAAAGGAAAAGGAATACTTCCTAACATCCCTTTGATCTCATCTGAGTCCATTCCAGCATCCAATGTGACCTTGTTTTGATTGTCCCCATCCTCTGAACCATCCTGTCTCTGTCAAACCTTGTCTATTCCACGCAGTATTTTGTAGTCGTTATCATGTCTATCCCTGTCCCTCCTGTCCTCCAGTGTTTTGTCAGAAGACCGATTTTCCTTAAACCTTTCTTCATAGGGCATTCCCCTTAGCTCTGGAACTTGCCTTGTTGCAAACCTTTGCACTTCTCTAAAATTCTTGACGTGTTTGAGACCAGGTGTGGGTTCCAAACATGGTGCTCGTACTCCATTATGGGCCTGACGTACACAGTGTATGAAGTCTTGACGATTCCTTACTGAGGTACCGATCACACATTCTCAGGTTTGCCAAGCGTCCATAATGCCGCAGCAGTTATCCAGGGTTTAATGTGTGCTTCTGCGATGTACCTACTCGTATTATGCTCACACCTAGGTCTTTCCTCCTTGAGTGGAGGTTTGCAGCCTTTGCCACCTAGCCTATACTCTGCTACAGTCTTCTTTTTCCCTCCCTCCGATCTTCATGACTTTTGCATTTGCGGGGTTAAAAAAAAAAATTCTAGGAGCCAGTTTCTGGCATGCATCCAGCCTGTCCAGGTCTCTTTGTAGACCTGTCTGGTCCACGTCTGATTTAATTCTCCTCATTAAATTCACGTCATCTGCAAACAGGGACACTTCTGAGTCTATCCCTTCCGTCATGTCGTTCACATATACCCAGAATAGCACTGGTCCCAGGACTGACCCCTGTGGGACCCGCTCTTCACTGGCGCCCACTGTGATACCTCATCACGGACCATGAATCGCTGTTGCCTTCCCTGTTAGGTATTCTCTGATCCATTGCAGTGCCCTTCCTGTTATACGAGCCTGTTCCTCTAACTTCTGTACTAATCTCTTGCAGTCCAAGAAAATGCAATCAACCCACCCCTCCCTCTCATTTCTTACTTCATTACCTTGTCGTAAAACTCTAGGTTTTGTGACAACAGGAATTGCCCTCCATGAATCCGTGCTGGCTGAGTCGTTTATAATCTTGTTCGCTCCAGTACTCCACCACTCTCACTCCTTATAATCTTTTCCAAGACTTTGCTACTATACATGTCAGTTACACTTGGTCTATAAATTTAGTGATCATTCTGTCCCCCTTCTGTAGATGGGGAAACTACATTTGTCTTCTTCTATACATCAGAATAGATTGCCCATTTTCAAAAGGAAGTGTTGAAGGATTTTGGTTAGTGGCACAGGGTTTTAGTGTCCCCCTGCTCCCTCTCTAAGGACCCACAGAGAGATGTTGTCCGTCCCACCTCCTTTGAGGTGTCAAGTCATTAGGAGCTTCTTCCACCTCCTCCTCAGTTGTGTGTATTCATCCATCACTTGTTTGTATTTCCCTTGTTTGCTTGTGTGTGTGTGTGTGTGTGTTGTGTGTGTGTGTTGTGTGTGTTTGTGTTTGTGGTGTGTGTGTGTGTGTGTGTTGTGTGTGTGTGTGTGTGTGTGTGTGTGTGTGGTGTGTTGTGTATTGTGTATGTGTGTGTGTGTGTGTGTGTGTGTGTGTGGTGTGGTGTGTGTGTGTGTGGTGTGCGTGTGTGTTGTGTGTGTGTGGTGTGATGGTGTGTGTGTGTTATTTGGTTGTGTTTGTGTGTGTGTGGTGTGTGTGTGTGTTTTGTTGTCGTGTGTGTGGTGTGTGTGCGTATGTGTGTGTGTGTGTGTGTGTGTATGTGTGTGTGTGTGTGTGTGTAATTTGTGTTGTGTGTGTGTGTGTGGGTTTGTGTGTGTGAGTGTGTGTGTATGTGTGGTGTGTACTCACACTATTTGTACTCCACCCTATTTGTGGTTGCAGGGTCGAGTCACAGCTCTGGCCCGCCTCTTCACTGATTGCTACTAGGTCTTCTCTCTCCTGCTCATGAGCCTTATCAACCTCGCCTTAAACTATGTATAGTTCCCGCTTCCGCACTACTTCACTTTCTAGGCATTCCACGGCTTGACTCCTCTATGACTGAAGAAATACTCCTAACATCCCTTTGATTCATCTGAGTCTTCAACTTTCAATTGAGACCTTCTGTGTCTGTGTCCCATCTCTGGAACACCCGTCTTTGTCCACCCGTCTACTCCGCGCAGTATTTTATATTTGTTATCATGTCTCCCCTGACCCTCCTTGCCTCCAGTGTCGTCAGTCCGATTCCCTCAATCATTCATTCGTAACAATCCCCCCCGTACTCTGGGACTAGTCTTGGTTGTAAACCTTTGCACTTTCTTCTAATTTTCTTGAAGTGCTTGACTAGGTTGTGAATTTCCAAACTGGTGCTGCATACTCCAGTATGGGCAGACGTAAATGGTATGCAGATTCCTTGACCGAAACCTTAACTGAGGTATCTGAAACGCATATCCGGTAGGTTCGCCAGCGCCCGTATGCTGCAGCAGTTTATCTGATTGATGTGCGCCCTCGGGAGATAATGCTCGAGTGTTATACTCACTCCCCAGATCTTTTTCCTGGAGTGAGGTTTGCAGACTATTGGCCGTCTAAATCAACTATATTGTGTCTGCGGTCTTCTTTGGCCCTTCCCCAATCTTCATGACTTGCATTTGGCAGGGTTAAACTCAAGGAGCTAGTTGCAGGACCTGCTTGTAGCCTTGCAGGTCTCTTTGTATCCCTGCCGATCCTCTTCCGATTTGATTCTTCTCATTAACTTCACATCGGGCCGCAGAACAGGACACTTCTGAGTCTATCCCTTCCGTTATTGTCATTCACATATACCAAGAACAGCACAGGTCCTAGACTGACCCCTGTTGACCCCCGCCCTTTTTTTTTTTGTCAAAGGCGCCCCTCTGACACCTTTTCGTCACGTAACCATGACTCGTTTGTTGCCTCACTGTCCAGTATCTCTGATCCATTGCAGTGCCTTTCCTGTTAATGTGTGCCTGATTTCCTCTAGCTTTTGTCAGTAACCTCTTGTGAGGAACTGTGTCGAAGGCCTTTTTGCAGTCCAAAAAATGCAGTCGATCCACCCCTCTCTCTCTTGTCTTACTTCGGTCACCTTGTCATAAAACTCTAGTAGGTTTATGACACAGAATTTTCCCTCCCTGAAACCATGCTGGTTGTCAATTATACACTTGTTTCTTACCAGGTTCTCCACCACT
Organism: Cherax quadricarinatus; assembly: GCF_026875155.1. Lineage (NCBI taxonomy): Eukaryota > Metazoa > Arthropoda > Malacostraca > Decapoda > Parastacidae > Cherax > Cherax quadricarinatus. The sequence goes on along the minus strand of NC_069399.1, from coordinate 43,596,211 downwards.
CTCCTCCTGATGATCTTCTCCATGACCTTGCATACTATACACGTTAGTGATACAAGTCTGTAGTTTAGTGCCTAATGTCTGTCTCCCTTTTTAAAAATTGGGACTACATTTGCAATCTTCCATACCTCTGGGAGTTGCCCAGCTTCAAATGATGTGTTGAAGATCTTTGTTAACGGTACACACAATATCTCTGCTCCCTCTTTAAGGACCCATGGAGAGATGTTGTCTGGTCCCACCGCCTTTGAGGTGTCAAGTTCGCATAGCAGCTTCTTCACCTCCTCCTTGGTTATATGTACCTCATCCAGCACTTGCTGGTGCACCCCCCTGCTCTGATTTCCTGGAGTTCTACTGGTTTCTACTGTAAATACTTCTTTAAATCTTGTGTTGAGCTCCTGACATACCTCCCGGTCGTTTCTTGTGAATTCCCCATCACCCTTCCTCAGTCTGATTACCTGGTCCTTGACTGTTGTTTTCCTCCTGATGTGGCTGTACAACAGCTTCAGGTCAATCTTGACTTTCGATGCTATGTCATTTTCGTATTGCCGCTGAGCCTCCCTTCTTATCTGTGCATATTCGTTTCTGACTCTTCGGCTAATCTCTTTATTTTCCTGAGTTCTCTGTCTTCTGTACCTTTTCCATTCTCTAGTACACCTAGTTTTTTGCCTCCCTACACCTTTGGGTGAACCAAGGACTCGTTCTGTTCTTCCCATTATTTTTGTTTCCCTTAGGAACAAACCTCTCCTCTGCCTCCTTGCATTTTGTTGCCACATAATCCATCATTTCTTGTCCTGGTTTTCCTGTCAGTTCCCTCTCCCACTGAATGTCTTGAAAGAAGTTCCTCAAGCCTGAGTAGTTCCCCCTTTTGCAGTTTGGTTTTTCCCACCCTATTCCTGCTGCTCTCTCCACTTGGAGCTCAACTATGTAGTCGAAGCACAGAACCACATGATCACTAGCTCCCAGGGCCTTTCATACATGATATCCTCGATGTCAGAACTACTCAAGGTGAATACAAGGTCCAGTCTTGCTGGTTCATCCTCTCCTCTCTCTCTGGTAGTGTCTCTAACATGTTGATGCATGAGGTTTTCCAGTACCACATCCATCATCTTGGCTCTCCATGTTTCGGGACCCCCATGGGGCTCCAGGTTTTCCCAGTCAATCTCCTTGTGATTGAAATCACCCATAACTAGTAACTTTGCTCCCCCCATGTGTGCTCTCCTGGCCACCTCGGCTAGTGTGTCGACCATTGCTCTGTTGCTCTCATCGTATTCTTCTCTTGACCTCCTGCAGTTCTGTGGTGGGTTGTACATTACTGCAATTATCACCTTATGTCCCTCAGACTGATTGCTCCTACTAAGTAGTCCCTTTCGCCCGTGCGAAAGGGACCTCTGGTTTTTAATGAGCAGTGCAACTCTTCCTCCCCCTCTCCTCCCTCTGTCTTTCCTGAGGATTTGATATCCGGGTGGAAAGATTGAATCTGTTATTATTCTGGTGAGTTTTGTTTCTGTGAGTGCTATTATGTCTGGGGATGTCTCCTTGATTCTTTCGTGCCACTCCTCATACTTATTTGTTATTCCATCTGCATTTGTATACCACACCTTCAACTTCTTTTCTAAGATTTTGGTCTGGGAGGTGTATTGGGGTTGGGAAGTGGGAGACCTGATAAGGAACTATGGGTGGTTGCTGTGGGGGTGGAGTTTGTAATGCAGTGGGTGGGGGCATTGGATGTGGCATCAGTGTTTTGGTTTAGAGTGTTTGGTTGCACTGGGTTGACCTGGTTGGGAGGCTTCTATAGGAAGTTGTGAGGGGGGTTGTATTTGATTTTCCCCTGTGTCTGGGATCTCCTGTCTGTCTTCTCCATCCCCTCTCTTTCCTCCTTTCGCCTTTGTACCATCTCTCTCAGTTTCTGCCTTTCTTCTTGTGTTCTGTCGCGGTCGAGATACACCTTCCGTATGCCGGGCATGTCCCTTAATCGTGCTTTCTCCTGCAGGATCCTGTTCCGAGTCGCTTCTGCCTTGAAGACCACTTTCACTGGCGGGTTTCTTTTTTTACAAACCCCCCTATTCTCCGAAAATTTTCCAGCTGGGTCATGTCGTCTTCTCCTATTGCTTTCATGATGTTTTCAATTGCTTTTTTTCCCCTTGTTTTCTTGCTTCATATGTTTCCCCCCTTCAACTTCCTGGAGCCCATACACAATGACTGACCTCACCCTTTCATTCTCCCACTGCATATCCCTGTGTATCCCCTCATTTAATTTGGTTTCCTCCACTGCAGCTTTCCTTTCTTCAGTTTCACTGGCTAATGAACTTGGGCTCAGTGGCCTGTCATTTTCTCTTCTCGGCTTTCCTTGGGCTCTGTTGTTGTCTGTTAGGGCCTCCACATAAAGCTTAGCTCTTTCATTTACTACAGTCTCCTCTGATTGCGCCTCTCCATGCAGTTGTGCTCCTGCTTTCCCTACTGTCCCCTTATTTGGGGCTGAGGTAGCAGTCTCTGTTGTCAATCCCAAAATGTTCTTTAGTTCTTTAGGCTGTTTCAGATTTTTCAGTTCCTCTTCTAAACTCTGTATCCTAGCCTCTGCTGCTTTGACTTGCACCTCCCACTTCCTGCTTTCCATTTCTATCCTCTCTTCCATTCTCATGCTAAGTTCTTCTAGTTTCATTTCCCATTCATGATCCCTTTTTATGAGCTCTGCTGCCCAATCTTCCTTTGCAGCTTCCTCCTCCTGTCCCTTGGTTTTTCTTGTTGCTCTCTGGCAACCCATTTTTGTTTTATCCTGATTGCCTCAGAGTGGGAAACCTATGTAGTTCTGTATGTTATGTTAGTAGTGTGTATGTCAGTGTGGGGGGGGGAGGTAGTGGAGGAACTGTGGCTATGTGGGAGAGGAGTGGGGAGGGGTGGGGAGGGGGAGGGTGAACGAGTGTGTGTGTGTGTGTGTGTGTGTGTGTGTGTGTAATTTTGTGTGAAATTATGTGTGGGTTTATTATGTACTGAAAGGTAGGTGGCTTGTGCGTTGTAATGAAGAGTCTCAGAGGTCCTTGGCTGCCCACAACTTCTTGTGACCTGACCCCCAACCTCCTGGGACTTGACCTGCACATACTTACAGTGTGTGTGTGTTTGTGTGCGGTGTGTGTGTGGTGTGGTGTTGTGTGTGTGTGTGTGTGTGTATGTGTGTGTGTGTGTGTGTGTGTGTGTGTGTGTGTGTGTGTGGAATTATTTTATAACGGGTCTCTATTTTTTTAACTCACTGATAACACGTTACAAAGATCCTTAATACATAAAAAATAAAGAATGGTGTTGTTAAAACTCATCTGACTGTTGCTTGTAATGTTGTGCATGGTATGGTATTGTATGGTATTGTATGGTATTTCATGGTATTGTATGGTATTGTATGGTATTGTATGGTATGGTATTGTATGGTATTGTATGGTATTGTATGGTATTGCATGGTATTATATGGTATGGTATGGTATGGTATGGTATGGTATTGTATGGTATTGTATGGTATTGCATGGTATTATATGGTATGGTATTGTATGGTATTGTATGGTATTTCATGGTATTGTATGGTATTGTATGGTATTGTATGGTATGGTATTGTATGGTATTGTATGGTATTGCATGGTATTATATGGTATGGTATGGTATGGTATTGTATGGTATTGTATGGTATTGTATGGTATTGTATGGTATTGTATGGAATTATGGTATTGTATGGTATGTATGGTATGGTATTGTATTGTATGGTATGGTATTGTATGGTATTGTATGGTATGGTATGGTATTGTATGGTATTGTATGGTATGGTATGGTATTGTATGGTATTGTATGGTATGTGTATGGTATTGTATGTATTGTATGATATGTATGGTATTTATTTTTATGGTATGGTATTGTATGGTATGGTATGGTATTGTATGGTATTGTATGGTATTGTATGGTTATATGGTATGGTTGGTATTGTATGGTATTGTATGGTATTTGTAATTGGTACTGATGGTGTTGTAGGTATTGTTTTAGGTATTGTATGGTATTGCATGGTATTGTATGGTAATATGGATTGTATGGTATGTTGGTTTTGTATGGTATTGTATGGTATTGTATGGTATTGAATGGTATTGTTTGGTATTGTATGGTATTGTATGGTGTATGGTATTGTATGGTATTGTATGGTATTGTATGGTATGGTACGGTATGGTATGTATTGTATGGATTGTATGGTATTGTAATGGTATTGTGTGTATTGTATTGTATTGTATGGTATTGTATTGTATGGAAATGTTAGGGTATGGTATGGTATTGTATGGTATTGTATGGTATATGTATGGTATTGTATGGTACTGTATGTATTGTATGGTATTGTATGGTATGGTATTGATATGGTTTTGGTATGGTATTGTATAGTATTGTAGGGTTTTAATGGTATTGGTATGGTATTGTATGGTATGTATGGTATTGTTGTATTGTATGTATTTATGGTTTTGGATTGTATAGTTATTGTATGGTTTTGGTATGGTATGTATGGTATGGTATTGTATTGTATGGTATTGTATGGTTTTGGCTTTGGTATGGAATTGTATGGATGTATGGTATGGTATGGTATGGAATGGTATTGTATGGATTGTTGGTATTGTATGGTATGGTATGGTATGATTATTTATGGTATGGTATAGTATGGTATTGTATGGTATTTTATGGTTTTGTATGGTATGGTACGGTATGGTATTGTATAGTATTGTATGGTATGGTATGGTATGGTATTGTATAGTATTGTATTGGTATTGAAATGGTATGGTATGGTATACATTGTATGGTAATTGTATGGTATTGTATTGTATGGTATTGTATGGTATGGTATGGTACTGTATTGTATGGTATGGTATGGTATGGTATTGTATGGTATTGTATGGCATTGTATTGTATGGTATTGTATTTATTGTATGGTATGGTATAGTATTGTATGGTATTGTATGGTATTGTATTGTATGGTATTGTATGGTATGGTATGGTATTGTATGGTATTGTATTGTATGGTATTGTATGGTATTGTATGGTATTGTATGGTATGGTATGGTATTGTATTGGTATTGTGTAATATTGTAATTTGTATGGTATTGTATGGCATGTATTGTAGTGGTATTGTAATTTTATTGTATGGTATGAGGTATAGTATATGTATGGTTGATGGTATGTATTATTGTGAATTGGTATTGTATGATAGTATTATTGGATGGTATGTATGGTATTGTATGTGTTTGTATGGTATATGTATGGTATTTTGTATGTAACTGTAATGGTGTTGTATGGATTGTATGTAATTGTATTGGTATTGTATTGTATGGTTTTGTTGTAATTTTATGGTATTGCATGGTATGCATGGTTATTGTATGGTATTGTATGGTATGTTTATGTGTATGGTATTGTATGGTATTGTATGGTATGGTATTGTATGGTATTGTATGGTATTGTATGGTATTGTATAGTATTGTATGGTTATTGATTGATGTATTGAAATGGTATGTATGGTATGGTATTGTATGGATGGTATGTATTGTTGGTATGGTATTTGTAGGTATTGTAAATGGTATTGTATTGGATGGTATTGTATGGTATGTTATGGTATTGTATGGTATGTATGGTAATGGTATGGTATTGTGTGGTATGTATGGTGTTGTATAGTATTTGTATGGTATGGTATGGTATGGCATTGTATTAATGGTATGTAGTATTGTGTAGTATTGTATGGTATGGTATGGTATTGTATAGTATTGTATGGTATTGTATGGTATTGTATGGTATGGTATTGTATTGTCTTATATTGTATGGTATGGTATGGTGTGGTATGGTATGGAATTGTATGGTATGGTATGTATGGTATTGTATGTATTGTATGGAATTGTATGGAACGGTATGTATGATTGTATGGTATGGTATTATGTGGTATTGTAAGGTATGGTATTGTATGGTATTGTATGGTTTTGTATGGTATGGTATGGTATTTATGGTATTGTAAGGTATGGATGTATGAAATTGTATGGTTTTGTATGGTATGGTATGGTATTGTATAGTATGGTATATATTTTTTTGTATGGTATTGTAGGTTGGAGGGTATTGTTATGGTATGTTTGTATGTATTGCATGGTATGGTATGGTACGTGTTGTATGGTATGGTATTGTATGGTATTGTATGGCATTGTATTGTATGGTATTGTATTTATTGTATGGTATTGTATAGTATTGTATGGTATTGCATGTTATTGTCTGGTATTGTATTGTATGGTATTGTATGGTATGGTATGGTATTGTATTGTATTGTATTGTATGGTATTGTATGATATGGTATGGTATTGTATGGTATTGTATGATATTGTATTGTATGGTATTGTTTTGGTATGGTATGGTATGGTATTGCATGGTATAGTAGGGTTTTATTGTTGGTATGGTATGTTGGTATTGAAATGTATGGTATGATTTGTATGGTATGGTATGGTATGGTATTGTATGGTATGGGTATGGTATAGTATGTTATTGTTTGGTATGGTATTGTATGTTGTTATGGTACGGTATGGTTATGGTATTGTATTGTATGGTATGGTATGGTATGGTATGGTATGGGTATTTATAGGTATGGTATTGTATGGTATGGTATGTATTGTATGGTATGGTATGGTTTTGTATGGTATGGTGTGGTATGGTATGGCATTGTTGGTATGTGTATTTTATGGTATGGTATTGTTATGGTATGGTATGGTATGGAATTTGTGGTATTGTATGGTATTGTATTGTATGTTATTGTGTGGTATGGTATTGTATGGTTATGGTATGGTACCGTATTGTATGGTATGGTATGGTATTGATGGTATTTGTATGATATTGTATTTATGGTATTGAAATGGTATTGTATGGTATGGTATAGTATTGTATGGTATTGTATGGTATTGTTTGGTATTGTATTGTATGTATTGTATGGTATTGTATGGTTTTTTGTATTGTATGGTATTGTATGGTATGGTATGGTTATTGTATGGTATGTGTGTGATATTGTATTGTATGGTATTGTATGGTATAGTATTGTATGGTATTGTATGGTATTGTATTGTATGGTATTGTATGGTACGTATGGTATGGTATTGTATGGTATGGTATGGTATGGTATTGTATGGTATGGATATGTATGGTATGGTAATGGTATTGTATGTATGGTATTGTAATGGTATGGTATGGTATGGTGTGGTATGGTATTGTATGTTGTGTTATGGTATGGTTATGGTATTGTATGGTATGGTATTGTATGGTATTGGTATGGTATTGTATGGTATGGTATTGTTTGGTATGGTATTGTTATGGTATTGTATGGTATTGTATTGAAATGGTATTGTATGGTATGGTATGGTATGGTATTGTATGGTATTGTATTGTATGGTATGGTATGATGTGTATTGTATGTATGGTGTGGTATGGTATTGTATGGTAATGTTATGGTGTTTTATGGTATGGTATGGTATGGTATTGTATTGTATGGTATTGTATTGTATGGTGTGGTATGGTATGGTATGGTATGGTGTTGGTATTGTATGGTATGGTATGATGTGGTATTGTATGGTATGGTTTGGTATGATTGTATGTTTATGGTGTTTTATGGTATGGTATTGTATTGTATGGGTATGGTATGGTATTGTATTGATGGTGGTATGGTAGGTATGTAAGGTGTGGTATTGTATGGTATGTATGGAAATTTGGGTTTATGATGTTGTATAGTTATGGTATGTGTGGTATGGTATGGTATGGTTGGTATGGTTGTGGTATGTTTGTATGGTGTGTACTTGGTTTTGGTATGAGTTGGTTATGTATGGTAAATATGGTATGGTATAGTTTGGTATGCGGCTCCCATCTGCTGTAATTATTTAATATTTTGTATTTGTTCATGTAGTGATTTGAAATAAAGAATCTCGGTCTGAATTCAACCATACTCCATGCCATCACACACTTCATTGCACCAACCCAAGATTTCTTGCACCCCCTACCACCACAAATGCGTTTCTATTCCCCTCAGTCACAATCACTCACCACTACACACATCCCCACTTCCACAATACTCATACCATCCCATACCCACTTGCACCACCGCACAACCTCTTACACCCTCCCCACAGCCACTGACACCACCCCTACAGTCATTTTCACTGCTCCTCCACAGACTACAGTGCTCCGGCAGTGATCTGGGGAGACTCAATACAGTCACAAGGAATCGGCTTCGGGGAGACTCTGTATGCTGCCGACCATGCCAACTCCAAGCTCCTGGTGAGATACTCGTGAATTATATTCTTGGGAAAGCACTAAATCAGCATGAGTCATGGGGTGCCAGGGAAGATGGGAGGCAACTTCATTTGATCTGAGGAATGGGAAGAGTAGATTCAATTCGATGGATCAAGAGCCCTTCAACAATATCTAAATAACTCATTTGAAGGATTGGTGAGAAGAGTTTTGTTTAGTCGTCAGGATGAGTGTACCCTGAGTGTACCCTGGGTGTTCCCTGGGTGTACCTTGGGTGCAACCGGTGTATCCTGTGTTACCCTGGTTTACCCGAGTGTACCCTGGGTGTACCCTGGTGTACCCTGGTGTACCCTGGGTGTACCCTGGGTGTACCCTGGGTGTACCCTGGGTGTACCCTTGGTATATCCTGGGGGACCCCGGTGTATCCTGTGTGTACCCTGGTTGTAACCCTGAGTGTACCCTGGGTGTACCCTGGGTGTACCCTGGGTGTACCCTGGGTGTACCCTGGGTGTACCCTGGGTTGTACCCTGGGTGTACCCTGGTGTACCCTTGGTATATCCTGGGTGTGCACCCTGTGGGACCCTGTGTGTACTCTGTGTTTTATCCTGAGTGTGCTTTTTGTGTACCCTTTGCATACCCAGTGTGTACCGTGGGTGCACTCTGTGTGTACTCAGGGTGTTCCCTGGGTGTATCCTGGGCGTACCCTTGGTATACCCTGGGTGTCCACCCTGTGTACCCTGAGTGTACTCTGTGTGTATCCTGAGTTGCACTTTTTGTGTACCCTGTGCATGGCCCAGTGTGTACCGTTGGTGTACTCTGTGTGTACCCTGGGTGTTCCCTGTGTTTAGCCTTATATCCTGGTGTTACCCTGGATGTGTACCCGTCCCTGTACCCTGGTGTACCATGGGGCTACCCTGGGTGCTAGATGAATGGGGTCAAGGCTAGACTCTTTCTTCGCCCATCCACGCTTTTCTAGTTCAAAAAATCACTATACATTTTTCAATTTTTTTACCTCAGGTTTCCCAGTATTTTCAATATTCATGGTCTCTATATATTTGTTATATACATTTTATCTCTATATCTTTTTTTCCCCACATATCCCTTTGCTTTTACCCATCAAGAATCCCATTTTTTCCATCTCTCTTTGAATATAATTTTTATTTTTTTGTCCATTGTTTATTTATTATTATTATTATTATTATTATTATTAATTAATTATTATTGTTGTTGTTGTTGTTGTTGTTGTTGTTGTTGTTGTTGTTGTCGTTAATTATCACTGGTCAATACTCATTTTCTGGCCAATAATATTACAACTGATTTTTAGGGTAAGTTTTGTGATGCTGGTTCCGGTCATGTCATCAGTTTTGATTGATTGTCTTTAGTTTTTGATAAATTTTGCATTCTAATGAAAAACATAAAAGATGTGGAAAATATATTGATCAGGAGAGGCTAACTTACAAATTGCATTGAAATTACTTTTTGGATTAAGCAAATTATGTTATGAAATTAAGACACATGTGCAACATCTGGGTATCTTTATTGTAGACGTTTCGCCATCCAGTGGTTTTATCAATACAAATTCTAGGACATAACTTGAAGACAGTAGAACTATGTACAGAACATGAGGTAATTAGTCCCTCAACCTTGGAGTAGGTGCGAAGAGCACCGTAGTCGTGGAGATTCTGAAGCAGAAGGAAGGCGCCTGACGCTTATATACTAACGTCAGGTGGAAATGGTGGACGGGGAGCAGACGAGGGATGGCGAGACGTCTACAATAAAGATACCCGGATGTTGCACATGTGTCTTAATTTCATCTTGTCGGTATTGTATACCATTCTTAAACAACTTGTCAGACTCTGCAACATCATGGAATCTTGTTTCTAAGGACATGTACATAATCTTCACGACTACGACAACTACTACTACAACTAGCCCATCTCTTTGGGTAGGACCTACTTCCACTGGGGAATCCCGCCTACCAGTGACTATGCCCTCGTCTGCTACCCGTCTCATTTCCACCTGACGTTAATATATAAGCGTCAGGAGCCCTGCAACCTCTGCCTCCTCCCCTCTCTCCCACCCCCCACCCCACTTCCTACACCCACCAGCTCTCCTCCTCCTCTACCCCTCTTCACTACTTCTACCCTTCCCACCAACACCCCTACTGCTGCTGCTACGACCACCCCTTCCCTACCTCCTTACCCACTTCCTTATCCCCAACCAAAGCTTCCACTTCCTCGTCCCTTACCATAGCTTCCACTTCCTCATCCACTACCAAAGCTTCCACTTCCTCTGCACCCACCTTCGCCCACTCCTCCACCACAACCAAAACTTCATCCAGGTCCAACTCCACCTCCTCCAGACAAAATCCACTCAAACCTAAACCTGCCCCAACTTCTGACAGACAGACCAAAGAACATAAAAACAGATCCATCTCTTCCTCCCCCTCCAGGAAATGGGTCCGTAGCACCTACAAACACACATCCACTGATGGCACCACTATCACGGGCTTTAATCAAAACTCCTCCCCCAACATTAACTTTGCTATGACAAAACCATTAAATCATGTTTAAAGTGATTCAGTTCAACGTACGTTCTTACTTTACAATTAGACACCTACTGGCCGAGCTCCTTGAAGCAGAGAGGCCAGATATTGTTTTGCTAAACAGTACCTGCCTTAAAGCCCATCAACGTATCCGCCATTATGGTTATACTGCACTACAGTCCCCCTATGATCCCCACGATGGGGTTGCCATCCTTGTCAAATCCAACATAAAACACGAATTTCTCCCAATCCCTTTTATTCACCAACACTGTCTTGCAGTCAGAATACACACCCACCTTGGTCCCTTTATCTTTTTCACCACCTATGCTCGCCCAAACACTATTCTCAACATACACGACCTCTCCTTAGTCTTCAACTACACCAACACACCAACATACCTACTAGCTGACATGAATGCCGAACACACCCGCCTTTCATCACACCAGTAACAACCAACTTGGTCACCAATTACTCAACTTCACAAACCATAAACACCTAATTCATCTCGGCCCAGACTTCAACACCTTCTACAACCACACGGGCCAAGGCAAACCAGACATCATTCTGGCAAACCGAGCCAGCTCTCTATTTCAACACTACATCTCACCTGGCCCTATTACAGGCTCTGATCACATCCCAGTCATCTTACACATCTCCAACCCTATCCTCATTCCAACCACACCTTCCTTCTCCTACAAGAACGCTGACTGGGATGCTTTCAAACAACACATAGACAATATTAACCTCACCTATGACTACAACAACAAGCCTATCTTGACATCGATACTCAACTTGATCTCATCCAGGACACCATTACACAAGCAGCCAACACCGCAGTACCAAAGAAAACTCACACCCACTCGTTATTCCTTCAAACCGTCACTCAGAACAAGAAGACTAATTATCTGCTACCACAACCGCTTCCTCTACAACACACATAGATTTAATCAAGTCCGATTAGATCTCACTTACCTTAGAAACAACATTTTTACACAGCCTAGACCAAGACCACAACAATCACTGGTCACAACTCATACAACAAGCAGAAAAACAGCGTATTAAAAACACTAAAGCCTTCTGGAACTTTTTAAAAAAAATCCGAGGCACAACTCCCACCAACAAATTCAAACACATCACCCACGACGACACACACATCTCAGACCCGCAGGCTGCTACCAACATCTTCAAACACATCTGGGAGAACATCTTCCACCCTCACCCACCTCACCCTAACGTTATTCAACACATTCAGAACATAGAACACTGGAACACACACACAAGAAACAACACCAGATAGCCACATACATCTAGACTCTCTTACCTCCTCCCAAGAACTCGACACTCCTTTCACCAACACAGACATTAAAACTCTCCTCAGACACCTTCCTCCCAAGGCTCCTGGTGCCTCTGGCCTAAACCATATTATCTTAAAACACCTTCCTGACTCTATCATTACTGCCTACACAAACCTCCTCAATGCCTCCCTTGCATCTGGATACTTCCCTTCCCTCTTCAAAGCTGCTACTGCTATCCTCCTTCCTAAACCCAAAAAAGACCACTTTGATCCTAGAAACTATCGCCCTATCAGCCTCCTCGAAACTTAAGGAAAACTCTTTGAAAAACTCATCAACCATCGCCTTCGCAGATACCTGGAACACAACTCTCTACTTTCTGATGGCCAGTTTGACTTCAGAACACAGATCCACACAGGATGCCATTAACATCATTCTCAACTACATCCACATAAACACAAAACAAAGAAACAGGACAGCCCTGGTTGCAAAAGACGTTGAAAAAGCTTTTGACACTGTCTGGCACGAAGGGCTCAAGTACAAACTCTGCTCTAACTTTAACCTGCCTCTCACTACTCGTAAACTCCTCTGCAACTTCCTAGACGGCCGTACCATGAGAATCAAATTCCAAGGCTGTTACTCTGACTACTTCACACTAAATGCTGGAGTACCCCAGGGATCTGTCCTCTCCCCTACCCTCTACATTTTATACACTAACGACATTCCAACACCTGTATACCAAAACTCCAACACACTAGCCAATGCAGACGACATTACACAACTTATCACTCATGCCAATATAGATACACTCACACACAAAACAAAATGAGGTCGACAGGATAGCCATCTGGGAACAAAAATGAAGGATCAAAACCAATGTGTCCATGATGGTTCTACCTCACACTTTGTGTGCTTGAAAGATGATACCGGTCACTTTGTGTCCCAGGATGGTTGTATCGGTCGCTTTATGTCCCTTAATGGTTGTATCGGTCACTTTGTGTCTCTAAATGGTTGTGCCTCACACTTTGTGTCCCAGGATGGTAGTGCCGGTCACTTTGTGTCCCAGGATGGTTGTACCGGACACTTTGTGTCCCAGGATGGTTGTACAGGTCACTTTGTGTCCCAGGATGATTGTACTGGATACTTTGTACCCCAGGATGGTTGTATCTAACACTTTGTGTCAAAGGATGATTGCACTGGACACTTTGTGTTCCTGCATGGTTGTACCGGACACTTTGTGTCCCAGGATGGTTGTACCAGACGCATTGTGTCCCAGGATGGTTGTACCTCACACTTTGTGTCCTTGAAAGATGATTCTGGTCACTTTGTGTATCAGGATGGTTGTATCGGTCACTTTATGTCCCTAGATGGTTGTATCGGTCACTTTGTGTCTCAAGATGGGTGTGCCTCATACTTTGTGTCCCAGGATGGTAGTGCCGGTCACTTTGTGTCCCAGGATGGTTGTACCGGACACTTTGAGTCCCAGGATGGTTGTACAGGTCACTTTGTGTCCCAGGATGATTGTACTGGATACTTTTTGCCCCAGGATGGTTGTACCTAACACTTTGTGTCAAAGGATGATTGCACTGGACACTTTGTGTCCCTGGATGGTTGTACCGGACATTTTTTTGTCCAGGATGGTTGTGCCAGACGCATTGCGTCCCAGGATGGTTGTACATGACACTTTGCCTCCCTCTAGGATTTTCTAGGTGAATAATAATCATATATCTCATGTACCGATCACTTTGTGTCCCAGGATGATTGTATCGGACACTTTGTGCCCCAGGATGGTGGTATCTGACACTTTGTGTCCCAGGATGGTTGTACCGGTCACTTTGTGTCCCAGGATGGTCGTAAAAGTCACTTAGTGTCCCCGGATGGTTGTACCGAACACTTTGTATCCCAGAATGGTTGTACCGGACACTTTGTGTCCCAGGATGCTTGTACCGGTCACTTTGTGTCCCAGGATGTCTGCACCGGACACTTTGTGTCCCAGGATAGTTGTACCGGTCACTTTGCATCCCAGGATGGATGTACCAGGCACTTTGTGTCCCAGGATGGTTATACCTGTCACTTTGTGTCCCTGGATGAAGGTACCGGTCACTTTGTGCCCCAAGACGGTTGTACCGGTCACTTTATGTCCCAGGATGGATGTATCGGTCACTTTGTGCCCCAGGATGGTTGTACCTCACACTTTGTGTCCAAGAATGGTTATACCGGTCACTTTGTGTCCCAGGATGGTTGCACCGGACACTTTGTGTTCCAGGCTGGTTCTACTGGTCACTTTGTGTCCCAGCATGGTTGTACCGGCCACTTTTTGTCCCCGGATGTTTGTACCGGACTCTTTGTGTTCCAGAATGATTGTACAGGTTATTTTGTGTAACAGGATGGATGTACCTCACACTTTGTGACCCTGGATGATTGTACTGGACACTTTGTGTCCCTAGATAGTTGTACCGTACACTTTGTGTCCCAGGATGGTTGTACCGGACATTTTGTGTATCAGGATGGTTGTACCGGTCACTTTGTGTCCCAGGATAGTTGTGCTGGACTCTTTTTGTCCCAGGATTGTGGTACTGGACACTTTGTGTCCCACGATGGTTGTACCTAACACTTTGCGTCCCTCTAGGATTTTCCAGGTGTATATAATCATGTATCTCATGTACCGATCACTTTGGGGACCCTTTTTGGGTGCACCCGGGCACTTTGTGTCCCAGGATGGGGGTTACCCTTTACTTTGTGGGCCCAGGGGTTTTGGGGGTACTGGTTTCTTTTGTCCCCAGGGGGTTGTAAACCGGGCCCCCTTAGTGTCCCCCGAATGGTTGAACTGGTAACTAAAGTCCCAGGGTGGTTTTACCAAACACTTTGTAACCCAGACATTTGGGACCGGGCCTTTTTTTTGGCCCAGGCGAAATTTTTCCCGGGCCCCTTCGTGCCCCCGGATTGTTTTAACCGCACCTTTGGTTCCCCCGGGGGTTTTTTAAACCCGGGCACTTTGGTCCCCCGGCGGTTTTACCGGACACTTTTTGTCCCAGGAAAAGTTGAAACCCCCGCTTTGTGTTCCCAGGAAAAAGGGGTTTTTACCTTTACCCGTTTGTGTCCCCCGCATAGGTTTACAGGTTTACCCTTTTTGTAACTGAATGGTGGTTTCCGGTCCCTTTTTGGGCCCCCGAATGGTTTGTAAACCGGGCACTTATGTCCCAGATGGTTTTTTTCGGTCACTATGTTTTCATAGGTGGTTGTACCCACACTTTTTGACCCGGTGAAAATTTCACTAGACCAAATTTGTATCCCTGGAGGTTTGTACCCTTTGGGGGGAAAACTTTGTGTCCCCCAAAAAATTTGGGACCAGGGCACTTTGTTTCCCGGATGGGTTTTAACCTCCCCTTTGTTCCTTCCCCAGTTTTAAATGAAAAATTTTTCCTGCCGACACTTTGTGTCCCGGATGGTGGGGACCGGACACTTTGGGTCCCCTTTTTGGGGGTTTTTTGTCCCAATTTTTAAACCTTTTTCCCCAAAAGGTTCCCCTTTTTTTTTTCCCCGGGTGTAAATTCTTTTTTCCAATTTCCCCCCATGTCCCGATTTTTCCCCTTTTGTCCCAGGATGGTGTACCGCACTTTTTTGTCCCAAGGGATTTTTTGGGTTTTTAACCGGTCTCTTTTAAATGTTTCCCCGGATTTTTGGCGGTTATTTTCCCCTTTGGTCCCCGGTTGTTGGGACTGAATTTTTGGTCCCTGAAAAGGGGGTACCGGGCACTTTTTGTCCCAGATGGGTTTTACCCTTTTTCCCTTTCCCTTTTGTCCCCCGGGGGGGGTTGGGGCTGGTAAATTTTTGTCCCAGGAAAGGGGGTACTGAAATTTTGGGCCCAAATTTTTGTTTCCCCAGGGGTTTGGGTTTTTTAAAACCGGCCCCTTTTTGCCCGGGATGGTTGACCGGACCTTTTTGTCCCCGGAAAAGTTGTACCGGGATTTTTTTTTAACCCCGGATGGTGGGAAAGGAAAAACTTTGGCCCGATGTTGTACCGGCACTTTGTGTCCCCCAAAATTGGGAGTAACTTTTTGTCCCAGGATGGTTGGGACCAAAAATTTTTGTCGCCGGGAAATTTTTTAAAAACCGGCACTTTGGGGGTCCCAGGGTGGTTGTACCCGCACACTTTTTTTCCCAAAGGGTGGTTGTACCGGAAAACTTTGTGTCCCCCGGAAAGGGTTGTTTTTGGGGGCCCTTTTTTGTTCCCCGGGAAAGGTTGTAAAACCCCACAGGTTTTTTCTCGCATAGTTGTACTTGTCACTTTCTGTAACTGAATGGGGGGTAAAGGACTTTTGTTTCCCCGGATAGTTGTAATGGGGCACCTTTTTTTTCCCAGGAAGTTGTATCGGTCCTTTTTGTCATAGAAAGATTTTATCTCCCCCACTTTGGGACCAAGAATGATTGTACTTTACCCCTTTGTATCCCCGGAAAGGTTGTAGGATGGGGACTTTGGTCCAAGGGAAGCTTTTACAGGGCACTCTTTGTCCCAGGAGGGGTTTTAAAACCCGGGCAATTTTTTGTCCCAGGGGATTGTACCCCCGACACATTGTGGGCCCCCGGATGGTGGTACAAAACACTTTGGGGGCCCCGGGTAGGGTTTTACCTCACACTTTGCGTTCCTCTAGGAATTTTCCCCGGGGCATATAATCAAAGCATCTCATGTACCAAACACTTGTTCCCCGGGTGGATGCCGGGGCACATTGTGTCCCATGGGTGGTTGTAACCCGGGCTCTTTATGTCCCCCGGGCGGTGGTACTAGTCACTTTTTGTCCCGGGTGGGTAAACCCAACCATTTTTGCACAGGATAATTAAACGGGGCAAATTTGTGTCCCCAAATGGGGGTACCGGAAAACTTTGTTTCCCCCGGATGGTTGTACCGGTCACTTCGTGCCCCCGGATTGTTTTAAAACCCCAAAAACTTTGACCCAGGGTGGTTTTTACCGGGCCCCTTTTTGTCCCAGGATGGTTTTACCGGACCCCTTTGTGGGCCAGGGGGTTGGGAAACCCCCGTTTGTGTTCCCCGGATGGTTTTACCTCCCCAGCTTGTGTCCCAGCATATTTTTACATCACTTTCCCGTAACCTGAATGGGGGACCGGTTTACTTTTGTCCCCCAAATTTGGTTTTACCGGGCACTTATGTCCCAGGAAGGTTTTTCGGTCATTTGTGGGCTTTTGGAAAGGTTTTTTACCTCACACTTTGTTTACCCGGTATATTCACTAACACTTTTTAAAACCCCGGATGGGTTTTACTGGGCACTTTTTGTCCCAGAATCTTGTTTCAGGACACTCTGGTCCCAGGATGGTTGGACCGGTTTACTTTTGTCCCAAGATGATTGACCTGACAAAAATTTGTGTAACAGATTTGGGGGAAACCCGACACCCTTTTTTTGTCCCTGGGTGGGTTTTACCCACACTTTTTTTCGTTCCTCTAGGGTTTTTCCCGGTGCAAATAATCATGCTCCATGTACCGATCACTTTGTGCCCAGGAAAGGATTTTACCGGGCACTTTGTTTTCCCGGATGGTTTTTTAAACCGGGCTCTTTATGTCCCAGGGGGGGTACTACACTTTGTGTCCCAGGAATGGGGGTACGGGTTTTTTGGGGTCCCAGGGGAAAATGGTACCGGGCACTTTTTGTCCCAGGGTGGTTGTTCCGGTTCTTTTTGCCCAGGAGGTTTGGGAAATAGTAACTTTGTGTCCCAGGATGGGGGTACTTTGGGCACTTTGTGCCCCCGGATGGTTTTAAACCGGCCCCCTTTTTGTCCCCGGGTGGGGGGTTTCCGGGCTCCCTTTTTTTCCCAGAATGATTTTTCAGGTTTTTTTGTTTAAAAGGATGGATGTACCTCACACTTTGTGACCCTGGATGATTGTACTGGACACTTTGTGTCCCTGAATAGTTGTACCGTACACTTTGTGTCCAGGATGGTTGTACCGGACATTTTGTGTCCCAGGAAGGTTGTACCGGTCACTTTGTGCCCCAGGATGGTTGTGCTGGATACTTTTTGTCCAGGATCGTGGTACTGGACACCCTTTTTGTCCATGAATAGTTGTACCGTACACTTTGTTGTCCCAGGATGGGTGTACCGGACATTTTGTGTCCCAGGAAGGTTGTACCGGTCACTTTGTGCCCCAGGATGGTTGTGCTGGATACTTTTTGTCCCAGGATCGTGGTACTGGACACTTTGTGTCCCCCGATGGTTGTACCTAACACTTTGCGTCCCTCTAGGATTTTCCAGGTGTATATAATCATATATCACATGTACCGATCACTTTGTGAAACCAGGATGGATGCCCCCGGACACTTTGTGTCCCAGGATGGTAGTACCGGTCACTTTGTGTCCCAGGATGGTGGTACTGGACACTTTGTGTCCCAGGATGGTTGTACCGCTCACTTAGGGGTCCCAGAATGGTTGAAGTAGTAGCTTTGTGTCCCAGGATGGTAGTACCAAACACTTTGTATCCCAGGACAGTTGTACCGGACACTTTTTGTCCCAGGACGATTGTACCGGTCACTTTGTTTCCCAGGATGGTTTGTACCGCACACTTTGTGTCCCAGGATGGTTGTACCGGTTACTTTGTGTCCCATGGATGGTTGTACCGACACTTTTGTGTCCCAGGATGGTTGTACCGCCGCTTTGTGTTTCAGGATGGTTGTACTCACACTTTGTGTCTAGCATGTTGTACTGGTCACTTTGTGTACTGAATGGTGGTACCGGTCACTTTGTATCCCAGGAAGTTGTATGGTCACTTTGTGTCCCAGGATGAGTTGTACCGGTCACTTTGTGTCACAGGATGATTGTACTCCCCTTTGTGACCAGATGGGTTGTACCGGACACTTTGTATCCCTGGATGGTTGTACCGGACACTTTGTGTCCAAAAATGCTTGTACCAGGACACTTTGTGTCCCAGGATGGATGTACCGGACACTTTGTGTCCCAGGATGGTTGTACCGGTCTCTTTGTGTCCCAGGACGGTTGTACCGCCACTTTGTGTTCCCAGGATGGAGTACCGAACAGTTTGTGTCACAGCATGTTGTAAGGTCACTTTCTGTACCTAAAGATGGTTTCCGGTCACTTTGTTCCCAGAATGGTTGTACCGGTCACTTCGTGTCCCAGGATTTGTTGTCGTCAACTTTGTGTCAGGATGGTTGTACCTCCACTTTGTGACCCAGGATGGTTGTCACCGGACACTTTGTATCCCTGGATGGTTGTTCCCGGCCACTTTGTGTTCCAGGATGTTGTACCTGACACTCTTGTGCCCAGGCATGTTGTACAGGTCACTTTCTGTACTGAATGGTGGTTCCGGTCACTTTGTGTCCCCGAATGGTTGTAAACC
>NC_069399.1:43481502-43576246 GCF_026875155.1 Cherax quadricarinatus | reverse complement strand
CCGGTACAAACCTTTTCTGGGATAAAAAAGTGTTCGGTACAACCATCCGGGGACACTAAGTGACTTTTACGACCATCCTGGGACACAAAGTGACCGGTACAACCATCCTGGGACACAAAGTGTCAGATACCACCATCCTGGGGCACAAAGTGTCCGATACAATCATCCTGGGACACAAAGTGATCGGTACATGAGATATATGATTATTATTCACCTAGAGAATCCTAGAGGGAGGCAAAGTGTCATGTACAACCATCCTGGGACGCAATGCGTCTGGCACAACCATCCTGGGACAAAAAATGTCCGGTACAACCATCCAGGGACACAAAGTGTCCAGTGCAATCATCCTTTGACACAAAGTGTTAGGTACAACCATCCTGGGGCAAAAAGTATCCAGTACAATCATCCTGGGACACAAAGTGACCTGTACAACCATCCTGGGACTCAAAGTGTCCGGTACAACCATCCTGGGACACAAAGTGACCGGCACTACCATCCTGGGACACAAAGTATGAGGCACACCCATCTTGAGACACAAAGTGACCGATACAACCATCTAGGGACATAAAGTGACCGATACAACCATCCTGGGACACAAAGTGACCAGAATCATCTTTCAAGGACACAAAGTGTGAGGTACAACCATCCTGGGACACAATGCGTCTGGTACAACCATCCTGGGACACAAAGTGTCCGGTACAACCATGCAGGTACACAAAGTGTCCAGTGCAATCATCCTTTGACACAAAGTGTTAGATACAACCATCCTGGGGTACAAAGTATCCAGTACAATCATCCTGGGACACAAAGTGACCTGTACAACCATCCTGGGACACAAAGTGTCCGGTACAACCATCCTGGGACACAAAGTGACCGGCACTACCATCCTGGGACACAAAGTGTGAGACACAACCATTTAGAGACACAAAGTGACCGATACAACCATTAAGGGACATAAAGCGACCGATACAACCATCCTGGGACACAAAGTGACCGGTATCATCTTTCAAGGACACAAAGTGTGAGGTAGAACCATCATGGACACATTGGTTTTGATCCTTCATTTTTGTTCCCAGATGGCTATCCTGTCGGCCTCATTTTGTTTTGTGTGTGAGTGTATCTATATTGGCATGAGTGATAAGTTGTGTAATGTCGTCTGCATTGGCTAGTGTGATGGAGTTTTGGTATACAGGTGTTGGAATGTCGTTAGTGTATAAAATGTAGAGGGTAGGGGAGAGGACAGATCCCTGGGGTACTCCAGCATTTAGTGTGAAGTAGTCAGAGTAACAGCCTTGGAATTTGATTCTCATGGTACGGCCGTCTAGGAAGTTGCAGAGGAGTTTACGAGTAGTGAGAGGCAGGTTAAAGTTAGAGCAGAGTTTGTACTTGAGCCCTTCGTGCCAGACAGTGTCAAAAGCTTTTTCAACGTCTTTTGCAACCAGGGCTGTCCTGTTTCTTTGTTTTGTGTTTATGTGGATGTAGTTGAGAATGATGTTAATGGCATCCTGTGTGGATCTGTGTTCTGAAGTCAAACTGGCCTTCAGAAAGTAGAGAGTTGTGTTCCAGGTATCTGCGAAGGCGATGGTTGATGAGTTTTTCAAAGAGTTTTCCTTAAGTTTCGAGGAGGCTGATAGGGCGATAGTTTCTAGGATCAAAGTGGTCTTTTTTGGGTTTAGGAAGGAGGATAGCAGTAGCAGCTTTGAAGAGGGAAGGGAAGTATCCAGATGCAAGGGAGGCATTGAGGAGGTTTGTGTAGGCAGTAATGATAGAGTCAGGAAGGTGTTTTAAGATAATATGGTTTAGGCCAGAGGCACCAGGAGCCTTGGGAGGAAGGTGTCTGAGGAGAGTTTTAATGTCTGTGTTGGTGAAAGGAGTGTCGAGTTCTTGGGAGGAGGTAAGAGAGTCTAGATGTATGTGGCTATCTGGTGTTGTTTCTTGTGTGTGTGTTCCAGTGTTCTATGTTCTGAATGTGTTGAATAACGTTAGGGTGAGGTGGGTGAGGGTGGAAGATGTTCTCCCAGATGTGTTTGAAGATGTTGGTAGCAGCCTGCGGGTCTGAGATGTGTGTGTCGTCGTGGGTGATGTGTTTGAATTTGTTGGTGGGAGTTGTGCCTCGGATTTTTTTTAAAAAGTTCCAGAAGGCTTTAGTGTTCTTAATACGCTGTTTTTCTGCTTGTTGTATGAGTTGTGACCAGTGATTGTTGTGGTCTTGGTCTAGGCTGTGTAAAATGTTGTTTCTAAGGTAAGTGAGATCTAATCGGACTTGATTAAATCTATGTGTGTTGTAGAGGAAGCGGTTGTGGTAGCAGATAATTAGTCTTCTTGTTCTGAGTGACGGTTTGAAGGAATAACGAGTGGGTGTGAGTTTTCTTTGGTACTGCGGTGTTGGCTGCTTGTGTAATGGTGTCCTGGATGAGATCAAGTTGAGTATCGATGTCAGAGATAGGCTTGTTGTTGTAGTCATAGGTGAGGTTAATATTGTCTATGTGTTGTTTGAAAGCATCCCAGTCAGCGTTCTTGTAGGAGAAGGAAGGTGTGGTTGGAATGAGGATAGGGTTGGAGATGTGTAAGATGACTGGGATGTGATCAGAGCCTGTAATAGGGCCAGGTGAGATGTAGTGTTGAAATAGAGAGCTGGCTCGGTTTGCCAGAAAGATGTCTGGTTTGCCTTGGCCCGTGTGGTTGTAGAAGGTGTTGAAATCTGGGCCGAGATGAATTAGGTGTTTATGGTTTGTGAAGTTGAGTAATTGGTGACCAAGTTGGTTGTTACTGGTGTGATGAAAGGCGGTGTGTTCGGCATTCATGTCAGCTAGTAGGTATGTTGGTGTGTTGGTGTAGTTGAAGACTAAGGAGAGGTCGTGTATGTTGAGAATAGTGTTTGGGCGAGCATAGGTGGTGAAAAAGATAAAGGGACCAAGGTGGGTGTGTATTCTGACTGCAAGACAGTGTTGGTGAATAAAAGGGATTGGGAGAAATTCGTGTTTTATGTTGGATTTGACAAGGATGGCAACCCCATCGTGGGGATCATAGGGGGACTGTAGTGCAGTATAACCATAATGGCGGATACGTTGATGGGCTTTAAGGCAGGTACTGTTTAGCAAAACAATATCTGGCCTCTCTGCTTCAAGGAGCTCGGCCAGTAGGTGTCTAATTGTAAAGTAAGAACGTACGTTGAACTGAATCACTTTAAACATGATTTAATAGTTTTGTCATAGCAAAGTTAATGTTGGGGGAGGAGTTTTGATTAAAGCCCGTGATAGTGGTGCCATCAGTGGATGTGTGTTTGTAGGTGCTACGGACCCGTTTCCTGGAGGGGGAGGAAGAGATGGATCTGTTTTTATGTTCTTTGGTCTGTCTGTCAGAAGTTGGGGCAGGTTTAGGTTTGAGTGGATTTTGTCTGGAGGAGGTGGAGTTGGACCTGGATGAAGTTTTGGTTGTGGTGGAGGAGTGGGCGAAGGTGGGTGCAGAGGAAGTGGAAGCTTTGGTAGGGGATGAGGAAGTGGAAGCTATGGTAAGGGATGAGGAAGTGGAAGCTTTGGTTGGGGATAAGGAAGTGGGTAAGGAGGTGGGGGAGAGGTGGTCGTAGCAGCAGTTGTAGGAGTGTTGGTGGGAGGGGTAGAAGTAGTGAAGAGGGGTAGAGGAGGAGGAGAGCTGGTGGGTGTAGGAAGTGGGGTGGGGGGTGGGAGAGAGGGAGGAGGCAGAGGTTGCAGGGCTCCTGACGCTTATATATTAACGTCAGGTGGAAATGAGACGGGTAGCAGACGAGGGCATAGTCACTGGTAGGCGGGATTCCCCAGTGGAAGTAGGTCCTACCCAAAGAGATGGGTTAGTTGTAGTAGTAGTTGTCGTAGTCGTGAAGGTTATGTACATGTCCTTAGAATCAAGATTCCATGATGTTGCAGAGTCTGACAAGTTGTTTAAGAATGGTATACAATACCGACAAGATGAAATTAAGACACATGTGCAACATCCGGGTATCTTTATTGTAGACGTCTCGCCATCCCTCGTCTGCTCCCCGTCCCATTTCCACCTGACGTTAGTATATAAGCGTCAGGCGCCTTCCTTCTGCTTCAGAATCTCCACGACTATGGTGCTGTTCGCACCTACTCCAAGGTTGAGGGACTAATTACCTCATGTTCTGTACATAGTTCTACTGTCTTCAAGTTATGTCCTGGAATTTGTATTGATAAAACCACTGGATGGCGAAACGTCTACAATAAAGATACCCAGATGTTGCACATGTGTCTTAATTTCATAACATAATTTGCTTAATCCAAAAAGTAATTTCAATGCAATTTGTAAGTTAGCCTCTCCTGATCAATATATTTTCCACATCTTTTATGTTTTTCATTAGAATGCAAAATTTATCAAAAACTAAAGACAATCAATCAAAACTGATGACATGACCGGAACCAGCATCACAAACTTACCCTAAAATCAGTGTAATATTATTGGCCAGAAAATGAGTATTGACCAGTGATAATTACGACAAAACAACAACAACAACAACAACAACAACAACAACAACACAACAAAACAACAACAACAACACAAACAACAACAACAACAAATAATAATAATAATAATAATATAATAATAATAATAATAATAAATAAACAATGAACAAAAAAAATTAAAATTATATTCAAAGAGAGATGGAAAAAATGGGATTCTTGATGGGTAAAAGCAAAGGGATATGTGGGGAAAAAAAGATATAGAGATAAAAATGTATATAACAAATATATAGAGACCATGAATATTGAAAATACTGGGAAACCTGAGGTAAAAAAAATTGAAAAATGTATAGTGATTTTTTGAACTAGAAAAGCGTGGATGGGCGAAGAAAGAGTCTAGCCTTGACCCCATTCATCTAGCACCCAGGGTAGCCCCATGGTACACCCAGGGTACATGACGGGTACACATCCAGGGTACACCAGGATATACAGGCTAAACACAGGGAACACCCAGGGTACACACAGAGTACACCCACGGTACACACTGGGCATGCACAGGGTACACAAAAAGTGCACTCAGGATACACAAAGAGTACACTCAGGGCACACAGGGTGGACACCCAGGGTATACCAAGGGTACGCCCAGGGTACACCCAGAGTACACCCAGGGTACACCCAGGGTACACCCAGGGTACACCCAGGGTACACACAGAGTGCACCCACGGTACACACTGGGTATGCAAAGGGTACACAAAAAGCACACTCAGGATACACACAGAGTACACACAGGGTACACAGGGTGCACACCCAGGATATACCAAGGGTACACCCAGGGTACACCCAGGGTACACCCAGGGTACACCCAGGGTACACCCAGGGTACACCCAGGGTACACCCAGGGTACACTCAGGGTACAACCAGGGTACACACAGGATACACCCAGGGTACACCCAGGATATACCAAGGGTACACCCAGGGTACACCCAGGGTACACCCAGGGTACACCCAGGGTACACCCAGGGTACACCCAGGGTACACCCAGGGTACACTCAGGGTACAACCAGGGTACACACAGGATACACCCAGGTTGCACCCAAGGTACACCCAGGGAACACCCAGGGTACACTCAGGGTACACTCATCCTGACGACTAAACAAAACTCTTCTCACCAATCCTTCAAATGAGTTATTTAGATATTGTTGAAGGGCTCTTGATCCATCGAATTGAATCTACTCTTCCCATTCCTCAGATCAAATGAAGTTGCCTCCCATCTCCCCTGGCACCCCATGACTCATGCTGATTTAGTGCTTTCCCAAGAATATAATTCACGAGTATCTCACCAGGAGCTTGGAGTTGGCATGGTCGGCAGCATACAGAGTCTCCCCGAAGCCAATTCCTTGTGACTGTATTGAGTCTCCCCAGATCACTGCCGGAGCACTGTAGTCTGTGGAGCAGTGAAAATGACTGTGGGGGTGGTGTCAGTGACTGTGGGGAGGGTGTAAGAGGTTGTGCGGTGGTGCAAGTGGGTATGGGATGGTATGAGTAATTGTGGAAGAGGGGGATGTGTGTAGTGGTGAGTGATTGTGACTGAGGGGAAATAGAAACGCATTTGTGGTGGTAGTGGTGCAAGAAATCTTGGGTTGGTGCAATGAAAGTGTGTGATGGCATGGAGAGTATGGTTGAAATTCAGACCGAGATTCTTTATTTCAAATCACTACATGAACAAATACAAAATATTCAAAATATACAGCAGATGGGAAGCCCATACCATACAATACCATACAATACCATACCATACAATACCATACAACATAACACCCAACTCAAACATACACACCATACACATACCATACCATACAACACATACCATACAATCATCATACCATACCATACCATACAATACCAACCATACATACACATACCATACAATACACCATACAATACAATACCATACCATACCAACAATACATACATACCATAAAACACCATACCATACAATACCATGCAATACCATACAATACACATAACATACCATTACAATACCAACCATACATACCATACATACCTACAATACATACATTACCATACCATACAATACCATACCATACCATACAAAACATACCATACCATAATACCATACAATACCATCCACAATACCATACACCATACAATACCATACAATACCATACCATACCATACCATACCTATACAATACCAATACTAATACAACCATACCATACCATACCATCAACTACAAACCATACAATACCATACAATACCATTACAAACAATACATACCATACAATACCATACATACCATACAATACCATACCAATACATACCATACCATACATAACAATCAACCATACAATACCATACCATACCATACCATACCATACCATCATACATACCATACAATACCATACAACATACATACCATACCATACCATACAAATCCATACCATACATATTACACCAATAAAACCATACCCATACAACATACCATACAATTACAATACCATACAATAACCATACCAATACCATACATACAATACCATACATACATACAATATACACAATACCATACATACCATACCATACCATACCATACCATACAACTATACATACAATACCATACAATACCCATACCATACAATACCATACCAATACCATATCAATACCATACATAATACAACATCCATACATACAACATACCATACAAATACCCAATATCCTAACCATACCAATACAATACCATACATACCATACAATACCATACAACATACAATACCATACCAATACCCTACAATACACCATACCATACAATACCATACAAATACCATACCATACCACATACCAATACAATACCATACAATACCAGTACATACCATGTCATACCATACAAAATACAACATACCTAATACCATACCATACAATACCATACCATACAATACCATACATACCTTACAATACCATACAATACCATACAATACATACAATACAATACCCATACCCATCAAGTACCATATACAACATACTCAATACCATACACTCATACCAATCATACAATACAGTACCATACCAATACAATACAATTACCATACAATACCATACCAATATACCATACCATACAATACAACAATACCATAGACCATACAATACCTCATCATGCAATACCATACATACATACCATAACCATACAATACCATACAATACCATATATACAATACCATACAATACCATACATACATACAATACCTTACAATACCCATACAATACAATACAACATCCCATACAATAAATACAATACCATACAATACATTAAATACCATACAATACCATACAACCATACAATACATACAATTACAATACCAATTACAATCATATACCTACAAACCATACAAACTATCACCAATACCATACAATACCATACAATACCATACCATCTTACATACCATACAATACATACAATAGACCATACCATACAATACCATAATACCATACAATACATTCATACCATACACCATACAATAACCATACATACCATTACAATACCAATATACCATACCAACAATATCAATACCATACAATACCATACATCATACTTACACATACACAATACCATACAGCCATACAATACCATACTTACCATACATACCATACAATACCATACAATTACAATACCATACAATACCATACAATCCATACCATACATACATACATATCATACATACCATACCATAACATACATACAATACAATACCATACCATACCATACCAATACCATACCATACAATACAATACACATACCATACCATACAATACCATACATACCATACAATACCATATCAATACCATACCAAATACCATACAATACCATACCATACCACATACAATACCATACAATCATACCATACAATACCATACAATACCATACATACCATACAATACCATACCATACAATACCATACAATACCATACAATACAATACCATACCATACCATACAATACCATACAATACCATCAATAAACCATCAATACCATACAATACCATACAATACCATACAATACAACATACCATTACATACCATACAATACCATAAATACCATACCATATACCATACAATACCATACATACATACCATACAATACCATCAATACCATACAATACCATACAACATACACAATACCATACAATACAATAGCCATAAATACTAATACCATACAATACCATACAATACCATACAATACCATACATACCATACAAATACCATACAATACATACAATACCATACATATACATACATACATACAATACCATACTTAATCAAACATACCATACCATACTAATACAAAATAAATACCATACAATACCATACAATACCATACACAAATACATACATACAACAATCCATACAATACCATACATACCATACAATACCATACCAAATACCATACCATAACCATACATTTCATACCATACAATACCATACCATACCATATCAATACTACATACACATACCATACAATACCATACATACCATACCACATACCATAAATACCATACAATACCCATCAATCATACCAATACAATACCATACAATTACCATACATACATACATACATACATACCATACAATACCATACAATACCATACAATACACATACCAATACATATACATAATGCAATACCATACAATACCATACAATACCAACAATACATACACATACCATACCTACAATACATACCTATAACATACAAAACCATACCATACAAACCATAAAATACAACAATACCATGACAATACCATACAATACATACAATACCATACCATACAACAATACCATACAATACCATACAATCGAACCATACAATACATACCAATACCATAACCATGCACAATTCATACCAAAAGCCATAGATACCATACAATACAACCATTACAATACCATACCATAATCTATACAATACCATAACAACATACAATACCAGTACCATACAAAAATACACACATACCATGCACATACACCATACCATACTACATACCATCAATACCTAAACATACATACCATACAATACCATACAAACAATACAACAAACTAAGTATATCCAATACCATCCAATGACAATACCATCTAATACTTCATACATACGCATACAATACCTACCATCAATAAATACATGCAATAACCAACATACATTCAATACCATACAATACCAAACCAACTACAAACATCGTAATACCATCAATACCATACATACCATACAACATACCATACAAAACCATACAAAACCATACAATACATGAATACCATACAATACACAACCTACAATACCACTCCCTACAATACCATTAAATACCATAAAATACCATACAATACCAAACCAAACCATACAAGCACAAAATTACAAGCAACAGTCAGAAAGATTTTAACAACAAAACTTAATGATTAAGACTTTAAACGTGGGTTTTCAATGAGAAAAAATAGAAAACCCCTATAAAAATTCAACAAACACAAAACACACACAACAACACAAACCCACACCACAACAACACAACAAACACACACACCCCAAACCACAACCAACAACACAAAAATATAGTCAGTAGGCAAGTCCCCAAAGGAGGGGGGCAAATTCACACAAAAGTTTGGGCAAGCAAGGACCTCTGACTCCCATTTTAAACGCACAACCACACCTTCGTACATAAAAACCCCCCCCATAATTTCCAAAAAAAAAACAAACCCCACCAAAAAAATCTTTACCCCCCCTCCCCACCCTCCCCCCTCCTCCCCCCCAAAACCCAAAAAACCCCCCTCCCCCCCAATCTACAACCTTTCATAACAAAGAACAAAAATTTCCCCCTACAACAATAAAAAAAAAAAAATTTCAGGAACAACAAAAAAACCCGGCAGGGGGGGAAAAAAAAATTAGAAGTCTTTAAAAAAAGGGGCAGGAAGGAAAAAAATAGGAAAATTAAAAATAAAAAAAAAAAACAAATAGGTCAACAAACACAAATAAAACAAAAAAAAAACAAAACAAACACCAAAAACAAAGAAATTTTGGTAAAACCCAAAAAGGCCCCAGCCAAAAAAAGGGAAAGTAGGGAAAGCAGGAGCACAACTGCATGGAGAGGCACAATCAGAGGAGACTGTAGTAAATGAAAGAGCTAAGCTTTATGTGGAGGCCCTAACAGACAACAACAGAGCCCAAGGAAAGCCGAGAAGAGAAAATGACAGGCCACTGAGCCCAAGTTCATTAGCCAGTGAAACTGAAGAAAGGAAAGCTGCAGTGGAGGAAACCAAATTAAATGAGGGGATACACAGGGATATGCAGTGGGAGAATGAAAGGGTGAGGTCAGTCATTGTGTATGGGCTCCAGGAAGTTGAAGGGGAAACATATGAAGCAAGAAAACAAGGGGAAAAAAAGCAATTGAAAGCATCATGAAAGCAATAGGAGAAGACGACATGACCCAGCTGCAAAATTTTCGGAGAATAGGGGGGTTTGTAAAAAAAAGAACCCGGCCAGTGAAAGTGGCTTTCAAGGCAGAAGCGACTCGGAACAGGATCCTGCAGGAGAAAGCACGATTAAGGGACATGCCGGCATAGAGGAAGGTGTATCTCGACCGCGACAGAACACAAGAAGAAAGGCAGAAACTGAGAGAGATGGTACAAAGGCGAAAGGAGGAAAGAGAGGGGATGGAGAAGACAGACAGGAGATCCCAGACACAGGAAGATCAAATACAGCCTCCCTCACAACTTCCTATAGAAGCCTCCCAACCAGGTCAACCCCAGTGCAACCAAACACTCTAAACCAAAACACCCATGCCACATCCAATGCCCCCACCAACTGCATTACAAACTCCACCCCCACAGCAACCACCCATAGTTCCTTATCAGGTCTCCCACTTCCCCAACCCCAATACACCTCCCAGACCAAAATCTTAGAAAAGAAGTTGAAGGTGTGGTATACAAATGCAGATGGAATAACAAATAAGTATGAGGAGTGGCACGAAAGAATCAAGGAGACATCCCCAGACATAATAGCACTCACAGAAACAAAACTCACCAGAATAATAACAGATTCAATCTTTCCACCCGGATATCAAATCCTCAGGAAAGACAGAGGGAGGAGAGGGGGAGGAAGAGTTGCACTGCTCATTAAAAACCAGTGGTCCCTTTCGCACGGGCGAAAGGGACTACTTAGTAGGAGCAATCCAGTCTGAGGGACATAAGGTGATAATTGCAGTAATGTACAACCCACCACAGAACTGCAGGAGGTCAAGAGAAGAATACGATGAGAGCAACAGAGCAATGGTCGACACACTAGCCGAGGTGGCCAGGAGAGCACACATGGGGGGAGCAAAGTTACTAGTTACGGGTGATTTCAATCACAAGGAGATTGACTGGGAAAACCTGGAGCCCCATGGGGGTCCCGAAACATGGAGAGCCAAGATGATGGATGTGGTACTGGAAAACCTCATGCATCAACATGTTAGAGACACTACCAGAGAGAGAGGAGAGGATGAACCAGCAAGACTGGACCTTGTATTCACCTTGAGTAGTTCTGACATCGAGGATATCATGTATGAAAGGCCCTGGAGCTAGTGATCATGTGGTTCTGTGCTTCGACTACATAGTTGAGCTCCAAGTGGAGAGAGCAGCAGGAATAGCGTGGGAAAAACCAAACTACAAAAGGGGGAACTACTCAGGCTTGAGGAACTTCTTTCAAGACATTCAGTGGGAGAGGGAACTGACAGGAAAACCAGGACAAGAAATGATGGATTATGTGGCAACAAAATGCAAGGAGGCAGAGGAGAGGTTTGTTCCTAAGGGAAACAAAAATAATGGGAGGAACAGAACGAGTCCTTGGTTCACCCAAAGGTGTAGGGAGGCAAAAAACTAGGTGTACTAGAGAATGGAAAAGGTACAGAAGACAGAGAACTCAGGAAAATAAAGAGATTAGCCGAAGAGTCAGAAACGAATATGCACAGATAAGAAGGGAGGCTCAGCGGCAATACGAAAATGACATAGCATCGAAAGTCAAGACTGACCCGAAGCTGTTGTACAGCCACATCAGGAGGAAAACAACAGTCAAGGACCAGGTAATGAGACTGAGGAAGGGTGATGGGGAATTCACAAGAAACGACCGGGAGGTATGTCAGGAGCTCAACACAAGATTTAAAGAAGTATTTACAGTAGAAACCAGTAGGACTCCAAGAAATCAGAGCTGGGGGGTGCACCAGCAAGTGCTGGATGAGGTACATATAACCAAGGAGGAGGTGAAGAAGCTGCTATGCGAACTTGACACCTCAAAGGCGGTGGGACCAGACATCTCTCCATGGGTCCTTAAAGAGGGAGCAGAGATATTGTGTGTACCGTTAACAAAGATCTTCAACACATCATTTGAAGCTGGACAACTCCCAGAGGTATGGAACATTGCAAATGTAGTCCCAATTTTTAAAAAGGGAGACAGACATTAGGCACTAAACTACAGACTTGTATCACTAACGTGTATAGTATGCAAGGTCATGGAGAAGATCATCAGGAGGAGAGTGGTGGAGAACCTGGTAAGAAACAAGTGTATAATTGACAACCAGCATGGTTTCAGGAAGGGAAAATCCTGTGTCATAAACCTACTAGAGTTTTATGACAAGGTGACAGAAGTAAGACAAGAGAGAGAGGGGTGGATCGACTGCATTTTTTGGACTGCAAAAAGGCCTTCGACACAGTTCCCCACAAGAGGGTTACTGCAAAAGCTAGAGGATCAGGCCACAAAAACCGGGAAAAGGGCACTGCAATGGATCTAGAAATACCTGACAGTGAGGCAACAACAAAGTCAGGGAAAAACTTGGGGGGGGAACGAGGGATTCAGAGTGGGCGCCTTTAAACAAGGGGGGGTTCAACAGGGGTCAGCCCCTAGGCCCTGTGTGTTCTTGGTATATGGGGAATGACAAAGGGAAAAGGGATAGATTTCAGAAGTGCCCCTTTTTTTTGCGGACCTGTAAATTTTAAGAGAGAACAAATCGAAGGGGGATCAGGGGGACAAAAAGAGCCCCTTGAAACAGGCTACAACCCTGGTCCAGCAACTAGCCCCTTGGTTTAACCCTGCCAAATGCAAAGTTAAATTTTTGGGGGAAAAGGGAAAAAAGACCGCGGGACACAATATAGTTTAGAGGGCCCAAAGCGGGAAAAACCTCACCAAGGAAAAAGTTTGGGGGGTGGGGTATAACACCGAGCATACTCCCGAGGCGCACATAAAATCTGTTAAAGCTGCAGCTTTGGGGGCCCTGGGAACCTACGGATAGGGGTTCCCGATACCTCAGAAAGGGAAAATTTCGTTAAAGGGGACTCTGCAAAATTTTACGTCAGGCCCATAGGGGAGTATGCGGGCACCTTTTGGGAAATTCCACCCTAGTCAAGCACTTAAAGGGAAATTAGAAAAAGTCCCAAAAGGTTTAAAAAAGACAAAGTCCCAAAAGCTAGGGGTTTGGGTCCAACGAAGAAAGATTGAGGGAAAAATCGGCCTGACGACACTGGAGGCAAGGAGGGTCAGGGGAACATGATAACAACATAAAAAATACGCCCCAAAGTAAGGGAGGGGGACAAAGAGGGGGAATTTTTCCCAAGAGATGGGAAAACAGACAAAAGAGGTCACTTTTGGGAAGTTGAAGTTTTAAAAATAATAAAAGGGATTTTGGAAAAGAAAATTTCTTCATCAAAGAGGAGTCAACCCGGGGAAATTTACCCTAGAAAGGAAGAAAGTGGAGGGGGGAACTATACATAGTTTTAAGGCGGGGTATGATAAAGCTAAAGGGAAGCAGGGGGGGAGAGAGGATAGTAGCAATCAGTGAAGAGGGGGGGCCGGAGCTGGGGACCAAACCCCTTTCAACCAAAAAATATTGAGTACAAAATGGTGAAAACACACACACATACACACACACCACACAAAACACACACACACACAAACACACACAACACACAAACAAATACACACCACAACCAACATACACCCCACACACACACACAAAAACACACATACGCACACACACACCCCACCACCCCAACAAAACACACACCCCCACCAAAACACAAAACACAAACACACCCACAAACACACACAAAACCAACACACTCCCCCACAACACACACACACACACACGCACCCACACACACACACACACACAAAAAGGAAATAGACC
Source organism: Cherax quadricarinatus (assembly GCF_026875155.1). Lineage (NCBI taxonomy): Eukaryota > Metazoa > Arthropoda > Malacostraca > Decapoda > Parastacidae > Cherax > Cherax quadricarinatus. The sequence continues at coordinate 43,561,590 of NC_069399.1, read as the reverse complement.
TGAGGGCCCTTTTTTGCAGATGAGTGAAGTTGATGAGAAGAAAACACCGACCGAAATCAGGCAGAACTACAAAGGGATTGGACGGGGTTTCCCAGCCCCTGGCCCCGAAATTTTGGCCCCGGGATTTCCCAAACCCCACAAAGTGAAAAAGTCATGAAAAATTGGGGGAAGGGGAAAACAAAGGGCCGCAGAGGGGAGAAACAGTCTAGGGGGTCAAGATTTAAAAAACCTCACTAAAGGGAAAAAGATCTTGGGGGGGAGTATAACCCCAAAAGGGCACTTTCCCCTGGGGCGCCCATCAACCAAAAAAACCCGGGCTGGCATATGGGCGCCTAGAAAAACCTCAAAATCAGCCTTTTCCGACATCAAAATTTAAGGAAAACTTTTCAGGACCCTGTAAAACCGTTTTATTTTTGGGCCCCATATTGGAGTATGGGGCCCCCAATTTGGAACCCCCCCCCTAGAAAGCACGTAAAAAACTAAGAAAGTGCAAAGGTTTGCAACAAGCTAGTCCCAGAGAAAGAGGTATGTCCTCCCGAGGGAGAGGTTAAGGGAAATCAACCTACGCAGGGAGGACGGGGAGAGTAGGGGGGACATGATAACGACATCCCAAAATACGGGGGGAATTGCCCAAGGTGGACAAAGGGCCCAGGATGTTCCAGAGTTTGGACACTGACAAGGGGACACGTTGGAAGCAAAGCCACAGTTTGACCACAGGGATGTTGGGGAAAGTATTTCTTCACCCACAGAGTATTCGAAAAGGGGGAATATTTTGGGAAAAGCGTTTGTAGTGGAGGCGGATCCATAAAGTTTTAAAAGCAAGGATGTTTAAAGCTCCCCTCCGGGGAGAGTGCCCCTAGTAGCGATCGTAAAGAGGGGGGCCCCGGGCTGGGACCGACCCCCGCAACCTAAACCAAGGTATTACACACCCACAACACCACAACAAAAAACAAAAACCACACAACACACACAACACACAAAACCCACCCCACACACACCCACACAAACACACAAAAACCCACACAAAAACCCCAACACACAACAACACCCCCACACTCACACAAAACACAAGAAACCCGGGGAAAAAACCCAACCCAAGTTGGGGAAAAATTTAACACCCCCCAAACTGGGAGGGGGAGGTGGAGAAGCCCTAATTTAACCTTTTAAAAACCTTTCAAAGGGGTGGGCCCGGGACAACATCCTCTGGGGGTTTCCTTAGAGAGGGAGCAGGGGACACTACTTGTGCCACTAACCAAAATCTTAAAACATTTTCCTTTTGAAACTGGGCAACTCCCTTTAAAGTATAAAAGGGAAGACAAATGTAGCCCCCCATTTTCAAGAAGGGAGACAGAAAGAACACAAAATTTTATGGGCCCATTTGTCCTGAATTTTATAGAAACCCAAAGCCCTTAGAAAAAATTTATCGGAGGAGGGTTTTGCAGAAACCTGGAGCAGAACAAGTTTATAAACAAAAAGCCAGCAGGGAAATTCAGGGAAGGGGCAAATCCTGTGTCCCCAAAACCTAGCTTTTTTACGAAAAGGGAAACTAAAAGTAAAAAATGAGGGGGAGGGGGGGGTTTGATTGATTTTCTTGGACTGAAAAGAGATTAGAAAAAATTTTAAAAGGAACGGGCTGAATAACAGGAAGGGCACTGCAATGGATCAGAAAATTCCCAAACCAGGGGGGGCAAAAACAAAGTCATGGCCCGTGATGGGTATCACAGGGGGCCCCAGTGACGAGCGGGGCCCCCACAGGGGTCGGGCCCTGGGACCATGCTTTTCTGGGAAAAATTGAAAACGAAGGGAAGGAAAGGGGAAAGACCGAAGTGTCCCTTTTTTGGAAAGATGACGTTAAAGTTAATGGGGAAAGAATTAAATCGACGTGGGCCCAGACGGGTTTACAAAGGACCTGGACAGGGGTTTCAGGGCCCCAAAACTGGCTCCAAAAATTTTTAAACCCCGCCAAATGCAAAGTCATAAAGATCGGAGGAGGGAAAAAGGAAACTGTAGACAGGTTTGGGCGGGGGGCCCAAAAGGCTGCAAACCCATTTAAAGGAAAAAGCCCCTAGGAGTGAGCATAATACCGAGTACATCGCCAAAAACACACTTTAACCGGGGTTAACTGCAGGGGGCATTTAAACGCTTGGCAAACCTAGAATAGTGATCCGGTACCTCAGTAAGGAATCGTTCAAGACTTCAACCCCTGTGTAAATCGGCCCCTACTGGGGTTTTCGCGGCACCATTTGGAACCCACACCTGGTCAAACCGTCAAGAATTAAAAGGGAAAATGCAAAGGTTTGCAAAAGGGAGTTCCAGAGTAAGGGGAATGCCCTATTAAGAAAGGTTAAGGAAAATCGGTTTTGACAACACTGAGGACAGGAGGGGCAGGGGAAGACATGTAAAAAACATTAAAAAAATACCTTTTTTGGAAAAGACAAGGGGTTTACAGAGACAGGATGTTCCAGAGAAAAAGGGCACAGAAACAAGGGGTCACAATTGGAAAACTGAAAGCTCGAGGGGTTTAAAGGGTGTTTGGAAAATTCCTTCTTTTAAAAGGGGGGCAAAGTGGCAGATGTTTCAGGTGTATGGTGTAGGAGTTTGGTTACTGAAAGCAGGGAAGAGGTTTTTTTCGAGGAAAAGTGAGGTCAAGTTAGAGTATGTAGGGAAAAAGGGAAAATTTTTTCCCAGTAAAGTAGGCCAAAAAACCAAAAGGTTTTTTGATGTCACCATGGTTGTTTAATTAATTATTGATGGGGTTGTAAGAGAAAATAAATGCCCCCGGGGTCTTGGCAAGAGGGCCCGGGGGGTTTAAAAATAAAAAAATTTACACATAAATGGAAGCGTCACAGTTGCTCTTTGCAGATGACATGTGCCTTGGGGATTCTGAATAGAAATTGAAAAGATTGGTGGGTGAATTTTGGGGAGGGGTGGGAAGAGAAGAAAAATTAAAAAATGAATAAAAGGAAAAGTAAGGTATTTAGGATAACAAAAAGATTAGGTGATTTAAAGAATTTAAAATCAGATTTGGGGGGAGAGAGTAAGGAGGAGGTGAAAGTATTCGGGTATTTTTTATTTGGGCGGGGTCAGCGGGTGGGGCTAAAGAAAGATTTAGGTGAATCATTGAATTTTATGAGGGGAAAAGGGGGTTGGATTTTGGAAATCCTTTGGGGGACAAAGAACTTTTTTCCTTGGAGGCAAAAAGGGGAAAAAGTAAAGAAAGTATGTTTTACCAACACTCTTTTTGGGTGTTTAAGCAGGGGGGATGAAAATTTTTCCAAAAGGGAGAAGGGGGAGCAGTGGAGATTTTCATGTCCCGAGGGCCAATGTGGGTGGAATTTCAATGCAGGGAAATTTGAATTTGGGGAAATTTTGGGGGAGGTGGGGGGTTACCAAAAACCGTTTTTCAAGGGGTGGGAAGGGGTTTTTTGAGGTGGTTCGGGATGTAGAGAGAATGGAGCGAAACAGAGTGACTTCAAAAAGTGTATCGCTGTAGGGGGAAAAGGAAAAGGGGGGTAGGGGTCGGCCAAGGGGAAAAGGTTTGGGGGTTGGGGAAAAAAAGGTTTTGTGTGCGAGGGGGGTTTGGGCTTCCCGCAGGGATGCTGACGTGGTTAAAAAGGGGTGAAAAGGAGCAAAAGGTTTTTTAAAACTTACGTGCTGTTTGGGGTGTGAGCAAAAATAACAATTTTTGATGGGGTTTAGGGGAAAACCCCGGAGCCGGGCTTGAGTCCTGGAGATGGGAAGTACAGTGCCCGCACTTTTGAAGGAGGGGGGTTAAGTTTGCAGTTTAAAAAATTGTGTAAAGCCCCTTTGGAAGACATTTTTTGGAGTGAAAAAAGAAAGGTTTTAAAAATTTTTCTTTTTCGGGGCCCCCCCCCCTGCCTTGGGGGAAAACGGCCAGTGGTTTTAAAAAAAAAATGATAAAGTCCCTGGGGCAGGGGGAGAGACAACCTAGTAGGGGGTTTGGTTTAAAAGGCCGGGCCCGGAGCTGGGTCCTGACCCCTTCAACCACAATTTGGGTGTTAAAACACCCCACACAAACAAAAAACACAACCCCACCCCACACACACAAAGCACACACACACACACCCAAAAAACACACACACAAACACACACACCCACAACCCCAAAAACAAAAGCCCAAATTTAGTGTGACATCAGGAAATTTAAAGTCAGGGGCAAACAAGGGGTTTGGGAAGCAAAACGGAGACATCCGTCCCAAGGGCCCTATTAAACCCCGTGGGGGCCCGGGAAAAAGACGATGACACACTAAGATCAAACGGGAAAGGGCCGAAGACAAAGAAGGGGATGGGTTTTATGCGAGATTTCCCAACACCAACTGCAGTACAAGGGACAGTGGGCAGGGAAAAAAAAGTTTTTACCCGAGATAGAATTTCGAATGGGGCAGGGGCTGAAAGGGAAGAAAATGGAATGGAAAGAAATAAAATGCCCCAGGGAAGCAGATGGAGGGCCTTTAGTGGGGGGGGGGGAAAGGGCGAGGTCAGTTTTTGTGTACGGGGTTTCCCAAAAAGCCCCAAGGGGGGCCCCCCTTTTAAGAAAAAAAACAGGAGGAAGGAAAAAAAAAATTTTTGAAGGCACAAGAAAACAATAGGGGAGGGCAATATACCCGGGTGACAAATTTTTTAGAGAATTGGGTGGTTTTCGGGGTGGAAGGATACGGCCCGTAAAAGTAAAATTTCAAGGGAAGGGAAACAGTTCCAAACCAAAGGGTTCTTTCAAGAGAAAGCAAAAATGAGGGACAAAAAGGGGTTCCGAGAGAAACCTCGACCGCACAGAGCACAAGAAGAAAGGCTACAATGAAAGAGAGGGTTTCCGAGACGCAAGGAGGAACGGAAAAAAGCAAAGAAAATGAGGAGGACCCCGACACGGAGGAAGGGCCAAAATCACCCCACAAATCTCCCCCCAAAAAGGGCTCCCACCCCCCCATTCCCCCAAAGCAACTGAGCAAACCATTTCTACAAACCCCCTCACTGTTCCCTTTTGCCACCAAAAAACCCAAAAAACCACAAAACCCCCACCCCAAAACTGTCCCCTTAAAGGGCATTCTGCCCCCACCCCCCCTCAACCAAAAACCCCCCCTACACCCCCAAGGGGCCCTTTTAGGCCCCCCCCAAGGCTCTCGCTCCCCCAACCCCAATATTTTTGCAAGACCCAATGATGAAAAAAAAAACTAAAGGTTTTAGTACCCAAACCGGGGTGGAATAACAATAAACATGAGGAATGGGGAATTTAAAGAATCATTTAAAAAAACCCCCGACATTTATTGGGATTCCCCAAAAAACAAAACTCGCTGAGAAAAATAAAAAGACACAATCTTTCCCCAAAAGGATATCAGATTTCCCAGGAAGATAGAAGGAGTAGAGGGGAAGGAGGGGTTTTCACTGCTCAAAAAACACCCATGGGGATTTTTAGGGAAAAGGAAGGCATGGGGCATGATTGGAGGGAAAGAGATACATTTTAGTACAAATTTAGTCCCGGGGAAAAAATAAATTTGTCATTGGAGTGATGTATAACCCACCCAGAAATGCAGGGGGGCCAAAAGGGAGTACGAAGAAAACAACAGGGTGTTTGGGGGACACACTGGCTGAGGGGGCAAGAAAGCTCACTTTGGGGCAAAAGCAAAAGGGTTTCTGGAATGGGCGATTTTCCCAAACCAAAAGGGGGGTAACCCGGGGTGGGAAAACCTGGAGCCACAGGGGGTCCGAAAAATGGAGAGCCAAGATGATGGGTGTGGTACTTAAAAAAACCCCATGGGACAACATGTCAGGGACACAACCAGAGAGGAGGGGAGGATACCAGCAAAACGGATCTTGGTTCACCCCGAAACAGTTAAAACATTGGGGGGGAATCACTTACGAGAGGCCCCCCTTGGGGGGGCTAGCGATCAGTGGTTCTGATTTTGGGTTATTGTAAAGTTTTCAAGTCGAGAAGGGAACAGGAAAATGAAGGGGGGGGGGCCAAAAATAAAAAAAGGGGGGGCTTTAAAAAAAAGGAAGGGGAAAAAATTTGTAAAAAAAAAAAAAAGGGAAAAAAAAAAGGTTTTGGAAAATTCCGTAAAAGGATATGGGGGAAAAGGGAAAAAAGTAAAGGAGGAGGAAAGGGAAAAAGTTTTGGGCCCCGGGAAAACCCAAAAAAAAAAAATAGGGAAAACCAAAACGATCCCTTTTTTTCCCGAAGGTGGGAGGGAGGGAAAAAATAAGTGGCAACAGAGGGAAAGGAAAAGGTTTAAAAGGGGGCATAGGACCCAGGGAAAAAAAGGAGAAATTTGTAGAAAACCCGAAAAGAGTAAAGCACAGATAAAGGGAGGCCCAGGCGACAGTTAAAAAAAAAAGACATTTGCATCCGGGAAAATCAAATTGACCCCAAACTTCCCGTATAGCCAAATTAGGGGGAAGACAAAAAGTCAAAGGAAACCCGGTGAAAAAGGGTGAGGGAAAAAAGGTTTTGGGGAACTCACAAAAAAAAACGATAAGAGGTAGTGAGGAGCTCAACCCCGAGATTTAAAAGGGAAATATTTCAGTTTGAGACAGGGAAAAGGGCTCTTGGGGGGGCAGACCAGATGGGACACCGCAAGGGAAAACACCAACCCAAATGTTGGACAACAAAAAAAACAGATGAGGAGGGGGTGAAGAAAATTTCTAAGGGGCCCTCGTTTCCCCAAAGGCCAAAGGGACCACAACATCCCCGTTGGGGCCTTAGAGAGGGAAACAGAAAGGGTTTTGCCCTCCCACTTACCCCAAACTTCAACAAAATCCCTGGAAACGGGGGAAAAACCTGAGGGGATGGAAGCCCGGGAAAAAGTTTTTTCCCATTTTTAAAAAAAAGGGGAAAAGGGAAAAGGCACAAAAAATATAGACCTGTGGGCATTGCGTGTATAGTATTTCAAAATTATGGAAAAAGAATTATCAGGAGGAGATTTGGGGAAAACCGGGAAAGGAAAAAGGAAATATAAATTTCCCAAACCCGCACGGAATTTAAATAAGGCAAATCCTGTGTCCAAACCTTCTGGAGTTTTTTGAAAAAAACAGAAATAAGACAAAGAGAGGAGGGTGGGTTAATTTCACTTCTTGGACTTTCAAAAAGGCCTTTGCCCCAGTTCCTCACAAGGAAATTTGTGGGAAAAAGGGTAGAGCCCCAGGCGCATATAAAAGGAAGGGCCCCTGCAAGGATTGGGAGAATACCTTTTAACAGGGGGGCAACAAACCCCAGTCATGGTAAATAATGGAATTTTATCACATGGGGACCCCGTGACGAGCGGGGGGCCCACAGGGGTCGGTCCCAAAGGGCCGTGTATTTTTGGATATGTGAACACATGACGGAAAAGGGGTTAAAACTCAAAGTGTTTCCCGTTTTCAGAATTTTTTGAAGTTTAAAGAGGGGAAAATTTAAAACTGATAGGACCCGGGAAGGCTTCAAAGAGACCTGGACGGGGGACAAACCGGGGCCACAAATGGCTTCTTTGAATTTTAATCCTGCCCAAAAGCAAAGTCAAGAAGTTTGGGGGGGAAAGGGACGGGAAAAAAAGACCACAGACAGAGTAAAAGGCCCAGGTGGCCCCAAAACGAAACCTTCCCTTCAAGGAGAAAGTCTTTGGGGGGAGTAAAAACACCGAGCATGTCTCCGGGAAAACCCCACAAACAATCAGATAACGGGTGCCGCATAAAGGGGGCCTGGCAAACTGAGAACAGCATTCCGATACCTTTGTAAAGGGAAACATTTCAAGGGCACTGTTCACCGGTTTTAAAGTAGGGGCCCCTACTGGAGTATGCAGCACCTTTTTTGGGAAAAAACTTTATTTTAAACCGTCAAGAAACTAGAGAAAGGGACAAAAATTTTTTGGGCAAGGTTTGTTCCAGAAACTAAGGGGAATGTCCTATGAAAAAAGATTAAGGGGGAAACGGCCTGACGACACTGGAGGACAAGGGGGGGTCCAAAGGGGGGACATGATAACGAATATAAAATTTCTGCCCTGGGAAAAGACAAGGTGGACAAAGACAAGGGGTGTTCCAGGGGGACACAGAAACAAGAGGCCACAATTGGAAGTTGAAGACCCCAAATGAGTCAGAAGATAGGTTTAAAGTATTTTTTTCAGTTCATAAGTTGTAAGGCAGGTGGAATTCCTAGAAAAAGAAAATATTGGGGGCGGAACCCTAAACAGTTTTTTAAAACAAGGGGGTTTTTTTGAAGCTCATGGAGGGGGGGAGAGAGAGGGCCTAGTAGCAACCCGGGGAAGAGGGGGGGGCCAGGGAGCTGGGCTCGACCCGCAACCACCAAAAAAGGGGGAGTACAAATAGGTGAGTACAACACCCACACACACAGGGGGAAAAAAAAATGTTTGAAGGGAAACTTGGAAAAAAAATAGGTGAGGGGAATAACCCCCCGGGGACAAATTTTTTAGAGAAATTTGGGGGGTTTGGGGGAGTGGAAGGTTTCGGGCCGGGCAAAGTAATTTTCAAAAAGGAAAAATCAGTTCGAACCCCGGATTTTGCAAGAGAAAAAGAAGACTGGAGGGGGCAAAAAAGGGGCACCAGGGGGAGTATAAAACCCCGCGACAGAAAAACAAGAAGAAAGGGGGTTTCCCGAAAGAGAAAGGGTACAGAGATGCAAGGAGGAACGAGAGGGAATACGAAGATGAGGGGAGGCCAAGACCCCAGGAGGGAAGGGGAAAACACACCCCAAAGAAATTTTCCCACCAAAAGACTCCATCCGCGACATTTTCCCCAAACCCAAATAGCAAAACCCATACTACAAACCCCTCACTGTTCCCTTTTCCCCCTTCCAAACCAAACCCCCCTATCCAAAAACCCCAACCCCCCAAAAGCTGTTCCCTTTTTGGGCATTTTGACCCCACCCCATATAACAAACCCCCCCTACACCACAGGCCCCCAAAAGGGCCCCCCCCAAGGGGTCTCGCTTCCAAACCCCAAAATTTTTGGGATGACCACAATTATAGAAAAGAAACTGAAATTTGGTAAAACAAAAGCGGGCGGAAAAACGAATTAAACCCTGAGGCGTGGAACCCAAAGGGAAACTTTAAAAATCCCCCGAAATTTTAGCAGTCACAGAAAACAAAAAAATTCCCCTGAGACAATAAAAAGACAAAAATCTTCCCAACGGGAAAATCAGATCCTGAGGAAAGATGGAGTAAGGGGGAGGAGGGGTTCACTGCCCCCTAAAAACACCGATGGGGGGTTTAGGGGAAAAGGAAGGCATGGCATGATTGGGGAAAAAAGGGCAAATTGTAAAATTTTTAATTCAGTCCGGAAAAACATAAAGTAGTCCCTTGGAGTGATGTATAACCCCCACAGAAGCAGGGGGCCCAAAAGAGGAGTTTCGAAAAAAACAAAAGGGGGATGGGGGGACACTTGGGCTGAGGTGGCAAGAAGAGCTCACTCCCCAGAGAGCAAAGTTACTGGTAATGGGCGAATTTTTAACCCAAGGGAGATCGAAAGGGAAAAAACCCGGAGCCACCCCTGGGGGTCCCGAAAAATGGAGAGCCAAAAATGATGGATTTTGGTACTTAAAAAAATCATGCATCAACAGTCGGGACAAAAAACCAAAAGAGAAAGGGGGGGATGGGGCCAGCAAGATGGATTTGTTTTTCACCCTGAGCAGTTCAGACATTTTTGGGCATCCCTTTCGAGGGGGCCCCTTGGAGCTACGATCACGAAAGGGTTTTGAATTTTTGACTAATGTAGAGTTATAAGTTGGAAAGGTAAAAAAAGGGAAATGAAGGGGGGCAGGCCAAAATATAAAAAGGGGGGGGAAAAAAAGGGATGAGAAAAATTTCCCGCAGGGGTTCAGTGGGGCAGAGGAAAAAGGGAGGAAAATCAGTAAAAGAATATGGAATATTTTGGGGGAAAAAAGGGGCAAGGAGGCAGAGGGAAAAATTTTTTTCCCAAGGGGGAAAAAAAAATTTAAAAAGGGAAAACGGAAAGATCCTTGGTTTTCCCGAAGGGGGTAGGGAAAGGGGGAAAAAAAAATGAGTGCAACAGAGAATGGGAAAAAGTACAGGAGGCATAGGGCCCAGGAAACAAGGAATTTAGTGAAGGCCCCGAAAAGAGTATGCACGATAAGGGGGGAGGCCCGCGACAGAAAAAAAAAAGACATAGCATCGAAATTTAAATCTGACCCAAACGCTGTTTTTGGGCCCCATTAGGGGAAGACAACAGTCAACGGGCCAGGTGATTTTGGTGAGGAAAGGGAAAGGTTTGGGGAATCACAAAAACGATCAAGAGGGATGTGAGGAGCTCAACACGGATTTTAAGGGAATTTTTTACAGTAGAGACAGGAAGGAAATTGGGGGGACAGGGCCAATGGGGGACACCAGCAAAGGAAAAACACCAACAATGTTGGGGCGCATACAAACAAAATAGGAGGGGTTTAAGGGAAATGCCCAAGGGGCCGATACCTCAAAGGCAAAGGGGGGCCGGAAAAAAATCTCCCCCCTGGGTCCTTTAGAGGGGGGGGGAGATATGTTGTGCATGCCATTACCCAAAAACTTTAAAACACCCTGGAAACTTGGCCAAAACCCCCGGGGTTTTGGAAGCGGCAAAAAAGTAGTTCCCCCTTTTTAAAAAAGGAGACAAAAAAAAAAGGGACTAAACTATAGACCTGTGTCTTTCCCTTTTAAAAATATGCAAAATTTTGGGGAAGGGTTATCGGAGGAAGTGGGGGGAGCAACCCGGAACGGAAAAAGTAAAAAAAGCCCAAACCAGCAGGGTTTTACGGAAGGCAAATCCTGTGGCACAAACCTTCTGGAAGGGTTTTTTGAAAAAATAACGGGAAAAATTACACCCAGAGAGAGGGGGGGGTTGTTTTTAACTTCTTGGGGCTGCAAGAAGGGGCCCTTTTACACAGGGCCTCACAAGAGATTATGCAGAAATAGAGATCAGGCCTTAACAGGGGGGCACCCGCAATGGGTTAAGGAAAACCTGACAGGGAGGAAACAAAGAGTCATGGTACGTAATGAGTATCACAGTGGGCACCTTTTGACGGGCAAAGGGGCCCCAGGGGGCGGTCCCAGGACCAGTGCTATTTTGGGTATATGTGGGAAAAAAATGGATTGGAAAGGGGAAAACTCAGAAGTGTCCCTGTTTGCAGATGAAAGTGAAATTAATAGGGAATTAAATCTATGGGGGCCCCGGCGGGGCTTCAAAGAGACCTGGGGCAGACTGGGGGACCCTTTTCCAGCAAATGGCTTTTCCCAATTTTAAACCTGCCAAATGCAAAGTCATGAAGTTTGGGAAAGGGCCCCCAGAAGACCCAAACAGAAATATAGGCTAAAGGGGGCCAAAGACTGGGAAACCTCATCAAGGAAAAGATCTTGGGTGGAAATAAACACCGAGCAAGTCTCCGGGGGGCCCCCATCAATCAGATAACTGCTGGGGCATATGGGCGCCCGGGAAACCTTTAGAACAGCATTCCGAAACCATTTTTAGGGAAACATTCAAGAACTGTACACCCCTGTATCCAGGCCCATTTTGGGAAAAGCAGCACCTGTTTGGAACCCGCATTGTAACGCACGTCCAAAAAACTAGAGAAAATTCAAAGTTTTTCGACAAGGTTTGTTTCCAGAGCTAAAAGGGGGAAAGTCCTATGAAAAAAGATTAAGGGGAAAAAAGGCCTGGGACACTGGAGGACAGGAAAGGGGCAGGGAAAAAACCCTGATAAAGAAATTAAAAAAACTGCGGGGGTAGACAAGGTGGAAAAAAGACAGGAAAGTTCCCGGGGGGGACACTGAGACAAGAGGCCCCAAATTGGGAATTTTTAAGACACAAATGAGTCCCGAGTGAATTTTAGGGAAATATTTCTTCAGTCATAGGTTTTTAAAGGGAGTTTTTAAAAGCCCCAGAAAATTACCCAGGTTGGGAGGCAGGAACCATACACAGTTTTAAGACAGGTTTGAAAAAACTCATGAGCGGGGAGAGAGAGGGCCCATAGCAAAAGGGGAAGAGGCGGGGGGCCCGGGCAAGACTCGACCCCCGCAACCCCCAAATTTGGGGAGTACCCAAAGGGGGGAGTAAAAAACCCACACAACCCCCACACCCCAAACCCGCATTCCGACATCCTTAATTTAAAAATCAATTTAGGGCCCCGTAACCGTTTTCGTTAGGCCCCTATTTTGGGGTTGAGGGCCCGTTTTGGGAAACCCCCAAAACCCAGCCAAGCACGTTTAAGAAACTAGAGAAAGGGGCAAAGGTTTCAACAAGACTAGACCCAGAGCTAAAAAAAGGTATGGGCCCACGAGGGGGGGGGTTAAGGGAAACAACCTGAACCCACATGGAGGGCGGAGGGGATAAGGGGGGGCAAGATAACGACCTACAAAATAAATGAGAGGGAATTGGCAAGGGGGACAAAAACAGGATGGGTTCCCGAGGGTTGGACACAGTAAAAAAGGGGAAAAACAGTTTGGGAAATTTAAGAAAACAGATTTAATCACCGGGATGTTTGGAATTTTTTCTTCCCGTTTTACAGAGTAGTCAGTAAGTGGAAAAGTTTGTGAAGGGGATGTGTTTAAGGCAGGGCCATACATAGTTTAAAGGGAGGGGGTATGATAAAGCTCACGGCCCCCAGGGGGAGTTACCTAGTAGCGATCAGTGAAGAGGCGGGGCCGGGGTCGGACTTTGACCCCCGCAAACCCAACTAGGTGATACAACAACTAAAACAACACACACACAACACAAAACACACACCCACCACACACACCCCCCCCACACACCGCCCCGCGGGGACCACACAACCCACCAGAACAAAAAAAAACAAACAAACAAAAAAAAACACAAAAAACAGAAAATTGTAATTGTCTAGTCGTAAAATAATTGGATGAGGGGGAATTAAATACAATTACGAATTTCACAATGATATATTACATTTTTAAATTATATGAAGATTATTTTATTAAAATGGATAAAGGGAAATTATATATTTATTATATATATATATATATATATTAAATTATATAAAAATATATATATATTTATATATATAAAATATATATATATAAAAAAAATATAATATATATATATATATATATATTTAATTTTAAAACATAAAAAAAATACATATATATATTTTATATTATAAAATAAAAATAAAAATTAAAAAATATATATAATATATTTATATAGATAAAAATATATTATATATATAAATAAATTTATATAAATAAATAATATATATATAAAATTATTATTATAAAATATTAAATATTATAAAAAGATTTTTTGGCACAAAAGTTTTTTTGAAACCCCGGGATGTGAATGGGGGCAAAGAAGGGCAGGAAAAAAACAAATAAAAGCGACAATAAAAAGAAAAAAGGGGGATGTTTTGTGGATTTAAAAACTCCCAAAAAATGGTTTTTTAAGTTGTGCTTTAGGAATTTTGGTTGGGAATGTTTTTGGTGCCAACAGCTGACGTGGTGGGCACTGGACATAGTGTGGTTTCCAAGCTTTACAGGGTTTTGGTGCAATGGACATAGTGTTGGGGCCACAGCTGACAGTGTTGTGGTGCACTGGACATAGTGTGGTGTCACAGTTGACAGTGTTGTGGTGCACTGGACATAGTGTGGTGTCACAGCTGACAGTGTTGTGGTACACTGGACATAGTGTGGTGTCACAGCTGACAGTGTTGTGGTACACTGGACATAGTGTGGTGTCACAGTTGACAGTGTTGTGGTACACTGGACATAGTGTGGTGTCACAGCTGACAGTGTTGTGGTGCACTGGACATAGTGTGGTGTCACAGTTGACAGTGTTGTGGTACACTGGACATAGTGTGGTGTCACAGTTGACAGTGTTGTGGTACACTGGACATAGTGTGGTGTAACAGTTGACAGTGTTGTGGTACACTGGACATAGTGTGGTGTCACAGTTGACAGTGTTGTGGTGCACTGGACATAGTGTGGTGTCACAGTTGACAGTGTTGTGGTGCACTGTACATAGTGTGGTGTCACAGCTGACAGTGTTGTGGTGCACTGGACATAGTGTGGTGTCACAGCTGACAGTGTTGTGGTACACTGGACATAGTGTGGTGTCACAGCTGACAGTGTTGTGGTACAATGGACATAGTGTGGTGTCACAGCTGACAGTGTTGTGGTACACTGGACATAGTGTGGTGTCACAGCTGACAGTGTTGTGGTGCACTGGACATAGTGTGGTGCCACAGCTGACAGTGTTGTGGTGCACTGGACACAGTGTGGTGTCACAGTTGACAGTGTTGTGGTGCACTGGACATAGTGTGGTGTCACAGTTGACAGTGTTGTGGTACACTGGACATAGTGTGGTGTCACAGCTGACAGTGTTGTGGTACACTGGACATAGTGTGGTGTCACAGTTGACAGTGTTGTGGTGCACTGGACATAGTGTGGTGTCACAGCTGACAGTGTTGTGGTGCACTGGACATAGTGTGGTGTCACAGCTGACAATGTTGTGGTGCACTGGACATAGTGTGGTGTCACAGTTGACAGTGTTGTGGTGCACTGGACATAGTGTGGTGTCACAGCTGACAGTGTTGTGGTGCACTGGACATAGTGTGGTGTCACAGCTGACAGTGTTGTGGTGCACTGGACATAGTGTGGTGTCACAGTTGACAGTGTTGTGGTGCACTGGACATAGTGTGGTGTCACAGTTGACAGTGTTGTGGTACACTGGACATAGTGTGGTGTCACAGCTGACAGTGTTGTGGTACACTGGACATAGTGTGGTGTCACAGTTGACAGTGTTGTGGTGCACTGGACATAGTGTGGTGTCACAGCTGACAGTGTTGTGGTGCACTGGACATAGTGTGGTGTCACAGTTGACAGTGTTGTGGAGCACTGGACATAGTGTGGTGTCACAGCTGACAGTGTTGTGGTGCACTGGACATAGTGTGGTGTCACAGCTGACAGTGTTGTGGTGCACTGGACATAGTGTAGTGTCACAGCTGACAGTGTTGTGTGCACTGGACATAGGTGTGGTGTCACAGTTGACAGTGTTGTGGTACACTGGACATAGTGTGGTGTCACAGTTGACAGTGTTGTGGTACACTGGACATAGTGTGGTGTCACAGCTTACAGTGTTGTGGTACACTGGACATAGTGTGGTGTCACAGCTGACAGTGTTGTGGTGCACTGGACATAGTGTGGTGTCACAGCTGACAGTGTTGTGGTACACTGGACATAGTGTGGTGTCACAGTCGACAGTGTTGTGGTACACTGGACATAGTGTGGTTTCACAGCTGACAGTGTTGTGGTGCACTGGACATAGTGTGGTGTCACAGCTGACAGTGTTGTGGTGCACTAGACATAGTGTGGTGTCACAGTTGACAGTGTTGTTGTACACTGGACATAGTGTGGTGTCACAGCTGACAGTGTTGTGGTACACAGGACATAGTATGGTGTCACAGTTGACAGTGTTGTGGTACACTGGACACAGTGTGGTGTCACAGCTGACAGTGTTGTGGTGCACTGGACATAGTGTGGTGTCACAGTTGACAGTGTTGTGGTACACTGGACATAGTGTGGTGTCACAGTTGACAGTGTTGTGGTGCACTGGACATAGTGTGGTGTCACAGTTGACAGCGTTGTGGTGCACTGGACATAGTGTGGTGTCACAGTTGACAGTGTTGTGGTGCACTGGACATAGTGTGGTGTCACAGTTGACAGTGTTGTGGTGCACTGGACATAGTGTGGTGTCACAGTTGACAGTGTTGTGGTACACTGGACATAGTGTGGTGTCACAGTTGACAGTGTTGTGGTGCACTGGACATAGTGTGGTGTCACAGCTGACAGTGTTGTGGTGCACTGGACATAGTGTGGTGTCACAGTTGACAGTGTTGTGATGCACTGGACATAGTGTGTGGTCACAGTTGACAGTGTTGTGGTGCACTGGACATAGTGTGGTGTCACAGTTGACAGTGTTGTGGTACACTGGACATAGTGTGGTGTCACAGTTGACAGTGTTGTCGTGCACTGGACATAGTGTGGTGTCACAGTTGACAGTGTTGTGGTGCACTGGACATAGTGTGGGTGTCACAGTTGACAGTGTTGTGGTACACTGGACATAGTGTGGTGTCACAGTTGACAGTGTTGTGGTGCACTGGACATAGTGTGGTGTCACAGCTGACAGTGTTGTGGTGCACTGGACATAGTGTGGGGTCACAGTTGACAGTGTTGTGGTACACTGGACATAGGGTGGTGTCACAGTTGACAGTGTTGTGGTGCACTGGACATAGTATGGTGTCACAGTTGACAGTTGTTGTGTACACTGGACATAGTGTGGTGTCACAGTTGACAGTGTTGTGGTGCACTGGACATAGTGTGGTGTCACAGCTGACAGTGTTGTGGTGCACTGGACATAGTGTGGTGTCACAGTTGACAGTGTTGTGGTGCACTGGACATAGTGTGGTGTTACAGTTGACAGTGTTGTGGTGCACTGGACATAGTGTGGTGTCACAGTTGACAGTGTTGTGGTGCACTGGACATAGTGTGGTGTCACAGTTGACAGTGTTGTGGAACATTGGACATAGTGTGGTGTCACAGTTGACAGTGTTGTGGTACACTGGACATAGTGTGGTGTCACAGCTGACAGTGTTGTGGTACACTGGACATAGTGTGGTGTCACAGTTGACAGTGTTGTGGTGCACTGGACATAGTGTGGTGTCACAGTTGACAGTGTTGTGGTGCACTGGACATAGTGTGGTGTCACAGCTGACAGTGTTGTGGTGCACTGGACATAGTGTGGTGTCACAGCTGACAGTGTTGTGGTACACTGGACATAGTGTGGTGTCACAGCTGACAGTGTTGTGGTACACTGGACATAGTGTGGTGTCACAGTGACAGTGTTGTGGTACACTGGACATAGTGTGGTGTCACAGCTGACAGTGTTGTGGTACACTGGACATAGTGTGGTGTCACAGTTGACAGTGTTGTGGAACATTGGACATAGTGTGGTGTCACAGTTGACAGTGTTGTGGAACATTGGACAGAGTGTGGTATCACAGATGACAGTGTTGTGGAAGATTGGACAGAGTGTTGCAGCTGACAGTGTTGTGGAACACTGGACAGAGTGTGGTGTTACAGCTGACAGTGTTGTGGTACATTGGACAGAGTGTGGTGTCACAGATGACAGTGTTGTGGAACATTGGACAAAGTGTGGTGTTGCAGCTGACAGTTTTGTGGAACACTGGACATAGTGTGGTGTCACAGTTGACAGTGTTGTGGTACACTGGACATAGTGTGGTGTCACAGTTGACAGTGTTGTGGTGCACTGGACATAGTGTGGTGTCACAGCTGACAGTGTGGTGGTGCACTGGACATAGTGTGGTGTCACAGTTGACAGTGTTTGTGGTGCACTGGACATAGTGTGGTGTCACAGTTGACAGTGTTGTGGTACACTGGACATAGTGTGGTGTGACAGTTGACAGTGTTGTGGTGCACTGGACATAGTGTGGTGTCACAGCTGACAGTGTTGTGGTGCACTGGACATAGTGTGGTGTCACAGTTGACAGTGTTGTGGTGCACTGGACATAGTGTGGTGTCACAGTTGACAGTGTTGTGGTGCACTGGACATAGTGTGGTGTCACAGTTGACAGTGTTGTGGTACACTGGACATAGTGTGGTGTCACAGTTGACAGTGTTGTGGTGCACTGGACATAGTGTGGTGTCACAGTTGACAGTGTTGTGGTGCAATGGACATAGTGTGGTGTCACAGTTGACAGTGTTGTGGTACACTGGACATAGTGTGGTGTCACAGTTGACAGTGTTGTGGTGCACTGGACATAGTGTGGTGTCACAGCTGACAGTGTTGTGGTGCACTGGACACAGTGTGGTGTCACAGTTGACAGTGTTGTGGTACACTGGACATAGTGTGGTGTCACAGCTGACAGTGTTGTGGTACACTGGACATAGTGTGGTGTCACAGTTGACAGTGTTGTGGTGCACTTGACATAGTGTGGTGTCACAGTTGACAGTGTTGTGGTGCACTTGACATAGTGTGGTGTCACAGTTGACAGTGTTGTGGTGCACTTGACATAGTGTTGTGTCACAGTTGACAGTGTTGTGGAACATTGGACATAGTGTGGTGTCACAGTTGACAGTGTTGTGGTACACTGGACATAGTGTGGTGTCACAGTTGACAGTGTTGTGGTGCACTTGACATAGTGTTGTGTCACAGTTGACAGTGTTGTGGAAACATTGGACATAGTGTGGTGTCACAGTTGACATGTGTTGTGGTACACTGGACATAGTGTGGTGTCACAGCTGACAGTGTTGTGGTACACTGGACATAGTGTGGTGTCACAGCTGACAGTGTTGTGGAACATTGGACATAGTGTGGTGTCACAGTTGACAGTGTTGTGGAACATTGGACAGAGTGTGGTATCACAGATGACAGTGTTGTGGAACATTGGACAGAGTGTGGTATCACAGATGACAGTTTTGTGGAACATTGGACAGAGTGTTGCAGCTGACAGTGTTGTGGAACACTGGACAGAGTGTGGTGTTACAACTGACAGTGTTGTGGTACATTGGACAGGTGTGGTGTCACAGATGACAGTGTTGTGGAACATTGGACAAAGTGTGGTGTTGCAGCTGACAGTTTTGTGGAACACTGGACAGAGTGTGGTGTTGCAGCTGACAGTGTTGTGGAACATTGTACAGAGTGTGGTGTTGCAGCTGACAGTGTTATGGAACACTGGGCAGAGTGTGGTGTCACAACTGACAGTGTTGTGGAACATTGTACAGAGTGTGGTGTTGCAGCTGACAGTGTTATGGAACACTGGGCAGAGTGTGGTGTCACAACTGACAGTGTTGTTTAACATTGGACAAAGTGTGGTGTTGCAGCTGACAGTTTTGTGGAACATTGTACAGAGTGTGGTGCTGCAGCTGACAGTGTTGTGGAACATTGGACAGAGTGTGGTTTTGCAGCTGACAGTGTGGTCAAATAATGGATAGAATGCGGTGTCACAGCTGACAGTGTGGTGGAACAATGAGCAGAGTGCGGTGTGGCAGCTGATAGTGTGGTGGCACAATGGACAAAGTGCGGTGTTGCAGCTGATAGTGTTGTGATACAATGGAGAGAGTGCGGTGTTGCAGTTGAAAGTGTTGTGATACAATGGAGAGAGTGCGTTGTTGCAGCTGACATTGTAATGGAGCAATGGACAGAATGCGGTGTTTCAGCTGACAGTGTTGTGGTACACTGGACATAGTGTGGTGTCACAGTTGACAGTGTTGTGGTGCACTGGACATAGTGTGGTGTCACAGTTGACAGTGTTGTGGTGCACTAGACATAGTGTGGTGTCACAGTTGACAGTGTTGTGGTACACAGGACATAGTGTGGTGTCACAGTTGACAGTGTTGTGGTACACTGGACATAGTGTGGTGTCACAGCTGACAGTGTTGTGGTACACTGGACATAGTGTGGTGTCACAGTTGACAGTGTTGTTGTACACTGGACATAGTGTGGTGTCACAGCTGACAGTGTTGTGGTACACAGGACATAGTGTGGTGTCACAGTTGACAGTGTTGTGGTACACTGGACACAGTGTGGTGTCACAGCTGACAGTGTTGTGGTGCACTGGACATAGTGTGGTGTCACAGTTGACAGTGTTGTGGTGCACTGGACATAGTGTGGTGTCACAGTTGACAGTGTTGTGGTACACTGGACATAGTGTGGTGTCACAGTTGACAGTGTTGTGGTACACTGGACATAGTGTGGTGTCACAGTTGACAGTGTTGTGGTACACTGGACATAGTGTGGTGTCACAGTTGACAGTGTTGTGGTACACTGGACATAGTGTGGTGTCACAGTTGACAGTGTTGTGGTGCACTGGACATAGTGTGGTGTCACAGCTGACAGTGTTGTGGTGCATGGACATAGTGTGGTGTCACAGTTGACAGTGTTGTGGTACACTGGACTAGTGTGGTGTCACAGTTGACAGTGTTGTGGTGCACTGGACATAGTATGGTGTCACAGTTGACAGTGTTGTGGTACTACTGGACATAGTGTGGTGTCACAGTTGACAGTGTTGTGGTGCACTGGACATAGTGTGGTGTCACAGCTGACAGTGTTGTGGTGCACTGGACATAGTGTGGTGTCACAGTTGACAGTGTTGTGGTGCACTGGACATAGTGTGGTGTTACAGTTGACAGTGTTGTGGTGCACTGGACATAGTTGTGGTGTCACAGTTGACAGTGTTGTGGAACACTGGACATAGTGTGGTGTCACAGTTGACAGTGTTGTGGTGCACTGGACATAGTGTGGTGTCACAGCTGACAGTGTTGTGGTACACTGGACATAGTGTGGTGTCACAGTTGACAGTGTTGTGGTGTGCACTGGACATAGTGTGGTGTCACAGTTGACAGTGTTGTGGTGCACTGGACATAGTGTGGTGTCACAGTTGACAGTGTTGTGGAACATTGGACATAGTGTGGTGTCACAGCTGACAGTGTTGTGGTACACTGGACATAGTGTGGTGTCACAGCTGACAGTGTTGTGGTACACTGGACATAGTGTGGTGTCACAGCTGACAGTGTTGTGGTACACTGGACATAGTGTGGTGTCACAGTTGACAGTGTTGTGGAACATTGGACATAGTGTGGTGGCACAGTTGACAGTGTTGCGGAACATTGGACAGAGTGTGGTATCACAGATGACAGTGTTGTGGAACACTGGACAGAGTGTGGTGTTACAGCTGACAGTGTTGTGGTACATTGGACAGAGTGTGGTGTCACAGATGACAGTGTTGTGGAACATTGGACAAAGTGTGGTGTTGCAGCTGACAGTTTTGTGGAACACTGGACATAGTGTGGTGTCACAGTTGACAGTGTTGTTGTACACTGGACATAGTGTGGTGTCACAGTTGACAGTGTTGTGGTGCACTGGACATAGTGTGGTGTCACAGCTGACAGTGTTGTGGTGCACTGGACATAGTGTGGTGTCACAGCTGACAGTGTTGTGGTACACTGGACATAGTGTGGTGTCACAGTTGACAGTGTTGTGGTACACTGGACATAGTGTGGTGTCACAGTTGACAGTGTTGTGGTGCACTGGACATAGTGTGGTGTCACAGTTGACAGTGTTGTGGTACACTGGACATAGTGTGGTGTCACAGTTGACAGTGTTGTGGTGCACTGGACATAGTGTGGTGTCACAGTTGACAGTGTTGTGGTGCACTGGACATAGTGTGGTGTCACAGTTGACAGTGTTGTGGTGCACTGGACATAGTGTGGTGTCACAGTTGACAGTGTTGTGGTGCACTGGACATAGTGTGGTGTCACAGTTGACAGTATTGTGGTACACTGGACATAGTATGGTGTCACAGTTGACAGTGTTGTGGTGCACTGGACATAGTGTGGTGTCACAGCTGACAGTGTTGTGGTGCACTGGACATAGTGTGGTGTCACAGTTGACACTGTTGTGGTGCACTGGACATAGTGTGGTGTCACAGTTGACAGTGTTGTGGTGCACTGGACATAGTGTGGTGTCACACTTGACAGTGTTGTGGTACACTGGACATATTGTGGTGTCACAGTTGACAGTGTTGTGGTACACTGGACATAGTGTGGTGTCACAGTTGACAGTGTTGTGGTGCACTGGACATAGTGTGGTGTCACAGTTGACAGTGTTGTGGTGCACTGGACATAGTGTGGTGTCACAGTTGACAGTGTTGTGGTACACTGGACATAGTGTGGTGTCACAGTTGACAGTGTTGTGGTACACTGGACATAGTGTGGTGTCACAGTTGACAGTGTTGTGGTGCACTGGACATAGTGTGGTGTCACAGTTGACAGTGTTGTGGTACACTGGACATAGTGTGGTGTCACAGTTGACAGTGTTGTGGTGCACTGGACATAGTGTGGTGTCACAGTTGACAGTGTTGTGGTGCACTGGACATAGTGTGGTGTCACAGTTGACAGTGTTGTGGTGCACTGGACATAGTGTGGTGTCACAGTTGACAGTGTTGTGGTACACTGGACATAGTGTGGTGTCACAGTTGACAGTGTTGTGGTGCAGTGGACATAGTGTGGTGTCACAGTTGACAGTGTTGTGGTGCAATGGACATAGTGTGGTTGTCAGTTGACAGTGTTGTGGTACACTGGACATAGTGTGGTGTCACAGTTGACAGTGTTGTGGTGCACTGGACATAGTGTGGTGTCACAGCTGACAGTGTTGTGGTGCACTGGACACAGTGTGGTGTCACAGTTGACAGTGTTGTGGTACACTGGACATAGTGTGGTGCCACAGCTGACAGTGTTGTGGTACACTGGACATAGTGTGGTGTCACAGTTGACAGTGTTGTGGTGCACTTGACATAGTGTGGTGTCACAGTTGACAGTGTTGTGGTGCACTGGACATAGTGTGGTGTCACAGTTGACAGTGTTGTGGAACATTGGACATAGTGTGGTGTCACAGTTGACAGTGTTGTGGTGCACTGGACATAGTATTGTGTCACAGTTGACAGTGTTGTGGAACATTGGACATAGTGTGGTGTCACAGTTGACAGTGTTGTGGTACACTGGACATAGTGTGGTGTCACAGCTGACAGTGTTGTGGTACACTGGACATAGTGTGGTGTCACAGTTGACAGTGTTGTGGAACATTGGACATAGTGTGGTGTCACAGTTGACAGTGTTGTGGAACATTGGACAGAGTGTGGTATCACAGATGACAGTGTTGTGGAACATTGGACAGAGTGTTGCAGCTGACAGTGTTGTGGAACACTGGACAGAGTGTGGTGTTACAGCTGACAGTGTTGTGGTACATTGGACAGAGTGTGGTGTCACAGATGACAGTGTTGTGGAACATTGGACAAAGTGTGGTGTTGCAGCTGACAGTTTTGTGGAACACTGGACAGAGTGTGGTGTTGCAGCTGACAGTGTTGTGGAACATTGTACAGAGTGTGGTGTTGCAGCTGACAGTGTTATGGAACACTGGGCAGAGTGTGGTGTCACAACTGACAGTGTTGTGGAACATTGTACAGAGTGTGGTGTTGCAGCTGACAGTGTTATGGAACACTGGGCAGAGTGTGGTGTCACAACTGACAGTGTTGTTTAACATTGGACAAAGTGTGATGTTGCAGCTGACAGTTTTGTGGAACATTGTACAGAGTGTGGTGTTGCAGCTGACAGTGTTGTGGAACATTGGACAGAGTGTGGTTTTGCAGCTGACAGTGTGGTCAAATAATGGATAGAATGCGGTGTCACAGCTGACAGTGTGGTGGAACAATGAGCAGAGTGCGGTGAGGCAGCTGATAGTGTGGTGGCACAATGGACAAAGTGCGGTGTTGCAGCTGATAGTGTTGTGATACAATGGAGAGAGTGCGGTGTTGCAGTTGAAAGTGTTGTGATACAATGGAGAGAGTGCGTTGTTGCAGCTGACATTGTAATGGAGCAATGGACAGAATGCGGTGTTTCAGCTGACAGTGTTGTGGTACACTCTACATAGTGTGGTGTCACAGTTGACAGTGTTGTGGTGCACTGGACATAGTGTGGTGTCACAGTTGACAGTGTTGTGGAACAATGTACATAGTGTGGTGTCACAGTTGACAGTGTTGTGGTGCACTGGACATAGTGTGGTGTCACAGTTGACAGTGTTGTGGTGCACTGGACATAGTGTGGTGTCACAGCTGACAGTGTTGTGGTACACTGGACATAGTGTGGTGTCACAGCTGACAGTGTTGTGGTACACTGGACATAGTGTGGTGTCACAGCTGACAGTGTTGTGGTACACTGGACATAGTGTGGTGTCACAGCTGACAGTGTTGTGGTGCACTGGACATAGTGTGGTGTCACAGTTGACAGTGTTGTGGTGCACTGGACATAGTGTGGTGTCACAGTTGACAGTGTTGTGGAACATTGGACATAGTGTGGTGTCACAGTTGACAGTGTTGTGATACACTGGACATAGTGTGGTGTCACAGTTGACAGTGTTGTGGTACACTGGACATAGTGTGGTGTCACAGTTGACAGTGTTGTGGTACACTGGACATAGTGTGGTGTCACAGTTGACAGTGTTGTGGTACACTGGACATAGTGTGGTGTCACAGCTGACAATGTTGTGGAACATTGGACATAGTGTGGTGTCACAGTTGACAATGTTGTGGAACATTGGACATAGTGTGGTGTCACAGTTGACAGTGTTGTGGAACATTGGACATAGTGTGGTGTCACAGTTGACAGTGTTGTGGTACACTGGACATAGTGTGGTGTCACAGTTGACAATGTTGTGGTACACTGGACATAGTGTGGTGTCACAGTTGACAATGTTGTGGTACACTGGACATAGTGTGGTGTCACAGTTGACAGTGTTGTGGTACACTGGACTAGTGTGGTGTCACAGTTGACAGTGTTGTGGTACACTGGACATAGTGTGGTGTCACAGTTGACAGTGTTGTGGTGCACTGGACATAGTGTGGTGTCACAGTTGACAGTGTTGTGGTACACTGGACATAGTGTGGTGTCACAGTTGACAGTGTTGTGGTACACTGGACATAGTGTGGTGTCACAGTTGACAGTGTTGTGGTACACTGGACATAGTGTGGTGTCACAGTTGACAATGTTGTGGTACACTGGACATAGTGTGGTGTCACAGTTGACAATGTTGTGGAACATTGGACATAGTGTGGTGTCACAGTTGACAGTGTTGTGGAACATTGGACATAGTGTGGTGTCACAGTTGACAGTGTTGTGGTACACTGGACATAGTGTGGTGTCGCAGCTGACAGTGTTGTGGTACACTGGACATAGTGTGGTGTCACAGTTGACAGTGTTGTGGTACACTGGACATAGTGTGGTGTCACAGTTGACAATGTTGTGGTACACTGGACATAGTGTGGTGTCACAGTTGACAGTGTTGTGGTACACTGGACATAGTGTGGTGTCACAGTTGACAGTGTTGTGGTACACTGGACATAGTGTGGTGTCACAGTTGACAGTGTTGTGGAACATTGGACATAGTGTGGTGTCACAGTTGACAGTGGTGTGGAACATTGGACATACTGTGGTGTCACAGTTGACAGTGTTGTGGTACACTGGACATAGTGTGGTGTCGCAGCTGACAGTGTTGTGGTACACTGGACATAGTGTGGTGTCACAGTTGACAGTGTTGTGGTACACTGGACATAGTGTGGTGTCACAGCTGACAGTGTTGTGGTACACTGGACATAGTGTGGTGTCACAGCTGACAGTGTTGTGGAACATTGGACAGAGTGTTGCAGCTGACAGTGTTGTGGAACACTGGACAGAGTGTGGTGTTACAGCTGACAGTGTTGTGGAACATTGGAAAGAGTGTGGTATCACAGTTGACAGTGTTGTGGAACATTGGACAGAGTGTGGTGTCACAGCTGACAGTGTTGTGGAACATTGGACAGAGTGTGGTGTCACAGTTGACAGTGTTGTGGAACATTGGACAGAGTGTGGTATCACAGATGACAGTGTTGTGGAACATTGGACAGAGTGTTGCAGCTGACAGTGTTGTGGAACACTGGACAGAGTGTGGTGTTACAGCTGACAGTGTTGTGGAACATTGGACATAGTGTGGTGTCACAGCTGACAGTGTTGTGGAACACTGGACAGAGTGTGGTGTTACAGCTGACAGTGTTGTGGTACATTGGACAGAGTGTTGTGTTGCAGCTGACAGTGTTGTGGAACATTGGACAGAGTGTTGCAACTGACAGTGTTGTGGAACATTGGACAGAGTGTGGTGTCACAGATGACAGTGTTGTGGAACATTGGACAGAGTGTGGTGTCACAGATGACAGTGTTGTGGAACATTGGACAGAGTGTTGCAGCTGACAGTGTTGTGGAACACTGGACAGAGTGTGGTGTTACAGTTGACAGTGTTGTGGAACATTGGACAGAGTGTGGTATCACAGTTGACAGTGTTGTGGAACATTGGACAGAGTGAGGTATCACAGATGACAGTGTTGTGGAACATTGGACAGAGTGTTGCAGCTGACAGTGTTGTGGAACACTGGACAGAGTGTGGTGTTACAGCTGACAGTGTTGTGGTACATTGGACAGAGTGTTGTGTTGCAGCTGACAGTGTTGTGGAACATTGGACAGAGTGTTGCAGCTGACAGTGTTGTGGAACATTGGACAGAGTGTGGTGTCACAGATGACAGTGTTGTGGAACATTGGACAAAGTGTGGTGTTGCAGCTGACAGTTTTGTGGAACACTGGACAGAGTGTGGTGTTGCAGCTGACAGTGTTGTGGAACATTGTACAGAGTGTGGTGTTGCAGCTGACAGTGTTATGGAACACTGGGCAGAGTGTGGTGTCACAACTGACAGTGTTGTGGAACATTGTACAGAGTGTGGTGTTGCAGCTGACAGTGTTATGGAACACTGGGCAGAGTGTGGTGTCACAACTGACAGTGTTGTGGAACATTGGACAAAGTGTGGTGTTGCAGCTGACAGTTTTGTGGAACATTGTACAGAGTGTGGTGTTGCAGCTGACAGTGTTGTGGAACATTGGACAGAGTGTGGTGTTGCAGCTGACAGTGTGGTCAAATAATGGATAGAATGCGGTGTCACAGCTGACAGTGTAATGGAACAATGAGCAGAGTGCGGTGTGGCAGCTGATAGTGTGGTGGCACAATGGACAAAGTGCGGTGTTGCAGCTGATAGTGTTGTGATACAATGGAGAGAGTGCGGTGTTGCAGTTGAAAGTGTTGTGATACAATGGAGAGAGTGCGTTGTTGCAGCTGACATTGTAATGGAGCAATGGACAGAATGCGGTGTTTCAGCTGACAGTGTTGTGGTACAATGGACAGAATGCAGCGTTGCAGCTGACAGTGTGATGGAACAATGGACAGAGTACAGTTTTGCAACTGACAGTGTTGTGGTACAATAGACAGAGTACGATATTGCAGCTTACAGTATTATGGTACAATTTACCGTATGGTTGTACAATAGACAGAATTGTGTTGCAGATTAATGGGGAACAATAAACTTAGTCATACAGGAATTAGAGGTTGAACCCCCATAAGACAAAAAAACAGTGAAATTAGTAACAGTCAGAGTAAGCTAGACAAATACAACATATAAAAATAAATACACACATACACACAGGCATAAACAATACACATACACAATTATATATACAGGAAGACACTCATGCTTAAAATAATTTACAGTCAGTAAAATTATAGATTTTTAAGTGTAATTAGAACAGATTCAGGAAAGAAAATCCTGTTTAAATTCTGTGAAAGGAGGATTGGATTCACGGAGGAGAGGAGAGTGTGGATAGACTTCACATTACTGGCTAGCCAGGAAACCTTTGACACGGTCCACTCAAATCAGATTTTTGGAGAAACTTAACGGAGTGACCAGGAGTGTTCACAAGTGGATAATATAACACATATCAAACAGGAGAAATGGAGTCAGCGATATTAACGTAGAATGAAATATTAAACACTGCCTCACAGTGTCAGATTATTATTATTATTATTATTATATTATTATTATTATTATTATTATTATTATTATATATTATTATTATTATTATTATTATTATTATTATTATTATTATTAATATTATTATTATTAATATTATTATTATTATTATTATTATTATTGTTAATTCATTAAGTGGGAAAGCGCTAAAACCGTAGTGTCACACCGGGCAAGAGAAACAGACAGGTGCCACCCATGACAGGGAAGATAACCTGAATATCAACAGATTTTCACCATCAACGAGACACTGTCCATGATGCCAGACCAGTACTGGGGTGCCAGACCAGTACTGGGGTGCCAGACCAGTACTGGGATGCCAGACCAGTACTGGGGTGCCAGACCAGTACTGGGGTGCCAGACCAGTACTGGGGTGCCAGACCAGTACTGGGGTGCCAGACCAGTACTAGGGTGCCAGACCAGTACCGGGGTGCCAGACCAGTACTGGGGTGCCAGACCAGTCCGGGGTGCCAGACAGTACTGGGGTGCCAGACCAGTACCGGGGTGCCAGACCATTACTGGGGGTGCAGACCAGTACTGGGGTGCCAGACCAGTACTGGGGTGCCAGACAGTACTGGGGTGCCAGACCAAAACTGGGGTGCCAGACCAGTACTGGGGTGCCAGACCAGTTCTGGGGTGCCAGACCAGTTATGGGGGTGCCAGACCAGTACTGGGGTGCCAGACCAGTACCGGGGTGCCAGACCAGTACTGGGGTGCCAGACCAGTTCCGGGGTGCCAGACCAGTACTGGGGTGCCAGACCAGTACCGGGGTGCCAGACCAGTACTGGGGTGCCAGACCAGTTCCGGGGTGCCAGACCAGTACTGGGGTGCCAGACCAGTACTGGGGTGCCAGACCAGTACTGGGGTGCCAAACCAGTACTGGGGTGCCAGACCAGTACTGGGGTGCCAGACCAGTTCTGGGGTGCCAGACCAGTACTGGGGTGCCAGACCAGTACAGGGTATGAAAGACCAGTACTGGGGTGCCAGACCAGTACCGGGGTGCCAGACCAGTACTGGGGTGCCAGGCCAGTACCGGGGTGCCAGACTAGTACTGGAGTGCCAGACTAGTACTGAGGTGCCAGACCAGTACTGGGGTGCCAGACCAGTACTGGGGTGCCAGACCAATACTGGGGTGCCAGACCAGTACTGGAGTGCCAGACTAGTAGTGAGGTGCCAGACCAGTACTGGGGTGCCAGAACAGTACTGGAGTGCCAGACTAGTACTGAGGTGCCAGACCAGTACTGGGGTGCCAGACCAGTACTGAGGTGCCAGACCAGTACTGGGGTGCCAGACCAGTACTGGAGTGCCAGACCAGTACTGGGGTACAAGACCAGTACTGGGGTACGAGACCAGTACAGGGTATGAAAGACCAGTGCTTGGGTGCCAGACCAGTACTGGGGGTGCAAGACCAGTACTGGGGTATGTAAGACCTGTACTTGGGCGCCTGACCAGTACTGGGATGCAAGACCAGTACTGGGGTATGAAAGACCAGTACTGGGGCGCAAGACCAGTACTGGGTATGAGAGACCAGTACTTGGGTGCCAGACCAGTACTGAGGTGCCAGACCATTACTGGGGTGCCAGACCAGTATTGGAGTGCCAGACCAGTACTGAGATGCCAGACCAGTACTGGGGTGCCAGACTGGGGTGCCAGACCAGTACTGGGGTACAAGACCAGTACTGGGGTACGAGACCAGTACTGGGTATGAAAGACCAGTGCTTGGGTGCCAGACCAGTACTGGGGTGCAAGACCAGTACTGGGGTATGTAAGACCTGTACTTGGGTGCCTGACCAGTACTGGGGTGCAAGACCAGTACTGGGGTATGAAAGACCAGTACTGGGGCGCAAGACCAGTACTGGGTTTGAGAGACCAGTACTTGGGTGCCAGACCAGTACTGGGGAGTAAGACCAGTACTTGAGTATGAAAGACCAGTACTGGGGCGCCTGAGTTGTACTGGGGTGCAGGACTAGTACTGGGTTATGAAAGACCAGAAATGGGGTGCCAGACCAGTACTGGGGTGCAGGACCAGTACTGGGGTATGAAAGACCAGTAATGGGGTGCCAGACCAGTATTGGGGTGCAGGACTAGTTCTGGGGTATGAAAGATCGGTATATGACACCAGTACTGGAGTATATGAGACCATTAGTTTACGAGAGCAAGTAAGACAGTTTTAGGATACGATGATGCGGAGGAAACATGATCACAACATTCAAGATACTCAGAGGTAGTGGCAACGTCCACTGAACGATATCACACCAATGAAATTATCTCAGTGTGAGTAAAGTGAACAGGGATGAACATATGCACTCTGAAGGTGAGGCTGTCTCCATACGTGGGTTCTGAAGTGAACCTGACAAAGTGGATTTAGCAAAGTGGAAATGAGAAACTGGATATGACAAACTGGATATGAGAAAAGTGGATTTGGCAAAGTGGAAATGAGAAACTGGATATGACAAACTGGATATGAGAAAAGTGGATTTGGCAAAGTGGAAATGAGAAACTGGATATGACAAACTGGATATGAGAAAAGTGGATTTGGCAAAGTGGTTATGACAAAGCCACAAGAAGGAGAGAGTATCTACTCTAGATAAGGTCAGGTGTTTTGTGTGTGTGAGTGTGTACTCACCTAATTGCGGTTACAGGGGTCGAGTCACAGCTCCTGTGTGTGTATGTGTACTCACTTATTTGTGGTTGCAGGGGTCCCGCCTCTTCACTGATCACTACTCTCTCTCCCTGATCCTTGTGCTTTATTAAACCTTGTTGTAAAACTATGTATGGTTCCTGCCTCCACTACATCACTTTCCAGACTGTTCCTCTTCCTGACAACTCTACGACTGAAGAAATACTTCCTAACATCCTATGATTCATCTGAGTCTTCAATTTCCAATTGTGAACTTTTGTTTCTGTGTCCCATCTATGGAACATCCTATCTCTGTCCACCTGGTCAATTCCTCTCAGTATTTTATATGACTTTAGCATGTCTCTCCTAACCCTCCTGTCCTCCAGTGTCGTCAGGTCGATTTCCCTTAACCTTTCTTCGTAGTACATTCCCCTTAGCTCCGAGACTATTCTTGTTGCAAATCTTTGCATTTTCTCTAATTTATTGACGTGCTTGACCAGGTGTGGGTTCCAAACCATATAATTGTGGTTGCAAGGGTCGAGTCACAACTCCCGGCCTCGCCTCTTCACTGGTCACTACTTGGTCCACTCTCTCCCTGCTCCATGAGCTTTGCGTACCTCTTCTTAAAGCTATGCATGGATCCTGTCTCCATTACGTCACCTTCCAGACTATTCAACTTCCTGACAACTCATTGACTGAAGAAATACTTCCAAACATCCCTGTAACTCATTTGAATCTTCAACTTCTAATTGTGACCTCTTATTTCTGTGTCTCATCTCGGGAACATCCTGTCCCTGTCCCTGTCCACCTTGTCAATTCCTCTCAGTATTTCATGTTATGTTATCATGTCCCCCCCTCTCTTTCCTGTCCTCTATTGTTGTCAGGTCGATTTCCCTTAACCTTTCTTCATAGGACATGCCCCATAGCTCCGGGAACAGTGGCGCTGCAAAACCTTTGCACTTTCTCTAATTTCCTAACGTGCTTGGCCAGGTGCGGGTTCCAAACTGGTGCTGCACACACCAATATGGTGTAGTACGTTTAAAAAATTCAGAGACATTGCAATCTCTTGATACCTTTCTTATGGACCTTGATTTAAAGAGAGCAAAAGATATTAAAGACTTGATATTACGTTATGAGGTTTTATTCGATGACGTCCCTAGGTGTTGTACATTGGGAATTCACGACATAGATGTACAAGGAGCAAAGCCTTGCAAACAGTCACCTTATAGGGCAAGTCCACTCAAACAAGAAACATTAAACAAAGAAATAGAATTTTTGTTGTCCCATGGACTCATAGAACGGAGTAAAAGTCCGTGGGCCTCGCCCTGTATATTAGTTCCCAAGCCTGATGGAACTTCTAGAATGTGCACTGATTATCGTAAGGTTAATGCTCTCAGGGTTTACCAGATGGTTTCCCACTACCCCGTATTGATGATCTAATAGACAGAGTATCAGGAGCCGCCTATGTCACCTGCCTGGATTTATTAAGGGGCTATTACCAAGTGCCGCTTACCCAGCGAGCCCAAGAAATATCCGCATTTACTATACAAGGCGGATTATTCAATTATCGTGTTATGCCCTTCGGGTTGTGTAACGCGGCCTCTACCTTTCAGCGCCTGATGAACCTGCTGACCAATGATTTAGAAGGAGTGGATGCATATCTAGATGATCTTGTTATATATAGCAATGAGTGGGAGCAACATTTAATTCACCTGGAAACCTTATTTAAGAAGTTAGAAAAGTACAACTTCACCATAAATTTAGCCAAGTGTCAGTTTGGACAAGCCAAGATTAAATACCTCGGTTTTTGTATAGGTCAAGGTGAGGTACGTCCTGTTGATGTAAAAGTTAGGGCCATTGCCGAGTTTCCTATCCCTCAAGATAGAAAGTCTATACAGAGGTTCCTTGGAATGACTGGTTATTATCGACGTTTCTGTCCTAATTTTTCTCAGGTTGCATCTCCACTTACTGAGTTAACCAGTAGTAAGATGAAGTTTTGCTGGACGAAAGATTGTGAGATAGCTTTTAATCGGTTGAAGCGGTTGCTTTCTTCGTCACCCGTATTGAAAAGTCCTGATTTTAATCAACCCTTCTATTTACACATCGGTTATGTTGTGGGGGGCAGTGTTACTTCAGAAATCCCCCTCTACTGATATTTTGCATCCTATATCTTATTTTTCTTCAAAGTTAAAACGTCACCAAAAGAATTACACCACTGTAGAGAAAGAAGCTCTTGCCTTAGTAATATCTTTGGAACATTTTGACATTTATCTGGGAACCTCCCCCCATAAAATTATGGTATTTTCTGATCACAACCCTTTAATTTATATCAATTCTATGAAATCAAAGAACACCCGAATCCTCAGGTGGGCTCTGAGGATCCAACCTTATCTGATTAGTATTCAACACTTAAGTGGATCCCTTAACATAATTGCTGATGCTCTTTCTCGCCCCTAAAAAAAAAATACCTTAAAATGTAAAGTTAAGAAATGAGTACTCTTAGAGCCTAATTTATATATATATTATATATTTTTGTTAATGATTTTCTTTTATATTGACAGTATGACTATGAAAGCCGTTTCGTTGATGGGACGAAGTATTAAGTCCACATGGATGACCCTGACAGTCATGTCCGAGACTCCTATTCTCGAATTGTGATGGAAGCCACTCCAGATAGTTCTTCTGGCCATTGTTCCAAAAGCTCATCCTCTGGCAAATAACCATGCTGATCGAGTTATTTCTTCTCCATTCTTCCGTCATACTACATGCCTTATTTACCAAGAGGACGCTTACTGTAAAGGAGATATTACCAAGCACGCTTGCAAACTCCCTACTGCGACCTATTGTCGTACGGGGGGGGGGTTATATCTTCAAAATGGGTCATCCTGTGTTATTTAACTGTTGTAAGAGAAAATGTTCATCACTTAATATTATAGCGCGAAAGTCCCCGTTTATAGCTAAAATAGAGACTTTCGGTGTTATATTATTATCTGTTAATATATGAAAAATACCATGGTATTATCACTATTTTATTATCACTATTATTGTTATTATCACTATTATCGTTATTATCACTATTTTGTAATTATCACTATTATTTTACTATTATGGTTAGGTAGGATTTCTTGTGTATATAGAGTTTAAGTCTCGGAACCATCCGGTGAATTGTTCAATTGTTTATGTCCGGCTGGCTGATGTGGCTCAGCTGATCCAACCTGACAACACGTCAACAGATTGGCAAGTAGTCAGTCTGCTCCCAGCTCTAGCCCTGACAACTGATCGTATATTGGCTCTTACGGTGTACAGTTGAATGGTTTTGAGAATTGGACTCATAGAGCTGACTCACTTTGTTCCTCATTACTTTGAAAGACTCTTTTGATATTTATATTCTTGGTCAGTCCAGTAATCCACAAAGATACTTTACGGCCAGATTCAACGGTCTTGTTAAATCTTGTACCTTTTGTATTTTGAGTCTACAGTCTTGTTAAGAAAGAGACGTAAATATTAATGAGGACTTAGATACAGGAAGAATAATTAAACTTCCTTATTAATATGACATTTCCATGATTTGGAACTAAATGTATATGGTAAATTTATTGTACAAAGTATTAAGTTAAATTAACTACAAAGAGAAGATAAAGTATTGTATTTAAATACTTTAATAAATTTGAATATTATTCTATGGAGTTTCCCAGTTGAAATTATTTCCCCTAGACTCTAAAATACCTATAACTCGGATCCAAAAATCTTGTTGCATAAGAGATAAATGGTAACAGGCCACATTCTGAAGTTCTTTAAAAAAATTTCTTATTCGCAACAGGCGCCCACTCTGACACCTCATCACGTACTATGACTTGCTGATATCTTCCCGTCAGGTATTCTCTGATCCATTTCAGTGCCTTCCCTGTTATATCTGCCTGGTCCTCCAGCTTTTGCACTAATCTCTTATATGAAACTGTGTCAAAAGCCTACTTACAGTACCCAAAAAAACGCAGTCTACTCTCCCCTCTCTCTCTTTTCTTAGTGGTGTCACCTTGTCATAGAACTCCGTGCTGGTTGTCGCTGATAAGATCATTCCTTTCTAGGTGTTCCACCATTCTTCTCCTGATAATCTTCTCCATGACTGCATACTATACATGTCAGTGACACTGGTCTGTAATTTAATGCTGCGTGTCTGTCTCATTTTTTTTTAAATTGGGACCATATTTTCTGTATGTGTGTGTGTGTACTCACGTGTATGTGGTTGCAGGGGTCGAGTCACAGTTCTTGGCCCCGCCTCTTAACTGGTCGCTAGTAGGTCCACTCTCTCTCCCGGCAAAAAGAGCTTCATCGTACCTCTTCTTAAAGTTATATATGGATCCAGCCTCTACCGTTTCACTCAGATTATTTCATTTCCTGATAACTCTACGGCAGAAGAAATACTTCTTGACAATTATCTGAGTTTTCAACTTCCAGTTGCTCCTTCTTGTTACTGTTTCCCTTCTCTGAAACATTCTGTCCCTGTTCACCTTGTCAATTCATCTGAGTCCTCCTGTCTTCCAGTGTCGTCAGGTTGAGTTCCTGACGTACAGTGTGTACAGTGTACGGTGTACAGTGTCGTAAATGACTCCTTAGATGTCGAAACGCTATTCTTAAATTTGCCAGACACATTTACTGCAACAGTTATTTGATTGATGTGCGCCACAGCGACAAATCCAGGACTAAGACTCATATTAGGAAATTTGTGTATAAGGGATGCTTCAACAAGAAGCATCCCTTATACACAGTTTTAGCAAATGACCAGTTAATTAATATGAGGCATGCTGAATAATCCCGTATACACAACTTTCCTAATACAAATCATAGACTCTTAGTCCTGGCTTTGTCTCTGTAGATGTCTTTCTTTCTCGGTAGTGTCAAATGCTCCAAGTTTTAGAATACTCGTGACTTGATCTGATCTTTATCTCATCCTCTCCCTACCTTTCCTTCATTTTCTTGTACTTTCTAGTCTTCTGCCTGATGGGTTCTGTCTTACGGGTTTTGTCCCGCTGGGATTTTGCTCTACCCCCGTGGGACATTACCTTTCCTGCAGTGCTCCTTTCTTCTCTTCTTCTTTAGACTATCTCCATTACTACCGCTGCTACTATCACTACTACTACTACTACTACTACTACTACTATAATAATTAATAATAATAATAATAATACTAATAATACCACTTTATACTGTGTGACTAATTAATGGTCCAAGTCGAACTGTAACGTTGTCATAAGTTTTAGACTCTTTAGTGAGGGTTTTTTGTGGACTGTTCCAGTCACGGTGTTGTGACTTTTTATTTACTTATTTATTATTATTATTATTATTATTATTATTATTATTATTATTATTATTATTATTTTTATTATTATTATTATTGTCATCAATCATTATATCAAAATGAAAAATTCTCTGTATTAGTACACAACAATCGTTTCGATTTGCTGTAAATAAAACGATTTGATAACAATAGGTGGTATACGAACCTATAAGAGATTGAATTCCAAAATTATGCATTTCGAGAAGATATTCGAGACACTGATCACAAGGCAAATTTTTCTTTAACAGAATCGGGGAGGAAAAAAACAGGTGGAAGTCTCACAGCTGGTGACGACCTCCTGTAAGCTGGATACTGACACTCGGAGAACTGTCTTGTTGCCGTGTGTGTGGTGTCACCCACGGCAGAGCTCAACTGTCTATCTCAGCGGCTATTGTATCTGGACACGGTAGACCTGAACTGTCAGAGGTTCTTGCAGAGTAGAGCTGGACTGTTCATCGCGTCTTGCACAGACGGTCTAAACCGTCTATCACGGCAGAGCTAAACTGTCTATCTCACCTGGAAATAGCGAGAGAACAGTGTGCAATACTCCGGTGATATTGGTAGATGGTAGGCACGTCGATGGCAATATTGGTCGGTGGTGATGGAGAGCTTTTGTTGGGGGAGGTCTCTTGTTGGGTTGTTGCTGGAGAGCTTTTTTTGGGTTGGGTATTGGTGGAGAGGTGACCAGTGATATCTGGTCAGCGAGGCAGTAGGACTGACAGGGGCACACGATAAATTACATTCTGCTGGGGATGTGACCGTGGTTTGAAGGTCCTGGTGGATCTTGCTGCTGGACTGAGGTGTTGCTTGGTGATGAGACTATCATCTAACCTATGTTGTTGTTGGAGGAGGCAGTGTTGGCGCAGGTGTTGGTGGAGGTAGTGTTGGTGCTTGTGGAGGTGTTGGTGCTTGTGGACAGTGTTGGTGCTGGTATTAATGGAAGCAGTGTTGTTGCTTGTGATGGTGGAGGCAGCGTTGGTGTTACTGGAGACAGTGCTTGTGCTGGTGGTAGTGGTAGTGTTGGTGCAAGTGGTAGTGGTGATGCTGGTGCGGGAGTTAGTGGAGGCAATGTTTATGCTGGTAGTGGTGGTGCTGGTGGAGGCACTGTTGGTGCTATTGTTACTGGAGGCAGTACTGATAATATTGATGGTGGTATTGGTTAAGACAGTGTTGGTGGTGGTGGAGGCAGTGCTGGTGCTGGTGGTGATGGAGGCAGTGTTGGTGCTGGTGGTGATGGAGGAAGTTCTGGTGCTGGTGGTGGTGGTGGTGCAGGCAGTGTTGGTGCTGGTGGTGGTACAGGCAGTGTTGGTGCTGGTGGTGGTGGAGGCAGTGTTGGTGCTGGTGGTGATGGAGGCAGTGTTGGTGCTGGTGGTGATGGAGGCAGTGTTGGTGCTGTTGGTGGTGGAGGCAGTGTTGGTGCTGGTGGTAATGGAGGCAGTGCTGGTGCAGGTGGTGATGGAGGAAGTCTTGGTGCTGGTGATGGTGGAGGCAGTGTTGGTGCTGGTGGTGATGGAGGCAGTGTTGGTGCTGGTGGTGATGGAGGAAGTTCTGGTGCTGGTGGTGGTGGTGGTGCAGGCAGTGTTGGTGCTGGTGGTGGTACAGGCAGTGTTGGTGCTGGTGGTGGTGGAGGCAGTGTTGGTGCTGGTGGTGATTGAGGCAGTGTTGGTGCTGGTGGTGATGGAGGCAGTGTTGGTGCCTTTTGTGGTGGAGGCATGTTGGTGCTGGTGGTAATGGAGGCAGTGCTGGTGCAGGTGGTGATGGAGGAAGTCTTGGTGCTGGTGATGGTGGAGGCAGTGTTGGTGCTGTTGGTGATGGAGGCAGTGTTGATGCTGGTGGTGATGGAGGAAGTTTGGTGCTGGTGGTCGGTGGTGAGGCAGTGTTGGTGCTGGTGGTGATGGAGGCAGTGCTTGGTGCTGTTGGTGGTGGAGGCAGTGTTGGTGCTGGTGGTAATGGAGGCAGTGTTGGTGCTGGTGGTGATGGAGGAAGTCTTGGTGCTGGTGGTAGTGGAAGCAGTGCTGGTAGTGGTGGAGGCAGTGTTGGTGCTGGTGGTGTAGGAGGCAGTGTTGGTGTTGGTGGAAGCGTTGCTTCTACTGGTGTTAGTGTTAATGGATGCAGTGTTGGCACTGGTAGTGGTGATGATGGTGCTGGTGATGGTGGTAGCTAGTGTCAAGTCACAGCTGGGGTGAGAGTTAGAGAAGACCAAAGGACCATATGTCAGAGAGCGGGGGAAGTTGGTAAAGCTTACCTAACTGATTCTGACATTACAGGATTTAATGTCAATCACGACCTTAGAAATGTCAGGTTCCCCACATCTCTGAAACCACTTGGCAGTGGTAGACTAAAGCACAGCAAACAAGTGTGCACTGAGCACTGTAACACTCACTTGAGTGACTTCCTGTAGATATCTGGCCCCTGGATCCATTACCAGGTTAATATTCCAGCACACTGATCGCCGGTGTGAGTGGGACTTCAGAGAAGCGGTACACAGTACGTTTAGCTGACACATTGACATCTTCTAGCAGTAACGACCATACCTAAGCCCTTATTCTGACACAACCTTATTCTCAAACCACTACCTGGCCTTGCTCAGATCCACGGACTGCAGTCTGCTTAACTGAAACACGGAAGGTATGAGGGCTTTCCTAACACACCACTAAGTGAGAAACATACCTGAGATCAACTGGCTGGCTGGGCCCTGTAGGTGTTCCTTCTCGTCTGATTACCATCACGAAATGTCTTTTGTATGTACAGACAACATTCAACACTCTTAGTATTTGCCAGCATATAACTAAGACCCGTTTGTTTCCTAACAAATCTTACCTAACCTCACCAACACTTGAAGCGTCTTTTCTGGCTTATGTCCAGCGAAATCACTGATAACACCTAATATAAAGTAATAGCAGCAGCAGTAGTAGTAGTAGTGGTATAAAAGAGCAAAAATAGAGGAAAGTTATTGGCCTACATCAGGCATGACTAGTGATGCAGTCTTCAAACCTTTCAAGGTGGTGAGACTAAAGTACGTCAACACTGTAACACCAACCCTCAAGGAGGCAGAGAAGAAATGTAGCAAGCCTGGTGCCCGAAGCTAGAAAATATAAGGAAGAAGGGAAGAGGAAAGTCAAAAGACAGGTCTAAAGGAGGGAGAGGAGGAGGAGGAGGCGGCATAGGTCAGATGAAGTGTCCCGACGATACAATAAGAGCATTTGAACAGTGTTTACAAAGAGGCAGGAACCTGCAGTAGAAAAACCAGGGCTAAAATTAATGTTAATAAAATTGTATATAATAGATGATTCAACAAAACGACGTCTGTGAAGCCTAGAAGAAGGGTAGATAGTGTAAGTAGAAGACCAGTTAATAAGATGACTGATCTCTGGCAAGGTGAACACACCTTTTGTCCTCTTCAAGTCTGTCAGGCAGAGGCCAGTTTCTCCAAAGTTATGTAGAGGACAAGAGAAACAGGGAAAGAAATACCGGAAGCAACAGTGACAAATGGAAGAGATGCATTATTAGATTACCGCGACGGGTATTAATCTGACGGAAATTGAATTTGATATCTAGAGAATGGAGTGTGTTGCTAAGATTTTGAAAATTGGAAATCTAGGGAATGAAAAAAAAACAGATTTCGTAGAAGTGAGTTTGGGAGAGAGAAACATCTGCTAAGAAGAGAGATTGTAGAGTCATGAAACTGAGCGTCACAGATGAGGAAAACTAAAAGGGACTGGGGAACAAAAACACCCTGGACAGTATACTCACCCTGGACAGTATACTCACCCTGGACAGTATACTCACCCTGGACAGTATACTCACCCTGGACAGTATACTCACCCTGGACAGTATATTCACTCTGGACAGTATACTCACTCTGGACAGTATTCTCACACCTGGACAGTATACTCACCCTGGACACTATACTCACCCTGGTAAGAGAGACTGGGCAGTGAAGGGAGAGACAGTATATTCATCCTGGACAGTAAATTCATCCGTGGACAGTATACTCACCCTTGACACTATACTCACCCTGGTAAGAGGCTGGGCATGAAGGGAAGAGACAGTAAAATTCATCCTGGACAGTTATATACATCCAGTGGACAGTATACTCACCCTTGACACTATACTCACCCTGGTAAGAGAGGCTGGGCAGTGAAGGAAGAGACAGTAAACACATCCTGGGCAGTTTATTCACCCGTGGACAGTATACTCACACTGGACAGTATACTCACCCGTGGACAGTATACTCACCCTGGCACTGTAATAGAGGACAGTATACACTACACATCCTGGCAGTATACGCACCGTGGACAGTATACTCACACTGGACAGTATAACACACCGTGGCAGTTACTCACCTGGACGTATACTCACCGACAGTTTACTCACCCTTGACACTATACTCACCCTGGTAAGAGAGGCTGGGCAGTGAAGGAAGAGACAGTAAACACATCCTGGGCAGTATACTCACCCGTGGACAGTATACTCACCTGGACAGTATACTCACCCTTGACAGTATACTCACGCATGGACAGTAACTCTATCGGGACATTACTCACCTAACCTGGTCACCCTGGTAAGAGAGGCTGGGCAGTGAAGGAAGAGACAGTAAACACATCCTGGGCAGTTTACTCACCCGTGGACAGTATACTCACCCTGGACAGTATACTCACCCTTGACACTATACTCACCCTGGTAAGAGAGGCTAGGCAGTGAAAGAAGAGACAGTAAACACATCTTGGGCAGTATGCTCACCCGTGGACAGTGTACTCACACTGGACAGTATACTCACCCGTGGACAGTATACTCACCATGGACAGTATACTCACCCTGGTAAGAGAGGCTGGGCAGTGAAGGCAGTGGGTGACAGTGATCAGTGAAGGGACCACACACATGGATGTTCCCCAGTGGTAAGCTGTAGTTGGTACCCATGGCGTTACTTTCCCTGGGCACTCCCTCTGGGGAGCTTCTACCCCGAGGCGCCCCCACCACCACTCTGCCACACACATACACACACAAGTTAGAACCTCAGGGTGACTAAGGTCACGTGTTACGGGATTTTGTCCACGCCTCTGTAAGGAAGTTGTCTAAATACTGTTAGAGAGCTCTTGATCCAAGGAATTGGAGCACAAATTTTTACACATGTTGACCCAGTTATATTTAATTTAACCAAAGATTTTCAAGTAAGAGTGATCTTACATGTCTAATTAATCAGTATCATGTCTAAAATAACTTCTAAGTTCGCAGATCACTGTAATCCTGGTTAGACATTAGGCTATATTTATGTCGTGTTGCTTATTAACCGTGACTAGTCTCTATCCTGACTAGTGTCCATCCTGACTAGTGTCTATCCTGACTAGTGTCTATCCTGACTAGTGTCTATCCTGACTAGTGTCTATCCTGACTAGTGTCCATCCTAACTAGTGTCTATCCTAACTAGTATCTATCCTAACTAGTGTCTATCCTAACTAGTGTCTATCCTAACTAGTGTCTATCCTAACTAGTGTCTATCCTAACTAGTGTCTATCCTAACTAGTGTCTATCCTGACTAGTGTCTATCCTAACTAGTGTCTATCCTAACTAGTATCTATCCTGACTTGTGTCTATCCTAACTAGTGTCTATCCTAACTAGTGTCTATCCTAACTAGTGTATATCCTAACTAGTGTCTATCTTGACTAGTGTCTATCCTGACTAGCGTCTATCCTGACTAGTATCTATCCTGACTAGTATCTATCCTAACTAGTATGTATCCTGACTAGTGTCTATCTTGACTAGTGTCTATCTTGACTAGTGTCTAGCCTGACTAGTATCTATCCTGACTAGTGTCTATCTTGGCTAGTGTTTATCCTAACTAGTATCTATCCTGACTAGTGTCTATCTTGACTAGTGTCTATCTTGACTAGTGTCCATCCTGTCTTATATGGAAGTTATCAGTATACATTTAAGGGACACAACATATATAACACAAAGGTGTGTATAGCCTCTGTACTCACCTAGTTGAGGTGGTAGGGGTCGAGTCCTAGCTCCTGGCCCCGCCTCTTCACTGATCGCTATTAGGTCACTCTCCCTGAACCGTGAGCTTTATCATACCTCTGCTTAAAGCTATGTGTGGATCCTGCCTCCACTACATAGCTTCCCAAACTATTCCACTTCCTGACTACTCTGTGGCTGAAGAAATACTTCCAAACATCCCTGTGATTCATCTGTGTCTTCAACTTCCAACTGTGTCCCCTTGTTGCTGTGTCCCATCTCTGGAACATCCTTGTCAATTCCTCTCAGAATTTTGTATGTCGTTATCATGTCCCCCCTATCTCTCCTGTCCTCCAGTGTCGTCAGGTTGATTTCCCTTAACCTCTCCTTGTAGGACATACCTCTTAGCTCTGGGAATAGTCTTGTTGCAAACCTTTGCACTTTCTCTAGTTTCTTTACGTGCTTGGCTAGGTGTGGGTTCCAAACTGGTGCCGCATACTCCAATATGAGCCTAACGTACACGGTGTACAGGGTCCTGAACGATTCCTCATTAAGATGTCGGAATGCTGTTCTGAGGTTTGCTAGGCGCCCGTATGCTGCAGCAGTTATTTGGTTGATGTGCGCTTCAGGAGATGTGCCTGGTGTTATACTCACCCCAAGATCTTTTTCCTTGAGTGAGGTTTGTAGTCTCTGGCCCCCTAGACTGTACTAAGTCTGCGGT
This sequence comes from Cherax quadricarinatus, assembly GCF_026875155.1. Taxonomy (NCBI): domain Eukaryota; kingdom Metazoa; phylum Arthropoda; class Malacostraca; order Decapoda; family Parastacidae; genus Cherax; species Cherax quadricarinatus. Next base: position 43,519,508 of record NC_069399.1, on the reverse strand, counting down.
CTTCTTTGCCCTTCCCCAATCTTCATGACTTTGCACTTGGTGGGGTTGAACTCCAGTAGCCAATTGCTGGACAAGGTCTGCAGCCTGTCCAGATCCCTTTGTAGTTCTGCCTGGTCTTCGATCGAATGAATTCTTCTCATCAACTTCACGTCATCTGCAAACAGGGACACTTCGGAGTCTATTCCTTCCGTCATGTCGTTCACAAATACCAGAAACAGCACTGGTCCTAGGACTGACCCCTGTGGGACCCCGCTGGTCACAAGTGCCCACTCTGGCACCTCGCCACGTACCATGACTCGCTGCTGTCTTCCTGACAAGTATTCCCTGATCCATTGTAGTGCCTTCCCTGTTATCCCTGCTTGGTCCTCCAGTTTTTGCACTAATCTCTTTTGTAGAACTGTGTCAAACGCCTTCTTGCAGTCCAAGAAAATGCAATCCACCCACCCCTCTCTCTCTCTTGTCTTACTGCTGTCACCATGTCATAGAAGTCCAGTAGGTTTGTGACACAAGATTTCCCGTCCCTGAAACCATGTTGGCTGCTGTTGATGAGATCATTCCTTTCTAGGTGTTCCACCACTCTTCTCCTGATAATCTTCTCCATGACTTTGCATACTATACATGTCAGTGACACTGGTCTGTAGTTTAGTGCTTCATGTCTGTCTCCTTTTTTAAAGATTGGGACTGCATTTTTGTCTTCCATGCCTCAGGCAATCTCCCTGTTTCGAAAGATATATTGAATATTTTTGTTAGGGGTACACATAGCGCCTCTGCTCCCTCTCTCAGGACCCATGGAGATATGTTATCTGGCCCCATTGCCTTTGAGGTATCTGTCTCACTCAGATGCCTCTTCACTTCTTCCTTGGTTGTGTGTACTGTGTCCAGCACTTGGTGGTGTGCCCCACCTCTCTGTCTTACTGGATACCCTTCTGTCTCCTCTGTGAACACTTCTTTAAATCTCTTGTTGAGTTCCTCACATACTTCACGGTCATTTCTTGTTGTCTCTCCTCCTTCCTTCCTTCCTTAGCCTGATTACCTGGTCCTTGACTGTTGTTTTCCTCCTGATGTGTCTGTATAACAGTTTTGGGTCAGATTTGGCTTTTGCTGCTGTGTCGTTTTCATATTGCCGTTGGGCCTCCCTTCTTATCCCTACATATTCATTTCTGGCTCTACGACTGCTCTCCTTATTCTCCTGGGTCCTTTGCCTTCTATATTTCTTCCATTCCCTAGCACACTTGGTTTTTGCCTCCCTGCCCCTTTGGGTGAACCATGGGCTCATCCTAGCTTTTTCATTAGTCCTGTTACCCTTGGGTACAAACCTCTCCTCAACCTCCTTGCACATTGTTGCTACATATTCCATCATCTCATTAACTGACTTCCCTGCCAGTTCTCTGTCCCACTGAACCCCGTTCAGGAAGTTCCTCATTCCCGTGTAGTCCCCTTTCTTGTAGTTTGGCTTCATTCGTCCTGGCCTTCCTGCTTCCCCCTCCACTTGTAGCTCTACTGTGTATTTGAAGCTTAAAACCACATGATCGCTGGCCCCAAGGGGTCTTTCATATGTGATGTCCTCAATATCTGCACTACGCAAGGTGAATACTAGGTCCAGTCTTGCTGGTTCATCCTCTCCTCTCTCTCTCTTGTAGTGTCCCTTACGTGTTGGTGCATGAAGTTTTCCAGTACCACCTCCATCATCCTAGCCCTCCATGTGTCTTGGTCCCCATGTGGCTCCAAGTTCTCCCATTAGATCTCCTTGTGGTTAAAGTCGCCCATGATCAGGAGCTTTGCCCTGCATGCATGAGCTCTTCTGGCCACTGCAGCCAGTGTGTCAACCATCGCTCTACTGCTCTCGTCCTACTCTTGCCTTGGCCTCCTGCTGTTCTGTGGTGGGTTATGCATCACTGCAATTACCACCTTGGGACCTCCAGAGTGAAGTACCCCCGCTATGTAATCGCTTGCTTCTTCGCTCTTTCCTCTCTCCAGTTGATCAAAATTCCATTGGTTTTTGATCAACAGTGCCACTCCTCCCCCCCTGTTACCTCTGTCTTTCCTCAGAATCTGGTATCCCATTGGAAATATGGCATCTGTTATCATACCTGTTAACTTGGTTTCTGTGAGAGCTATTATGTCCAGTGATGCCTCTTCGACTCTTTCGTGCCACTCCTCCCACTTATTTGTTATTCCATCAGTGTTTGTGTACATATCTTCAGTTTCCTTTCCAACACTGTGGTTTGGGGGGCCTGTGAGGGTGGGAGACCTGGTAGCATACTGTGGGATTCTATAGCTGGGTGTTGGGTGGAAGCTGTGAGTGTGGATTGTAGTTTGTGTTGGGATGGTGTTCTGAGGATAGTTCTGTGTGTGCTTGCGCTTGCTGCTCTGCTCTGCTGTGATTGACCTCTGCTGGTTCCATCCTTGTCTCCTTTCGTAGCTCCTTTCGCTTTTTTGTCTTCTCCCTCAGCTGCTGTCGTTCTGTTTGTGTTCTGTCTCTGTCTAGGAACACCCTCATGTTCTTTTCCGAGTATTTCAACTGCGGTTTCTCACCATGTGTTTGATGTTTGTATTTTCTTCAATGTTGTCTGCAATAAAACAGTTGCAACAACAATCTCTGGGGAATTCTAAATCGGAAAGTTATTTTATGACGTCTAAATGGTCGGTCAACGGGGTTTAAAGACTATCACCTCCTGAGGGTCATCAAGGCTGCGCCTGACTTACACAACCATTCAAGAATACTTTAATATCTAAATTAGGGACTTAAGTCAAGTTTAGTATATATATATTATATATATTATATTATATATATATATATATATATATATATATATTTTATATATATATATATATGTGTGTGTATATATATATATATATACATATACATTCACCAGGTGTTAGATAACACTACATGGTTAAAGGCGAAAATTTAAGCTTTTGCAACACAATCGTAACAATATATTATGGCTGTGTAACGTTCCTTATTTTCTCAACTATTAAAAAGTGTTTTTTATTTATTAAAGAAATGTTTAAGAGTTCCAAAATCTTTATTGATAAATATTTTCAAATAGCAAGAATAACACTGTGTGAATGGCTTAAGGTATTGTGTTGACAAGCGTGACCAGTCTGGTGCCAGTCTGGTGCCAGTTGTGGGGATAAAACTGTTTTGATAAAAATGTTTTGTTGGTGGTGGGGCCATTTTTATGTGGGAAATGGAATTATGTGGACGACTCGTAGTACCATCTGTGAGAGAGTTATCCTGTGGCACCATCATCATGTGGTATGTAGAGTTATGTTGATGCCTGGTAGTGCCATCCAGTGGCACCATCATTATGTGGGATGTAGAATTATGTTGATGCCTGGTAGTGCCATCCAGTGGCACCATCATCATGTGGGATATAGAGTTATGTTGATGCCCGGAGTGCCATCCCGTGGCACCATCATTATGTGGGATGTAGAATTATGTTGATGCCTTGTAGTGCCATCCAGTGGCACCATTATCATGTGGGATGTAGTTATATTGATGCCTGGTAGTGCCATCCCGTGGCACAATCATCATGTGGGATGTAGAGTTGTGTTGATGTCCGGTAGTGCCATCTATGAGCAATGTGACATGTGTGACAACCTGTTTAAAATGACCTGTTTGTAAATACTGGAGCAGAGGTTTGCTATGTTAAAATTAATTGTGATCACAGTGCTTCATTCCATCTCTTGGCTCTCATTTTATTATTGTTCAATTTTTCTCACATTTTTCTCCTGTGGCCTCTTGTTGTCTTTCTTCAAGGTGTAAATATTTGCTTTTCTATTTTCCTCCTATCCTTTTATGACCTTACGTATACTTATCTCTCGAGTTTTTCCACCTGGTGTCTGTGGTTTCCATGACAAGTTTGTCGCTTACTTTATTCAAGAGCTTGAGTTAGCTGTGTCACCTGAGCGGCTAGTTTACTGGGCATCCGCAGCTCATCCTGTGAGCGGTAGCGCAATAAGAAGGGATTACAAAGGTCACACTGGGTCTTCATCAGATCCCACCGAGTAGTTATTACGGTCAACTCACATTACGATTTCTACCTATAGCTAATGAGCACAATAGAGTATGGAGTTGCAGTATTCTTAACTTACTAAACATTAGTTATTACTGTGTTGCCGCCACTTTAAAAAACAATTCATTCATCTAGTTGACGCAAAATGTGGATACAACCTCAAGATTTCAGATATTATTAACAATGAAAGTGTTTCTGAAAGGTTGTATGTTTGTACACTTTAATATGTATTGTTCCATTGTATGACGCTGTCTCTGTCCACACACCAGTGTATGATACTGTCTCTGTCCACACACCAGTGTATGATACTGTCTCTGTCCACACACCAGTGTATGATACTGTCTCTGTCCACACATCAGTGTATGATACTGTCTCTGTCCACACACCAGTGTATGATACTGTCTCTGTCCACACACCAGTGTATGATACTGTCTCTGTCCACACACCAGTGTATGATACTGTCTCTGTCCACACACCAGTGTATGATACTGTCTCTGTCCACACACCAGTGTATGATACTGTCTCTGTCCACACACCAGTGTATGATACTGTCTCTGTCCACACACCAGTGTATGATACTGTCTCTGTCCACACACCAGTGTATGATACACTCTCTGTTCACACACCAGTGTATTACACTGTCTGTCCACACACCAGTGTATGATACACTCTCTGTCCACACACCAGTGTATGACACACTTTCTGCTCACACACCAGTGTATGATACACTCTCTGCTCACACACCAGTGTATGACACTGTCTGTCCACACACCAGTGTATGACACTGTCTGTCCACACACCAGTGTATGACACTGTCTGTCCACGCACCAGTGTATGATACACTCTCTGCTCACACACCAGTGTATGATACACTCTCTGCTCACACACCAGTGTATGATACACTCTCTGCTCACACACCAGTGTATGACACACTCTGTTCACACACCAGAGTATGGCTCTGTCTCTGTCCACACACCAGTGTATGACACTGTCTGTCCACACACCAGTGTATGACACTGTCTCTGTACACACACCAGTGTATGACACTGTCTGTCCACACACCAGTGTATGACACTGTCTGTCCACACACCAGTGTATGACACTGTCTGTCCACACACCAGTGTATGGCCCTGTCTGTCCACACACCAGTGTATGACACTGTCTCTGTCCACACACCAGTGTATGACACTGTCTCTGTCCACACACCAGTGTATGACACTGTCTCTGTCCACACACCAGTGTATGACACTGTCTCTGCCACATATTTCGCATTTTATGTCACTAACATCTCTATACAAACCGTATTGCCAGAGGTCCTTATAACATAGTTTTACTCTAGCAGTAACAATAGTATTACCAGAGATACTTATAGCCTAGCCTTAGTCTAATAGTATCAACAGTACTGCCAGATACACTTATAACCTAATCTTAGTCTAGCAGTAGCAACAGTATGCAAGAGATACTTATAATCTAGCCTAAGTCTAGCAGTAACAACAGTACTGCAAGAGATATAACATAGCCTTAGTTTATCAGTAGCAACAGGTTTGCCAGAGATACTTATAGTTTAGCAGTAACAACATCTGGTAGTCTATTGACCTTGTTACTTTCTCCATAGATATGTTTAACTTTGACCCCTTCATTAATAATTAGTATATGTCTGTGCCTAGCTTCATACACAAGCATGGTACCAACATTTAGGTCTCAGGATATTTAAAGTAATGAGGACAGTGAGTTACAATTAAATTGTCCGAAGTCGGAGTTTCCACAAGCTGGAGAGTAACAAGTATGTTATGGACCTCAGTTTGTAAGGTGGAAGTCCAGTTATTAATTCTAATACGTTTCTGTATTATAGTACCATCAGAATGATTTACGATAACAGCACTTCCCGCCCTCCTACTGTCTGGGAGCCATCAGCGTATTCTGTGTGATATTTTTTTTTTTGTCTTCAGGTCGTGGATTTGTCTAGAGCACAGAGTTTAAATGAGGATTGTGCGTGATTAGTTTCATGGGAGGGTAGGTGGGCATAGAGATATCAAAAGCTTTTATCTACCAAGCTGGAAAAAGAGTTGTGTCTTAACATGATGCAGTTCATGTAGTCCAAACCTTTCAATGTATGTGGCTGTTATTTGAATCCACCTTGATTCCCTTGTCCCATGAATTGTATGTTCTACAAATTCTCTAGAGACAACATTGTTCTGATCACCACGCAGCAGCTTCAGTCCTATCATGACAATGATTTTACGTATTCTATGAGCAACACTAGGTGTACCTAATTCCTTCCTCACATGAGGGGTGAAGAACTTGAGTGCCCACTTTTCTATGGCACGAGATTCTCTGACACAACTGAGACAAAGCAGTATCAAGACGCAAATTCCGTTTATTTGAGGGACTTCTGGGTCTCCGTGAAACTGGTGATACCACCTTCAGCTTCAGTTTACGTGTAGCCACGTAAGTGAAGTCCGGCACTCTCTGCTTGCCGCGTCAGTCCAGGGTGGTATGGCGACAACATCTACTTGATTTTGGCTGCCAACGAGTCTGCCTAGCGAGGGTTCCTTTAGCAATGGGCACCAGACTATGGTGAGAGGGAGAGAGCTTACCTAAATTTAGAAGAGTTAGAAAGATGGTGCAAATAAGGTTTTGAAAAAGAACTTAGAGCATCCAGCAGGCATGTTTGAGCGTTATAGACAGTGTTAGAGAGTACTGAATGAAAACAAGTGACTAATGGACTTTGACAAGCTGTTGGAGTGCAAGCATAACAATATATATATATATATATATATATATATATATATATATATATATATATATATATATTATATATATATATATATTATATTATATATATATATATTTTATTATCACACTGGCCGATTCCCGCCAAGGCAGGGTGGCCCGAAAAAGAAAAACTTTCACCATCATTCACTCCATCACTGTCTTGCCAGAAGGGTGCTTTACACTACAGTTTTTAAACTGCAACATTAACACCCCTCCTTCAGAGTGCAGGCACTGTACTTCCCATCTCCAGGACTCAAGTCCGGCCTGCCGGTTTCCCTGAACCCCTTGATAAATGTTACTTTGCTCACACTCCAACAGCACGTCAAGTATTAAAAACCATTTGTCTCCATTCACTCCTATCAAACACGCTCATGCATACCTGCTGGAAGTCCAAGCCCCTCGCACACAAAACCTCCTTTACCCCTCTCTCCAACCTTTCCTAGGCCGACCCCTACCCCGCCTTCCTTCCACTACAGACTGATACACTCTTGAAGTCATTCTGTTTCGCTCCATTCTCTCTACATGTCCGAACCACCTCAACAACCCTTCCTCAGCCCTCTGGACAACAGTTTTGGTAATCTGCACCTCCTCCTAACTTCCAAACTACGAATTCTCTGCATTATATTCACACCACACATTGCCCTCAGACATGACATCTCCACTGCCTCCAGCCTTCTCCTCGCTGCAACATTCATCACCCATGCTTCACACCCATATAAGAGCGTTGGTAAAACTATACTCTCATACATTCCCCTCTTTGCCTCCAAGGACAAAGTTCTTTGTCTCCACAGACTCCTAAGTGCACCACTCACTCTCTTTCCCTCATCAATTCCATGATTCACCTCATCTTTCATAGACCCATCCGCTGACACGTCCACTCCCAAATATCTGAATACATTCACCTCCTCCATACTCTCTCCCTCCAATCTGATATTCAATCTTTCATCACCTAATCTTTTTGTTATCCTCATAACCTTACTCTTTCCTGTATTCACCTTTAATTTTCTTCTTTTGCACACCCTACCAAATTCATCCACCAATCTCTGCAACTTCTCTTCAGAATCTCCCAAGAGCACAGTGTCATCAGCAAAGAGCAGCTGTGACAACTCCCACTTTGTGTGTGATTCTTTATCTTTTAACTCCACGCCTCTTGTCAAGACCCTCGCATTTACTTCTCTTACAACCCCATCTATAATATATTAAACAACCACGGTGACATCACACATCCTTGTCTAAGGCCTACTTTTACTGGGAAATAATTTCCCTTTTTCCTACATACTCTAACTTGAGCCTCACTATCCTCGTAAAAACTCTTCACTGCTTTCAGTAACCTACCTCCTACACCATACACTTGCAACATCTGCCACATTGCCCCCGTATCCACCCTGTCATACGCCTTTTCCAAATCCATAAATGCCACAAAGACCTCTTTAGCCTTATCTAATACTGTTCACTTATTGTTTCACTGTAAACACCTGGTCCCACACACCCCTACCTTTCCTAAAGCCTCCTTGTTCATCTGCTATCCTATTCTCCGTCTTACTCTTAATTCTTTCTATAATAACTCTACCATACACTTTACCAGGTATACTCAGCAGACTTATCCCCTATAATTTTTGCACTCTCTTTTATCCCTTTGCCTTTATACAAAGGAACTATGCATGCTCTCTGCCAATCCCTAGGTACCTTACCCTCTTCCATACATTTATTAAATAATTGCACCAACCACTCCAAAACTATATCCCACCTGCTTTTAACATTTCTATCTTTATCCCATCAATCCCGGCTGCCTTACCCCCTTTCATTTTACCTACTGCCTCACGAACTTCCCCCACACTCACAACTGGCTCTTCCTCACTCCTACAAGATGTTATTCCTCCTTGCCCTATACACGAAATCACAGCTTCCCTATCTTCATCAACATTTAACAATTCCTCAAAATACTCCCTCCATCTTCCCAATACCTCTAACTCTCCATTTAATAACTCTCCTCTCCTATTTTTAACTGACAAATCCATTTGTTCTCTAGGCTTTCTTAACTTGTTAATCTCACTCCAAAACTTTTTCTTATTTTCAACAAAATTTGTTGATAACATCTCACCCACTCTCTCATTTGCTCTCTTGTAGGTAGTAGGTTGGTAGACAGCAACCACCCAGGGAAGTACTACCGTCCTGCCAGATGACTGTGAAACAGAAACCTGTAACTGTTTTGCATGATGGTAGGATTGCTGGTTTCTTTTTCTGTCTCATAAACACGCTAGATAACAGGGAAATCTTGCTACTCCTACTAACACTTTGGTCACACTTCACAGACACGCACATGCATATATATATACATACATCTAGGTTTTTCTCCTTTTTCTAAATAGTTCTTGTTCTTCTTTATTTCTTCTATTGTCCATGAGGAAGTGGAAAAGAATCTTTCCTCCGTAAGCCATGAGTGTCGTATGAGGCGACTAAAATGCCGGGAGCAATGGGCTAGTAACCCCTTCTCCTGTAGACACTTACTAAAAAAGAGAAGAAGAAAAACTTTATAAAACTTTATAAAAACTTTATATATATATATATATATATATATATAATATATTTATATATATATATATATATATATATATATATATATATATATATATATATATATATATATATATATATATATTAATATATATATATATATATATATATATATATATATATATATATATATATATATTATATAATATTATGTACACAACACACACACAAAACAACTTGCCTCTTCTCTCCTTGCTGGTCTTGCCACAGAGTCACACTGTACCCATAGTAAGAGTCGTTGGGTCCAGTCATCACCCTGGCCAGCTTTGTGTTGATGTTGTAACCTGAAACCTGACCATCTTGGTGGATCATCACCACCATCACAATCACAGTCACCGTCCTGGTCAGCATGTTTGCCTGTGTTGTCGTCACTGGCCTCAGCATCACACTCTACTGAGGATGGAAACATTGACCATAATCTTCGTCTGCACTTTTTTTTATGTTAAAAAAGGAATTTCTTTTCAATTATATGTATTTTCCTTGAGTTACAGAACCTTTTTTTTGTGTATGTAAAGTGTCCCGCGGCTCGGTTGGTAGCACACTCAGCTCATGTACTGAGTGTCTGTGGTTCGAGCCCTTAGCTGGGTGGAAATGTTGGATATGTTTCCTTACGTCTGCTGCCCCTGTTCACCTAACAGTAAGTAGGTACCTGAATGTTCGTCTGACTGTTGTGGGTGGCGTCCAGGGGGTGGGCTTTGTAATGAGCTGAGGCAAGATATCAGATCTGGGCTGTAAAATTGATCCGTACAAAATAAAAAAAGTTGTGTTTGATGTGATATACGTACTTACAGCACCTGCCTTGTCTTGAAACAATGTGTTATGTTTTCCTCTACCTTTTCTTTAGTTCATTCCACCTGCAGCCCCGAGTGGGCAAAATTACATATCCCGATATCGCTGTGTTACATTTCCATCATTCTCTGTTATGTATAAACCTCCTTCCTTCTTCTTTCATCTCAAACCACCTTCTCACATTATTTATTTTATTATTATGTTGTAGCTCATGATCCAATCCAGCCTCCAGCTGAAGCATCATGTGTCATCAGTCAATAAACTGCCAGGGGCATGAAAACAATTTCAACATAGACGTGAATGCTTTTATATTCTGCTACTGTAATACAAGCTCCACCCCAAACAATTTCAAGCCCCACCTGTTAAGATAAGATTTTGTTCGGATTTCTAACCCCAGAGAGCCACCCAGGATAACCCAAGAAAGTCAGTGAGTCATCGAGGACTGTCTGTCATATTTCCACTGGGTTCCTTCAATCTTATACACCAGGGTGCGACCCACACCAGTCGACTAACATCCAGGTACCTACTTCCCTGCTAGGTGAACAGGGACAGCAGGTGTAAGGAAACACGCCCAATGTTTCCACCCTGCCGAGGATCGAACCTTAGACATTCAGTGTGTGATGCGAGAACTTTGACGACCTGGCCACAGGACACCACCTGTTCTCTGGCTAATTAATCAGGAGTAGCTGAGGAATTTATATATAAGGAACTAATGTGAACTAGACAGGTATACAATAATGTGAACTAAACTAAAAGCATTGGACTCCAAAAAATGATTGAGGCTACGAAACAAAAGTACCCCTAGCTCACATAATCAATTTGTCTATCTCCTCCAAAGCCGTGCCCAGGGAGCTCAGTCAACCAGGATAACCCCTAGTTTTAAGATAACAGTTGATCAAATGCCAGTTAGTGTAGGTCTGTTAATATCATAAATAACAGATATGTTTTCAGAAAGGACGTTTACTGGGACAACTTTTCAATATGTTAAGATGTATATGAGGTCATGCGGGGGATACAAATTGTGCACATGTATGTACAGCCTGTCAATAATCCTGAAGAAAACGGTAAATTACTGGGTAGTTAAATATCCTAATGACAATAATATCTTAACACAGTTACCAATCAGGATTATTCAAGGGATACCTCCTTAATTAACCTGATTGATTAAATAAGAACTTATATCAGTATCGAAAGGGTATACCAAAGGGATAGTTACATTAGATCTACAAAAGGCATTTAAAACATCGAACTATATCATTATATTAATGATATACCATACGGACAAGGAGATGAGCTTCATAATGATCCAGGTTCTGGAGTTGAACACTTACCAGGGCTGAGGGACTGACCACCTGAAACTTCGTTCTTCAAGGGACTGGTCACCTCATCTACCTCTCCCCTACTTCTGCTGTCTCTGTTATTTAAGTCACCTCTGTATTTCGACTGGAGAAATCTGCCAAGCAGGCGAAACATCTTGGCAGTAGATATCAAATTGCTGTAGTGTGTCTTACTCATCTACAGTGAAGCATAGTGTGCTACATAAGAAACTGCAAGGTATCGGCATAGTCTCTGTAGACTGAATAATAGGAAATATATTGTCGCGATCAATAACAGTATCAGAACTCCTGTTGATAACACATGCAGTGCCACTAAGAAGTATCGCAGGCCCCTAACTCTTCTTGTGTTAGGTTAATGACATCCTATTAGTGTTAGATGTAAACTAGAAGTGTATACTGATAACAATTCTTAGTGCCAGGAAGCGAAAGCGTAGAAGGTATAGCCTAAGTACTATGGCTGGTAACAGCTTTACAGAAAACTGTTAGGACATAAAAGAAACTGTCGAATCACTTATGAAAAACAGATGTCACACTATTTGGCTCTAGAGATAAACTGAAAAGGATAAATAAATTCGATATACTGTGTAAGGGAAGAATCCATCTGAAATATCTGGTAATGATCATGTGATCCATGCATGTCAGGGGAATTGGAAGTAAATAATGTAGCATAAAAACACAACTGCCACATCAGAGCTCCTGTACAGACTCGGTGCTGTCCTGCTCAATATAAATTACATTAACTGAAAATGCTTAAATGTATACAAAATGTCTGACAACCTGTGTCCAGAAAATCTTGCTGTACATTTTGTCAAAGTTAAAAACAAAACCAGTATGGCGCTAGAGTAAGTGAACACAATTTAACAAAGGCCACTGTAGGCGGCCAGACCTCTAACACCTTCAGTTACATAGTTATAAACGACGTGAACGGGTGACCTGATCATAAAAAAAACTGATTATGTCGTAGCCAGTCATTGAATAATATAATTTAAGAATAAAACCAAAGTATATCTGATGAATGATGGTGCAAAAGGGAAGAATAGTGTTTTTTTGCATTATTTAAAAAATTGAATTTATTTTTGAATATACGAAATCCTTCTTATGTTGATGTACTTCCAATTACATCATTATGACTAAAGTATATTCATATGTCTCTCATAATTAAGGAACTTGTGCAAAATTCGGGTATCTTTATTCTGGAAACGTTTCACCAGGCTAGATTCAAACCCCACCCGTTCCCTGATGTATCTGCAATCGTGTTATTACGATTTCGTGAGTCGTACGTCCTCACCTTCGGTACTGTTTCAATGGTCCGCCAGTCTATTTGCGAAATATTCCTACTGCCCTTTCAGCACTGACGAAGACGCAGGTGCAGCACCTGGGTCTCATTGTGTTGAAAACGTTTCGCCCACCAGGTGCTTTATCGAGACAATACAGAGGTTAATTAAAGGTATTGAACACGATGAGAGCAGCGTTTGCTTTCTCAAGTTTCAACACAAATAAAAGATTAAAAAAAAATTGGGAAACATGACAAGTAAAAAATATTCAAATAACAGTCTTAAAATTTCCTCTAAAAAAGGGACATCAGCATTGAAGGTTTGAAGCCGATCAGAAGAGGCATTCACATGCCATTTCATGAAAACCAGTATTCCAATTTTCCCAATTTATTGAATATATTTGGCGCCTACACTGCCCAAAACAATGCCGAATTTTCCTGTAAGATACACCGGCGTTAAAACTCTGAAGATGATCTGTAAACTGGGACTTGCAAGTCTGAGAGGGAGAAAGAAAGAGAGAGAGAGAAGGAGAGAGAGAGAGAGAGAGAGAGAGAGAGAGAGAGAGGAGAGAGAGAGGGGGAGAGAGAGAGAGAGAGAGAGAGAGAGAGAGAGAGAGAGAGAGAGAGAGAGAGAGAGAGACAGACAGACAGACAGACAGAGCAGAGGACTTTTAAAGTCCACACTGAGGTTATCAGTCGAGAAGAACAACCTATTTCTACCTAGAATGCGGACCATCATACATTATCAAGATGGTCGAGGCAGGGAGAGTCAGTCAGAAGACTCCCCGTCCACCACTCCCTCCGGCATGAAACAGGGAGACACATGGGACATACAATATACCAAAACAATGACACGGAGTGAACACGAGATCCAGAAGTGGAAGTAAGGGGTAGGCTACAAGTACCTTAACTTAGGTTACACTACTGGTACCCACACAGTTGAGTGTACTACTGGTACCCACACAGCAGAGTGTACTACTGGTACCCACACAGTTGAGTGTACTACTGATACCCACACACTTGAGTGTACTACTGGTACCCACACAGTTGAGTGTACTACTGGTACCCACACAGTTGAGTGTACTACTGGTACCCACACAGTTGAGTGTACTACTGGTACCACACCACTTGAGTGTACTACTGGTACCCACACAGTTGAGTGTACTACTGGTACCCACACACTTGAGTGTACTACTGGTACCCACACAGTTGAGTGTACTACTGGTACCCACACACTTGAGTGTACTACTGGTACCCACACAGTTGAGTGTACTACTGGTACCCACACACTTGAGTGTACTACTGGTACCCACAAGTTGAGTGTACTACTGGTACCCACACACTTGAGTGTACTTTCTGGTACCCACACAGTTGAGTGTACTACTGGTACCCACACAGTTGAGTGTACTATGGTACTCACACAGCAGAGTGTACTACTGGTACACCCCACAGTTGAGTGTACTACTGGTACCCACACAGCAGAGTGTACTACTGGTACCCACACAGCAGAGTGTACTACTGGTACCCACACAGTTGAGTGTACTACTGGTACCCACACAGCAGAGTGTACTACTGGTACCCACACAGTTGAGTGTACTACTGGTACCCACACAGTTGAGTGTTCTACTGGTACCCACACACTTGAGTGTACTACTGGTACCCACACAGTTGAGTGTACTACTGGTACCCACACAGTTGAGTGTACGACTGGTACCCACACAGCAGAGTGCACTACTGGTACCCACACAGCAGAGTGTACTACTGGTACCCACACAGTTGAGTGTACTACTGGTACCCACACAGCAGAGTGTACTACTGGTACCCACACAGTTGAGTGTACTACTGGTACCCACACAGTTGAGTGTTCTACTGGTACCCACACACTTGAGTGTACTACTGGTACCCACACAGTTGAGTGTACTACTGGTACACACACAGTTGAGTGTACTACTGGTACCCACACAGCAGAGTGTACTACTGGTACCCACACAGTTGAGTGTACTACTGGTACCCACACAGCAGAGTGTACTACTCGTATCCACACAGTTGAGTGTACTACTGGTACCCACACAGTTGAGTGTTCTACTTGTACCCACACACTTGAGTGTACTACTGGTACCCACACAGTTGAGTGTACTACTGGTACCCACACAGTTGAGTGTTCTACTGGTACACACACAGTTGAGTGTACTACTGGTACCCAAACAGCAGAGTGTACTACTGGTACCCACACAGTTGATTGTACTACTGGTACACACACAGTTGAGTATTCTACTGGTACCCACACAGTTGAGTGTACTACTGGTACCCATAAGTTGAGTGTTCTACTGGTACACACACAGTTGAGTGTACTACTGGTACCCACACAGTTGAGTGTACTACTGGTACCCACACAGTTGAGTGTACTACTGGTACACACACAGTTGAGTGTACTACTGGTACCCACACAGTTGAGTGTACTACTGGTACCCACACAGTTGAGTGTACTACTGGTACCCACACAGTTGAGTGTACTACTGGTACCCACACAGCAGAGTGTACTACTGGTACCCACACAGTTGAGTGTACTACTGGTACCCACACAGCTGAGTGTACTACTGTACCCACACAGCTGAGTGTACTGCTGGTACCCACACAGCTGAGTGTACTGCTGGTACCCACACAGCTGAGTGTACTACTGGTATCCACACAGCTGAGTGTACTACTGGTATCCACACAGCTGAGTGTACTACTGGTATCCACACAGCTGAGTGTACTACTGGTACCCACACAGCTGAGTGTACTACTGGTACCCACACAGCTGAGTGTACTATGGTACCAAAACAGCTGAGTGTACTACTGGTACCCACACAGCTGAGTGTACTACTGGTACCCCCACAAGCTGAGTGTACTACTGGTACCCACACAGCTGAGTGTACCACTGGTACCCACACAGCAGAGTGTACTACTGGTACTCACACAGCTGAGTGTACCACTGGTACCCACACAGCTGAGTGTACTACTGGTACCCACACAGCTGAGTGTACCACTGGTACCCACACAGCCGAGTGTACTACTGGTACTCACACAGCTGAGTGTACTACTGGTACCCACACAGCTGAGTGTACCACTGGTACCCACACAGCCGAGTGTACTACTGGTACTCACACAGCTGAGTGTACTGCTGGTACCCACACAGCTGAGTGTACTGCTGGTACCCACACAGCTGAGTGTACTGCTGGTACCCACACAGCTGAGTGTACTACTGGTACCCACACAGCTGAGTGTACTGCTGGTACCCACACAGCTGAGTGTACTGCTGGTACCCACACAGCTGAGTGTACTGCTGGTACCCACACAGCTGAGTGTATGCTGGTACCCCCACAGCTGAGTGTATACTGGTACCCACAGCTGAGTGTACTGCTGGTACCCACACAGCTGAGTGTACTGTGGTACCCACACAGCTGAGTGTACTGCTGGTACCCACACAGCTGAGTTTTACTGCTGGTACCCACACGCTGAGTGTACTGCTGGTACCCACACAGCTGAGTGTACTGCTGGTACCCACACAGCTGAGTGTACTACTGGTACCCACACAGCTGAGTGTACTACTGGTACCCACACAGCTGAGTGTACTACTGGTACCCACACAGCTGAGTGTACTGCTGGTACCACACAGTTGAGTGTACTGCTGGTACCCACAAACTGAGTGTACTGCTGGTACCCACACAGCTGAGTGTACTGCTGGTAACCACACAGCTGAGTGTCTACTGGTACCCACACAGATGAGTGTATACTGGTACCCACACAGCTGAGTGTACTACTGGTACCCACACATCTGAGTGTACTGCTGGTACCCACACAGCTGAGTGTACTGCTGGTACCCACACAGCTGAGTGTACTGCTGGTACCCACACAGCTGAGTGTACTGCTGGTACCCACACAGCTGAGTGTACTACTGGTACCCACACAGCTGTGTACTACTGGTACCCACAACAGCTGAGTGTTTCTGCTGGTACCCACACAGCTGAGTGTACTGCTGGTACCCACACAGCTGAGTGTACTGCTGGTACCCACACAGCTGAGTGTATGCTGGTACCCCACACAGCTGAGTGTACTACTGGTACCCACACAGCTGAGTGTACTACTGGTACCCACACAGCTGAGTGTACTGCAGGTACCCCACAGCTGAGTGTTACTACTGGTACCCACACAGCTGAGTGTACTACTGGTACCCACACAGCTGAGTGTACTACTGGTACCCACACAGCTGAGTGTACTACTGGTACCCACACAGCTGGCTCTACTTCTTGATACTGCGAGGCAGGTGGACGCGCAGTACTGCCACTTCAACATCTGCTTCCATCACTACGTCCTGATGAAGTTACTGAACAAACATCAGTAATCCGTTGATACCACTTTACCCCCGGCGTAGTTATCTATGTTTGCAAAGTGTTGGTCCAGCTAAATGCTTAATGGTATTATTGTCTTTGTCCTGACAGTTTCATTGGATAGTTTCTTCCGTTCTGGTATAATTTTTGCCCCAGCAAAAACAAAAGTTTTAAACACGTTCTTATTGCGTGTCTCGCTTCGGAGTTTCATTTCATGGTTTAGGATTATTCATTCGTTTTGCGAAGTTCGACCTTTTAAAAATATTTGAGTTTATGAAAACCATTCAATTTTTTTTAAGGTATGTGTGAGACCTCCTCGTAGCCTCCATCTGCCGAGAGAATGTTTTGAGTCTTTCTCTTGTTTCCTCTTGTTTCATCTTGTTTCGTTATGCTTCGTCATATTTCGTCTTGATTCGTCATGTTTCCTCTTGTTTAGTCATATTTTGTCATGTTTCCTCTTGTTTCATCTTGTTTCGTCATGTTTTTGTCATGCTTCGTCTTGTTTGTCATGTTTCGTCATGTTTCGTCATGTTTCGTCTTGTTTCGTGATGATTCGTAATATTTCATCTTGTTTCGTCATGTTTCGTCTTGTTTCGTGATGTTTCATCTTGTTTCGTCATGTTTCCTCTTGTTTAATCTTGTTTCGTCATGTTTCGACTTGTGTCCCCATGTTTCGTCTTGTTTCGTGATGTTTCATCTTATTTCGTCATGTTTCGTCATGTTTTCTCTTGTTTAATCTTGTTTCGCCATGTTTTGTCTTGTTTCGGTTAGTATTCATGTTTTTGACTGGTGCACTCACATTGTACTTGTCTGCCTTGAAACTTATCTTCCACGTCTCCGATGAGTAAGAGAGAGAGAGAGAGAATAAAGATAAAAATATAGTATAGAGAGTAAACATCAGGGTTCTAGACATCGCGAGCTGGAAAAACAGGTAATCAACAGTTTAAACAGAAATTTGCATGGGACTCAACCTGCTTACAAATCAACTGAATATCGACATTTTCCGTCGTGTCTCCACAACACACACACACACACACACACACACATCCTGCTCTCGTCTGGTCACTCATGATATATTTAGTTGCATTATCTTGAGCGACTCATCCGGTAGCTTGGCGCCTGGACTTCGCTCACTCGTTGTTATCAAGCCTTCAGCATTGCTTCGAAGGTCAAGATGTAAGAATGGAGGGAATAGGGAAGGGGGAGGCAGAATGCAAAGTACGAGGGGCAAGGAAGCAGTGCAATGTGCAAGATGTTAGAATTCAATGTACACGGTGCAAGATTTCAAGATGTTAGGGTACAATGTACACGGTGTAAGAGTGTAAGATGTTAGGGTACAAAATACAAGGTGCAAGAGTACAAGAGGTTAGGGTACAATGTACACGGTGCCAGAGTACCAGCGTCCTGTCCTCTACAGACTAGGGATGTATCGGATATCCGTATCCACATCCGCATCCACGGAACATCCACACAAAATTTTTACATCCGCATCTTCATTTTTCTATATGAGGCATCCGCATCCGCGTCTGCATCCGCAATCACGATTAAATAAATATCCGCATCTGCATCCGCATCCGTGCCAAAGAGGAAGTGGCAGATATTATAACCTAAATTACAGAGAACATAAGAACATAAGAAAGGAGGAACACTGCAGCAGGCCTGTTAGCCCATACTAGGCAGGTCCTTCACAAACCATTCCACTAAGCAAATATTTGCCCAACGAAGAGAGCTATCAATATGACAGTTTTCTGAACACCATACATGCTACCCAAAAACGTTTATCCCATATAAAGAAATTAGATCAAATAGAAATGACCCAAAATGGATGAATAATAGGCTCAAATATCTTTTAGGGCATAAGAAAGGAATTTATAGGTGTATCAAAAGAGGTGAGGGTCTTCTTATGAATCAGTATATTGACATTAAGAGAGACGTTAAAAAGGAGATAAGAAAAGCTAAACGGGACTATGAAATTAAAGTTGCTAGGGATTCTAAAACTAACCCAAAAAGTTTTTTCCAGGTCTATAGAACAAAAGTTAGAGATAAGATAGGTCCCCTTAAAAATAACTATGGGCATCTTACTGACAAAGAGAATGAAATGTGCTCGATTTTAAATAATAATTTAAAAAATATCCCAGTAATTAATTTTTATAGTGGGCCTGAAGAAGATAAATTATGTAACATCAGTCACTAGTGAAATGGTTATGAAACAAATAGACCGACTGAAGCAAAATAAGTCGCCGGGACCTGATGAGATTTTTTCAAGGGTTCTTAAGGAATGTAATAAAGTTGGTAGATGTGCAACCTCTGGATATCTTTATTGTAGACGTTTCGCCATCCAATGGCTTTATCAATACAGATTCTAGGACATAATAGAAAGACAGTAGAACTATATACAAAAGATGAGGTAATCAGTCCCTCAGCCTTGGAGTTAGTGTTCATAGCATCGTGGTGGAGGACTGATTACCTAATCTTTTGTGTATAGTTCTACTGTCTTCCTATTATGTCCTAGAATCTGTATTGATAAAGCCACTGGATGGCGAAACGTCTACAATAAAGATATCCAGATGTTGCACATGTGTCTTAACTTTCATATTGTCGGTATTTTATACCTTTCTTGCACAATGTTGGTAGAATTACCGACAATATGTAAAGTAAAAGGACACAAGTGCAACTAATGTGACATTTTATTGTGGCAACGTTTCGCTCTCCAGGAGCTTTGTCAAGCTGTTACAAACAGTACATGGACACACAGGGTATATATAGGCTCAGAGTGAGGTGCAGTACTAGTGGTAGTAGTAGAAGTAGTAGTAGTACCAGTAGTAGTAGTAGTAGTAGTAGTAGTAGTAGTAATACAATATGTAAGAACAATTAACTCGCACAAGTGTAAACTATATAAAAACTATTACTTGGGAAACATAAAAATAGGTTAGACAAATATTTCTATTGGAGACTGGATAGAGAAGGTCTGTTTCAATGTTCACTCTCTGTAATGTGCTTGTGTAGTATTAACAGGAGAGACTATGTGATGGCAGGGTTTACTGTTTTCAGGAGGATTCTTACTAAGACTTCAGAGATGGTGAAGCTGCCTTTGTTTTGTTTAATTGTATTAGAAACAGCTATTAGTGAAGATTCAAGGGACTCGCGTCTGCGGAAATTAGTT
Organism: Cherax quadricarinatus; assembly: GCF_026875155.1. Taxonomy (NCBI): domain Eukaryota; kingdom Metazoa; phylum Arthropoda; class Malacostraca; order Decapoda; family Parastacidae; genus Cherax; species Cherax quadricarinatus. Next base: position 43,499,205 of record NC_069399.1, on the reverse strand, counting down.
TCTTTGATCACTAGTTGGGCGTCCCTGAACTTCATGAGATGATTAGTGGAATTTCGGTGTTGTACACAGGCGTTGTTTAAGTTATCGTTCCTACATGCGTAAATGTGTTCAATGAACACTTTTACGCATGTAGGAACAATCCTGTCAGCCACTGCAACTTCTTGGGATCTTAATACTTGGGAATTCTTCGCTTGCCTAACCCTTGGGCACGACATACTTCCACATTGGACAAATGTGACACCACCTACGACTGCTGCACCTCTCCTGCCTACGGTATATAAGCTACTTCTCCGCGGATATGCTGTATTCTATGCAAGATTGATGGACTGACCACATCGACTCAAGGTTGAGGGACCGATTACCTCATTCTCCTTCTGTTCTTCACGTTTCTCCTTGTATGGACTGATGAAGCCACTGTGTGGCGAAACGTTTCCTCAATAAAGATACCCAAGAGTTGCCTATGTGTCTAATTTATCAACTTGTTCATTCCCTACAAGAATGATGGACTGAACACATTGGTTCGAGGCTGAGGGACTGATTACTTCAAACTCCTCCTCTCCTCATACCTTCCTGCTTTGTATTGGACTGATGAAGCCACTGTGTGGCGAAACGTTTCTTCATTAAAGATTCCTATATATTGCACAAGTGTCTCAGTTCTTAAACTTATCGGATTTCAAAACCATTTATCATAACTCCACCTATTTTGCATACCTTGAGTAATGGTGAAATTGCTGAAATGGTGTTAAACACAAATAAGCATAAACATTGTCACAGTTAGCAGGTTCGAGTCCTGCTGTGGACGTAGAGACAATGTTTGTAAATAATTTCGCCTGTTTGCGAATTGTTAAGCATTACAAATAAGCATGAGAATAGTATTGATGATGTTGATGACATTGTTAACACAGGTGAAAAAGTCCCCATAGAGATGGTCAAAATGTGTGATTAGTTAATTGTTGACCTTGAACAACTTACGGTGAGCAAGAGATTATGGTAATTTACTCAATTAAAGAGAGATTACTTAGACAGAAACCTATGTTAATAAGACGCTTGAAGAAGTCTCCAAAAGAACACAAATGTAACTAATGTGACATTTTATTGTGGCAAAGTTTCGCTCTCCAGGAGTTTCATCAAGCGGCTTGATAAAGCTCCTGGAGAGCGAAACGTTGCCACAATAAAATGTCACATTAGTTGCATTTGTGTCCTTTTACTAAACATACTGTCAGTAATTCTACCAATATTAATACAAGTCTTTAAAAACGCACTCAGTCAATCGTCTGGAGAATCATGTTCCTGATCTGTAATTATCCAATTATTTAATTTATCAACATATTACTCTATAAATAAACTGTAGTAATATTTATAATCCTTATTCATTCTGCAAAATCCTCATCCGCATCCGCGCGGTCGTCAAGATGCGACATCCGCAGATATCCATATCTGCATCCGCATCCACAGAATAAGTAAGACATACTAATACACATCCACATCTGCGTATATCTAAATTTTCACATCCGATACATCCCTACTACAGACAATCGCGGGTAAATACATTTCTTTACATATAACAAAAATTAGACTTTGAGTAATTTTCAATGTATCTGCTTCTGATGTTGGCATTGATATCAAGTGCATCGGAAAAAAGTAAGCCTTTCATTGACCCTAAACGAATGCTTTATTAATATATATATATATATATATATATTATATATATATTATATATATATATATATATATATATTATATATATATTATATTATATATATATATATATTATATATATATATATATGTCGTGCCGAATAGGCAGAACTTGCGATCTTGGCTTAAATAGCAACGCTCATCTTGCCATATAGGACATGTGAAAATTTGTGTATGCAATAATTTCTCCAAAATCATTCTGAACCTAACGAAAAAAATATATTTGATTGTGTTAGTTTAGTACTAAATTACTCTAAACGTATTTAAAATATATTGAGTTGGGTTAGGCTAAAATAAATTGCTCTTGTTATAATAAGGTTAGGTAAGTTTTCTAAGATTCTTTTGGTGCAAAATTAAAAATTTTTACATTTACATTAAAGAAAAAAATATATCTTTTAACGTATAAGAGAAAATTTCAGAAAAGACTTAATTTTAAATGAGTTCTTGCTAATTGACCAGTTTTACATATTCGGCAGACATATATATATATACATATTAAATATATTTATATATATAATATATATATTAATTATATATATATTTTTAAAATTTTATTTTTATATATAAATTTATATATATATATATTATATATATATATATATATATATATTTTATATATATATATATATTTTTATATATATATGTATATATATTCGTGTTTGGAAGTTAGGAGGAGGTGCGGGATTACCAAAACTGTTGTCAGAGGGGGTGAGGAAGGGTTGTTGAGGTGGTTCGGAAATGTAGAGAGAAAGGAGCGAAACAGAGTGACTTCAAGAGTGCATCAGTCTGTAGTGGAAGGAGGCGGGGTAGGGGTCGGCCTAGGAAAGGTTGGAAGGGAGGGGGTAAAGGAGGTTTTGTGTGCGAGGGGCTTGGACTTCCAGCGGGAAGCGTGTTTGATAGGATTGAATGGAGACAAATGGTTTTTAATACTTGACGTGCTGTTGGAGTGTGAGCAAAGTAACATTTATGAAGGGGTTCAGGGAAACCGGCAGGCCGGACTTGAGTCCTGGAGATGGGAAGTACAGTGCCTGCACTCTGAAGGAGGGGTGTTAATGTTGCAGTTTAAAAACTGTAGTGTAAAGCACCCTTCTGGCATATATGCAATAAGATCACAGTAAACAGGTGATTTCAAAATATGCCAAAACAACCATTGTAAAAGAATAGGAGAAATTCCAAGCGCTTTCGTGACTACTCACATTATCAAGGAACAATTGTTCCTTGATAATGTGAGTAGTCACGAAAGCGCTTGGAATTTCTCTATTCTTTCACAGTGGTTGTTTTGCATATATATTTATATATATATATATATATAATATATATATATATATATTTATTATATATATTATATATTTATATATTTTATATATTATATATATATTATTTAAGCTGTTTGCACATACAAGACTGCAGAATAAACCGGCTCTGCATAGCCCATTACTCTGCGTACATGACCTGACAAAAGATACGGGGCTGTACTACGAATAAGGGAGAACTCTATCCAATCGGTCCCAACTTACCTTGAACCTTCATAGTTTGGTAGGTCATCATCACAAGGAAATTTATAAGTTTAATCACTGGGATTTTTTTTTACAGGCTTCAAAGGAAACCTCTGCGGGCAGGGAGGCCTGAGACCCCAAGAAACTGTCTCTCTGCCTTTTCCTCACTTCATAGAGGAGAGTGTAGACCTCAGCCGAATTTTGATTAACATTCGACCAGGATAGTTCTCATCTGTACTTCTGCATGCAAGTAGTTCTGAGAAGCTTGCCTCTTTCAGTCTCTTTGATTACGAAGGTTATTGATAGTGAGGCCGACTCTGTAGAACATATCAAGAAACTGGCTGGTGGTGATCTCTTAGTCACTGTTAACACTGATGCCCAGGTAAAAGACTTGCTGCAAGTGAGAAACTTTCATTCGCACGAAGGCCTCCATAACATGAAGGCCTCCATGACATGAAGGCCTCCATGACATGAAGGCCTCCATAACATGAAGGCTCCATGACATGAAAGGGCCCCCATGACATGAAGGCCTCCATGACATGAAGGCCTCCATGACATGAAGTCTCCATAAAGGGAAAGGGCCTCCATATCATGAAGGCCTCCATGACATGAAGGCCTCCATGGGCATGAAGGCCTCCATGACATGAAGGCCTCCATGGTCATGAAGTCTCCATAACATGAAGGCCTCCATAACATGAAGGCCTCCATGACATGAAGGCCTCCATGACATGAAGGCCTCCATGACATGAAGGCCTCCATGACATGAAGTCTCCATAACATGAAGGCCTCCATGACATGAAGGCCTCCATGACATGAAGACCTCCATACCCGCCAAAATGAATTCTTGCAGAGGATTGGTCTACATCAGGGATCCAGGGAAAAAGAACACGCTGACATTATTAAAGAACTGAAGGATCAAGAAGTCACTGTTTTCATGTTGATGATCGGACTGTGAACATTTTAGTTATCTTCTCTTGATATAATATCTTACGTTACTCCGGGCATCTATGACGACTTAGGTAGTAGTACCTACTTCCCGATGTGCATTTCTTTTTCATGGAAAAACTCTATTTTTCCTCCTGCTAATACCTCTAACTTCAAGCAAGCAAAAAGGTCACTGTGTCAAGGGTCATCAACCTCGACATCTCCGGAAATGACATCAACACGACAGTACGCAGTGTTATATTATCAGTCACTAGCCCTGCTGGGTTCGCATTTTCTAAGACCTAAATACTTCTACAGATGCATAAGGTTACCTGGTAGACATCAGAATACCACAAGGTACTCGTTCACTCGTAGGAACAAACTTCATAAAATTTCGTCAAAAAGCCCACTGCACAAAATCCTTTAGAAAATAAATATTCTCGAGTTCATTGAAAACGTATACTCAGACAAGCTAAACGTGACTTCTGTCGAGCCTATGTATTAACCCTTACAAAAGACGTACAAGTCAGCCATTTTTGATCCACTATACACCGTATCGCCAGAAACACGCCCGACACTCCCTCCATGTCTTCCCTCACAGTTAACAACAACACAGAGGACAACCGGTGGTCATAGTCAACACCGTCGCAAGGCGTAGCAGCTCATCAAATTGCCACCTATCTTTCTTACAGTACAAACTTGAGTCCGAGGTCAGGCTCATAGATTTTGTCACTATGTTAGTTTGAGGAAGCTTGCTTTGCAGGCGAAACTCATCGCCAGTAAAAATACCCAGATATTACTGTCTTATATATCATCTTGTCAATATTGTATTCCACTAATATAATGTAATGTACTGTTTTAATTGTACATGATGAACGTCTTACCTTAATACAGTGTAAATATAAAAGTTCCGGTTCTTCTAGGACGACTTATAACTTGCTAAATCATCTTAATCGGTCGAGACTTTTACGTCCTGTGTCCAGATTTATGACGCTATGCACTCTTTCCTATTCCTAGAAAAAAAGAAGTATAACGTACCTCTTTCTTGTCTGTACTACTGAATAACTGTGTAAAATCTAATCTGCCTTATTCGTAAAGTCACAGAACTCTTTAAATACTCGACAGTGTGTTTTCCTCACTCTCAAGAACACAATGGATCATTTAATGAGTTTAGAACACAACCTTTTTTGGAGCCTTTAGCCACAAATATATGATCATTGCAGAATTTTTGGACATACTGTAGAGAAAGAATTTGATATAGTATAGCAATTTTTTTTGTCATTGGTGTAAGAGGTTACCTACCCCGTTCTATTGCGTTTTTTTTTTTTTTAATTATAAAAATTTGTCTACTTCTCCGCACACATCACATCACTTCGGATACATTTCACCACGAGAACATAGTCCCGCAGAGATGTTTGCTGAGTCTACCATTGTTTATTGTTTTCGCTAATGATATTCTGTATACAGCTTTCGTCCTGAGAACGATTAAATGCTTACTATATACTGATGACTGGGCGCTGTGATATTCCTCGTCAAACGCGCAGTTTTTAACTAGAAGAGTTTAAATTCCTTTCGAAGCTGCCCAACATAGGAAGATGCAGTGCGGTTTTAAGTTTTCAGCTATTAAGAGTATCGCAGTTATTTTTACTCTTTCTACATCCGTTAACGTTACACTTTCTTTTGACAGTGCGATTCCTGTCTAGGCTTCAGCTATGCTCTTGGGCCTGTACTTTAACTGTAGGCTCAACTGAAAAAAAAATCACGTTGAATTCCTTATCACAGGCTACTGTCAGCTTTTAAATACTCTATTGACGAGGAATATCACAGCGCCCAGTCATCAGTATACAGTAAGCATTTAATCGTTCTCAGGACGAAAGCTGTATATAGAATATCTTTAATGAAAACAATAAACAATGGTAGACTCAGCAAACAGCTCTTCGGGACTATGTTCTCGTGGTGAAATGTGTCCTAAGTGATGCGACCTTCATTATTTTACCGGTACCTACTGGAGAGGAGACGAAAAATCTTTATTGCCGGTGTAAAAAGCCTGAAAAGATTTAAATGAGACTATGGTTTACAAGTGAATGCTTCAACAAGGGCGGAGGTGGACCAGGACGCAAGTGTGCCAGTCTCTTAGGGCACTACGAAGCACCAGGGTTGAGACACTGAAGATGGAAGCAAATGTGCCTCCTATTACGCAGGTCTCAACTTAAACTTCAGTATGGCATTAGGACAGCCAGGAAGTTAACAGTCAATCATCGGACCTGTAGCACACTTTAACATCATCAGCAGTTTCTTCTGAGCCGCTACACGCCCCTGGTAGTCAGACTCCAGCTTCTCTGTCAAGCGTAAAGCATCGCATTGACATGAGTTGATAACCTGGCGAAAGAAGAGATAGAGCCCTGGGATCCATCTAAAATCAAAATGTGTAGGACGTGGATCCACAACTATTTAGGCCGGGGAAAGGAGGATCACCAGCTATTTCGACTAATTCGCCACCGATACACTGAAAGCCCCAGGATGAGAAGAATGATTGGGTATAAGGGTATGATTGGGTGCAATTGCATGATTGGGCACAAGTGTACGATTGGGCACAAGTGTATGATTGGGCACAAGTGTATGATTGGGCACAAGTGTATGATTGGGCACAAGTGTATGATTGGGCACAAGTGTATGATTAGATACAACTGTATAGACGGTTGATGTTTCCTCAGATTCAGTTTGCAAAATCATCGCCATAAACTGAGCCATAGATTTTGCATTACCTAAGAAACGGGGTTGCTTTGTCATTTCTTTTTCTTCCATGTCTGCTCTGAGAGTTATCTAGACAGGCGTCACAGACTCACATGACATAATCGGCAACCGAGCGTTTACCTCCGCTCTAATTCTAGGGGTTTAGGTATTCTTGTTGTTAGTGTACAGGGAAGGTGTACGCTTGATAACCCTGGTGCAGTCGAATTGGCCTCAAAACTAACAATCTAACTACGTGGTGAAACGAACATCTCTTCAACAGTCAGTGTCTTGGTTTACATGGCTGTGAGTTACGGCGTCTAAGAAATAGTGGTTTGGACACTCCTGGCTTTGAATGCTACAAGAGCACGAGATACATAGTGTTTGTCTCATCCCATAACCTATTCATTTTGGTTAGGTTAGGTAAATTTCGTCAGGAAACAGAGCAAGTTTTTCCTGACATCGTTCTTAGTAATGTTATAGCTGAAACAATCCCCGGAGGTAGCGCAGATGAAAGGTCACACACACATGAGCTACTAAGTCTCTGCGAAAAACACACCTTAAGCCAGCAGATAGTGGAGCCAACAAGACTAGAAAACACACTTGACCTTATCTTCACAAATAATGAGGACCTGATAAGAGACATAAGAATATCAAAAACAACTAATTCCGATCACAATCTAATCGAAGTCCAGACGTACATGCATAGGGGTCCTGAACAGCAGAATGCATGTACCTGTGAAGGTGTCTTCACAAAATACATTTTCAACAACAAGAACATCAACTGGGACCAGGTAAACCATGTCCTAAACGAAACATGTTGGGAAGATGTCTTAAATGACATGGATCCAAACCAGTGCCTTGAAAGGATCAACTTCCTGGTAGCCGAAGCATGTTCTAGGCATATTCCCCTAAGAAAGAAGAAGAGCAGGAGTAAACTGGAGAGAAAAAGACGCTCCCTCTACAGAAGACGACGAAGAGTCACTGAGCTCCTCAGGAGTGCTAGAATATCTGATACACGAAAGGAGGCGCTGACCAGGGAAGTGGAAACTATCGAACTTAAGTTAAATGACTCTTACAGGAACCAGGAGAGGCAGGAGGAGCTTAAAGCTATTAGTGAAATTGAAAGAAATTCAAAATATTTCTTTTCATATGCCAAAAACAAGGCAAATACCACATCTAGTATCGGGCCCTTACTCAGACAGGATGGGACTTACACAGACGACAACAAGGAAATGAGTGAAATATTGGAATCCCAGTACGACTCTGTGTTTAGTGAACCATTAATCGGTTTGAGGATCGACGACCCTAATGATTTCTTCATGAATGAGCCTCAAAACTCCATAAATGTATGCCAGATTTCCGACATTACCCTAACTCCGATAGATTTCGAAAAAGCCATTGACAACATGCCTATGCACTCAGCCCCGGGCCCAGACTCGTGGAACTCTGTTTTCATTAAGAACTGCAAGAAACCCCTCTCGCGTGCCCTAAGTACACTATGGAGAAGGAGCTTGGACATGGGTGAAATTCCACAGTCACTTAAAACAACGGATATAGCCCCACTCCATAAAGGTGGCAGCAAAGCATTAGCTAAGAACTATAGACCAATAGCTCTAACATCCCACATCATAAAAATCTTTGAAAGAGTGCTAAGAAGCAGGATTGCAAATCACCTGGATTCCCAAAATCTGCACAATCCAGGGCAACATGGGTTCAGGGCAGGTCGCTCCTGCCTCTCACAACTACTGGATCATTATGACATGGCCTTGGATGCACTGGAAGAAAATCAGAATGCAGATGTAATTTACACAGACTTTGCAAAAGCATTTGACAAATGCGATCATGGCGTAATAGCCCATAAAATACGTGCTAAAGAAATAACTGGGAAAGTGGGCAGATGGATCTTCAACTTCCTAACAAATCGAACACAAAGAGTAGTGGTCAACAGAGTTAAATCGGAGGCTGCCATAGTGAAGAGCTCTGTTCCACAGAGGCACAGTACTCGCCCCCATCTTATTCCTTATCCTCATATCAGACATAAACAGAGATATACACCACAGCACCGTATCATCCTTTGCGGATGATACTAGGATCTGCATGAGGCTGTCATCTGATGAGGACGCGGTTAACCTCCAAGAAGATATAAACAAAGTTTTCCAGTGGGCAACGGTAAACAATATGATGTTCAATGAGGACAAATTCCAACTACTCCGTTATGGACAACTGAAGGAGATAATAACTAGAACAGAGTATACTACTGACTCCGGCCATACAATAGAGCGGAAAAATAATGTAAGGGACCTGGGAGTAGTAATGTCTGAGGATCTCACTTTCAAGGATCACAACAGTGCCACGATCGCACGTGCAAAGAAAATGATAGGATGGATAATGAGAACTTTCAAAACGAGAGATGCCAAGCCCATGATGATCCTTTTCAAATCACTTGTTCTCTCTAGGCTGGAATACTGCTGTACATTAACACCTCCATTCAAAGCAGGTGAAATCGCAGATCTAGAGAGTGTACAGAGATCCTTTACTGCACGTATAAGTTCTGTCAAGCACCTTAACTACTGGGAACGCTTGGAAGCACTTGACTTGTACTCGTTGGAACGCAGGAGGGAGAGATATATCATAATCTACACTTGGAAAATCTTGGAAGGAATGGTCCCAAATCTGCACACAGAAATCACTCCCTACGAAAGTAAAAGACTGGGCAGGCGATGCAAAATGCCGCCAATAAAAAGTAGGGGCGCCATTGGTACACTAAGAGAAAACACCATAAGTGTCCGGGGCCCAAAACTGTTCAACAGCCTCCCATCAAGCATTAGGGGAATTGCCAATAAACCCCTGGCTGCCTTCAAGAGAGAGCTGGACAGATACCTAAAGTCAGTGCCGGATCAGCCGGGCTGTGGCTCGTACGTCGGACTGCGTGCGGCCAGCAGTAACAGCCTAGTTGATCAGACCCTGATCCATCGGGAGGCCTGGTCATGGACCGGGCCGCGGGGGCGTTGATCCCCGGAATAACCTCCAGGTAACCTCCAGGTAGTCATATGATGACACTAAAGCTTTTTGGTCATCTGACCGAGGCCTTCCACCTGCTTACCCGTCCACCCCTTTTGAAAATTGAGATTATTAAAATTTTATTCATTTTGGGACCACTGCTATCTTTGGAGAAGATATCACTACACCTTCCGTCAGTTTACCAACCTAGGTAATTACTTTAAGTTCAAACCTACCAATGCGGACTGGCCTTCCTCCCTCCATTCTAATCGCCGTCAGGAGACCCGCCTCCTGACCAATTTCCGAAACGTCTCTACAGCAGAGTCCTCTCCATCCCACTTATCCTTACACCTTCGTCGCCCTCACCTTCGTCTCTATTAACGGAACCACTTTTCTTTTGCAGCTGACACTTCCCCTCCATGACGATCATCAAAGCATCGTCGACACTTTGATTCACTTCTTCAAAGCGGCGCACTTGATTGAGGTGATGTAGTTTATGCCTTCGTGACTGTACATTTTCGTATACATGTAAGCAACGTTTTTCCTGCCTTGTTTGAAGTCTCGTGGTCATATCTCCAATAGAAGTGTAACCAACTGTCCTAACCACCACCCGATGTAACGCCTCCAGTTTACTTCTGATCAGCTGCATACTTCCCTCACCACCACTCACTGCAGCCTTGACGTAACTCGACACTAAAGAAACCTTCAGAATACCACACAAAATATCTTTTTCTAGCGTTATTCATCATCAGATACTAATTATATGTATCCTAATGATAAATACACTAATCATACAAATGATTTCCGAGAACATGAGAACATGTATTCATTTCTAGGTACCTGTACTTATCTATGTGTAGTTGCAGGCGTCGTGACCAGGCCTGGTCACAGACCTGAGGCCTGGTCACAGACCTGAGGCCTGGTCACAGACCTGAGGCCTGGTCACAGACCTGAGGCCTGGTCACAGACCTGAGGCCTGGTCACAGACCTGAGGCCTGGTCACAGACCTGAGGCCTGGTCACAGACCTGAGGCCTGGTCACAGACCTGAGGCCTGGTCACAGACCTGAGGCCTGGTCACAGATCGGGCCGCGGTGGCGTTGACCCCCGGAAACATGACTCACGAAATCGTACTGACACGATTGCAAGCAAACCATACCACTGGTGGGGTTTGAACCCGCGGTCAGAGAGTCTCAAACTCCAGACAGTCGCGTTAGCCACTGGGTCAGCTAGCTTCAATAACATTCGTTCAACTAGATATATTTCTACACCATTGGAAGGTTAGCATAGGTACCACTGTGCCCACAAATGCAAGTTTTTACAGACAAATCTTATTGAAGCTAGCTGGCCCAGTGGCTAACGCGATGGTCTGGAGTTTTGAGACTCTTTGACCGCGGGTTCAAACCCCACCCGTGGTATGGTTTGATCCCCGGAACTCTCTCCAGGTATACTCCGCTCCTTGCTCTGCCTCTTGCCACTTGCTGGGTTTACCTCCTGTTAGCCTCATAGGCAATATCACATCTATTCTTAAAATTATTCATGGAGCTTGTCTACACTACTTTTACGTCCAGGTTATACCACTTTCTGACCACCCTCAGACTGTGGCATTCTTCTGTGTTATTTGTGTAAGTGTAACTAATGTGATTTCCATTAGGAATTATCCTCAGGCATTTGGTCACATCACTACACACTAGGCACTCACCTCCCTATTTCTGGCTGAGATGTCGTTTCTCAGCTCTTGGCCCCACCTCTTGAATGACGGTTACCAGGTTCACTCACTTTTAGCAGACTCCGCGAACGGAGTCTCCCTCCACCAGACACAGATACGCGTAGTGTGTCGTTGGTGTGTACACACTGAGCCAGGGAATCCGTCGTCTCCCCTGCACTGTGTCACACTGAGGTAGGGGATTGTCCAAGCTTGTTTTCCATCCTAATCTGGAGCGGCGGGTGTGCACGTAGCTATTGATGTAATCAGCTCCGTGAGTCTGGGTTTTATACATGGGATAAGTTCTCTACAGAAAAAGGAATCACTTGTAGCTACATAAAGAATGAAATGGAACAATACCGTGACTGGAACATTATACAAATAACCCGCACGTAGGAGAATGAAACTTAGTAAGACGTTTCGGACCGGCTTGGACCATTAACTAGTCACACGACTATAGTTAATGGTCCATGCTGAACCGAAACGTCGTCACAAGTTTCACTCTCCTACTTGCGGGTTATTTGTGTATTCATCGATACATCTTTCTTGCTCACAGATCTTATTAACTTTTGCTAAAAAGCATTTTACCTTCTTTCCTACATACCCTAACCTGAGTCTCGTTCTTCTCATAAAATGGCTTTGCAACTTCCACCAACTTCCGTTATATACCAGATATTTGCAACACAATCACATCATCTATCTCTTCATTCTGTTATTTATTTATTTTTTTTTTAAATTTATAAATGAAACAAAGGTCTTCCTTTTCTGTTTCTGTACAACGCTTAACCCACACCCACTTCTTTTTTCTGAATCCCGCTATCCTTTCATCCTCTCCCTTGTCTCCCCATTCTAATAAATGCAATTAATCAACACCCTAGAACTGGTATACTCAGCAGACTTTTTTCTCTATAATTCTTTTACTGTCTTCTGAGCCTTGTCGCTTTGTACGGAAGAGCTTTACATAATCTCGTTCCAGTCTACTGGTGTCATTCATTCATTCATGTACTGAACAAACACACCAACTACTCCATTATCATAGCCTTACCTGGTTTCAGCATTTCAGTTTAATACCATTCATTCCCTGCTGCCGCTGGCCCCGACAAGCAATTCTCAAGGGAACTTCAAGAGTGTCAGATGGAACTTAATAACCTTCAAATTAGCCTCTTTAATATATATAACTGAAAATGAGTGTTATGCCGGAAATGAAGAAGATGGCTAATGTAATTAATTTCTTCAAACCAGAGATAAGGCCATACCATCAAGTTATCGCCCGATAAGTTTAACAACATTAGTAGGCAAATTACTAGAATCAACAATAGTTCATATACAGTAACAAGAAACTATCTTGATGAGCATGATTTGATTACTGTGTCTTAACTCGATTCAAGAAAGGTTGCCCCTACCTGACAAACTGATTGACATTCTTCAGGAGAGCATATGAGGCAAGAAACCATGATAGGGTATACGATATCTATTGACTGGGGAAAAATAGTTCCAAAGGAAGAATTTGTAAGCACTAACCCAGGAAGGTGGCTCCGTTACAAAACACATCTTCTTAAAACGTCTCCAGAGCATGGTAGAGAGTTAGGTGATTTATCCCCGTCTAACAGTTGGCCTGTTTTCTGGTTTTGTAATAAGTTGTAATATAAGAATTCGGGATTACAAACCAAATAACTATAAAATTTATGACCTTTACAAGTAAAGTTGTCTTGCAGAATGTATGTGTACAAAGTTAAAAGATTGGTCATAAATAAGGAGTCAAACTCCTACACTTCTCTTGGTATGCACATATTCCTTTAACTGCATTAACTATAAGAATCTCTTTAAACCGATATATTAATATGGAGAAATCAAAATGATAGGCTTAGACTTAGTACTATCTTCATTCAGCCCAGCTTGGAATAATACCGACCACAGAGTAACACAAAAGGCCAAAAGGCAGATTCAGTTAGCTGAACCAACATTGGGTGTGATGACGTGACTCACAGTAGTACGGCAGAGACACCGGCAAGTAAACAAGCTAGCCGATAGTTAGCTAACTCTCGAACAGTGAGCACCATTATATGTAATATCCTACTTTATGACATAGCTAAGTATATAAGGGCAAATAATAATATAACGAGGAACATCTCCATTTTAGCTATCTAATGAAGATCTTCACAATATAAAATTAAATGAAAGGAAAATATATACATATATTAATTATTGATATTGGGTTTGAGCAGAGGACGCAACAGGCTCCAGGTGAAGACAGTGCCAGGATGTGGAACTCATAGTGAGTCCTTCTGGGGGAAAATAGGTTCTGGAAACGAAGAGAGTTCCAGGAGGGAGAGTTCCTTGTAACCACGGGTTCTGGAAGATAATTTCCCAGTAAGGATACGTCTAGGAGGGAGAGTTGGAGTACCATGATTGACAGCGGTGTTGAAATTTGCTCCAGCGCCTGGTCTCCAGAGGAGAGATCCAGCGTGGTTAAATTTATTTGGGTTTCGCCAGGAAAAAAAGACAATGGTGACTGGTTGGTTAATGGAGCTTTTAAAGCCTATCGACCACACGATGGTCATTAAGGCTGCATATTATCTATTCACCACAGGTCATGAATACCTTAATCCCTAAAGTAGTATACATACACTCAGTGTATATATACATTTCAGGGTGCATATATCCTGTATAAAGATGGACAGTTAGATGAAATGAAATATGAAGCAAGATGAGCTCAGGATTTTGTTCCGTCTGTGGTTATGTTGCTACATATAGAGGATACTACACTATATATAGCAACACCACCACCACCACCACCACCACCACCACCACCACCACCACCACCACCACCACCACCACCACCACCACCACCACCACCACCACCACCACCGCCACCACTACCACCTAACCTAACCTACCACCTCCACTATCACCTACACCACCACCAATTCTACTACCATCTCCACCACGTGGCACCGCCTGCACCACCACCACCACCTACACCATCACCTGCACCACCACTTCTACTATCACCACCACCATTTCTACTACCACCTCCACCACCACCTCCACCTTCACCTCCACCTCCATCACCACCTCCATCACCACCTCCACCACCACCTCCACCTCCCCCTCCATCACTACCATCACCTCCATCACTACCATCACCTCCATCACCACCTCCATCACCACCTCCACCACCACCTCTACTACCACCTCCACCACCACCTCCACCATCACCTCCACCTCCACCACCACATCCATCACCACCTCCATTACCACCTCCATCACCACCTCCATGACTACCACCACCTCCACCTCCACCTCCATCACTACCATCACCTCCATCACCACCTCCACCACCACCTGCACCACCTCCACTACCGCCTTCATATACCACGTACAACCAATATTTCTTACAGTGTCATCCACCTAAATATCTACAGAAACAAAGAAGACATACCCAGAATCCAGCATCGAAGGCGGTCGCTTGGGTCTGACATTTACAAACACAGAGAAAACAGACCTAGAGGCCAGAACTTAGAAGTGTTATCGTGTTTTGAAGCCTGGATATCTACAGGCCGGGAGGAGAGTATCCGGCCGCATCCGACACTCACTTTACGCTCTCCCAATTCAACAGTGACACATCAGCTGTTGGGAATTATAACACTGGGCCTGTACACTACAATAAAGTAGTTTGACGTAGTAGTATTAGTAGATGCAGTAGTAGTAGCAATAGTAGCAACATTGCAAAGCTTATTACAATTGTGATCTTTCATCCTCTCTCCCAAGATGCGACCCCACTGCCGTTGCATAACACTTAGGTACCTACTACCTGCAAGGTGAACAGAGGCAACAGGTATAAGGAAACATTCTCAATGTTTCGTCTCGTGCCGGGGATCGAGCCTTCAGATGTGATCCGACGGCGCTACCACTTGAGTCACGAAATTACAGACATCACACTTCAGAAAATTCTCTGACTATACTTCATATGAAATCTTAAAAAAAATAGAAATACTATAGAAATACTACTAATACTATTATTACTGGTGCTACTAGAACCACTAGTAGTAGTAGTACTACTACACTATTAACCTACTATTGTTACTAGTAGTACTACTACAATGCTACTAGAATACCATTACTAGTAATATTAGTACCATACAGCAGCTACACTACTACTACTATACTACCTAAATGCTATTACTATTATACTACTACTACTACTACTACTACTACTACTACTACTACTACTACTACTACTACTACTACTTTTATGACTACTACTACTACTTTTATGACTACTACTACTACTACTACTTTTATGACTACTACTACTACTAATAATAATAATAATAATAATGAAAACAATGAGAGTAGTAGCAGTAGCAATAATAATTATATCATAATAAGTGACGAATATGGTCTTAATGAGGCCATCATTGTATGGAGGACTGTGAACACAGCATCATCTGACGGATGTAACCACAACATCATGAGAGGACTGTGAGCACAGCATCATCTGACGGATGTAACCACAACATCATGAGAGGACTGTGAGCACTGCATCATCTGACGGATGTAACCACAACATCATGAGAGGACTGTCAGCACAGCATCATCTGACGGATGTAACCACAACATCATGAGAGGACTGTCAGCACAGCATCATCTGACGGATGTAACCACAACATCATGAGAGGACTGTGAGCACAGCATCATCTGACGGATGTAACCACAACATCATGAGAGGACTGTGAACACAGCATCATCTGACGGATGTAACCACAACATCATGAGAGGACTGTGAACACAGCATCATCTGACGGATGTAACCACAACATCATGAGAGGACTGTGAGCACAGCATCATCTGACGGATGTAACCACAACATCATGAGAGGACTGTGAACACAGCATCATCTGACGGATGTAACCACAACATCATGAGAGGACTGTGAGCACTGCATCATCTGACGGATGTAACCACAACATCATGAGAGGACTGTGAGCACTGCATCATCTGACGGATGTAACCACAACATCATGAGAGGACTGTGAACACAGCATCATCTGACGGATGTAACCACAACATCATGAGAGGACTGTGAGCACAGCATCATCTGACGGATGTAACCACAACATCATGAGAGGACTGTGAGCACAGCATCATCTGACGGATATAACCACAACATCATGAGAGGACTGTGAGCACAGCATCATCTGACGGATGTAACCACAACATCATGAGAGGACTGTGAGCACAGCATCATCTGACGGATGTAACCACAACATCATGAGAGGACTGTGAGCACAGCATCATCTGACGGATGTAACCACAACATCATGAGAGGACTGTGAGCACAGCATCATCTGACGGATATAACCACAACATCATGAGAGGACTGTGAGCACAGCATCATCTGACGGATGTAACCACAACATCATGAGAGGACTGTGAGCACAGCATCATCTGACGGATGTAACCACAACATCATGAGAGGACTGTCAGCACAGCATCATCTGACGGATGTAACCACAACATCATGAGAGGACTGTCAGCACAGCATCATCTGACGGATGTAACCACAACATCATGAGAGGACTGTGAGCACCAGCATCATCTGACGGATATAACCACAACATCATGAGAGGACTGTGAGCACAGCATCATCTGACGGATGTAACCACAACATCATGAGAGGACTGTGAGCACAGCATCATCTGACGGATGTAACCACAACATCATGAGAGGACTGTCAGCACAGCATCATCTGACGGATGTAACCACAACATCATGAGAGGACTGTCAGCACAGCATCATCTGACGGATGTAACCACAACATCATGAGAGGACTGTGAGCACAGCATCATCTGACGGATGTAACCACAACATCATGAGAGGACTGTGAACACAGCATCATCTGACGGATGCAACCACAACATCATGAGAGGACTGTGAACACAGCATCATCTGACGGATGTAACCACAACATCATGAGAGGACTGTGAGCACAGCATCATCTGACGGATGTAACCACAACATCTGAGAGGACTGTGAACACAGCATCATCTGACGGATGTAACCACAACATCATGAGAGGACTGTGAGCACTGCATCATCTGACGGATGTAACCACAACATCATGAGAGGACTGTGAGCACTGCATCA
>NC_069399.1:43451502-43476502 GCF_026875155.1 Cherax quadricarinatus | reverse complement strand
CAACAGAAAAAAAGAGCAAGCAGAAATCAGCACTACAGACCAGTGTCACTCCATGTCAATCACTGGTTAGATTCTTGAGACAACCCACCCCGGGCATATCTCACGACAAATGACAGAGATTTTTGCAACCACCACTCATACTTTGTGACCGTAATTGGGCTTCGGGAACGGTTACTTGTGAGATCTGTTGTTAAATTCTTCCACTAAGTAGCACCAGTCCACTGGATGATCCAAAGTCAGCTGTGTGGTAGCATGGGCATTACTGGTGCTTTCGGACGGTGGTGACAGGGCCTTTCAGGCAAATGCCGCTCTGGGAATTGCAGGCTCTACGTAAGTCTCTTTTCAGTGATTACCTTATGGTAGATCTCTAAGGAGTTTTTCTCTATGGAACGGAATCAGGCAAGCCATCTATTGGGGCAGTGTTTCCCAAGGAAGCGTGCGGTGAACACTTGTTACGGAATGTCTACTTCACATGACCTTTCTTCATCTCATCCAAGAAATCCCGTGCATATGCAGACGGACTGTTACAATGACATTTACTACTCCAAGACGAAGAAATGCCAGCTGCTCTTAAGATACATTAGTCACAGCTAAGAGCTATGTGGGCTTGGCAGGAAACGATGACAAGTTAAGATTCGCACCCGAGAATAACACAAATGATGATGTCTCTAGCACATGATGGTATGTCGGTGCGTAGTGAGGATGAATGGGAGGGTGTTGCTACTTGGGAAAGAAGTTGATATCCTTGGGGTGAAATTTGCCTCCAACTGACCATGAAGAAACACGTTGTAAATCTTGCATACAAGGGCCAGCTCAGTACGCTTACAACACTGCGTATCTCGCATCTGCTTGACAGTAGGGGTTGCAGATTCTGTATGAGGCACAAGTACGCTCACACCTTGAGTATGCTCCACTTTCTTGGTTTGCCTGCCCCCATCTCCCTCTTATCTGCGACTGCTTGACAGAGTAGAGACCAATACTGTCAAAGTACCACACTTGGATCCACTTCGAGGACAGAGTGAAGCAAGCTTCTGTACCACAGACGGGTAGAAAGCAGTAACTTCACTCTGGCTGTACCCTCGAGTATGGAATACATTCGTACAGCATTATGATATCAACGAGATAAAGTTAGTTGATCAGATGAAAATGCTGGCCCACAGATGGCTCCAACTTCATCTTGTTTCCTACTTCTGTGTTTCATAACAATAAAAATGCTTTCAAAGAGCTGTTGTAGGTAAACTGTCTTTAGCTTGTCAATAAAGTTATGGAATCCCTACCCAATGAATAGCTGTCAAACCTGTGTAAAAAATGAGAGAGTGAAAGAGAGAGTGAGAGAGGAAGAGAGAGAAGAGGAGAGAGAGAGAGAGAGAGTGAGAGAGAGAGAGAGAGAAGACGAGAGAGATTGAGAATGTATTGAGAGAGCAGAGAGAGAAGAGAGAGAAAGCTGAGAGAGAGACGAGAGAGAGAGGAGAGAGAGAGAGAGAAGAGAGAGAGAAGATGAGATGGAGAGGAGAGATGAGAGAGGAGGGAGAAAGAGAGAGAGGAGAGCGAGAGAGAGAGAGGAGAAAGGAGAGAGATAGAGGGAGAGAGAGATGAGAGCGATGAGAGATGAGATATGGGAGCGAGGAGCAGAGAGAGAGAGAGAACGAGAGAGAAGAAATGAGTTGTTTATTAACTTTCATTGGACAATCTAGAAAATCACAGATCTTGGATGTCACTACGGAGGACTGGTTGTTGGTTACAGGCCACAGTACTCCTACGATGTTAGCCCATCCAGATGAAAGTAAACATAATCAGTGTAAACGTTGCAGAAGGACCTATTGTCAGACCCTGTGTATATGTGTGGAATGCGGTTGAGTTCTAGAAATCAGAGATAATTCACACAGGAAACATTCTGAAAAATTTTATCATCGTGAATATTTACCAACCCATTCTGGACAATAGCCTGAATAGCTAGTGTAAATAACTGTAATGGCCACATAACTAATGTTTCGCTAACAGAATTCATGACTGTATACTATTATTAAAGTTTCACATTAAAAAAATAATTCATTACTGTTGTAACTTGTGAGTAAAACACAAAGTTGGGTCCAGTTCCTGGACATTAAATTTGTCTGTAATCAATTTGGCAAACCTCGTCCACTAGACGGGTATGGGATTTACAACCGTACCTGATTTAAAACTAACCAATTTTCAATAATCACAGGCTAAAAAGGAAGGACACTTCGTTACTTTGGTTACCATAGAATGCGTTCATTATATCGACTCCAGTCATCAATAACAGTAGAGAACTTCCCATTTTCAGTACCTTGCCTACGAAATTACTTTGCCAGAAATTTAACCATTCATGGATTAGGCCTAACCTGTGGACTTTTGCATTAAGAGGACCTAAAAAATTATAAGAGTTGTGAGGTTATAACTTTTAAGGAGTGGAGGTTAGGCTAGACGAAGAGGCTCGATCAGATGACCAAAGTCCAGCTGCGGGTCTTCATATGACAAAGTTCGGTCAGGAACACTAACCTGTTTCCTGACGAACTAAATCTAACCTAACCTTCCTTGGTTTTCAACACCTGCAGCTTTATTCACTTTTCTTGCAGTTTCTTTCACTCCCTTGCTTCTCCCTACCTCTGTTTGTCTCCTATCCTCCTCCTCCTTCTCCTCCCTGTACCACATGCTCCACCATATACAAAAAGCAGACACATCATGGATATAGGCCAAACATTCTATTCGTTATTATGGACGGTACCACAGCCATTGTGATCACGATTGGGGCTGCGATTTTAGAGGGACGGTGGGATCAAGCCTGCATACTCACTCTTGCTGTATTACAATAATGGGGTGTAGCGCTTATGAACACACAATAATATCAGTGATGCTGATGATGAATAATACTACTAATAAAAATTATAATAATAATAATAAGTAATAATCATAATAATATAATAATAATCATTGTCACAGTCTGTTTTCATTGTTATTCAAATTATTTTTTTACAGCTCTTTTTGTCATTATTGGTACTTCATAAAACAAATTGATAAAATGTACATAGGGATTTTATTTTCCCTGGCTGGCATCTTGAGTCACATGGTACTCTACTGTGTGGACACAATGTTTTCCTTCATGTTTCTCTGTTTATTCTGAAGTGCCACGACTATAGTGGCTTTTATACTTAACAATATCTTATTACGCGTGGATCTACATTTTTAATACTGCACAAGAAACCGAATGTTTATGTTGTTTGGTCGTTAAGAATATAAACCATGATATTGAAGAATATAGCGAAGGATTCAGGGCAGTTGCACTTGTTTGAGAAGGTTATAGTGTACGGACCGAAGGATAATGCACCAATCTGGTTCAACGTGTACGTTCAAGGATGGAACGCTGACTCGCCCTCTCTGCAGCAGTTAGCAGGTAGTAGTAAGCTGATTTATCAAAATTCGTATAAAGGATATTTTAAGTGATCTCTCTCTGTTAGTTCTGCTGTTTTATAGAATTAGACAGCACATTGAAGTTGTTTATAAATCTATATTAAATACAATAAAAGGTGTTGATACGTGGTCACCCGTCTGACCCAGGGTGGAGAGGAAGGCTGGGCAGGAACATCCCAACGTATCACAGTTTACGCGAGATAACAGGAGGTGCACAAAGACGAGGTCTCTGTACTCACGAATTAGCTAGTCACACGAACAGTGTGAGATCGTAGAAGAAAAACATTGTGTGGACAGTGCATTTCGATCACGATAAGCAGATGCAGTAAGCATCTTATGGGACCTCTCGTCCCCACACCGAGGATAAAGTACACACTAACCCATAAAGTAAGTTAATATATGTTACATCATAACTCTCGGGATATTAGGTGAGTTGTTAGTGTGTTATATTCAGCTTGTTGGTAGTGCCTTACTGTTTATAATATACTTTACTGTGTGTGTGTGTGTGTAGTGTGTGTGGTGTGTGTGTGTGTGTGTGTGTGTGTGTCTGTGAGCTGTGTGTGTGTGTGTGTCGAGTGTGTATGTGTGTGTGATGTGTGTGTACTCCACCTCGTTGTACTCACCTAGTTGGGTTGCGGGGTACGGTCCGAGCTCTGGCCCGCTCTTCACTGATCGCTACTAGGTCACTCTCCCTGGAGCCGTGAGCTTTATCATACCTAGCTTAAAGCTATGTATGGATCTGCCTGCCGCCACTAAATCGATTCCCAAATATTCCACTTATGAACCTACTCTGGGCTGAAGAAATACTTCCTAACATCCAGTGATACATCTGTGTCTTCAGCTTCAACTGCATGTCCCTTGTTACTGTGTCCAATCTCTGGAACTCTGACCTTTGTCCACCTTGTCAATTTCCTCTCCGTTTTTGTATGTACGTATCATGTCCCCCCTAGTGTTGTGTGTGTGTGTGTGGTTGTGTGTGTGTGTTCTCATATTTGTTACGCACATATTTGTGTTTCAGGGGGTCGAGTCATAGCTCCTGGCCCAGGCCTCTTCACTGATATGCTACTAGGTCCTCTCTCTCCTGCTCCATGAGCTTTATTCTTACTCCGCCCTTAAAAATATGTATGGTCCGCTCCACTACTTCCTTTTCTAGGCTATTCCCGGTTGACTACTCTATGACTGAAGAACTACTTCCTAACATCCCTGTGTTTCATCTGAGTCTTCAACTTCCAATTGTGACCTCTTGTGTCTGTGTCCCATTCTGACATCCACGGTCTTTTGGGAGGTCTCACCTCGTCTATTCCATGTGGGGTGTGGGTGTGTGTGTGTGTGTGTTGTGTGTGAGCATGTGTGTGTGTGTGTGTGTGTGGGTGTGGTGTCGTGGGTTGTGTCTGTGTGTGTGTCTGTGTGTGTGGGTGGGTGGTGGGTGGGGTGGGGTGTGTGGGTGGGGTCGGGTGTGTGGATGGTGTGTTGTGTGGTGTGTATCACCTAGTTGTACTCATATTGGAAGGTTGCGGGGGCTCGAGGTACCGCGCTCTGGCCCGCCTCTTCATGATCGCTGAGTCGCGTCACTCTCCGAGCCGTGAGCTTAATCATACCTTGCTTAAAGATATGTATGGATCCTGCTCCACTAATCGCTTCCCAAACTATTCCACTTACTGAAATACTCTGTGGCTTGCAAGAAATTACTTCCTAACATCCCTGTGATTCTCTGTGTCTTCAGTTCCAAACTTTGTTCCCCCTTGTTACTGGTCCAATCTCTGGAACACCTGTCTTTGTCCACCTTGTCAATTCCTCCAGTATTTTGTTATGTCGTTACCCAATGTCCCCCCTCTCGCTCCTGTCCCTCCCCCAGTTGTCGTCAGGTGATTCCCTTAACTATCCTCGTAGGACATGCCTCATAGCTCTGGGACTAGTCTTGTCTGCAACTTTGCACTATCTCTAGTTTCTTTGCGTGCTTGGCTAGGTGTGGGTTCCAAAACTGGTGCCGCATACCTCCACTATGGGCCTAACGTATACGGTGTACGGGTCCTGATCGATTCCGTATTAGATGTGGAATGCTTGTTATGAGGGTTGGCTAGGAGCCCAATTGCTGCAGCAGTTATTTGGTTGATGTGCGCTTCAGGAGATGTGCCTGGTGTTATACTCACCCAAGCATCTTTTTCCTGAGTGAGGTTTGTAGTATCTGACCCCTAGATGTACTCCGTCTGCGGCCTTCTTTGCCCTTCCCCAATCTTCCATGATTGGCCACTTGAGGAGGGATTGAACTCCAGGAGCCAATTGCTGGACCAGGTCTGAGCCTGTCCAGTCCTTTTGTTGTTCTGCCTGGTCTGTCGATCGCAGTGGATTCTTATCATCACTTCACGTCATCTGCAAACAGGGACACTCAGAGTTATTCCTTCCGTCATGTCGTTCACAAATACAGAAACAGCACTGGTCCTAGGACTGACCCCCTGCGGGACCCGCTGGTCTCAGGTGCCACTTGACACCTCGGCCCCGTACATGATCGCTGCTGTCTTCCTGGACAATTATTTCCCTGATCCAATGTAGTGCCTTCCATGCTTCAATCCGCTGCTTGGTCCTCCAGTTTTGTACAATCTCTTGTGTGGAACTGTGTTCAAACGCCTTCTTGCAGTCCAAGAAAATGCAATTCCCACCCACCCCTCTCTCTCTTGTCCTTACTGCTGTCACCTGTCATAGAAACTCCAGTAGGTTTGTGACACGGATTTCCAGTCCCTGAAAACCATGCTGGGACTGCTCAGTTGATGGATCATTCCTTTCTAGGTGATCCACCACTTTCTCCTTGATAATCTTCTCCATGATTTTGATACTATACATGCCAAGTGACACTGGTCAGTAGTTTAACGCTTCATGGTTCTGTTCTCCTTTTTTCAAGATGGACTACCTTTGCTGTTATCCATGAATCAGGCAATCTCCCTGTTTCGATTAGATTAGTTGAATATTGTTGTTTAGGGGTACACATAGAGCCTCTGGCTCCTCTTCAAAGACCATGGGAGTTGTTATAGGCCCCATTGCCTTTGAGGTATTCTAGCTCACTCAGAAGCCTCTTCACATTCTTCCTCGGTTGTGTGCCACTGTGTCAGCATTGGTGGTGTGCCCCACCTCTCGTCTTTCTGGAGTCCCTTCTGTCTCCTCTGTGAAACACTTCTTGGAATCTCTTGTTGAGTTCTTCACATACTTCACGGTCATTTCTGTTGTCTCTCCCTTCCTTCCTTCCTTAGCCTGATATTCTGGTCCTAGACTGTTGTTTTCCTCCTGATGTGGCTGTTCAAAACAGTTTGGGTCAAGATTTGCTTTCGCTGCTATGTCATATTCTATTGTTCTTTGGGCACCCATCTTATCTGTGATTGTCGTTTCTGGCTTACGACTGTTCTCCTTATTCTCCTGGGGTCCTATTGCCCATCTATATTTCTTCCACTTCCTAAGCACACTTGGTTTTTGCTCCTGCACCTTTGGGTAAACATGGGCTCATCCTGCTTTTCATTTCTCCTGTTACCCTTGGTCGGTACAAACCTCTCCTCAGCCTCTTGCATTTTTTTGTTGCTACATTATTCCATCATCTCATTTACATGGCTTCCCTGCCAGTTCTCTCGTCACCACTGAACCCCGTTCAGGTGTTCTCATTCCGGTGTAGTCACCCTACTTGTAGTTTGGATTCATTTCGTTCCTGGCCTTCCTGCTTCTCCTTCACTTGTAGCTCTAAGTGTATTCAAAGCTTAAAACCAATGGTTCACTTGCCCCAAGGGGTCTTCATATGTGATGTCTCGATATCTGCATAAGGAAGGTAGATACTAAGGTCCAGCTGCTGGGTCTCCTTCTCTCTCTCTTGTAGTGTCCTTACGTGTTTGGTACATGAAGTCTCCAGCTACCACCTCCAATCATCTTAGCCCTCCATTGTATCTGGCCCCATGTGGGTCCAAGTTCTCCAATCGATCTCCTTGTGGTTAAAGTCACCCAATGATCAGGAAGCTTTGCCCGGCAGTGATGAGCTCTTCTGTGCACTCTAGCAGTGTGCTCCAACCATCGCTCTATTGCTCTGTCGTTCGTTGCTGGCCTCTGCTGTTCTGTGGTGGGTTATACATCCATGTATTACCACCTTGGGGACTCAGACGTGATACGTGTTCCCACTATGTAAATCACTTTCTTCTCCGCTATTCCTCTCTCCGCTCATCAAAATTCAGCGATTTTGATCAGCAACGCAATCTCCATCCCCCTGTTCCCTCTGTCTTTCCTCAGATTTGGTATCCGTTGGAAAGATGGATCTGTTACTTCCTGTAGCTTGGTTCTGTAAGAGCTATGATGGTCCGGTGATGCTTCTTTGACTTTTCGTGCACTCCTCCCACTTATTTGTTATTCCATCAGCGTTTGTGTACATACTTCAGTTTCCTTTCCAACACTGTGGTTTGCGGGGGCCTGTGAGGGTGGGAGACTGGTGTCCTTACTGTGGGACTAGGGATTCTATAGTCGATGTTGGGTGGAGGGTGTGGGTATGGATTGTAGTGTTGTGTTGGCGATGGGCTGGATAGGTTGTAAGGTTCTGAGAGTCGTTGTGTGGGTGCTTGCCCTTGCTGTTCTGTATTGCTCTGGATGACCTCTGTGATTCCCTCTTGTCTCTTTTCCTAGCTCCTTCTCGTTTTTTTTTTTTTTGTCCTCTCCCTCAGCTGCTGTCGTTCTCTGATTTTGTTCTGTCTTGTCTAGAACACCCTTCTGTGTACTCTTCCGGTATTTCAATTCGTGGTTTCTCTGGAGGGATCCCTGTTCGCCCTGTTTGTACTGAGAAGTCCTTGATTTGGTCGTTTCTCCCTTGAGCCCCCCTATTCTCTCTGAAAATTTACAATCTCGTCCAATCTCTTCACCTATTTCGTGAATGATTTTCTCAATCTCCTTTCTTCTTCCTGCTTCTTTCAGTTGTGTCCAATCCTCTCTCTCCTGAAGCCCATGGATAAACATGATTTTGCTTTCTTCCTCCATTGCCTCACCCTCTGTGATCTGGATCCTGCCTGTATGTGTTCAGTTTCTCCCTTGATTTTTCCAGTGGCCCTAGGTTGACTTGTCTGTGCCTCAGATTCGAACCCTATCCACCTTTCTCCATCTGCAACCAGCGATCTTCCCGTTCAATCCTTGGTTACTTGGCCAGATTGATGTGACACTTAGCATAATTCATATTCCTTCATTCTGTTCAGCTTCGCAGCTTCATATGCTGTGTTTCTTGGTCACTGCCCCTGTACCTCGCTCCAGCCTAATTTATCTCAACTTCTGGGACCCTTATCTTGGCTACTGCAGTTTTCGGACTTGTGCCTCCAATTCGTTCGTTTCCTGCTCACCTCCTTTCCATTTCACCGACGAGCTCTTTCTCCATTTTTTCAGAAAGCTCTCTCTTTCTCTCCACTCTTGTTCTCCTTTTCCACTGCTCCTCCATCCCACTCCTCCCTACCCGACCATTTCATCTGATCCTTGGTTCTGCGAGTCCCAACATTTTTTTTTTTTTTTTTTTTTTTTTTTTTTTTTTTTTTTTTTTTTTTCTTTTAATGTAGGGAGGGGAGAGTTAGAAGGGAAAATGGGACAAGAGAGCGCAAGAGAGAGGAGAGAGCAAGAGATGAGAGAGCGCAAGAGAGGGAGAGAGCAAGAGAGAGAGAGGCGAGAGAGGAAGAGAGAGGAGCACGAGAAGAGAGAGGCAAGAGATGAGAAGAGAGCAAAGAGAGAGAGCAGAGAGAGAGCAAGAGACGAGGCAAGAGAGCGAGCAGAGAGCAATGAGAGCAGAGAGCAGAAGAGAGAGAGAGAGAGAGAGATAGAGAGAGAGGAGAGAGACGAGAGAGAGAGCGAGGGAGAGAGAGAGAGAGAGAGATAGAGAGAGAGAGCAAGAGAGAGAGAGAGCAAGAGAGAGAGCAAGAGCATGACGAAGCGGAGAGCGCGAGAGAGCAAGAGAGAGAGCAAGAAGAGAGAGAGGAGAGAGCAAGAGAGCGAGCAGAGAAAGAGCAAGAGAGAGTGCGAGAGCACGAGAGCGAGAGAGAGCAAGAGAGAGAGGAGGCAAGAGAGAGAGCAAAGAGGAGGTGAACGGTGAGAGCAAGAGAGAGAGAGAGCAAGAGAGAGCAAGAGAGAGAGCAGAGAGGAGAGCGAGAGCGAGGAGAGAGAGTGGAGAGACGAACGCGAGAGAGAGAGACGAGAGAGCAAGATAGAGAGAGAGCAGATAGTGCAGAGTAGAGCAGAGATGAGAGACGAGCAAGAGAGAGCAAGAGAGAGGAGCGAGCAAGAGAGAGCAAAGAGAGAGAGAGAGCAAGAGAGATGAGAGCAAGAGAGGAAGAGAGCAACAGAGAGAGCACGAGAAGAGAGCAAGAGGGAGAAGCGAGCAAGAAGAGAGAGCAAGAGAGAGAGAGAGGCAAGAGAGAGCGAGAGCAAGAGAGAGAGAGAGCAAGAAGAGAGCGAAGCAAGAGAGCGAGAGAGAGCAAGAGATGAGAGCAGGAGAGAGAGCAAGACGAGAGAGAGGGCCAAGCGAGAGAGAGAGCAAGAGAGAGGAGAGCGCAAGAGAGAGAGAGAGAGAGCAAGAGAGTGAGAGAGCAAGCGAGAGAGAGAGCAGAGAGAGAGCGAGCAAGAGAGAGAGTGAGCAAGAGAGAGAGAGAGCAAGAGAGAGCGAGAGCAGAGAGCGAGCAGAGAGATAATGGGAGGGGGACAGATGTTAGAGGCGGGAGAGATGTTAGAGGGGGGGGGAGCTGTTAGAGGTAAGAGATGTTAGAGGGGAGAAAGATGGGAGAGGGAAATAGAGAGAGAGGATAGGTAGAGAGTGATAGGTCCGAGAGAGAGCTATCGGTAAAGAGTGAGAGAGGTAGAGATAGGTCTACTTTGTGTGGAAGAAGGGGGGGGGGCAGCGGAAGAAGGTTCAGTTATGTTCAGTTCACAGACGGTGTTAAAATCCTGGAGTATGTGTGTTTACAGCAACACTGTTGTGTACTCCCGCTACAAGTCTGTGGTTCCTGTGTGTGTATGTGTGTGTGTATCGTGTTTATGTATGTGTGTGTGAGTGTTGTATGTGTGTTGTATGTTTGTATGTGTGTGTATGTATGTGTGTATGTGTTGTGTGTGGTTGTGTGTATGTGTGTGTATGTGTGGGTGTAGTGTGTGTATGTGTGTGTCTGTGTGTGTATGTGTGTGTATTGTGTGTGTGTATGAGTATGTGGTGTGCTGTGGTGTTGTGTTGTGTGGTGTGTTGTGTGGGTGTGTGTGTGTGTGTGTGTGTGTTGTGCGTGTGTTTGTGTGGGTGGTGTGCGTGTGTGAGTGCGTGTGTGTGTGTGTGTGTGTGTGTGATGTGTGTGTGTGTGTGTGCGTGTGTGTGTGTGTGTGTGTGTGTGTGGTGGCGTGGTGAGTGTGTGTGTGTGTGTGCTGTGTGTTGTGCGTTGTGTGTGTGTGTGTGTGTGTGTGTGTGTGTGTGTGGTGTGTGTGTGTGTGTGTGTGTGTGTGTGCGTGTGTGTGTGTGTGTGTGTGTGTGTGTGTGTGATGTGTGCGTGTGTGTGTGTGTAGTGTGTACGTGTGTTGTGTGTGCTGTGTGGTGTGTAGTGCGTAGTGCGTGAGTGTGTGTGTGTCGTGTGTGTGTATGAGTGTGTGTGTGTGCGTGTTGTGTGTGTGTGTGTGTGTGTGGGTGTGTGTGAGTGTGTGTGGGTGTGTGATGTCGTGTGCGAGTGTGTGTGTGTGCTGTGTGTGTTGTGTGTATGTGCTTGTCGAGTGTGTGCGTGTGTGTGTGTGTGTGTGTGTGTGCTGTGTGTGTGTGTGTGTGCGTGTGTGTGATGTGTGTGTGTGTGTGTGTTGTGTGTGTGTGTGTGTTGTGAGTGTGTGTGTGTGTGTGTGAGTGTGTTTGTAGTGTCGGTGTGTGTGTGTGTGTGTGCGTGTGTGTGTGTGGTGCGTTGTGCATGTGTGTAACGAAAACATTCGACTGCAACAAACACTAAGAGAATTTCCTCTATTAATTGACTTCTTGGATACCATCTCTGAGCATTACACAGTTGATGGCTGTGTTCTTCAACATTCTGGTGCAGCTGCTGGCACCATTGTTATCAAACTCCAATACAGAAATTAGAGCACGCTCTTAACAATTGGGCTTCCATCTACAAATAGGGAACTGCCATTTCCTTGTACACCTAATAGTCATATATGTAAAGATGATTACTGAACCATACGTGATTCCCTATCAACTGCATGAGTTTCAATTGTGACTCGCTCGTGTCAGAAGCGAGACAGAGGTATGGTTTAATTATAGACAGTGGAGTCTTCATATTTTTCTTCTCAAAATACTAGGTAACAACCTCTCTCCTTGAAGGCATATATAGCATTTATGCTTTAGCCTTTTCCTCAGTTTTGTTTGCTGAAAAGAGCTTGAACTGATTTCCCTAACCCATCGCACACCCAGCAAGTCAAGAGGACTCTGGATGTCCCTACTGCCGGCTCGCTGTACTTCAGGATATAATTTCGAGAGAGTTTCATTCCCCAGTAGAGTAGAATAATAACTGTAAACTTTGCCAGAGGAACTTATTGTCACAGCCTTGCGTTTATTATGTACTGGAACGTCGATAAATATAGTGACTTCAGAAACAATTTTCTCACCAAATGTTCAGGGAACGTCTCCAAAATATTTTATTCACGGTAATATATTACCTCAACCATTCTGAAAAATACCTCGACTCTGCCTATTGTAAATACATAACTGGAAAATTACTCATGACCATATATCTGCATAATACGATTTTGTGACTGAATTCATAACTTTGAAAAGTCATTACTGTTGTTTCGAATTCCGTAATTAATTCATTACCACTTACCACTGTAACTTAATGAGCAAACATAAATGTTGGGGCACAGTCCTTGGACTCATTATGTGCTTGTGTAATCCTTTGACCATTGTCCACAGGATGGGTATGTTGTTTACTACCGTCCATTGGATATATATGGGGTTTAATACCATCCACAGATGGGTACGGAGTGCATAATAAAGATATCAAAGTGAACTAAAATAACCAGTTTTCCTATTAATATGTACCTACTGTAGACTGATCACAGGGCAAAGAAAATAAAAGACGTTTTCGTTTCATTGTTTACCATATATTCATTAAAACGACTCCATTCAACAACGGAATATTCCAGGAAATACCAATGGATTTCTCTTATTTTTAATCAATCTACTTATTTGATTAGCATAGGAACAGACGTGTCTCCAGGGAATTCCTCACTTGTGACTGATCCCTACAGAATGTATCCTATTATCTAAGTGTAAAATAACTGAGTATTAGCTCTCGTTGTGGGCGATTCAATAGTCACGTGAGATGAGGGGAAAAACTTAGAAATAGTGAAAAACAACATAATCGGATTCAAATTCACCAAACTATGATATTCCAGGATAGAAATACGTTCTGTAGTCCACTGTCAGTTCATGACCACAGTTCGAATATCTGAATTATTTTTTCTATTAACACATCGGCCGTTTCCCACTAAGGCAGGGTGCCCCGAAAAAGAAAAACTTTCATCATCATTCACTCCATCACTGTCTTGCCAGAGGCATGCTTACACTGCAGTTATAAAACTGCAACATTAACACCCCTCCTTCAGAGTGCTGGCACTGTACTTCCCATCTCCAAGAATCAAGTCGGTGCCGGTTTCCCTGAATCCTCTTAAATGTTACTTGTTACATCAACAGACAAGTCTAGTCCTAAAAAGCCAATTGAGTCCATTTAGCTCCTATCTAACACGCTCACGCCTTGCTGGAAGTCCCCAAGCCCTTCGACAAAAACCTCCATTACCCCCTCCCTCCAACCCTTTCCTAGGTCGACCCCTACCCGCCTTCCCCTCCACTACGATTTATACCACTCTCGAAGTAGTTCTATTTTTATACTTCCTCTCCACCTGTCCAAACTATCGCATAACCCCTCTCAGCCATCTGGATATAATTTTGATAATCCCACACCTCCTCTAATCTCCAACCTATGGATTCTCTGCAATTCTATGCACACCACATTGCCCTCAGACCTGACATCTCCACTGCTCAGC
This sequence comes from Cherax quadricarinatus, assembly GCF_026875155.1. NCBI lineage: Eukaryota > Metazoa > Arthropoda > Malacostraca > Decapoda > Parastacidae > Cherax > Cherax quadricarinatus. The sequence goes on along the minus strand of NC_069399.1, from coordinate 43,463,026 downwards.
TTCTCCTTGTTGAAACATTTCACAACATGGCCTCACACCATACGAGAGCATTGGTATAACTATTTCTCATACCTTCTCTTTGCTTTCATAAGAACATAAGAATGGAGAGGGAACAGAAAGAAGGCCTACTGACCCAATCCATGAGCCAGGTCCTTATCAAAAAACCACCCCTACCAAAAACACCCAAGAATATAACTCCCATACCACGAACCAATCAAAACCCAGCCCCTCCCACTCATATTTTCCATTCTCTTTTTTAAAGTATTCCAAGGTTTAGCCTCATTCACCAGTCGGGAAAGATCATTCCGGCGCATATCCACCACTCTGTCAGAAAACAAGTTCTTTATTCCACAGACTCTCAGTGCACCACTCGCTTGTTCGCCCCTCGTTAATACTATGATTAACCTAAGTCCTTCATAGACGCATCTGCTGACACGTCACCTCTCGAATTGCTGATCACATTTCACCTCCTCCATACATCTCTTCCCTCCAATCTGATATCCAATCTTTCGTTACCTAAATTTATTGTTATCCTATCACCTTTCTCTTACCTATATTCAACTTTTAACTTCTTTCTTTTGCATAAACTACCAAAGACTATCAACCAACCTCTGGAACTTCCTCTTCAGAATCACCCAAAGTAACGGGTCATCAGCAAGTGCCAATTGTGGACAACTGCCACTTTGTGTTAGAGTCTATATCTTTTACTCACTCCTCTTGCCAACACCTGAGCCAGTAACTTACTCGTACAACTCCATCTATAAATTATATTGAACCGACATTGGTGACATCACACTCCCCTGTCTAGGCTCCGTTTAATGGGAAATAATCTTCCCTCTCGCCATATATACTCTAACCTGAGCCTCACTATCCTCGTATAAGACTTTTCACTGCTTTCAATAACCAACCTCCTATTCCTTACACTATGCAACCTCTGCCAAGCTGGGACACATCTGGCAGAACTATACAGAAGGGCGTGGTAACGGTAGAGGACAGGCAGAGGCGCGGAAGAGGATGTGGAAGAGGACGTGGAGAGAAGACCTATACAGCGTCTCACCTTCCCCCAACACAGTCCAGCGCAGAACCAGTGGACAAATCACCAAAACACAGGGGGTGGGTTACAACAAAAATAGTCCCACCCGCCCAGGCACCTAGGCAGTGCTTCGTTGTCAATTTGCAGGGGGGTCACACCATAACAATGCCTGCGAGATACAGTTGCAATTACTGCCAAAGAAAGGAAACTCAGGAGGACCGTGTCGGAGAAAAGCAACTTGACAGCATTACCATTACCTGTTCTTGAGCAAACAGCAGGCTATATGAATGCATGAAACACACGTCACCCACTCAGTACTCCTATTTCAACAGCAGGTTGGTAATTGTGCCTTCTTACAAGGACACAGACTACAGCCTGCAGCAGCTCGGTGCCCCTATTTCTATCAAGGGCAGGTACTTACATGCCTTAACCCCCAACACCTCAAGCTGACCACATCATGAGGAGCCAGGTTCTATCATATCCTGTCGGCCAACGTAAGAAGTTTCATTATTATGTTGAATAAGCTCACACACAGTTTTGTGGACACTCGACGTCCAGCTTGATACTGATGTTGAAACATTTTGGAAGACAAGGACTCAGAACATTTGCAAGAAATGCTGGCTACACATCATGATTGAGAAGAGACAGGCAAGGCACGGGAGGAGGTGTTGCTGTTGCTTCTCTAAAAAGTGTTCATGCCAGCACATTAGATGTTTGCACCTACTCATCTCGAAATGAAGTTCTTCTCAAGCGTGCATCAACACTAGTACTTCTTGTACTAGCTTGTGCATGTACGACCTACAGTTGCAACATGCAGACCTCATCAATTTCCTAATGGAAAATAAGGACTCCCTTCTGCTCTAGACAACACAATTGCCAACATATCATAATTATGGTGACTCTACAACACCTAATACGAGGACTTTGATTGAACCTTCTTGTAGTTTTGACATGGAAGAAACATGTTTAAGTTCACTATTCACAACTCTGGCTCTCCTTGACCCAAGTGTACGTGAGCGATCTTCTGGCAAAAGGTATATAGTCCTTCTCAACCCCTTGGACTTATGGATCATCAGACCACAAGCTGTTTTTACGACACTTTAAGATCCCAACGAACGAGGTGCGGAGTCCACAAGCAAACTGGCTATGGGCAAGAGGTTAATTGGCCAGGCCCTTTGCTCTGAGTCGCCACCACGACTGGAATGCTCTTTTCCCAAGGACATGGTTGATAACCAAGTGAAGCCCTTCACAGAACATCTTTAATCTTACAACAACAAGAACACATTCCTCCCAGGCAATATGTGACCAAAGCCTACAGTTCCAGCCTTGGTTTTGGCTATTGTTGTAGAGAGGCTGGTACTGCTAAGTACAAGGGAATGGCGAAGGTATAAGAGAATCCTCCCCCACCAAATAACAGGAACTTGACAGGCAAGCCTAGTATGCATATGGGTCGACGTTCAAAAAGTGGGACATTGCTAAATGGGAGGTGGACGAAAAGAACGCTAGCATCAGGTAGGCTCCAAAACTGGTGGTCCTGGCTCAGGTACAGACCTCTGAGTTCTCTGCCCTTGATGAACTCTTCCACCCTAACCGACAGGATGGACACCTCTTCTAGTAATCAAGAGAAAGCAGACCTCTTTGCCGAACACTTTGCTACCAAAAAAGCAAGTTCTGCTCCTCAGGGACCTCCTTGGCTAGCAGGCAAGAACTGTGACAAAACTGTTCATTTGGAGACTATAAGGCGAATGAGGTTGTATTTCCTCTTTAATCGCATGACCAAGAAAAGGCTGTGGGCCCGACAATTGAGCCCCAGACTGCTGAGATGTGCAGCCAGCTAGCAGCACCTCTAACTCGCAATCTTTCAGCACTGCCAGTAGATGCCAATATATTTCCTGTTCAACAGAAAAAAAGAGCAAGCAGAAATCAGCACTACAGACCAGTGTCACTCCATGTCAATCACTGGTTAGATTCTTGAGACAACCCACCCCGGGCATATCTCACGACAAATGACAGAGATTTTTGCAACCACCACTCATACTTTGTGACCGTAATTGGGCTTCGGGAACGGTTACTTGTGAGATCTGTTGTTAAATTCTTCCACTAAGTAGCACCAGTCCACTGGATGATCCAAAGTCAGCTGTGTGGTAGCATGGGCATTACTGGTGCTTTCGGACGGTGGTGACAGGGCCTTTCAGGCAAATGCCGCTCTGGGAATTGCAGGCTCTACGTAAGTCTCTTTTCAGTGATTACCTTATGGTAGATCTCTAAGGAGTTTTTCTCTATGGAACGGAATCAGGCAAGCCATCTATTGGGGCAGTGTTTCCCAAGGAAGCGTGCGGTGAACACTTGTTACGGAATGTCTACTTCACATGACCTTTCTTCATCTCATCCAAGAAATCCCGTGCATATGCAGACGGACTGTTACAATGACATTTACTACTCCAAGACGAAGAAATGCCAGCTGCTCTTAAGATACATTAGTCACAGCTAAGAGCTATGTGGGCTTGGCAGGAAACGATGACAAGTTAAGATTCGCACCCGAGAATAACACAAATGATGATGTCTCTAGCACATGATGGTATGTCGGTGCGTAGTGAGGATGAATGGGAGGGTGTTGCTACTTGGGACCGAAGTTGATTCCTTGGGGTGAACATTTGCCTCCAACTGACCATGAAGAAACACGTTGTAAATCTTGCATACAAGGGCCAGCTCAGTACGCTTACAACACTGCGTATCTCGCATCTGCTTGACAGTAGGGGTTGCAGATTCTGTATTGCGGCACAAGTCGCTCACACCTTGAGTATGCTCCATTTTCAGTGGTTTGCCTGCCCCCATCTCCCTTCTTATAGCGACTGCTTGACAGAGTAGAGGACCAATACTGTCAAAGTACCAACACTTGGATCCACTTCGAGGAAGAGTGAAGCACCGTTCTGTACCACAGACGGGTAGAAAGCGAGTTAATTCACTCTGGCTGTACCCTCGGAGTATGAATACATTTGTACCGCATTAAGATATCAACGAGATAAAGTTAGTTGATCAGATGAAAATGGCTGGCCCAAAGATGGCTCCAACTTCATCTAGTTTCCTACTTCTGTGTTTCATAAAATAAAAATGCTTTCAAAGAGCTGTTGTAGGTAAACTGTCTTTAGCTTGTCAATAAAGTTATGGAATCCCTACCCAATGAATAGCTGTCAAACCTGTGTAAAAAATGAGAGAGTGAAAGAGAGAGTGAGAGAGGAAGAGAGAGAAGAGGAGAGAGAGAGAGAGAGAGTGAGAGAGAGAGAGAGAGAAGACGAGAGAGATTGAGAATGTATTGAGAGAGCAGAGAGAGAAGAGAGAGAAAGCTGAGAGAGAGACGAGAGAGAGAGGAGAGAGAGAGAGAGAAGAGAGAGAGAAGATGAGATGGAGAGGAGAGATGAGAGAGGAGGGAGAAAGAGAGAGAGGAGAGCGAGAGAGAGAGAGGAGAAAGGAGAGAGATAGAGGGAGAGAGAGATGAGAGCGATGAGAGATGAGATATGGGAGCGAGGAGCAGAGAGAGAGAGAGAACGAGAGAGAAGAAATGAGTTGTTTATTAACTTTCATTGGACAATCTAGAAAATCACAGATCTTGGATGTCACTACGGAGGACTGGTTGTTGGTTACAGGCCACAGTACTCCTACGATGTTAGCCCATCCAGATGAAAGTAAACATAATCAGTGTAAACGTTGCAGAAGGACCTATTGTCAGACCCTGTGTATATGTGTGGAATGCGGTTGAGTTCTAGAAATCAGAGATAATTCACACAGGAAACATTCTGAAAAATTTTATCATCGTGAATATTTACCAACCCATTCTGGACAATAGCCTGAATAGCTAGTGTAAATAACTGTAATGGCCACATAACTAATGTTTCGCTAACAGAATTCATGACTGTATACTATTATTAAAGTTTCACATTAAAAAAATAATTCATTACTGTTGTAACTTGTGAGTAAAACACAAAGTTGGGTCCAGTTCCTGGACATTAAATTTGTCTGTAATCAATTTGGCAAACCTCGTCCACTAGACGGGTATGGGATTTACAACCGTACCTGATTTAAAACTAACCAATTTTCAATAATCACAGGCTAAAAAGGAAGGACACTTCGTTACTTTGGTTACCATAGAATGCGTTCATTATATCGACTCCAGTCATCAATAACAGTAGAGAACTTCCCATTTTCAGTACCTTGCCTACGAAATTACTTTGCCAGAAATTTAACCATTCATGGATTAGGCCTAACCTGTGGACTTTTGCATTAAGAGGACCTAAAAAATTATAAGAGTTGTGAGGTTATAACTTTTAAGGAGTGGAGGTTAGGCTAGACGAAGAGGCTCGATCAGATGACCAAAGTCCAGCTGCGGGTCTTCATATGACAAAGTTCGGTCAGGAACACTAACCTGTTTCCTGACGAACTAAATCTAACCTAACCTTCCTTGGTTTTCAACACCTGCAGCTTTATTCACTTTTCTTGCAGTTTCTTTCACTCCCTTGCTTCTCCCTACCTCTGTTTGTCTCCTATCCTCCTCCTCCTTCTCCTCCCTGTACCACATGCTCCACCATATACAAAAAGCAGACACATCATGGATATAGGCCAAACATTCTATTCGTTATTATGGACGGTACCACAGCCATTGTGATCACGATTGGGGCTGCGATTTTAGAGGGACGGTGGGATCAAGCCTGCATACTCACTCTTGCTGTATTACAATAATGGGGTGTAGCGCTTATGAACACACAATAATATCAGTGATGCTGATGATGAATAATACTACTAATAAAAATTATAATAATAATAATAAGTAATAATCATAATAATATAATAATAATCATTGTCACAGTCTGTTTTCATTGTTATTCAAATTATTTTTTTACAGCTCTTTTTGTCATTATTGGTACTTCATAAAACAAATTGATAAAATGTACATAGGGATTTTATTTTCCCTGGCTGGCATCTTGAGTCACATGGTACTCTACTGTGTGGACACAATGTTTTCCTTCATGTTTCTCTGTTTATTCTGAAGTGCCACGACTATAGTGGCTTTTATACTTAACAATATCTTATTACGCGTGGATCTACATTTTTAATACTGCACAAGAAACCGAATGTTTATGTTGTTTGGTCGTTAAGAATATAAACCATGATATTGAAGAATATAGCGAAGGATTCAGGGCAGTTGCACTTGTTTGAGAAGGTTATAGTGTACGGACCGAAGGATAATGCACCAATCTGGTTCAACGTGTACGTTCAAGGATGGAACGCTGACTCGCCCTCTCTGCAGCAGTTAGCAGGTAGTAGTAAGCTGATTTATCAAAATTCGTATAAAGGATATTTTAAGTGATCTCTCTCTGTTAGTTCTGCTGTTTTATAGAATTAGACAGCACATTGAAGTTGTTTATAAATCTATATTAAATACAATAAAAGGTGTTGATACGTGGTCACCCGTCTGACCCAGGGTGGAGAGGAAGGCTGGGCAGGAACATCCCAACGTATCACAGTTTACGCGAGATAACAGGAGGTGCACAAAGACGAGGTCTCTGTACTCACGAATTAGCTAGTCACACGAACAGTGTGAGATCGTAGAAGAAAAACATTGTGTGGACAGTGCATTTCGATCACGATAAGCAGATGCAGTAAGCATCTTATGGGACCTCTCGTCCCCACACCGAGGATAAAGTACACACTAACCCATAAAGTAAGTTAATATATGTTACATCATAACTCTCGGGATATTAGGTGAGTTGTTAGTGTGTTATATTCAGCTTGTTGGTAGTGCCTTACTGTTTATAATATACTTTACTGTGTGTGTGTGTGTGTAGTGTGTGTGGTGTGTGTGTGTGTGTGTGTGTGTGTGTCTGTGAGCTGTGTGTGTGTGTGTGTCGAGTGTGTATGTGTGTGTGATGTGTGTGTACTCCACCTCGTTGTACTCACCTAGTTGGGTTGCGGGGTACGGTCCGAGCTCTGGCCCGCTCTTCACTGATCGCTACTAGGTCACTCTCCCTGGAGCCGTGAGCTTTATCATACCTAGCTTAAAGCTATGTATGGATCTGCCTGCCGCCACTAAATCGATTCCCAAATATTCCACTTATGAACCTACTCTGGGCTGAAGAAATACTTCCTAACATCCAGTGATACATCTGTGTCTTCAGCTTCAACTGCATGTCCCTTGTTACTGTGTCCAATCTCTGGAACTCTGACCTTTGTCCACCTTGTCAATTTCCTCTCCGTTTTTGTATGTACGTATCATGTCCCCCCTAGTGTTGTGTGTGTGTGTGTGGTTGTGTGTGTGTGTTCTCATATTTGTTACGCACATATTTGTGTTTCAGGGGGTCGAGTCATAGCTCCTGGCCCAGGCCTCTTCACTGATATGCTACTAGGTCCTCTCTCTCCTGCTCCATGAGCTTTATTCTTACTCCGCCCTTAAAAATATGTATGGTCCGCTCCACTACTTCCTTTTCTAGGCTATTCCCGGTTGACTACTCTATGACTGAAGAACTACTTCCTAACATCCCTGTGTTTCATCTGAGTCTTCAACTTCCAATTGTGACCTCTTGTGTCTGTGTCCCATTCTGACATCCACGGTCTTTTGGGAGGTCTCACCTCGTCTATTCCATGTGGGGTGTGGGTGTGTGTGTGTGTGTGTTGTGTGTGAGCATGTGTGTGTGTGTGTGTGTGTGGGTGTGGTGTCGTGGGTTGTGTCTGTGTGTGTGTCTGTGTGTGTGGGTGGGTGGTGGGTGGGGTGGGGTGTGTGGGTGGGGTCGGGTGTGTGGATGGTGTGTTGTGTGGTGTGTATCACCTAGTTGTACTCATATTGGAAGGTTGCGGGGGCTCGAGGTACCGCGCTCTGGCCCGCCTCTTCATGATCGCTGAGTCGCGTCACTCTCCGAGCCGTGAGCTTAATCATACCTTGCTTAAAGATATGTATGGATCCTGCTCCACTAATCGCTTCCCAAACTATTCCACTTACTGAAATACTCTGTGGCTTGCAAGAAATTACTTCCTAACATCCCTGTGATTCTCTGTGTCTTCAGTTCCAAACTTTGTTCCCCCTTGTTACTGGTCCAATCTCTGGAACACCTGTCTTTGTCCACCTTGTCAATTCCTCCAGTATTTTGTTATGTCGTTACCCAATGTCCCCCCTCTCGCTCCTGTCCCTCCCCCAGTTGTCGTCAGGTGATTCCCTTAACTATCCTCGTAGGACATGCCTCATAGCTCTGGGACTAGTCTTGTCTGCAACTTTGCACTATCTCTAGTTTCTTTGCGTGCTTGGCTAGGTGTGGGTTCCAAAACTGGTGCCGCATACCTCCACTATGGGCCTAACGTATACGGTGTACGGGTCCTGATCGATTCCGTATTAGATGTGGAATGCTTGTTATGAGGGTTGGCTAGGAGCCCAATTGCTGCAGCAGTTATTTGGTTGATGTGCGCTTCAGGAGATGTGCCTGGTGTTATACTCACCCAAGCATCTTTTTCCTGAGTGAGGTTTGTAGTATCTGACCCCTAGATGTACTCCGTCTGCGGCCTTCTTTGCCCTTCCCCAATCTTCCATGATTGGCCACTTGAGGAGGGATTGAACTCCAGGAGCCAATTGCTGGACCAGGTCTGAGCCTGTCCAGTCCTTTTGTTGTTCTGCCTGGTCTGTCGATCGCAGTGGATTCTTATCATCACTTCACGTCATCTGCAAACAGGGACACTCAGAGTTATTCCTTCCGTCATGTCGTTCACAAATACAGAAACAGCACTGGTCCTAGGACTGACCCCCTGCGGGACCCGCTGGTCTCAGGTGCCACTTGACACCTCGGCCCCGTACATGATCGCTGCTGTCTTCCTGGACAATTATTTCCCTGATCCAATGTAGTGCCTTCCATGCTTCAATCCGCTGCTTGGTCCTCCAGTTTTGTACAATCTCTTGTGTGGAACTGTGTTCAAACGCCTTCTTGCAGTCCAAGAAAATGCAATTCCCACCCACCCCTCTCTCTCTTGTCCTTACTGCTGTCACCTGTCATAGAAACTCCAGTAGGTTTGTGACACGGATTTCCAGTCCCTGAAAACCATGCTGGGACTGCTCAGTTGATGGATCATTCCTTTCTAGGTGATCCACCACTTTCTCCTTGATAATCTTCTCCATGATTTTGATACTATACATGCCAAGTGACACTGGTCAGTAGTTTAACGCTTCATGGTTCTGTTCTCCTTTTTTCAAGATGGACTACCTTTGCTGTTATCCATGAATCAGGCAATCTCCCTGTTTCGATTAGATTAGTTGAATATTGTTGTTTAGGGGTACACATAGAGCCTCTGGCTCCTCTTCAAAGACCATGGGAGTTGTTATAGGCCCCATTGCCTTTGAGGTATTCTAGCTCACTCAGAAGCCTCTTCACATTCTTCCTCGGTTGTGTGCCACTGTGTCAGCATTGGTGGTGTGCCCCACCTCTCGTCTTTCTGGAGTCCCTTCTGTCTCCTCTGTGAAACACTTCTTGGAATCTCTTGTTGAGTTCTTCACATACTTCACGGTCATTTCTGTTGTCTCTCCCTTCCTTCCTTCCTTAGCCTGATATTCTGGTCCTAGACTGTTGTTTTCCTCCTGATGTGGCTGTTCAAAACAGTTTGGGTCAAGATTTGCTTTCGCTGCTATGTCATATTCTATTGTTCTTTGGGCACCCATCTTATCTGTGATTGTCGTTTCTGGCTTACGACTGTTCTCCTTATTCTCCTGGGGTCCTATTGCCCATCTATATTTCTTCCACTTCCTAAGCACACTTGGTTTTTGCTCCTGCACCTTTGGGTAAACATGGGCTCATCCTGCTTTTCATTTCTCCTGTTACCCTTGGTCGGTACAAACCTCTCCTCAGCCTCTTGCATTTTTTTGTTGCTACATTATTCCATCATCTCATTTACATGGCTTCCCTGCCAGTTCTCTCGTCACCACTGAACCCCGTTCAGGTGTTCTCATTCCGGTGTAGTCACCCTACTTGTAGTTTGGATTCATTTCGTTCCTGGCCTTCCTGCTTCTCCTTCACTTGTAGCTCTAAGTGTATTCAAAGCTTAAAACCAATGGTTCACTTGCCCCAAGGGGTCTTCATATGTGATGTCTCGATATCTGCATAAGGAAGGTAGATACTAAGGTCCAGCTGCTGGGTCTCCTTCTCTCTCTCTTGTAGTGTCCTTACGTGTTTGGTACATGAAGTCTCCAGCTACCACCTCCAATCATCTTAGCCCTCCATTGTATCTGGCCCCATGTGGGTCCAAGTTCTCCAATCGATCTCCTTGTGGTTAAAGTCACCCAATGATCAGGAAGCTTTGCCCGGCAGTGATGAGCTCTTCTGTGCACTCTAGCAGTGTGCTCCAACCATCGCTCTATTGCTCTGTCGTTCGTTGCTGGCCTCTGCTGTTCTGTGGTGGGTTATACATCCATGTATTACCACCTTGGGGACTCAGACGTGATACGTGTTCCCACTATGTAAATCACTTTCTTCTCCGCTATTCCTCTCTCCGCTCATCAAAATTCAGCGATTTTGATCAGCAACGCAATCTCCATCCCCCTGTTCCCTCTGTCTTTCCTCAGATTTGGTATCCGTTGGAAAGATGGATCTGTTACTTCCTGTAGCTTGGTTCTGTAAGAGCTATGATGGTCCGGTGATGCTTCTTTGACTTTTCGTGCACTCCTCCCACTTATTTGTTATTCCATCAGCGTTTGTGTACATACTTCAGTTTCCTTTCCAACACTGTGGTTTGCGGGGGCCTGTGAGGGTGGGAGACTGGTGTCCTTACTGTGGGACTAGGGATTCTATAGTCGATGTTGGGTGGAGGGTGTGGGTATGGATTGTAGTGTTGTGTTGGCGATGGGCTGGATAGGTTGTAAGGTTCTGATGGATGTGCCACGGGATGGCACTACCAGGCATCAACACAACTCTACATCCAACATGATGATGGTGCCACGGGATGGCACTACCAGGCATCAACACAACTCTATATCCCACATGATGATGGTGCCACGGGATGGCACTACCAGGCATCAACATAACTCTTTATCCCACATGATGATGGTGCCACGGGATGGCACTACCAGGCATCAACATAGCTCTGTCCCTCATGACGATGGTGCCACGGGATGGCACTACCAGGCATCAACATAACTCTATATCCCACATGATGATGGTGCCAAGGGATGGCACTACCAGGCATCAATATAACTCTACATCCCACATGATGATGGTGCCACGGGATGGCACTACCAGGCATCAATATAACTCTACATCCCACATGATGATGGTGCCACGGGATGGCACTACCAGGCATCAATATAACTCTACATCCCACATGATGATGGTGCCACGGGATGGCACTACCAATCGTCAACACAACTCTACATCTCACGTGATGATGGTGCCACGGGATGGCGCTACCAGGCATCAATATAACTCTACACCTCACATGATGATTGTGCCACTGGATGGCAGTGCCAGGCAT
>NC_069399.1:43421502-43446502 GCF_026875155.1 Cherax quadricarinatus | reverse complement strand
ATCACTTGTTGACTGACTGAGATGATTTCACATTTGGATGGATTCAGGATGAGACCCATTTCCTGTCCCCGTGTCATTACCTGTGTAAGGTCATGTAGGAGGGACTCCTTTGTACCTGCTAGTGTGCCATCATCTAGGAACCAGATGTTAGCTCGCTGGTCAGTCTGACTGTGATTTCCCTAACTGCTATACAGAAGAGAAATGGTGCAAGAGGATCTCCTTGTTGGACACCCTCCGATGATGTGATTTCATGCTCTCCAAAGAGAAGCATTGATTCCTTGCTATACCCAGTTGAAACAAAAGGGAAGAGACCAGGGAAATGTTCTTGTGCTGCTGCTAATACCACGTCTCTTTTCAGGAGATTGAATGCATTCTTGAAATCTAATTTTACCACTTCATTGTCCTCAGGCAGGTTGTTGATATACGGCCTTGTTGCATGAACCGCTGCTTCACTTCCTTGAGAGACCCCAAAGCCAAGCTGGTTTGGTTGAAGCATCATGGCTGCCTGTGCACGAATACTTCGGACAGCAGCTTTGGATACGAGGCGGCCGTCTCCCACCGAGGCAGGGTGACCCAAAGAGAAAGAAAATCCCCAAAAAGAAAATACTTTCATCATCATTCAACACTTTCACCTCACTCACACATAAACACTGTTTTTGCAGAGGTGCCCAGAATACAACAGTTTAGAAGTATATACGTATAAAAATACACAATATATCCCTCCAAACTGCCAATATTCCAAACCCCTCCTTTAGAGTGCAGGCATTGTACTTCCCATTTCCAGGACTCAAGTACGGTTATATAAAATAACCGGTTTCCCTGAATCCCTTCACTAAATATTGCCCTGCTCACACTCATACAGATCGTCGTCAGGTCCCAAATACCATTTGTCTCCATTCACTCCTATGTAACACGCTCACGCACGCTTGCTGGAAGTCCAAACCCCTCGCCCACAACACCTTCTTTACTCCCTCTCTCCAACCTTTTCTAGGACGACCCCTACCCCGCCTTCCTTCCCCTACATATTTATACGCTCTCCATGTCATTCTACTTTGATCCATTCTCTCTAAATGACCAAACCACCTCAACAAACCCTATTCAGCCCTCTGACTAATACTTTTATTAACTCCACGCCTTCTCTTAATTTCCACACTCCGAATTCTCTGCATAATATTTACACCACACATTGCTCTTAGACAGGACATCTCCACTGCCTCCAACCGCCTCGTTGCTGTAGCATTTACAACCCAAGCTTCACACCTATATTCACTTCTTCCATACTCCTCCTCCCCAATTTGATATCCAATTTTTCTTTATCTAAATCATTTGATACTCTCATCACCTTACTCTTTTCTATGTTCACTTTCAACTTTCTACCTTTACACACATTCCCAAATTCGTCCACTAACCTTCGCAATTTTTCTTTGGAATCTCCCATAAGCACAGTATCATCAGTAAAAAGTAACTGTGTCACTTCCCATTTTGCATTTAATTCCCCATAATGTAATCCCACCCGTCTCCCGAACACCCTAGCATTTACTTCTTTTACAACCCCATCTATAAATATATTAAACAACCATGGTGACATTACACATCCCTGTCTAAGACCTACTTTTACCGGGAAGTAGTCTCCCTCTCTTCTACACACCCTAACCTGAGCCTCACTATCCTCATAAGAACTCTTTACAGCATTTAGTAACTTAACGCCTATTCCATATACTTGCAACATATGCCACATTGCTCCCCTATCAAATCACGAAACAAGTGATTTTAAATCATTTACCAAACTGCGAAAGTACCTGAGCTAAAGATTTCCACCACCACCGTGGCCTGTCCTGCATATATATAATATATATATATATATATATATATATATATATATATATATATATATATATATATATATATATATATATATATATATATAATCTCTTATTACCTTTAAAGATATATTTTTCTCGTTTATTTTAATGTAAAAATTAATAATTTTGTACCAAAACAATCTTAGAAAACTTACGTAACCTTATTATAACAAGCAGAATTTAATTTAGCTTAATCCAACTAAATATATTTTATTTATGTTTACAATAATTTAATAATAAACAAACATAATACGACTCCAAAGGAAATAGGGAAGGTTAATCAGGAACGATAACTCTAAAAGAGGAGGGGGGAGATAAGCTATAATTCTTTGGATTAAGATCTCTCTAACAGCATTTATACAGCTTTCGTGAAGGGACATGGACCAAATCCCACAACATGTGATCTTACTAACACCTTATGTCTAACCTGTGTGTGTGTTTGGCAGAGTGGTGGTGGGGGCGCCTCGGGGTAGAAGCTCCCCAGAGGAAGTGCCCAGGGGAAGTAACGCCACGGGTAGCAACTACAGCTTACCACTGGGGAACATCCATGTGTGTGGTCCCTTCACTGATCACTGTCACCCACTGCCTTCACTGCCCAGCCTCTCTTACCAGGGTGAGTATAGTGTCCAGGGTGAGTATACTGTCCAGGATGAGTATACTGTCTCTCCCTTCACTGCCCAGTCTCTCTTACCAGGGTGAGTATAGTGTCCAGGGTGAGTATACTGCCCAGGGTGAGTATACTGTCCAGTGTGAGTATACTGTCCACGGGTGAGTATACTGTCTCTCCTTTCACTGCCCAGTCTCTATTACCAGAGTGAGTATACTGTCCAGGGTGAGTATACTATCCACGGGTGAGTATACTGTCCAGTGTGAGTATACTGTCCACGGGTGAGTATACTGTCTCTCCTTTCACTGCCCAGGCTCTATTACCAGGGTGAGTATACTGTCCAGGATGAGTATACTGTCCACGGGTGAGTATACTGTCCACGGGTGAGAATGCTGTTTATTCACTGCCAAGTCTCTCTTACCAGGGTGAGTGTAGTGTCCAGGGTGAGTATGCTCTCCAGGGTGAGCATACTGTCCACGGTGAGTATATTGTCTCTCCCTTCACTGCCCAGTATCTCTTACCAGAGTTAGTATACTGTCCAGGGTGAATATACTGTTTCTCCCTCCACTGCCCAGTCTCTTTTACCAGGGTGAGTACACTGTCTCTCCCTTCGCTTTTCAAGGTGAGTATACTCTCTCTTCCTTCGCCGTCCAGGGTAAGTATATTGTCTCTCCCTTCCCCGTCCAGGGTGAGTATATTGTGTCTCCCTTCACTGTACAGGGTGAGCATACTGTCTCTCCCTTCACTGTCCAGGGTGAGTAATACTGCCCAACGTAAATATACTCTCCAGGGTGAGAATAATGCCCACGGTAAGTATACTGTCTCTGCGTTCACTGGTCAGTCTCTCTTACCTGGGTGAGTAATACTGTCCAGGGTGAGTATACTCTCTAGAGTGAGTATACTGTCCAAGGTGAGTATACTGTCTCTCCCTTCACTGTCCAGGGTGAGTAATACTGCCCAACTTGAATATACTCACCAGGATGAGAATACTGTCCACGGTGAGTATACTGTCTCTCCCTTCACTGTTCAGTCTCTCTTACCTGGGTGAGTATACTGTCTCTCCTTCACTGTCCAGGGTGAGTATACAGTCTGTCCCTTCACTGTCCAGGGTGAGTATACTGTCTCTCCCTTAACTGTCCAGTCTCTCTTACCAGGGAGAGTAACACTGTCCAGGTTGAGTACACACTCCAGTTTGAGTATACTGCCCACGGTGAGTATACTGTCTCTGCTTCACTGTCCAGTATCTCTTACCAGGGTGAGTATACATTCTCTCCCTTCACTGTCCAGTCTCTTTTGTCAGGGAGAGCAATACTGTCCAGGGTGAGTTCATTGTCCAGGGTGAGTACACTCTCTCTCCTTTCACTGCCCAGGGTGAATATACTGTAAGTATACTCCTTCACTACAGGTGAGTGTACTGTCTCTCTCTCTACACTGTCCAGGGTGAGTATACTCTCTCTCCCTTCACTGCCCAGGGTGAGTAGATTGTCTCTCTCTTCACTATCCAGGTGAGTATACTGTTTCTCCTTTCACTGCCCAGGGTAAGTATACTGTTAGTGTACTCCTTCACTATCCAGGAGAGTGTACTGTCTCTCTCTTCACTGTCCAGGATGAGTATACTGTCTCTCCCTACACTGTCCAGGGTGAGTATACTGTCTCTCACTTCATTGTCCAGGGTGGGTACACTGTCTCTCCTTCCAATGCCCAGGGTGCATATACTGTGAGTATATTCCTTCGCTTTCCAGGTGAGTATACTGTCTCTCCCTTCACTCTCCAGGGTAAGTATACTGTCCAGGGTGAGTATACTGTCCACGGGTGAGAATACTGTCCAGAGTGAGTATACTGTCCAGGGTGAGTATACTGTCCAGGGTGAGTATACTGTCCAGAGTGAGTATACTGTCCAGGGTGAGTATACTGTCTATTGTGAGTATACTGTCCAGGGCGAGTATACTGTCCAGGATGAGTGTACTGTCTCTCCCTTCCCTGCCCAGTCTCTCTTACCAGGGTGAGAATAGTGTCCAGGGTGAGTATACTGTCCAGGGTGAGTATACTGTCCACGGGTGAGAATACTGTCCAGAGTGAGTATACTGTCCAGGGTGAGAATACTGTCCAGAGTGAGTATACTGTTCAGGGTGAGTATACTGTCCAGGGTGAGTATACTGTCCATGGGTGAGTAAACCGCCCAGGATGTGTTTACTGTCTCTTCCTTCACTGCCCAGCCTCTCTTACCAGGGTGAGTATACTGTCCAGGATGAGTATACCGTCACTTCCTTCACTGCCAGCCTCTCTTACCAGGGTGAGTATACTTTCCAGGGTGATTATACTGTCCAGGGTAAGTATACCGTGTCTCTCTTCACTACCCAGTCTCTCTTACCAGAGCAAGTATAGTGCACATGGTGAGTACACTGTCCACGGTGAGTATTTTGCTCTCTGGTGAATATGCTGTCCACGGATGAGTATACCGTCTCTACCTCCACTGCCCATTCTCTCTTTCCAGGGTGAGTATAGTGTCCAGGGTGAGTATACTGTCCACGGTGAGTATACTGTCTCTCCTTTCACTGCCCAGTCTCTATTACCAGGGTGAGTATACTGTCCAGGGTGAGTATACTGTCCACGGGTGAGTATACTGTCCAGTGTGAGTATACTGTCCACGGGTGAGTATACTGTCTCTCCTTTCACTGCCCAGTCTCTATTACCAGAGTGAGTATACTGTCCAGGGTGAGTATACTATCCACGGGTGAGTATACTGTCCAGTGTGAGTATACTGTCCACGGGTGAGTATACTGTCTCTCCTTTCACTGCCCAGGCTCTATTACCAGGGTGAGTATACTGTCCAGGATGAGTATACTGTCCAGGGTGAGTATACTGTCCACGGATGAGAATGCTGTTTATTCACTGGCAAGTCTCTCTTACCAGGGTGAGTATAGTGTCCAGGGTGAGTATGCTCTCCAGGGTGAGCATACTGTCCACGGTGAGTATACTGTCTCTCCCTTCACTGCCCAGTATGTCTTACCAGAGTTAGTATACTGTCCAGGGTGAATATACTGTTTCTCCCTCCACTGCCCATTCTCTTTTACCAGGGTGAGTACACTGTCTCTCCCTTCGCTTTTCAAGGTGAGTATACTCTCTCTTCCTTCGCCGTCCAGGGTGAGTATATTGTGTCTCCCTTCACTGTGCAGGGTGAGTATACTGTCTCTCCCTTCACTGTCCAGGGTGAGTAATACTGCCCAACGTAAATATACTCTCCAGGGTGAGAATACTGCCCACGGTAAGTATACTGTCTCTCCCTTCACTGGTCAGTCTCTCTTTCCTGGGTGAGTAATACTGTCCAGGGTGAGTATACTCTCCAGAGTGAGTATACTGTCCAAGGTAAGTATACTGTCTCTCCCTTCACTGTCCAGGATGATTAATACTGCCCAACTCTCTGCCCGGAACTCTCTCCAGGTAAACTCCAGGTAAACTCACCAGGATGAGAATACTGTCCACGGTGAGTATACTGTCTCTCCCTTCACTGTTCAGTCTCTCTTACCTGGGTGAGTAATACTGTCCAGGGTGAGTATACTGTCTCTCCTTCACTGTCCAGGGTGAGTATACTGTCTCTCCTTCACTGTCCAGGGTGAGTATACTGTCTCTCCCTTAACTGTCCAGTCTCTCTTACCAGGGAGAGTAACACTGTCCAGGTTGAGTACACACTCCAGTTTGAGTATACTGCCCACGGTGAGTATACTGTCTCTCCTTCACTGTCCAGTATCTCTTACCAGGGTGAGTATACATTCTCTCCCTTCACTGTCCAGTCTCTTTTGTCAGGGAGAGTAATACTGTCCAGGGTGAGTATATTGCTCACGGTTAGTATACTCTCTCCATTCATTGTCCAGGGTGAGTACACTCTCTCTCCTTTCACTGCCCAGGGTGAATATACTGTAAGTATACTCCTTCACTACAGGTGAGTGTACTGTCTCTCTCTCTACACTGTCCAGGGTGAGTATACTCTCTCTCCCTTCACTGCCCAGGGTGAGTAGATTGTCTCTCTCTTCACTATCCAGGGTGAGTATACTGTTTCTCCTTTCACTGCCCAGGGTAAGTATACTGTTAGTGTACTCCTTCACTATCCAGGAGAGTGTACTGTCTCTCTCTTCACTGTCCAATTGTGACCCCTTGTTTCTGTGTTCCCTCTCTGGAACATCCTGTCTCTGTCTACCTTGTCTATTCCACGCATTATTTTGTATGTTGTTATCATGTCTCCCCTGACCCTTCTGTCCTGCAGTATCGTCAGTTTGATTTCCCTCAACCTTTCTCCATAGTACATTCCCCTGAGCTCCGGAACTAGCCTTGTAGCAAACCTTTGATCCTTCTCTAATTTCTTGACGTGCTTGAACAGGTGTGGGCTCCAAATTGGTGCTGCATACTCCAGTATGAGCCTGACGTACACAGTGTACAGTGTCTTGAATGATTCCTTACTAAGGTATCTGAACGCTATTCTCAGGTTTGTCAGGCGCCCATATGCTCCAGCAGTTATCTGGTTGATGATGCTCGGTGTTATGGTCACCCCAAGATCTTTCTCCTTGAGTGAGATTTGCAGCCTTTGCCCACCTAGCCTATACTCTGTCTGCGGTCTTATTTGCTCTTCCCCAATCTTCATGACTTTGCATTTGCCAGGGTTGAAATCGAGAAGCCAGTTGCTGCACCACATGTCCAGCCTATCCAGGTCCCTTCGTAGTCCTGCCTGATCCTCAACCGATTTAATCCTTCTCATTAACTTAACATCATCTGCGAACAGGGGCACTTCAGAGTCTATCCCTTCCACCATGTCATTCACATATATCAAAAATAGCACTGGTCCTAGGACTGACCCCTGTGGCACCCCTCTCTTCACAGTTGCCCACTGTGATACCTCATCACGTACCATGACCCGTGTGTGTGTGTGTGTGTGTGTGTGTGTGTGTGTGTGTGTGTGTGTGTGTGTGTGTGTGTGTGTGTATGTGTGTGTACTTACCTAATTGTAGTTGCATGGTTGCAATGGTAGAGTCATAGCTCCTGGCCCCGCCTCTTCACTGGTCGCTACTAGGTCCACTCCCTCCCTGCTCTATGAACTTTGTGATACCTTTTTATAAAACTGTGTATGGACCCTGCCTCCACTACATCACTCTCCAGATTGTTCCACTTCCTGACAACTCTATAACTGAAAAATTAGTTCCTAACATCCCTGGGACTCATGTGAATTTATAACTTCCAGTTGTGACCCCTTGTTTCTGTGTTACGTCTCTGAAACATTCTGTACCTATCCAGCTTTTCAATTCCCCTCAGTATTTTATATTTGTTATTATGTCTTCCTCATCCCTCCTGTCCTCCAGTGTCATCAGGATGGGTTTTCTTAACCTCTCCTCGTTAAGTCAAACCCCCTCAGCTCTTCTTGTTGGAACCTTTAACTTCCTCTAATTTCTTGACGTGTTTGATTAGGTGTGAGTTCCATACTAGTCCTGCATACTCAGTATGAGCCTGACGTACACGGTGGACAGTGTCTTGAATGACTCCTTACTTAGATGTCGAAACGCTATTCTCAGGTTCACCAGGCAACTGTATACTGCAGCAGTTATATGGTTGATGTGCGCCTCAGGAGATGTGCCTGGTATTTCACCCCAAGATCCTTTCCTATAAGTGAGTTTTACAACTTCTGACCTCTTAGGCTGTACTCCGTCTGCGGTCTCTTTTTTCCTTCCCAAACTTTATAACTTTGCACTTACTGGGGTTAAACTCCAGGAGCCAATTGCCGGACCAGGCATGGAACCTGACCAGATATCCTTGTAGGCTTACTTGGTCCTCGTCCGCTTGTATTCTTCTCGTTAGTTTCACATCTGCAAACAAGGACACCTCTCGTCTCTCCCTTTCGTCATGTCATTCACATATACATGAAAGTATCAGATCGTTGTGGAGCCCCACTTGATACCCGCGCCCCCTCCTCTCGTGACGACACACATTATTTTCCTTTCTGTCAGGTACTCCTTGATCCACTGCCTGCCATTCCTACCTGTTCCTCTAGCTTTTCCACCAATCTCTTGTGTGGTACTGTGTCGTAAGCCTTCTTACAGTCCAAGAAGATGCAGTCTACCCATCTCTCTCTCTCTCCTCTCTCCTCTCTCTCTCTCTCTCTCTCTCTCTCTCTCTCCTGTCTTACTCCTGTTACCCTGTCATAGAATTCCAACAAGTTTGTGAGGCAGGATTTCCCTTCCCTGAAACCATGCTGGTTGTCTGTATTAATCCATTCCTTCCCAGGTGCTCCACCACTCTTTTCTTGTGTGTGTGTGTTTTAGTGAGCTCTATCAACTCTACTTTGTGGTAACCACTTTACAACCCATGTATGTAGACAGCCTCATCTTCATAATACATTTATTCCACCTTGTTCACTTTACTCACACTGAATTTTTTCCGTCCTGGTTCCCTTGGCTTATAATTGTGAGGCGTCGTTCAATCAGTTTCTAACCTCTTGATGCCTCTGAGTATCATGTATGTTCTGATCATGTTTCCTACAGCTGACGGAACCTTCAAACTATCTTAGACTATCGTAAACTATCTTAAACCATCGTAAACTATCTTAACCCATCGTAAACCATCTTAAACCATCTTAAACTATCTTAAACCATCGTAAACTATCTTAAACCATGTTATTCTGTCTTAAACTCTCTTAACTTTGAAGTGAAAATTTCACGCTTGTCTCTTACGTACCAGTACTGATCTTACATTGTCCAGTACTGATCTAATATACTCCAGTTCTGGTCTAATATACTCCAGTACTGATCTTACATTGTCCAGTACTGGTCTAATATACTCCAGTTTTGGTCTAATATACTCCAGTACTGATCTTACATTGTCCAGTACTGATCTAATATACTCCAGTTTTGGTCTAATATACTCCAGTACTGATCTTACATTGTCCAGTACTGATTTAATATACTCCAGTTTTGGTCTAATATAGTCCAGTGCTGATCTTACATTGTGCAGTGCTGGTCTAATATACTCCAGTACTGATCTTAAATTGTCAAGTGCTGGTCTAACATTGTCCAGTACTGATTTAAATGTTCAGTGCTGGTCTAATATACTCCAGTACTGATCTTAAATTGTCAAGTGCTGGTCTAATATGCTCCAGTACTGATCTTAAATTGTTCAGTGCTGGTCTAATATACCCCAGTACTGATCTTCAATTGTCCAGTGCTGGTCTAATATACTCCAGTTCTGGTCTAATATACTCCAGTATTGATCTTACATTGCCCAGTACTTGTCTAATATACTCCAGTTCTGATCTAATATACACCAGCACTGATCTTACATTGTCTGGTGCTGGTCTAATATACTCTAGTTCTGGTCTAATATACTCCAGTATTAATCTTACATTGTCCAGTGCTGGTCTAATATATTCCAGATCTGGTCTAATATACTCCAGTTCTGATTTAATATACTCCAGTTCTGGTCTTACATACTCCAGTACTGGTCTAATATACTCCACTACTGGTCTTACATTGTCCAGCACTGGTCTAATATACTCCAGCACTGGTCTAATATATTCCAGGACTGGTCTAATATACTCCAGTACTAGTCTAACATGCTCCAGTACTGATTTAATATACTCCAGTACTGGTCTAATGTACTCGTCTAATGTACTAGTCTCAAATACACCAGAACAAGTCTAACATACTCCATTACTGGTTTAACTTATTCCAGTACCGGTCTAGCATACTCCAGTACTGGTAGTACATACTCCAGTACTGGTCTAATAATCTTCAGTACTGGTCTAATATTCTTGTCTTACATTCTCCAGTACTGGTCTAATATACACCAGTACTGATCTTACATTGTCCAGTGCTGGTCTAATATACTCCAGTTCTGGTCTAATATACTCCAGTACTGATCTTACATTGTCCAGTGCTGGTCTAATATACTCTAGTTCTGGTCTAATACATTTCAGTTCTGGTTTAATATACTCCCGTTCTGGTCTTACATACTCCAGTACTGGTCTAATATACTCCACTACTGGTCTTACATTGTCCAGCACATTTCTAATATACTCCAGGACTGGTCTAATGTACTACAGGACTGGTCTAATATACTCCAGCACTGGTCTAATTTACTCCAGGACTGATCTAATATACTCCAGTACTAGTCTCATATACTCCAGTACTGGTTTGACATATTCCAGTGCTGATCGTACGTACTCCAATAATGGTCTAATTAATATTCTCCAGTAATTGTCTTGCATTGTCTAGTACCAATGTAACATTCTTCAGAACTGGTGTAACATTCTTCAGTACTGATGTAACATTCTTCAGTACTGGTGTAACATTCTTCAGTACTGGTGTAACATTCTTCAGTACTGGTGTAACATTCTTCAGTACTGGTGTAACATTCTTCAGTACTGGTGTAACATTCTTCAGTACTGGTGTAACATTCTTCAGTACTGGTGTAACATTCTTCAGTACTGGTGTAACATTCTTCAGTACTGGTGTAACATTCTTTAATACTGGTGCAACATTCTTCAGTACTGGTGCAACATTCTTCAGTACTGGTGTAACATTCTTCAGTACTGGTGTAACATTCTTTAATACTGGTGCAACATTCTCAGTACATGGTGTAACATTCTTTAATACTGGTGCAACATTCTTCAGTAACTGGGTGTAACATTCTTCAGTACTGGTGTAACATTCTTCAGTACTGGTGTAACATTCTTTAATACTGGTGCAACATTCTTCAGTACTGGTGCAACATTCTTTAATACTGGTGCAACATTCTTCAGTACTGGTGTAACATTCTTCAGTACTGGTGTAACATTCTTCAGTACTGGTGCAACATTCTTCAGTTCTGGTGTAACATTCTTCAGTACTGGTGTAACATTCTTCAGTACTGGTGTAACATTCTTCAGTACTGGTGTAACATTCTTCAGTACTGTGGCAAACATTCTTCAGTACTAGTGCAACATCCTTCAGTACTGGTGTAACATTCTTCAGTACTGGTGTAACATCCTTCAGTACTGGTGCAACATCCTTCAGTACTGGTGTAACATTCTTCAGTACTGGTGTAACATTCTTCAGTACTGGTGTAACATTCTTCAGTACTAGTGCAACATCCTTCAGTACTGGTGTAACATTCTTCAGTACTGGTGTAACATTCTTCAGTACTGGTGCAACATCCTTCAGTACTGGTGTAACATTCTTTAATACTGGTGTAACATTCTTCGGTACTGGTGTAACATTCTTTAATACTGGTGCAACATCCTTCAGTATTGGTGTAACATTCTTCAGTACTGGTGTAACATTCTTCAGTACTGGTGTAACATTCTTCAGTACTGGTGTAACATTCTTCAGTACTGGTGCAACATTCTTCAGTACTGGTGTAACATTCTTCAGTACTGGTGCAACATTCTTCAGTACTGGTGTAACATTCTTCAGTACTGGTGTAACATTCTTCAGTACTGGTGCAACATTCTTCAGTACTGGTGTAACATTCTTCAGTACTGGTGCAACATTCTTCAGTACTGGTGTAACATTCTTCAGTACTGGTGTAACATTCTTCAGTACTGGTGTAACATTCTTCAGTACTGGTGTAACATTCTTCAGTACTGGAGTTTACCTGGAGAGAGTTCCGGGGATCAAAGCCCCCGCGGCCCGGTCTGTGACCAGGCCTCCTGGTGGATCAGAGCCTGATCAACCAGGCTGTTGCTGCTGGCTGCACGCAAACCAACGTACGAGCCACAGCCCGGCTGATCAGGAACTGACTTTAGGTGCTTGTCCAGTGCCAGCTTGAAGACTGCCAGGGGTCTGTTGGTAATCCCCCTTATGTGTGCTGGGAGGCAGTTGAACAGTCTCGGCTCCTGACACTTATTGTATGGTCTCTTAACGTGCTAGTGACACCCCTGCTTTTCAATGGGGGGATGGTGCATCGTCTGCCAAGTCTTTTGCTTTCATAGTGAGTGATTTTCGTGTGCAAGTTCGGTACTAGTCCCTCTAGGATTTTCCAGGTGTATATAATCATGCATCTCTCCCGCCTGCGTTCCAGGGAATACAGGTTTAGGAACCTCAAGCGCTCCCAGTAATTGAGGAGTTTTATCTCCGTTATGCACGCCGTGAAGGTTCTCTGTACATTTTCTAGGTCAGCAATTTCACCTGCCTTGAAAGGTGCTGTTAGTGTGCAGCAATATTCCAGCCTAGATAGAACAAGTGACCTGAAGAGTGTCATCATGGGCTTGGCCTCCCTAGTTTTGAAGGTTCTCATTATCCATCCTGTCATTTTTCTAGCAGATGCGATTGATACAATGTTATGGTCCTTGAAGATGAGATTCTCCGACATGATCACTCCCAGGTCTTTGACGTTGGTGTTTCGCTCTATTTTGTGGCCAGAATTTGTTTTGTACTCTGATGAAGATTTAATTTCCTCGTGTTTACCATATCTGAGTAATTGAAATTTCTCATCGTTGAACTTCATATTGTTTTCTGCAGCCCACTGAAAGATTTGGTTGATGTCCGCCTGGAGCCTTGCAGTGTCTGCAATGGAAGACACTATCATGCAGATTCGGGTGTCATCTGCAAAGGAAGACACGGTGCTGTGGCTGACATCCTTGTCTATGTCGGATATGAGGATGAGGAACAAGATGGGAGCGAGTACTGTGCCTTGTGGAACAGAGCTTTTCACCGTAACTGCCTCGGACTTTACTCTGATGACGACCACTCTCTGTGTTCTGTTAGTGAGGAAATTATAGATCCATTACCGACTTTTCCTGTTATTCCTTTAGCACGCATTTTGTGCGCTATTACGCCATGGTCACACTTGTCGAAGGCTTTTGCAAAGTCTGTATATATTACATCTGCATTCTTTTTATCTTCTAGTGCATTTAGGACCTTGTCGTAGTGATCCAATAGTTGAGACAGACAGGAGCGACCTGTTCTAAACCCATGTTGCCCTGGGTTGTGTAACTGATGGGTTTCTAGATGGGTGGTGATCTTGCTTCTTAGGACCCTTTCAATGATTTTTATGATATGAGATGTTAGTGCTATCGGTCTGTAGTTCTTTGCTGTTGCTTTACTGCCCCCTTTGTGGAGTGGGGCTATGTCTGTTGTTTTTAGTAACTGTGGGACGACCCC
Source organism: Cherax quadricarinatus (assembly GCF_026875155.1). NCBI lineage: Eukaryota > Metazoa > Arthropoda > Malacostraca > Decapoda > Parastacidae > Cherax > Cherax quadricarinatus. The sequence goes on along the minus strand of NC_069399.1, from coordinate 43,432,913 downwards.
CGTGTCCATGCTCCCTCTCCATAGGATGGAAAAGGCTCGTGATAGGGGCTTCTTGCAGTTCTTGATGAACACGGAGTTCCATGAGTCTGGCCCTGGGGCAGAGTGCATGGGCATGTCATTTATCGCCAGTTTGAAGTCATTTGGCGTCAGGATAACAACGGATAGGCTTGTGTTAACCAAATTTTGTGGCTCTCTCATAAAAAATTCATTTTGATCTTCGACTCTCAGTCTGGTTAGCGGTTTGCTAAAAACTGAGTCATATTTGGACTTGAGTAGCTCACTCATTTCCTTGCTGTCATCTGTGTAGGACCCATCTTGTTTAAGTAGGGGCCCAATACTGGATGTTGTTCTCGACTTTGATTTGGCATAGGAGAAGAAATACTTTGGGTTTCTTTCGATTTCATTTATGGCTTTTAGTTCTTCCCGCGATTCCTGACTCCTATAAGATTCCTTTAGCTTAAGTTCGATGCTTGCTATTTCTCTGACCAGTGTCTCCCTACGCATTTCAGATATATTGACCTCTTTTAGCCGCTCTGTTATTCTTTTCCGTGGCCTGTAAAGGAAGCGCCTGTCTCTTTCTATTTTACATCTACTCCTCCTTTTTCTTAGAGGAATAAGCCTTGTGCATACATCGAGTGCCACCAAGTTAATCTATTCTAGGCGTAAGTTGGGGTCTGTGTTGCTTAGTATATCTTCCCAGCTTATATCGGTTAGGACTTGGTTTACTTGGTCCCAATTTATGTTTTTGTTATTGAAGTTGAATTTGGTGAATGCTCCCTCGTGACTAGTCTCATTATGTCGGTCTGGGGCTCCACGCATACGTGTCTGAACCTCAATTATGTTGTGATCTGAGTATATTGTTTTTGATATGGTGACATTTCTTATCAGATTATTATTGTTAGTGAAGATGAGGTCTAGTGTATTCTCCAGTCTAGTAGGCTCTATTATTTGCTGGTTTAAATTGAATTTTGTGCAGAGATTTAAAAGCTCGTGTGTGTGTGAGTTTTCATCAGAGCTGCCTCCTGGTGTTATTACTGCAACAATATTATTTGCTATATTCCTCCATTTTAGGTGCCTTAAGTTGAAATCTCCCAGGAGCAAGATGTTGGGTGCAGGAGCTGGAAGATTTTCCAGACAGTGGTCAATTTTTAACAGCTGTTCCTGGAATTGCTGGGATGTTGCATCCGGAGGCTTGTAGACTACCACAATGACTAGGTTTTGGTTCTCGACCTTTACTGCTAAAACTTCCATTACATCATTTGAGGCATTTAGCAGTTCTGTTCAAACAAGTGACTCTGCAATGTACAGGCCAGCCCCCCCCCTTTTGCCTGTTCACTCTGTCACATCTGTATAGGTTGTAACCTGGGATCCATATTTCGTTGTCCAAGTGATCCTTTATGTGGGTCTCAGTGAAAGCCGCGAACATTGCCTTTGCCTCTGCAAGCAGTCCACGGATGAAAGGTATTTTGTTGTTTGTTGCTGGCTTTAGAAGTACTGGTGTAACATTCTTCAGTACTGGTGCAACATTCTTTAGTACTTATGCAACATTCTTCAGTACTGGTGCAACATTCTTAAGTACTGGTGTAACATTCTTCAGTACTGGTGCAACATTCTTCAGTACTGGTGTAACATTCTTCAGTACTGGTGTAACATTCTTCAGTACTGGTGTAACATTCTTCAGTACTGGTGTAACATTCTTCAGTACTGGTGTAACATTCTTCAGTACTGGTGTAACATTCTTCAGTACTGGTGCAACATTCTTCAGTACTGGTGTAACATTCTTCAGTACTGGTGTAACATTCTTCAGTACTGGTGTAACATTCTTCAGTACTGGTGTAACATTCTTCAGTACTGGTGTAACATTCTTCAGTACTGGTGTAACATTCTTCAGTACTGGTGCAACATTCTTCAGTACTGGTGTAACATTCTTCAGTACTGGTGTAACATTCTTCAGTACTGGTGTAACATTCTTCAGTACTGGTGTAACATTCTTCAGTACTGGTGCAACATTCTTCAGTACTGGTGTAACATTCTTCAGTACTGGTGTAACATTCTTCAGTACTGGTGTAACATTCTTCAGTACTGGTGTAACATTCTTCAGTACTGGTGCAACATTCTTCAGTACTGGTGTAACATTCTTCAGTACTGGTGTAACATTCTTCAGTACTGGTGTAACATTCTTCAGTACTGGTGTAACATTCTTCAGTACTGGTGTAACATTCTTCAGTACTGGTGTAACATTCTTCAGTACTGGTGCAACATTCTTCAGTACTGGTGTAACATTCTTCAGTACTGGTGTAACATTCTTCAGTACTGGTGTAACATTCTTCAGTACTGGTGCAACATTCTTCAGTACTGGTGTAACATTCTTCAGTACTGGTGTAACATTCTTCATTACTGTTGCAATATTCTTCAGTACTGGTTCTACACAGGTTCTGTTATGAACTCTTCCTTGTTTACATTTCTGACCGTCTGTCTCCCTTAAGATGGGTTTCATGATGCTTGAATTTCTGACATCCTTCCCTTCCTTGGATCATTCCTAATTACTACCCATCCCCCAGACACTATATGACGTGTACAAAAATAATTATAATAAAAGCAACAACGACAATAATAATGATAATAAAAGCAATAGTAATAATTATAGCAATAGTAACAATAATTGTTTTCATTACAGAAGTATTCACATCCTCTCACTCCACATTTTATGAGATTGAATTCAAATAGCCACTTCTTGGATAATCCCTGCAACTTATTCCTGCAGTATTTTATCGCCTTCATCTCTCTTATCGATATTTATCCTCCATCCACAAGCACTGACAACTAGGAACTGGTTTCTTGAAGTTGACGGAAAACTTGTGCTAAAAGTGTGTTGGTGTTAATTTTGACACTCGTGGGTCATTGTTTGTTACAATTTGTGACTTTCTTTATCGCAGACTCTCTCTCTCTCTCTCTCTCTCTCTCTCTCTCTCTCTCTCTCTCTCTCTCTCTCTCTCTCTCTCTCTCTCTCTCTCTCTCTCTCTCTCTCTCTCTCTCTCTCTCTCTCTCTCTCTCTCTCTCTCTCTCTCTCTCTTTCTCTCTTTTTTTTTACACAGGGTTTGACAAGGTTAAGGATCCCTAGCTTTATTGACAAGCTATTTACAGGTTAAGGATTCCTAACTTTATTGGCAAGCTAAGAGCTGTTACCTACATCAGCTCATTTGAAAGCATTTTTATTGTTATGAGACATACAAGTAGTGAACAGGATGAAGTTGGAGCCATCTGTGGGCTAGCATTTTCATTTGATCAACTGACTTTATCTCGTTGACATCATTATGCTGTACGAATGTGTTCCATACTCGAGTCTTCCTGGATATATATGATCTCAGATGGAGTGATGTTCTGGAGACGGGTACAGCCAGAGTGAAGTTGCTGCTTTCTGCCCTTCTTGTGGCATAAAAGCTTGTTTCACGCTGTCCTCGAAGTGGATCCAAGTGTGGTACTTTGACAATATTGGCCTTGTACATAACAGTAACGCCACCCACATCCCTCCTGTGTTGAAGGCTCTGCTGAAATGACAGATTTATCCAGGATGGGTCTAGGCGATAGATAAGACGTCTTGCTCTGTTCTCCACTCTGTCAAGCAGTCGCAGATGAGAGGGGGGGGGGGAGGCAAACCAAGAAAGTGGGGCATATTCAAGGTGTGAGCGTACTTGCGCCTCGTACAGAATCTTGCAACCCCTACTGTCAAGCAGATGTGAGATACGGCGAAGTGCTGTAAGCTTCCTGGCTGCCTTGTTTGCTAGATTTGCAACATGGTTCTTCATGGTTAGTTTGGAGTCAAATTTCACCCCAAGGATATCAACTTCTTCTCCAGGTAACAACACCCTCCCATTCATCCTTACTACTGCACCAGCATTACCATCATGGTGCCTAGAGACCATCATCATTTGCGTTTTCTCAGGTGCAAATGTTACTTGCCATCTATTTCCCCAAGCTGATATAGCTCTTAGCTGGTGATTGATGTAGCTTTGAGCAGCTGGCATTTCTTCTCTTGGATAAGTGAATGTCAGTGTACAGTCATCTGCATATGCATGTGATTCTGGGATGAGATGAAGAAGGTCGTTGAAGTAGACATTCCATAACAATGGTCCCAGCACGCTTCCTTGTGGAACACTTGCCCCAATAGGATGCCTTGCTGATTCCGTTCCATTGAGAACTACACTTAGAGATCTACCATGAAGGTAATCACTGAGGAGACATAGCGTAGAGCCTGCAATTCCCAGTGCTTGAAGTTTTGCAAAGAGGCCCTGGTGCCACACCCAGTCGAAAACACCAGCAATGTCCAGTGCTACCACACAGCTGACTTTGGATTCATCCAGTGACTGGTGCCACTTAGTGGAGAGGTTTAACAACAGATCAGCAGCAGAGTAACCTTTCCTGAAGCCATATTGACGATCACAAAGTAGTGAGTGGTAGTCAAAAAACTCTGTCATTTGTATTGAGATTGTGATTGACAGGAGTGACACTGGTCTGAAGTTACTGATTTCTGCTCTGCTCTTCTTTTTGTGAACAGGGACTACATTTGCCTCTTTCCACAGAGACGGCCATTTACACTGTACTAGGCAGTGCTGACATATGAGAGTTAGAGGTGCTGCTAGATTGTTTGCACATCTCAGCAATATTGGGCTCAACTTGTCTGGGCTCACAGCCTTTTCTTGTTCAAGCGATTTAAGAAGGAAATGCACCTCCTCCTGCCTTATTGTCACCACTGACAGTTTTGACACAGTTCTTGCAGCTAGCCAAGGAGGGTCCCTTGCTGGATCAGGAACTTACATTTTTGGTAGCAAAGTGTTCAGCAAAGAGGTCCGCCTTCTCTTGACTACTAGTAGAGGTGGTCTCATCCTGTCGATTTAGTGGTGAAATGAGTTCATCAGGCAAATAACCTTGTCTGTCCTTGACCAAGGACCACCACCAGGTTTTGGAGCCTACCCTACCTGATCCTAGCTTTCTTTTTGTGTCCACCTCCCATTTAGCAATGGCCCACTTTTGAACGTCACCCATATGTCTACAGGCTTGCATGTGCAAGTTCCTGTCATAGGTGGTAGGATGTCTCTTATACCTTCGCCATGCTTTGTACTTAGCAGTAGCAGCCTCTCTACAATTCTCTCTCTCTCTCTCTCTCACTCTCTCTCTCTCTCTCTCTCTCTCTCTCTCTCTCTCTCTCTCTCTCGCTCTCTCTCTCTCTCTCTCTCTCTCGTTCTCTGTCTCTGCTCTCGTCTCTCCCTCTCTCCTCTCTCTCTCTCTCTCTCCTCTCTCTCTCTCTCTCTCTCTCTCTCTTCTCCTCCTCTCTCTCTCTCTTCTCTCTCTCTCTCTCTGTCTCTGTTCTTGTCTCTGTCTCCCAGTTCTCTCTCTCTTCTCTCCATACTCTCTTCTGCTGTCGCCTCTCTCACTCTAATCTCTCTCTCCTCCCCTCCTCTCTCTCTCTCTCTCCTCTCTCTCTCTCTCTCTTTCTCTCTCTCCTCTTTGCTATATGTATCTTTTTTGAATATTCCCAGTTACGCCAACAAATTTTCCCCAGATAACATTTTTGGGAACAGTGTCAAAGCCAATTTGACAAGCATTGTAATTCAATCTCTCCATACACTCTCTCCCTGCATGACTGACACTCCAATCCCTCTTTTTATAGAATTTAAAACAGGAATTTCCTTCTATGAATATCCATGTTGCTCTATATACAAAAATAGTGAAAGTATTTTACTACAATTTTAAATATTATTTTCTATATGAGTGTCGTTGTGTGTATAATTGAGTAAATGTTTGTGTATTATGTTTAAGGCAAATATGTAAATATTTATTTACATTGGTTTATATTTTTTTTTTTTTGGCCTGACTGACTGTGTGTTATTAATATAATTTTTATAGATGTTAAATTACTATTTCCTCTATGACGAAGTAATTCACATTGTTTGCTCATACCCCCTTTTATTAACTCAACCATTACAAACTGCCACTGCCCATTGTATACCACACAACACTAGCCAAAGTACCACAACACTGTCCAATGTACCACAACACTGTCCTTTGTACCATAATACTGTCCTTTGTACCACAACACTGTCCTGTGTACAAGAACACTGTCCTTTGTACCACAACACTGTCCTTAGTACCACAACACTGTCCTTTGTACGACAACACTGTCCTTTGCACCGCAACACTGTCCTTTGTATCACAACACTGTCCTTTGTACCACAACAGATGTCCCTCGTACCACAACATGCCTCATTGTACCACAACACTGTCTACTTTATACCATAACACTGCCCATTGTAACTCCTCAACAAGCACACTAGTTTTTTGTACCACAACACTGTCTTCTGTACCACAACACTGCCCTTTGTACCCTAATACAGTCCTTTGTACCACAACACTGTCCTCTGTACCACAACACTGTCCTTTGTACCACAACACTGTCCTTTGTACCACAACACTGTCCACTGTACCACAACATTGTCCAATGTACCAACAAAACTATCCAATTGCACCACAACACTGTCCTTTGTAGCACAACATTGTCAAATGTACCACAACACTGTCCAATGTACCACAACATTGTCCAATGTACCACAACACTGTCCAATGTACCACAACACTGTCCAATATAACCCCAACGTCTGTCCAATGTACCACCAACACTGTTCGCCAATGTTACCACACACGTCCTTTGTACCACAACCCAGTCCTTAGTACCACAACACTGTCCTTTGAAACCGACAACACAGGCCTGGTGTGTTAACCGCTCTCGCTTCACATACGCGAGGGTCTGGGTTCGATTCCCAGCCAGAGTAGAAACATTGAACGTGTTTCTTTCCACCTGTTGTCTATGTTCCCCATCAGTAAAATGGGTACCTGGGTGTTAGTCGACTGGTGTGGGTCGCATCCTGGGACACTGAGCTAAGGAGGCCTGGTCACAGACCGGGCCGCGGGGGCGTTGACCCCCGGAACTCTCTCCAGGTAAACTCCAGGTAATGTACCACAACACTCCTTTGCACCACAACACTGTCCTTTGTGCAACATCACTGTCCTTTGTACCACAACACTGTCATTTGTACTATAACACTGTCCTTTGTACCACAACACTGTCCTTTGTACCACAACACTGTCCTTTGTACCACAACACTCCTTTGTACCACAACATTGTCCTTTGTACCACAACACTGTCCTTAGTACCGCAACACTGTCCTTTCTACCACAACACAGTCTTATGTGCAACAACACTGTCCTTTGTACCACAACACTGTCCTTCGTACCACAACTCTGTCATTTGTACCACATCACTGTCTTTTGTACCCCAACACAGTCCTTTGTACCACAATGTCCTTTGTAGCACAACACTGTCATCTGTACCACAACACTGTCCTCTGTACCACAACACTGTCCTCTGTACCACAACACCCTCCTTTGTACCACAACACTACCCATTGTACCACAACACTGTTTTCTGTACCACAAAACTGTCCTTTGTATCACAACACTGTCCTTTGCACCACAACACTGTCCTTTGTACCACAACACTGTCCTCTATACCACAACATTGTCCTTTGTACCACAACACTGTCCTCTGTACCACAACATTGTCCAGTGTACCAAAACACTGTCAAATGTACCACAACACTCCTTTATAGCATAACACTGTCCTTTGTACCACAACACTGTCCTTTGTACCACAACACTGTCCTTTGTACAACAACATTGTCCTTTGTACAACAACACTGTCCTTTGTACCACAACACTGTCCTTTGTACCACAACACTGTCCTTTGTACCACAACACTGTCCAATGTATCAAAACACTGTCCAATATACCACAGCACTCCTTTGTACCACAACACTGTCATTTGTACCACAACACTGTCCTTTGTACCACAACACTGTCCTTTACACCACAACACTGTCCACTGTACCACATCACTGTCCAATGTACCACAACACTGTCCTTTGTACAACAACATTGTCCAATGTACCACAACACTGTCCAATGTACCACAACACTGTCCTTTGTACAACAACATTGTCCAATGTACCACAACACTGTCCAATGTACCACAACACTGTCCTTTGTACTATAACACTGTCCTTTGTACCACAACACTGTCCTTTGTACCACAATACTGTCCTTTGTACCACAACACTCCTTTGTACCACAACATTGTCCTTTGTACCATAACACTCTCCTTAGTATCGCAACACTGTCCTTTGTACCACAACACTGTCCTTTGTGCAACAACTCTGTCCTTTGTACCACAACAATGTCCTTCGTACCAAAACTCTGTCATTTGTACCACATCACTGTCCTTTGTACCCCAACACAGTCCTTTGTACCACAACACTGTCCTTTGTAGCACAACACTGTCTTCTGTACCACAACACTGTCCTCTGTACCACAACACTTCCTCCTTTTGTACCACAACACTACCCATTTACCCAACACAAACACAGTTTTCTGTACCACAAAACTTACCTTTGTACCACAACACGTCCTTTGCACACAACACTGTCCTTTTGTATCCACAACACTGACCCCTCTGTAACCACAACTCATTGTCCATGTACCCCATAAACACTGGTCCAATGTAACCACAACACTCCTTTATAGCATAACACTGTCCTTTGTACCACAACACTGTCCTTTGTACCACAACACTGTCCTTTGTACAACAACACTGTCCTTTGTACAACAACACTGTCCTTTGTACCACAACACTTTCCTTTGTACAACAACACTGTCCTTTGTACCACAACACTGTCCTTTGTACCAAAACACTGTCCTTTGTACCACAACACGGTCCTTTGTACCACAACACTGTCCAATGTACCAAAACACTGTCCAATGTACCACAGCACTCCTTTGTACCACAACACTGTCCTTTGTACCACAACACTGTCCTTTGTACCACAAGACTGTCCTTTGCACCACAACACTGTCCAATGTACCACAACACTGTCCAATGTACCACAACACTGTCCTTTGTACAACAACATTGTCCAATGTACCACAACACTGTTCTTTGTACCACAACAATGTCCAATGTACCACAACACTGCCCAATGTACTACAAAACTGTCCAATGTACCACAACACTGTCCTTTGTACCACAACATTGTCCAATGTACCACAACACTGTCCTTTGTACCACAACACTGTCCAATGTACCACAAAACTGTCCAATGTACCGCAACACTGTCCTTTGTACCACAACATTGTTCAATGTACCACAACACTGTGACTTTGTACCACTACCTGTCCAATGTACCATAAACACGTCCTTTTGAACCACAACATGTCGCATGTACCAACAACACTTCCCCAATGCGTACCCACCTGACTGTCCAATGTACCGCAACACTGTCCAACGTACCCACAAATCACTTTCCAATGTACAACAAACACTGTCCCAATGTACCACAACACTGTCCCTTTGTAATCACAACATAGTCCATGTACCACAACACTGTCCAATGTACCACAACACTGTCCTTTGTACAAAAATATTGTCTAATGTACCACAACACTGTCCTTTATACAACAATATTGTCCAATGTGCCACAATACTGTCCAATGAACCACAACACTGTAAAATGTACCGCAACACTGTCCAATGTACAACAACACTTTCCAATGCACCACAACACTGTCCAATGTACCACAACACTGTCCTTTGCACCACAACACTGTCCAATGTACCACAACACTGTCCAATGTACAACAACACTGTCCTTTGCACAACAACATTATCAAACGTACCATAACACTGTCCAATGTACCACAACACTGTCCTTTGTACCACAACAGTCCAATATACCAAACACTGTCCAATGTACCACAACACTGTCCAATGTACCACAACACTGTCCTTTGTACTACAACATTATGCAATGTACTACGAAACTGTCCAATGTACTCAATAACACTGTCCCCATTGTACCACTACATTGTCCAATTAACCACACCCCACCCCCTTGTCCAAATACCACAACACTGTCCAATGTACAAACAACACTGTCCTTTGCACAACAACATTAACAAATGTACCATAGCACTGTCCAATGTACCACAATACTGTCCTTTGTACCACAACAATGTCCAATGTACCAAAAACTGTCCAATGTACCACAACACTGTCCAATGTACCACAACACTGTCCTTTGTACCACAACATTGTCCAATGTACCACAACACTGTCCAATGTACCACAACACTATCCTTTGTACCACAACATTGTCCAATGTACCACAACACTGTCCAATGTACCACAACACTGTCCTTTGTACCACAACATTGTCCTATGTACCACAACACTGTCCAATGTACCATAACACTCTCCAATGTACCACAACACTTTCCAATGTACCACAACACTGTCCAATGTACCACAACACTGTCCTTTGTACCACAACATTGTCCAATGTACCACAACACTTAGTCCCAATGGTAGCCACAACACAGTCCTTTTACAACAAACTTGTCTAATTGTATTCACAACACTGTCCTTATATACAACAATAATGTCCATGTACCACAATATTGTGCCAATGTACCATAACACTGTCGCAAAGTAATACCTGCAACACTGTCCCAATGTACCCACAACATTCTTTCCCATGTACCACAACACTGTCCTTTCACCACCAACACTGTCCCCTTGTACCACAACACTGTCCAAAGAACAACAACACTGTCCTTTGTACAACAACATTATCAAATTACCATATACCTGTCCAATGTACCACAACACTGTCCATTGTGGTAACCACAACAAAGTCCAATCATTACCACCACAAAACACCCTGTCCAATGTACCACCACACTGTCCCCATGTTACCACAACACTGAACTTTGTACTACACACATTTGCAATGTACTACAAACTGTCCAATATACACAACAACTGTCCAATGTAACGACAACACTGTCCACTGCACCACATACGACTGTCCCTTTTGTACAGAACTTGTCCAATGTACCACAATACTCCACCAATGTACCACAAACACTGTCCCATGAAACTTACAACGAACTGTAGCTTTGTACCAACAACATTGGTCCAATGTACCGACAACACTGCCAAAGTACCACAACACTATTCCATTGTCCACAACATTGTCCAATGTACCACAACATTGTCCAATGTACCACAACACTGTCCCAAAGTACCACAACCTGTCCAATGTGACCCCAACAACTGTTCTCTTGTACCACAACATTGTCCAATGTTACCACAACACTGTCCAGATGTACCACAAACACTGTCCTTTGTCCACAACAGAGTCCATGTACGCACAAACACTTCCCAATGTACCACAACACTGTCCTTTGTACCACAACATTGTCCAATGTACCACAACACTTCCCAATGTACCACAACACTATCC
>NC_069399.1:43359549-43421002 GCF_026875155.1 Cherax quadricarinatus | reverse complement strand
GGGGGTTTTACCGGGCACTTCATGTCCCCCGGAGGTTTTTCGGTCATTTGTTCATAGGATGTTGTACCTCACACTTTGTGACCCGGATGATTGCACTAGACACTTTTTTTATCCCTGGATGGTTGTACTGGACACTTTGTGTCCCAGAATGCTTGTACAGGACACTCTGTGTCCCAGGATGGTTGTACCGGTCACTTTGTGTCCCAGATGATTGTACCTACACTTTGTGTAACAGGATGGTGGTACCAGACACTTTGTGTCCCTGGGTGTTTGTACCTCACACTTTGCGTTCCTCTAGGATTTTCCAGGTGCATATAATCATGCGTCTCATGTACCGATCACTTTGTGTCCCAGGATGGATGTACCGGACACTTTGTGTCCCAGGATGGTTGTACCGGTCTCTTTATGTCCCAGGATGGTGGTACTAGTCACTTTGTGTCCCAGGATGGTGGTACTGGTTAGTTTGTGTCCCAGGATGGTGGTACCGGGCACTTTTTGTCCCAGGATGGTTGTACCGGTCTCTTTATGTCCCAGGATGGTGGTACTAGTAACTTTGTGTCACAGGATGGTGGTACTGGTCACTTTGTGTCCCAGGATGGTTTTACCGGCCACTTTTTGTCCCCGGATGTTTGTACCAGACTCTTTGTGTCCCAGAATGATTGTACAGGTTATTTTGTGTAACAGGATGGATGTACCTCACACTTTGTGACCCTGGATGATTGTACTGGACACTTTGTGTCCCTGAATAGTTGTACCGTACACTTTGTGTCCCAGGATGGTTGTACCGGACATTTTGTGTCCCAGGAAGGTTGTACCGGTCACTTTGTGCCCCAGGATGGTTGTGCTGGATACTTTTTGTCCCAGGATCGTGGTACTGGACACTTTGTGTCCATGAATAGTTGTACCGTACACTTTGTGTCCCAGGATGGGTGTACCGGACATTTTGTGTCCCAGGAAGGTTGTACCGGTCACTTTGTGCCCCAGGATGGTTGTGCTGGATACTTTTTGTCCCAGGATCGTGGTACTGGACACTTTGTGTCCCACGATGGTTGTACCTAACACTTTGCGTCCCTCTAGGATTTTCCAGGTGTATATAATCATATATCACATGTACCGATCACTTTGTGACCCAGGATGGATGCACCGGACACTTTGTGTCCCAGGATGGTAGTACCGGTCACTTTGTGTCCCAGGATGGTGGTACTGGACACTTTGTGTCCCAGGATGGTTGTACCGCTCACTTAGTGTCCCAGAATGGTTGAAGTAGTAGCTTTGTGTCCCAGGATGGTAGTACCAAACACTTTGTATCCCAGGACAGTTGTACCGGACACTTTTTGTCCCAGGACGATTGTACCGGTCACTTTGTGTCCCAGGATGGTTGTACCGCACACTTTGTGTCCCAGGATGGTTGTACCGGTTACTTTGTGTCCCAGGATGGTTGTACCGGACACTTTGTGTCCCAGGATGGTTGTACCTCACAGTTTGTGTTTCAGCATAGTTGTACTGGTCACTTTCTGTAACTGAATGGTGGTACCGGTCACTTTGTGTCCCAGGATAGTTGTAATGGTCACTTTATGTCCCAGGATGGTTGTATCGGTCACTTTGTGTCATAGGATGATTGTATCTCACACTTTGTGACCAAGAATGATTGTACTGGACACTTTGTGTCCCAGGATGGATGTACCGGACACTTTGTGTCCCATGATGGTTGTACCGGTCTCTTTATGTCCCAGGACGGTGGTACTAGTCACTTTGTGTCCCAGGATGGAGGTACCGAACACTTTGTGTCCCAGGATGGTTGTACCGGTCACTTTGTGTCCCAGGATGGTTGTACCGGACACTTTGTGTCCCAGGATGGTTGTACCGGCCGCTTTGTGTTCCAGGATGGTTGTACCTCACAGTTTGTGTCCCAGCATAGTTGTACAGGTCACTTTCTGTAACTGAATGGTGGTTCCGGTCACTTTGTGTCCCAGAATGGTTGTACCGGTCACTTCATGTCCCAGGATGGTTGTATCGGTCACTATGTGTCATAGGATGGTTGTACCTCACACTTTGTGACCCGGGATGATTGCACTAGACACTTTGTATCCCTGGATGGTTGTACTGGACACTTTGTGTCCCAGAATGCTTGTACAGGACACTCTGTGCCCCAGGATGTTTGTACCGGTCACTTTGTGTCCCAGGATGATTGTACCTGACACATTGTGTAACAGGATGGTGGTACCAGACACTTTGTGTCCCTGGATGTTTGTACCTCACACTTTGCGTTCCTCTAGGATTTTCCAGGTGCATATAATCATGCATCTCATGTACCGATCACTTTGTGTCCCAGGATGGATGTACCGGACACTTTGTGTCCCAGGATGGTTGTACCGGTCTCTTTATGTCCCAGGATGGTGGTACTAGTCACTTTGTGTCCCAGGATGGAGGTACCGAACACTTTGTGTCACAGGATGAATGTAACGGTCACTTTGTGTCCCATGATGGTTGTACCGGACACTTTGTTTCCCAGGATGGTTGTACCGGTCACTTCGTGTCCCAGGATTATTGAACCGGACACTTTGTGTCCCAGGATGGGTGTACCGGACACTTTGTGTCCAAGGATGGATGTACCGGACGCTTTATGTCCCAAGATGGTTGTACCTCACACTTTGTTTCCATGGATGGTTGTACTGATCACTTTGTGTCCGAGGAAGGTGGAACCGGTCACATTTTGTCCCTGGATGGTTGTTCCGGTCACTTTATGCCCCAAGATGATTGTATCGGTCACTTTGTGTCCCAGAATGGTTATGCTGGACACTTTTTTTCCCAGGATGGTTGTACCGGTCACTATGGGTCCTAGGGTTGGTTGTACAGGTCACTTTTTGTCCTAGGATGGTTGTACCGGTCACTTTGCGTCCCAGCATGGTTCCACCACACATTTTGTGTCCCAGAATGGTTGTACCGGCCACTTTGTATCGCAGGATGGTTTTATCGGTCACTTTGTATCGAAGGATGATTTTACTGGACACTTCGTGTCCCAGGATGATTGTACCGGTTACTTTGTGTCCCAGGATGGGTGCACCTCACACTTTGTTTCCCTGGATGATTGTACTAGACAATTTGTGTCTCAGGATGGTTGTACCTCACACTTTGTGTCCAAGAATAGTTGAACCGGACACTTTGTGTCCCAGGATGGTTGTGCCGGTCACTTTGTGTCTCAAGATTGTTGTACCGGACACTTTGTGTCCCAGGATGTTGGTACCGGACACTTTGTGTCCAGGATGGTTTTACCGGACGCTTTGTGTTCCAGGATGGTTGTTCCTCACACTCTGCGTCCCTCTAGTATTTTCCAAGTGTATATAATCATATATCTCATGTATCGGTCACTTTGTATCCCAGGATTGTTGTACAGGTCACTTTGTGTCTCGGGATGGTCGTACCGAGCACTTTGTGACCCAGGATGGTGGTACCTCACATTTTGCGTCCCTCTAGGATTTTCCAAGTGTATATAATCATATATCTCATGTATCGGTCACTTTGTGTCCCAGGATTGTTGTACCGGTCACTTTGTGTGTTGGGATGGTCGAACCGGTCACTTCGTGACCCAGGATGGTGGTACCGAACACTTCCCGTCATAGGATGGTTGTACCGGACACTTTGTGTCCCAGGATGGTTGTACCGGATACTTTGCGTCCCATTATGGTTGTACCGGTCACTTTGTGACCCTGGATGGCTGTAAAGGACGCTTTGTGTCCCCGGATGGTTGTACAGGACGCTTTGTGTCCCATGATGGTTCTACCTCACACTTTGTGTCCCTGGAAGATGGTACCGGTGACTTTGTGTCCCAGGATAGTTGTATCGGTCACTTTGTGTCACAGGACGGTTGTACCTCACACTTTGTGTCCCTGGATGGTTGTACCGGACAATTTGTGTCCCAGAATAGCTGTACAAATTACTTTTTGTCCCAGGATGGTTGTACCTCACACTTTGTGACCCAGGATGATTGTACAGGACACTTTGTGTCCCAGGATGGTTGTACCAGACACATTGTGTCCCTGGATGGTTGTACCTCACACTTTGCGTCCCTCTAGGATTTTCCAGGTGTATATAATCATGTATCTCATGTACCGATCACTTTGTGTCCCAGGATGGATGTACCGGACACTTTGTGTCCAAGGATGGTTGTAATAGTCACATAGTGTCCCAGGATGGTGGTACCGAACACTTTGTATCCCAGGATGGTTGTACCGGACTCTTTGTGTCCCAGGATGGTTGTACCTGTCACTTTGTGTCCCAGGACGGATGTACCGGACACTTTGTGTCCCAGGATGGTTGTACCGGCCGCTTTGTGTCCCAGGATGGTTGTACATCACAGTTTGTGTCCCAGCATAGTTGTACAGGTCACTTTCTGTAACTGAATGGTGGAACCGGTCACTTTGTGTCCCAGGATAGTTGCACCGGTCACTTAATGTCCCAGGATGGTTGTATCGGTCACTTTGTGTCATAGGATGGTTGTACCTCACACTTTGTGACCAAGAATGATTGTACTGGACACTTTGTATCCTGGATGGTTGTTACTGGACACTTTGTGTCCAAGAATGCTTGTACAGGACACTCTGTGTCCCAGGATGGTTGTACCGGTCATTTTGTGTCCCAGGATGATTGTACCTGACACATTGTGTCCCAGGATGGTGGTACCAGACACTTTGTGTCCCAGGATAGTTGTACCTCACACTTTGCGTTCCTCTAGGATTTTCCAGGTGCATATAATCATGCATCTCATGTACCGATCACTTTGTGTCCCAGGATGGATGTACCGGACACTTTGTGTCCCATGATGGTTGTACCGGTCTCTTTATGTCCCAGGACGGTGGTACTAGTCACTTTGTGTCCCAGGATGGAGGTACCGAACACTTTGTGTCACAGGATGAATGTAACGGTCACTTTGTGTCCCATGATGGTTGTACCGGACACTTTGTTTCCCAGGATGGTTGTACCGGTCACTTCGTGTCCCAGGATTGTTGTACCGCACACTTTGTGTCCCAGGATGGTTGTACCGGTCACTTTGTGTCCCAGGATGGTTGTACCGGACACTTTGTGTCCCAGGATGGATGTACCTCACAGCTTGTGTCCCAGCATAGTTGTACAGGTCACTTTCTGTAACTGAATGGTGGTACCGGTCACTTTGTGTCCCAGAATGGTTGTACCGGTCACTTCATGTCCCAGGATGGTTGTATCGGTCATTATGTGTCATAGGATGGTTGTACCTCACACTTTGTGACCCGGGATGATTGCACTAGACACTTTGTATCCCTGGATGGTTGTACTGGACACTTTGTGTCCCAGAATGCTTGTACAGGACACTCTGTGTCCCAGGATGGTTGTACCGGTCACTTTGTGTCCAGGATGATTGTACCTGACACTTTGTGTAACAGGATGGTGGTACCAGACACTTTGTGTCCCTGGATGTTTGTACCTCACACTTTGCGTTCCTCTAGGATTTTCCAGGTGCATATAATCATGCATTCATGTACCGATCACTTTGTGTCCCAGGATGGATGTACCGGACACTTTGTGTCCCAGGATGGTTGTACGGTCTCTTTATGTCCCAGGATGGTGGTACTAGTCACTTTGTGTCCAGGATGGTGGTACTGGGTTTGTTTGTGTCCCAGGATGGTGGTACCGGGCACTTTTTGTCCCAGGATGGTTGTACCGGTCTCTTTATGTCCAGGATGGTGGCACTTTGTAACTTTGTGTCCCAGGATGGTGGTACTGGTCACTTTGTGTCCCAGGATGGTTTTACGGCCACTTTTTGTCCCCGGATGTTTGTACCAGACTCTTTGTGTCCCAGAATGATTGTACAGGTTATTTTGTGTAACAGGATGGATGTACCTCACACTTTGTGACCCTGCATGATTGTACTGGACACTTTGTGTCCCTGAATAGTTGTACCGTACACTTTGTGTCCCAGGATGGTTGTACCGGACATTTTGTGTCCCAGGAAGGTTGTACCGGTCACTTTGTGTCCCAGGATGGTTGTTGCTGGATACTTTTTGTCCCAGATCGTGGTACTGGACACTTGTGCATGATAGTGTACCGTACACTTTGTGTCCAGGATGGGTGTACCGGACATTTTGTGTCCCAGGAGGTTGTACCGGTCACTTTGTGCCCAGGATGGTTGTGCTGGATACTTTTGTCCCAGGATCGTGGTACTGGACACTTTGTTCCACGATGGTTGTACTAACACTTTGCGTCCCTAGGATTTTCCAGGTGTATTAATCATATATCACATGTACCGATCACTTTGTGACCCAGGATGGATGCACCGGACACTTTGTGTCCCAGGATGGTGGTACCGGTCACTTTGTGTCCCAGGATGGTGGTACTGGACACTTTGTGTCCCAGGATGGTTGTACCGCTCACTTAGTGTCCCAGAATGGTTGAAGTAGTAGCTTTGTGTCCCAGGATGGTAGTACCAAACACTTTGTATCCAGGACAGTGTACCGGACACTTTTTGTCCCAGGACGATTGTACCGGTCACTTTGTGTCCCAGGATGGTTGTACCGCACACTTTGTGTCCCAGGATGGTTGTACCGGTTACTTTTGTCCAGGATGGTTGTACGACACTTTGTGTCCAGGATGGTTGTACCGGCCGCTTTGTGTTCCAGGATGGTTGTACCTCACAGTTTGTGTTTCAGCATAGTTGTACTGGTCACTTTCTGTAACTGAATGGTGGTACCGGTCACTTTGTGTCCCAGGATAGTTGTAATGGTCACTTTATGTCCCAGGATGGTTGTATCGGTCACTTTGTGTCATAGGATGATTGTATCTCACACTTTGACCAAGATGATTGTACTGGACTTTGTTCCTGGATGGTTGTACTGACACTTTGTGTCAAGAATGCTTGTACAGGACACTTTGTGTCCCAGGATGGATGTACCGGACACTTTGTGTCCCATGATGGTTGTACCGGTCTCTTTATGTCCCAGGACGGTGGTACTAGTCACTTTGTGTCCCAGGATGGAGGTACCGAACACTTTGTGTCACAGGATGAATGTAACGGTCACTTTGTGTCCCATGATGGTTGTACCGGACACTTTGTTTCCCAGGATGGTTGTACCGGTCACTTCGTGTCCCAGGATTGTTGTACCGCACACTTTGTGTCCCAGGATGGTTGTACCGGTCACTTTGTGTCCCAGGATGGTTGTACCGGACACTTTGTGTCCCAGGATGGTTGTACCGGCCGCTTTGTGTTCCAGGATGGTTGTACCTCACAGCTTGTGTCCCAGCATAGTTGTACAGGTCACTTTCTGTAACTGAATGGTGGTACCGGTCACTTTGTGTCCCAGAATGGTTGTACCGGTCACTTCATGTCCCAGGATGGTTGTATCGGTCATTATGTGTCATAGGATGGTTGTACCTCACACTTTGTGACCCGGGATGATTGCACTAGACACTTTGTATCCCTGGATGGTTGTACTGGACACTTTGTGTCCCAGAATGCTTGTACAGGACACTCTGTGTCCCAGGATGGTTGTACCGGTCACTTTGTGTCCCAGGATGATTGTACCTGACACTTTGTGTAACAGGATGGTGGTACCAGACACTTTGTGTCCCTGGATGTTTGTACCTCACACTTTGCGTTCCTCTAGGATTTTCCAGGTGCATATAATCATGCATCTCATGTACCGATCACTTTGTGTCCCAGGATGGATGTACCGGACACTTTGTGTCCCAGGATGGTTGTACCGGTCTCTTTATGTCCCAGGATGGTGGTACTAGTCACTTTGTGTCCCAGGATGGTGGTACTGGTTAGTTTGTGTCCCAGGATGGTGGTACCGGGCACTTTTTGTCCCAGGATGGTTGTACCGGTCTCTTTATGTCCCAGGATGGTGGCACTAGTAACTTTGTGTCCCAGGATGGTGGTACTGGTCACTTTGTGTCCCAGGATGGTTTTACCGGCCACTTTTTGTCCCCGGATGTTTGTACCAGACTCTTTGTGTCCCAGAATGATTGTACAGGTTATTTTGTGTAACAGGATGGATGTACCTCACACTTTGTGACCCTGGATGATTGTACTGGACACTTTGTGTCCCTGAATAGTTGTACCGTACACTTTGTGTCCCAGGATGGTTGTACCGGACATTTTGTGTCCCAGGAAGGTTGTACCGGTCACTTTGTGCCCCAGGATGGTTGTGCTGGATACTTTTTGTCCCAGGATCGTGGTACTGGACACTTTGTGTCCATGAATAGTTGTACCGTACACTTTGTGTCCCAGGATGGGTGTACCGGACATTTTGTGTCCCAGGAAGGTTGTACCGGTCACTTTGTGCCCCAGGATGGTTGTGCTGGATACTTTTTGTCCCAGGATCGTGGTACTGGACACTTTGTGTCCCACGATGGTTGTACCTAACACTTTGCGTCCCTCTAGGATTTTCCAGGTGTATATAATCATATATCACATGTACCGATCACTTTGTGACCCAGGATGGATGAACCGGACACTTTGTGTCCCAGGATGGTAGTACCGGTCACTTTGTGTCCCAGGATGGTGGTACTGGACACTTTGTGTCCCAGGATGGTTGTACCGCTCACTTAGTGTCCCAGAATGGTTGAAGTAGTAGCTTTGTGTCCCAGGATGGTAGTACCAAACACTTTGTATCCCAGGACAGTTGTACCGGACACTTTTTGTCCCAGGACGATTGTACCGGTCACTTTGTGTCCCAGGATGGTTGTACCGCACACTTTGTGTCCCAGGATGGTTGTACCGGTTACTTTGTGTCCCAGATGGTTGTACGGACACTTGTGTCCCAGGATGGTTGTACCGGCCGCTTTGTGTTCCAGGATGGTTGTACCTCACAGTTTGTGTTTCAGCATAGTTGTACTGGTCACTTTCTGTAAGTGAATGGTGGTACCGGTCACTTTGTGTCCCAGGATAGTTGTAATGGTCACTTTATGTCCCAGGATGGTTGTATCGGTCACTTTGTGTCATAGGATGATTGTATCTCACACTTTGTGACCAAGAATGATTGTACTGGACACTTTGTATCCCTGGATGGTTGTACTGGACACTTTGTGTCCAAGAATGCTTGTACAGGACACTTTGTGTCCCAGGATGGATGTACCGGACACTTTGTGTCCCATGATGGTTGTACCGGTCTCTTTATGTCCCAGGACGGTGGTACTAGTCACTTTGTGTCCCAGGATGGAGGTACCGAACACTTTGTGTCACAGGATGAATGTAACGGTCACTTTGTGTCCCATGATGGTTGTACCGGACACTTTGTTTCCCAGGATGGTTGTACCGGTCACTTCGTGTCCCAGGATTGTTGTACCGCACACTTTGTGTCCCAGGATGGTTGTACCGGTCACTTTGTGTCCCAGGATGGTTGTACCGGACACTTTGTGTCCCAGGATGGTTGTACCGGCGCTTTGTGTTCCAGGATGGTTGTACCTCACAGTTTGTGTCCCAGCATAGTTGTCAGGTCACTTTCTGTAACTGAATGGTGGTTCCGTCACTTTGTGTCCCAGATGGTTGTACCGGTCACTTCATGTCCAGGATGGTTGTATCGTCACTATGTATCTAGGATGGTTGTACCTCACACTTTGTGACCCGGGATGATTGCACTAGACACTTTGTGTCCCAGAATGCTTGTACAGGACACTCTGTGCCCCAGGATGTTTGTACGGTCACTTTGTGTCCCAGGATGATTGTACCTGACACATTGTGTAACAGGATGGTGGTACCAGACACTTTGTGTCCCTGGATGTTTGTACCTCACACTTTGCGTTCCTCTAGGATTTTCCAGGTGCATATAATCATGCATCTCATGTACCGATCACTTTGTGTCCCAGGATGGATGTACCGGACACTTTGTGTCCCAGGATGGTTGTACCGGTCTCTTTATGTCCCAGGATGGTGGTACTAGTCACTTTGTGTCCCATGATGGTGGTACTGGTTAGTTTGTGTCCCAGGATGGTGGTAACGGGCACTTTTTGTCCCAGGATGGTTGTACCAGTCTCTTTATGTCCCAGGATGGTGGTACTAGTAACTTTGTGTCCCAGGATGGTGGTACTGGTCACTTTGTGTCCCAGGATGGTTTTACCGGCCACTTTTTGTCCCCGGATGTTTGCACCGGACTCTTTGTGTCCCAGAATGATTGTACAGGTTATTTTGTGTAACAGGATGGATGTACCTCACAATTTGTGACCCTGGATGATTGTACTGGACACTTTGTGTCCCTGAATAGTTGTACTGTACACTTTGTGTCCCAGGATGGTTGTAGCGGACATTTTGTGTCCCAGGAAGGTTGTACGAGCACTTTGTGCCCCAGGATGGTTGTGCTGGATACTTTTTGTCCCAGGATCGTGGTACTGGACACTTTGTGTCCAACGATGGTTGTACCTAACACTTTGCGTCCCTCTAGGATTTTCCAGGTGTATATAATCATATATCACATGTACCGATCACTTTGTGACCCAGGATGGATGCACCGGACACTTTGTGTCCCAGGATGGTAGTACCGGTCACTTTGTGTCCCAGGATGGTGGTACTGGACACTTTGTGTCCCAGGATGGTTGTACCGGTCACTTAGTGTCCCAGAATGGTTGAAGTAGTAACTTTGTGTCCCAGGATGGTGGAACCAAACACTTTGTATCCCAGGACAGTTGTACCGGACACTTTTTGTCCCAGGACGATTGTACCGGTCACTTTTTGTCCCAGGATGGTTGTACCGCACACTTTGTGTCCCAGGATGGTTGTACCGGTTACTTTGTGTCCCAGGATGGTTGTACCGGACACTTTGTGTCCCAGGATGGTTGTACCGGCCGCTTTGTGTTCCAGGATAGTTGTACCTCACAGTTTGTGTCTCAGCATAGTTGTACTGGTCACTTTCTGTAAGTGAATGGTGGTACCGGTCACTTTGTGTCCCAGGATAGTTGTAATGGTCACTTTATGTCCCAGGATGGTTGTATCGGTCACTTTGTGTCATAGGATGATTGTATCTCACACTTTGTGACCAAGAATGATTGTACTGGACACTTTGTATCCCTGGATGGTTGTACTGGACACTTTGTGTCCAAGAATGCTTGTACAGGACACTCTGTGTCCCAGGATGGTTGTACCGGTCACTTTGTGTCCCAGGATGATTGTACATGACACATTGTGTCCCAGGATGGTGGTACCAGACACTTTTTGTCCCAGGATAGTTGTACCTCACACTTTGCGTTCCTCTAGGATTTTCCAGGTGCATATAATCATGCATCTCATGTACCAATCACTTTGTGTCCCAGGATGGATGTACCGGACACTTTGTGTCCCATGATGGTTGTACCGGTCTCTTTATGTCCCAGGACGGTGGTACTAGTCACTTTGTGTCCCAGGATGGAGGTACCGAACACTTTGTGTCAGAGGATGAATGTAACGGTCACTTTGTGTCCCATGATGGTTGTACCGGACACTTTGTTTCCCAGGATGGTTGTACCGGTCACTTCGTGTCCCAGGATTGTTGTACCGCACACTTTGTGTCCCAGGATGGTTGTACCGGTCACTTTGTGTCCCAGGATGGTTTTACCGGACACTTTGTGTCCCAGGATGGTTGTACCGGCCGCTTTGCGTTCCAGGATGGTTGTACCTCACAGCTTGTGTCCCAGCATATGTTGTACAGGTCCACTTTCTGTAACTGAATGGTGGTACCGGTCACTTTGTGTCCCAGAATGGTTGTACCGGTCACTTCATGTCCCAGGATGGTTGTATCGGTCATTATGTGTCATAGGATGGTTGTACTCACACTTTGTGACCGGGATGATTGCATAGACACTTTGTATCCCTGGATGGTTTACTGGACACTTTGTGTCCCAGAATGCTTGTAC
Organism: Cherax quadricarinatus; assembly: GCF_026875155.1. NCBI lineage: Eukaryota > Metazoa > Arthropoda > Malacostraca > Decapoda > Parastacidae > Cherax > Cherax quadricarinatus. Next base: position 43,409,149 of record NC_069399.1, on the reverse strand, counting down.
AGGACACTCTGTGTCCAGGATGGTTTGTACCGGTCACTTTGTGTCCCAGGATGATTGTACTGACACTTTGTGTAACAGGATGGTGTACCAGACACTTTGTGTCCCTGGATGTTTGTACCTCACACTTTGCGTTCCTCTAGGATTTTCCAGGTGCATATAATACATGCATTCATGTACCGATCACTTTGTGTCCCAGGATGGATGTACCGGACACTTTGTGTCCCAGGATGGTTGTACCGGTCTCTTTATGTCCCAGGATGGTGGTACTAGTCACTTTGTGTCCCAGGATGGTGGTACTGGTTAGTTTGTGTCCCTGGATGGTGGTACCGGGCACTTTTTGTCTCAGGATGGTTGTACCGGTCTCTTTATGTCCGGATAGGTGTTGGTACTAGTAACTTTGTGTCCCAGGATGGTGGTACTGGTCACTTTGTGTCCCAGGATGGTTTTACCGGCCACTTTTTGTCCCCGGATGTTTGTACCAGACTCTTTGTGTCCCAGAATGATTGTACAGGTTATTTTGTGTAACAGGATGGATGTACCTCACACTTTGTGACCCTGGATGATTGTGCTGGACACTTTGTGTCCCTGAATAGTTGTACCGTACACTTTGTGTCCCAGGATGGTTGTACCGGACATTTTGTGTCCCAGGATGGTTGTACCGGTCACTTTGTGCCCAGGATGGTTGTGCTGGATACTTTTTGTCCCAGGATCGTGGTACTGGACACTTTGTGTCCATGAATAGTTGTACCGTACACTTGTGTCCAGGATGGGTGTACCGGACATTTTGTGTCCCAGGAAGGTTGTACCGGTCACTTTGTGCCCCAGGATGGTTGTGCTGGATACTTTTTGTCCCAGGATCGTGGTACTGGACACTTTGTGTCCCACGATGGTTGTACCTAACACTTTGCGTCCCTCTAGGATTTTCCAGGTGTATATAATCATATATCACATGTACCGATCACTTTGTGAACCAGGATGGATGCACCGGACACTTTGTGTCCCAGGATGGTAGTACCGGTCACTTTGTGTCCCAGGATGGTGGTACTGGACACTTTGTGTCCCAGGATGGTTGTACCGCTCACTTAGTGTCCCAGAATGGTTGAAGTAGTAGCTTTGTGTCCCAGGATGGTAGTACCAAACACTTTGTATCCCAGGACGTTTACCGGCACTTTTGTCGGACGATTGTACCGGTCACTTTGTGTCCCAGGATGGTTGTACCGCACACTTTGTGTCCAGGATGGTTGTCGGTTACTTTGTGTCCCAGGATGGTTGTACCGGACACTTTGTGTCCAGGATGGTTGTACCGGCCGCTTGTGTCCAGGATGGTTGTACCTCACAGTTTGTGTTCGCATAGTTGTACTGGTCACTTCTGTACTGAATGGTGTACCGTCACTTTGTTCCCAGGATGTTGTATGGTCACTTTATGTCCAGGATGGTTGTATCGGTCACTTTGTGTCATAGGATGATTGTATCTCACACTTTGTGACCAAGAATGATTGTACTGGACACTTTGTATCCCTGGATGGTTGTACTGGACACTTTGTGTCCAAGAATGCTTGTACAGGACACTTTGTGTCCCATGGATGGATGTACGGACACTTTGTGTCCATGATGGTTGTACCGGTCTCTTATGTCCCAGGACGGTGGTACTAGTCACTTTGTGTCCCAGGATGGAGGTACCGAACACTTTGTGTCACAGGATGAATGTAACGGTCACTTTGTGTCCCATGATGGTTGTACCGGACACTTTGTTTCCCAGGATGGTTGTACCGGTCACTTCGTGTCCCAGGATTGTTGTACCGCACACTTTGTGTCCCAGGATGGTTGTACCGGTCACTTTGTGTCCCAGGATGGTTGTACCGGACACTTTGTGTCCCAGGATGGTTGTACCGGCCGCTTTGTGTTCCAGGATGGTTGTACCTCACAGTTTGTGTCCCAGCATAGTTGTACAGGTCACTTTCTGTAACTGAATGGTGGTTCCGGTCACTTTGTGTCCCAGAATGGTTGTACCGGTCACTTTATGTCCCAGGATGGTTGTATCGGTCACTATATGTCATAGGTTGGTTGTACCTCACACTTTGTGACCCGGGATGATTGCACTAGACACTTTGTATCCCTGGATGGTTGTACTGGACACTTTGTGTCCCAGAATGCTTGTACAGGACACTCTGTGCCCCAGGATGTTTGTACCGGTCCCCTTTGTGTCCCAGGATGATTGTACCTGACACATTGTGTAACAGGATGGTGGTACCAGACACTTTGTGTCCCTGGATGTTTGTACCTCACACTTTGCGTTCCTCTAGGATTTTCCAGGTGCATATAATCATGCATCTCATGTACCGATCACTTTGTGTCCCAGGATGGTTGTACCGGTCTCTTTATGTCCCAGGATGGTGGTACTAGTCACTTTGTGTCCCATGATGGTGGTACTGGTTAGTTTGTGTCCCAGGATGGTGGTAACGGGCACTTTTTGTCCCAGGATGGTTGTACCGGTCTCTTTATGTCCCAGGATGGTGGTACTAGTAACTTTGTGTCCCAGGATGGTGGTACTGGTCACTTTGTGTCCCAGGATGGTTTTACCGGCCACTTTTTGTCCCCGGATGTTTGCACCGGACTCTTTGTGTCCCAGAATGATTGTACAGGTTATTTTGTGTAACAGGATGGATGTACCTCACAATTTGTGACCCTGGATGATTGTACTGGACACTTTGTGTCCCTGAATAGTTGTACTGTACACTTTGTGTCCCAGGATGGTTGTAGCGGACATTTTGTGTCCCAGGAAGGTTGTACGAGCACTTTGTGCCCCAGGATGGTTGTGCTGGATACTTTTTGTCCCAGGATCGTGGTACTGGACACTTTGTGTCCAACGATGGTTGTACCTAACACTTTGCGTCCCTCTAGGATTTTCCAGGTGTATATAATCATATATCACATGTACCGATCACTTTGTGACCCAGGATGGATGCACCGGACACTTTGTGTCCCAGGATGGTAGTACCGGTCACTTTGTGTCCCAGGATGGTGGTACTGGACACTTTGTGTCCCAGGATGGTTGTACCGGTCACTTAGTGTCCCAGAATGGTTGAAGTAGTAACTTTGTGTCCCAGGATGGTGGAACCAAACACTTTGTATCCCAGGACAGTTGTACCGGACACTTTTTGTCCCAGGACGATTGTACCGGTCACTTCGTGTCCCAGGATTGTTGTACCGCACACTTTGTGTCCCAGGATGGTTGTACCGGTTACTTTGTGTCCCAGGATGGATGTACCGGACACTTTGTGTCCCAGGATGGTTGTACCGGCCGCTTTGTGTCCCAGGATGGTTGTACATCACAGTTTGTGTCCCAGCATAGTTGTACAGGTCACTTTCTGTAACTGAATGGTGGAACCGGTCACTTTGTGTCAGAGGATAGTTGCACCGGTCACTTTATGTCCCAGGATGGTTGTATCGGTCACTTTGTGTCATAGGATGGTTGTACCTCACACTTTGTGACCCGGGATGATTGTACTAGACACTTTGTATCCCTGGATGGTTGTACTGGACACTTTGTGTCCCAGAATGCTTGTACAGGACACTCTGTGTCCCTGGATGTTTGAACCTCACACTTTCTGTCCAAGGATAATTGTACTGGACACTTTGTGTCCTTTGAAGGTTGTACCGGAAACTTTTTGTTCCAGGATGGTTGTACAGGACACTTTTTGTCCCAGAATGGTTGTACTGCACACTTTGTGTCCCAGGATGGTGGTACTGGAGAATTGGTGTCCCAGGATAATTGTACGTCACACTTTGCGTCTTTTTAGGATTTTCCTGGTGTATGTAATCATATGTCTAATGTACCGGGCACTTTGCGTCCCAGCATGGTGGTACCGGACGCTTTATATCCCAGGATGGTTGTACCGGTCACTTTGTGTCTCAGGAAGGTGGTACTAGTCACTTTGTGACACAGGATGGTAGTACAGAACACTTTTTATTCCAGGATGGTGGAATCAGACACTTTCTGTCCCAGTATGATTGCACCGGTCACTTTGCGTCGCAGATGGTTGTACCGGACACTTTGTGTCCCAGGATGATTGTACCTGTTACTTTTTGTCCCTGGATGGTTGTACCTCACACTTTGTGTCCCATGATGATTGTACTGGACACTTTGTGTCCCTTCATGGTTGTACCGGTCATTTTTTGTTCAAGGATGGTTGTTCAGGACACTTTGTGTCCCAGGATGGTTGTACAGGGCACTTTGTTTCCCAGGACGGCGGTACCAGACACTTTGTGTCCCAGGATGATTGTACTGGACACTTTGGGTCCCAGGATGGTTGTACCGGTCACTTTGTGTCCCTGGAAGGATGTACAGGTCACTTTATGTCTCAGGATGCTTGTATTGGTCACTTTGTGTCCCAGAGTGGTTATGCTGGACACTTTTTGTCCCAAGATGTGTGTACCTGTCACTTTGTGTCCAAGGATGGTTATACCGGTCACTTTGTGTCCCAGGATGATTGTACCGGTCACTTTGTGTCCCAGGAAGGATGTACAGGTCACTTTATGTCTCAGGATGCTTGTATTGGTCACTTTGTGTCCCAGAGTGGTTATACTGGACACTTTGTGTCCCAGGATGCTTGTACTTGACACTTTGGGTCCCAGGATGGTTGTACCGGACACTTTGTGTCCCAGGACGGTTGTACCGGATACATTGTGTCACAGGATGGTTGTACCCGTCACGTTGTGTCACAGGATGGTTGTACCGGACACTTTGCGTCCCAGGATGGTTGCACAGGACGCTTTGTGTCCAATGATGGTTCTACCTCACACTTTGTGCCCCTGGATGATGGTACCGGTCACTTTTTGTCCCATGATGGTTGTATCGGTCACTATGTGTTCCAGGATGGTTGTATCGGTCACTTTGTGTCCCAGGATGGATGTACCTCACAGTTTGTGTCCCAGGATGGTTGTACCGGTCTCTTTTTGACCTAGGATGGTTGTACCGCACACTTTGTGTCCCAGGATGGTTGTACCGGTCACTTTGTGTCCCAGGATGATTGTACCATGCTCTTTATGTCCCAGAATGTTTTTACAGGTTATTTTTGTGTACTGGACACTTTGTGTCTCTGGATATTTGTACCGGACACTTTGTGCCCCAGGATGGTTGTACCGGTCACTTTGTGACCAAGCATGGTTGTACCGGACACTTTGTGTCCCAGGATGGTGGTACCGGACACTTTGTGTCCCAGGATGGATGTACCAGTCGCTTTGTGTCCCAGGATGTTTGTACCACACACTTTGCATCATTAGAGTATTTTCCAGGTGTATATAATCATGTATCTCATGTACCGATCACATTGTGTCCCAAGATGGATGTACCGGACACTTTGTGCCCCAGAATGCTAGTACAGGACACTTTGTGTCCCAGGATGGTGGTATCTGACACTTTGTGTCCCAGGATTGTTGTTCCTCACACTTTGTGTCCAAGGATGATTGTACCAGTCATTTTATGTCCCAGGATGGTTGTTCCGGACACTTTGTGTTCCAGGATGGTTCTTCTTGTAACTTTGTGTCCCAGGATGGCTGTACCGGTCACTTTGTGTCCCAGGATGGTTGTATCGGTCACATTGTGTCCCAGGATGGTTGTGCCTCACACTTTGTGTCCAAGGATGGTTGTACCGGTCACTTTGTGTCCCAGGAAGATTGTTCCGGACACTTTGTGTTCCAGCATGGTTCTACTTGTAACTTTGTGTCCCAGGATGGTTGTACCGGACACTTTGTGTCCCCGGATGGTTGTACCATGCTCTTTATGTCCCAGAATGTTTTTACAGGTTATTTTGTGTACCACGAGGGATGCACCTCACACTTTGTGACCCTGGATGATTGTACTGTACACTTTTTGTCCCTGGATAGTTGTACCATACACTTTATATCCCAGGATGGTTGTACCGGACACTTTGTGTCCCAGGATGGTTGAACTGGACACTTTTTGTCCCAGGACGATGGTACTGGATACTTTGTGTCCCAGGATTGTAGTACCGATCACTTTGTGTCCTAGGATGGTGGTACCGGACACTTTGTGTCCCAGGAAGGTTGTACCGATCACTTATTGTCCCAGGATGGTTGTACTAGTAACTTTGTGTCCCAGGATTGATACAGAACACTTCGTATCACAGGATGGTTGTACCGGGCACTTTTTGTCCTAGGATAATTGTACCGGTCACTTTGTGTCCCAGGAAGGTTGTACCGGGCGCTTTATGTCCCCGGATGGTTGCACCAGTCACTTTGTGTCCCAGGATGGTTGCACCAGACACTTTGTTTCCAAGGATGGTTGCACCGGCCGCTTTGTGTACGAGGATGGTTGTACCTTACACTTTGTGTCCCGGGATGGTTGTACCAGTCACTTTCTGTCCCAGGATGGTGGTACCGGTCACTTTGTGTCCCAGGATGGTTGTACCGGTCATTTTATGTCCCAGGATGATTGTACCGGTCACTTTGTTTCCCAGGATGGTTGTACCAGTCACTTTGTGTCCCAGGATTGTTGTAAAGGACACTTTGTGTCCCAGGATGGATGTACCGCACTCTTTATGTCCCAGGATGGTTGTACCTCACACTTTGTGTCCAAGGATGGTTGTACCGATAACTTTGTGTCCGAGAAAGGTGGAACCGGTCACTTTTTGTCCCAGGATGGTTGGTCCGGCCACTTTATGTCGCAGGATGATTGTATCGGTCACTTTATGTCCCAGGAGGGTTGTATGGATCACTTTGTGTTCAAGCTTGGTTGTACCTCACACTTTATGTCCCAGGATGGTTGTTCCGGTCACTGTGTGTGCCAGGATGGTTGTTCCGGATACTTTGTGTCCCATGATGATTGTACCGGTTACTTTGTGTCCCATGATGGTTGTACCTCACACTTTGTGTCCCAGGATGATTGTACTGGACACTTTGTGCCCTTTGAAGGTTGTACTGGACACGTTTTGTCCCTGGATGGTTGTACAGGACATTTTGTGTCCCAGAATGGTTGTACCGCACACTTTGTGTCCCAGGATGGTGGTACCGGACACTTGGTGTCCCAGTGTGGTTGCACCTCACACTTTTTGTCTCAGGATGGTTGTACCGGTCACTTTGTGTCTCTGGACGGTAGCGCCGGTCACTTTGCGTCCCAGGATGGTTGTACCGGTCACTTTATGTCCCAGGATGGTTGCATCGATCACTTTGTGTTCAAGCTTGGTTGTACCTCACACTTTATGTCCCAGGATGGTTGTTCCGGTCACTTTGTGTGCCAGGATGTTTGTACCGGACACTTTGTGTCCCAGAATGATTGTACAGGACACTTTGTGTCCCAGAATGGTTGTACCACACACTTTGTGTCCCAGGATGGTGGTATCGGACACTCGGTGTCCCAGGATGATGGTACCTCACACTTTGCGTCCCTTTAGGATTTTCCAGGTGTATATAATCATATATCTAATGTACAGGACACTTTGCGTCCCAGAATGATGGTACCGTACGCTTTATGTCCCAGGATGGTTGTACCGGTCACTTTGCGTCCCAGGATTGTGGTTCTAGTCACTTTGTGACACAGGATGGTGGTACCGAACACTTTTTATTCCAGGATGGTGGAATCAGACAGTTTCTGTCCCAGGATGATTGCACTGGTCACTTTGTGTCCCAGGATGGTTGTATTTGTTACTTTGTGTCCCAGGATCGTTGTACCTCACATTTTGTGTCCCATAATGATTGTACTGGACACTTTGTGTCCCTGGATGGTTGTACCAGTCATTTTTTGTCCCAGGATGGTTGTACAGGTCACTTTGTGTCCCAGGATGGTTGTACCTGTCACTTTGTGTCCCAGGATTATGGTACCAGACACTTTGTCTCCCAGGATGGTTGTACCGGACGCTTTGTATCCCAGGATGGTTATGCCTCACACTTTGTGTCCCAGGATGGTTGTATCGGTCACTTTGTGTCCCAGGAAGGATGTACAGGTCACTTTTTGTCTCAGGATGCTTGTATCGGTCACTTTGTGTCCCAGAGTGGTTATACTGGACACTTTGTGTCCCAAGATGGGTGTACCGGTCACTTTGTGTCCCAGGATGGTTGTACCGGACACTTTGTGTCCCAGGATGGTTGAACCGGATACATTGAGTCACAGGATGGTTGTAACGGTCACGTTGTGTCCCAGGATGGTTGTTCCGGACACTTTGTGTCCCTGGGTGGTTGTACAGGACGCTTTGTGTCCAATAATGGTTCTACCTCACACTTTGTGTCCCTGGATGATGGTACCGGTCACTTTGTGTCCCATGATGGTTGTATCGGTCACTATATGTTCCAGGATGGTTGTATCAGTCACTTTGTGTCCCAGGATGGATGTACCTCACAGTTTGTGTCCCAGGATGGTTGTACCAGACACTTTGCGTCCCAGGATGATGGTACCTGTTACTTTGTGTCCGAGGATGGTTGTACCTCACACTTTGTGTCCCATGATGATTGTTCTGGACACTTTTTGTTCCTGGATGGTTGTACCGTTTATTTTTTGTCCCAGGATGTTTGTACAGGGCACTTTGTGTCCCAGGATGGTTGTACCTGTCACTTTGTGTCCCAGGATGGTGGTACCAGACACTTTGTCTCCCAGGACGTTGTACCGGATGCTTTGTATCCCAAGATGGTTGTGCCTCACTCTTTGTGCCCCAGGATGGTTGTACCGGTCACTTTGTGTCCCAGGTAGGATGTACAGGTCACTTTATGTCTCAGGATGCTTGTATCGGTCACTTTGTGTCCCAGGATGGTTATACTGGACACTTTATGTCCCAAGACGGGTGTACCGGTCACTTTGTGTCCCAGGATGGTTGTACCGGACACTTTGTGTCCCAGGATGGTTGTACCGGTCACTTTGTGTCCAAGGATGGTTGCTCCGGTCACTTTGAGTCCCTGAATGGTTGTACTGAACACTTTTTGTCCCAGGATGTTTGTACAGGTTACTTTGTGTCCCAGAATGGTTGTACTACACACTTGTGTCCCAGGAAGATTTTACTGGACACTTTGGGTCCCAGGATGGTTGTACCGGACACTTTGTGTCCCCGGATGGTTGTACCAAACACTTTGTGTTCCAAGATGGTTGTACAGGACGCTTTGTGTCCAATGATGGTTCTACCTCACACTTTGTGTCCCTGGATGTAGGTACCGGTCACTTTGTGTCCCATGAAGGTTGTATCGGTCACTATATGTTCCAGGATGGTTGCATCGGACGCTTTGAGTCCCAGGATGTTTGCATCTCTCAGTTTGTGTCCCAGGATGGTTGTACGGGTCTCTTTTTGTCCCAGGATGGGTGTACCGGACACTTTGTGTCCCAGGATGGTAGTACCGGTCACTTTGTGTCCCAGGATGATTGTACCGGTTACTTTGTGCCCCAGGATCTTTGTACCTAACACTTTGTGTCCCAGGATGATTGTACTGGACACTTTGTGTCTCTGGATGTTTGGAGCGGACACTTTGTGTCCCAGGATGTTGTACCGGTCACTTTTGTGTCCCAGGATGGTTGTACCGGACACTTTGTATCCCAGGATGGTTGTACCGGACACTTTGTGTCCCAGGATGATTGTACCGGTCACGTTATGTCCCAGGATGGTTGTATCGGTCACTTTGTGTCCCAGGATGGTTGTACCTCACATTTTGTGTCCAATGATGGTTGTACCGGTCACTTTGTGTCCCCGGATGGTTGTACCGGGCTCTTTGTGTCCCAGAATGTTTTTACTGGTTATTTTGTGTACCTCACACTTGGTGAGCCTGGACGATTGGGTCCTTGGTTGGTTGTACCTGTCACTTTGTGTCCTACGATGGTTGTACCGGTCACTTTGCGTCCCAGCATGGTTGTACCACACACTTTGTGTCAGAGAATGGTTGTACCGGTCACTTTGCATCGCAGGATGGTTTTGCCGGTCACTTTTTGTCAAAGGATGGTTGTACTGGACACTTCGTGTCCCAGGATGATTGTACCGCTTACTTTGTGTCCCAGGATGGGTGTACCTCACACTTTGTTTCCCATAATGATTGTACTAGACAATTTGTGTCCCAGGATAGTTGTACCGGACACTTTGTGTCCAAGGATAGTTGTACTATACAATTTGTGTCCCTGGATGGTTGTACCGGTCACTTTGTGTCTCAGGATGGTTGTACCGGACACTTTGTGTCCCAGGATGTTGGTACCGGACACTTTGTGTCCAGGATGGATGTATCGGACGTTTTGTGTCCCAGGATGGTTGTACCTCACACTTTGCATCCCAGGATGGTTGTACCGGTCACTTTGTGTCCCAGGATGGTTGTACCTCACACTTTGCGTCACTCTAGGATTTTCCAGGTTTATATAATCATATATATCATGTACCAGTCACTTTGTGTCACAGGATCGTAGTACCCGTCACTTTGTGTCTCGGGATGGTCGTACCGGTCACTTTGTGTCCCAGGATGGTGGTACCGAACACTTTGCGTCCCAGGATGGTTGTTCCGGACACTTTGTGTCCCAGGATGATTGTACCGGTCACTTTTTGTCCCAGGATGGTTGTACCGGACACTTTGTGTCCCAGGATTGTTGTACCGGTCACTTTGTGTCTCGGGATGGTCGTACCGGTCACTTTGTGTCCCAGCATGGTGGTACCGAACACTTTGCGTCCAAGGATGGTTGTACCGGACATTTTGTGTCCCCAGAATGTTTTACTGGTTATTTTGTGTACCACGAGGGATGCACCTCACACTTTGTGACACTGGACGATTGTACTGTACACTTTGTGTCCATGGATAGTTGTACCGTACATTTTATGTCCCAGGTTCGTTGTACCGGACACTTTGCGTCGCAGAATGGTTGTACTGCACACTTTGTGTCCCAGGATGATGGTACTGGAGACTTTGTGTCCCAGGATGGTTGTACATACTTTGTATCCCAGGATGGTTGTACCGGACACTTTGTGTCCCAGGATGATTGTACCTGTCACGTTATGTCCCAGGATGGTTGTATCGGTCACTTTGTGTCCCAGGATGGTTGTACCTCACATTTTGTGTCCAATGATGGTTGTACCGGTCAATTTGTGTCCCCGGATGGTTGTACCGGGCTCTTTGTGTCCCAGAATGTTTTTACTGGTTATTTTGTGTACCAAGAGGGATGCACCTCACACTTTGTGAGCCTGGGCGATTGGGTCCTTGGTTGGTTGTACCGGTCACTTTGTGTCCTAGGATGGTTGTACCGGTCACTTTGCGTCCCAGCATGGTTGTACCACACACTTTGTGTCCGAGAATGGTTGTACCGGTCACTTTGCATCGCAGGATGGTTTTGCCGGTCACTTTTTGTCAAAGGATGGTTGTACTGGACACTTCGTGTCCCAGGATGATTGTACCGGTTACTTTGTGTCCCAGGATGGGTGTACCTCACACTTTATTTCCCATGATGATTGTACTAGACAATTTGTGTCCCAGGATAGTTGTACCGGACACTTTGTGTCCAAGGATAGTTGTACTATACAATTTGTGTCCCTGGATGGTTGTACCGGTCACTTTGTGTCCAAGGATAGTTGTACTATACAATTTGTGTCCCTGGATGGTTGTACCGGTCACTTTGTGTCTCAGGATGGTTGTACCGGACACTTTGTGTCCCAGGATGTTGGTACCGGACACTTTGTGTCCAGGATGGATGTACAGGACGCTTTGTGTCCCAGGTTGGTTGTACCTCACACTTTGCATCCCAGGATGGTTGTACCGGTCACTTTGTGTCCCAGGATGGTTGTACCCCACACTTTGCGTCCCTCTATGATTTTCCAGGTTTATATAATCATATATCTCATGTACCAGTCACTTTGTGTCACAGGATCGTAGTACCCGTCACTTTGTGTCTCAGGATGGTTGTACCGGTCACTTTGTGTCCCAGGATGGTAATACCGCACACTTTGCGTCCCAGGATGGTTGTTCTGGACACTTTGTGTCCCAGGATGATTGTACCGGTCACTTTTTGTCCCAGGATGGTTGTACCAGACACTTTGTGTCCCAGGATTGTTGTACCGGTCACTTTGTGTCTCGGGATGGTCGTACCGGTCACTTTGTGTCCAAGCATGGTGGTACCGAACACTTTGCGTCCAAGGATGGTTGTACCGGACATTTTGTGTCCCCGGATGGTTGTACCGGGCTCTTTGTGTCCCAGAATGTTTTTACTGGTTATTTTGTGTACCACGAGGGATGCACCTCACACTTTGTGACCCTGGACGATTGTACTGTACACTTTGTGTCCCTGGATAGTTGTACCGTACACTTTATGTCCCAGGATGGTTGTACCTCACACTTTGCGTCCCACTAGGATTTTCCAGGTTTGATGCATCGGACACTTTGTGTCCCAGGATGGTAGTACTGTGCACTTTGAGTCCCAGGATGGTGGTACCGGACACTTTGTGTCCTAGGATGATTGTACCGATCACTTTGTGTCCCAGGATGATGGTACTGGACACTTTGTGTCCCAGGATGGTTGTACCTCACACTTTGCGTCCCACTAGGATTTTCCAGGTTTGATGCATCGGACACTTTGTGTCCCAGGATGGTAGTACCGTGCACTTTGTGTCACAGGATGGTGGTACAGAACACTTCGTATCACAAGATGGTTGTACCGGACACTTTTTGTCAAAGTAAGGTTGCACCGGCCGCTTTGTGCCCGAGGATGGTTGTACCTTACACTTTGTGTCCCACGAAGGTTGTACCTGTCATTTTCTGTCCATGGATGGTGGTACCGGTCACTTTGTGTCCCAGAATGGTTGTACCGGTCACTTTATGTCCAAGGATGGTTGTATCGGTCACTTTGTGTCATAGGATGGTTGTACCTCACACTTTGTGTCCCAGGATGGTTGTACCGGACTCTTTGTGTCCCAGGATGATTGTACCTTCACTTTTTGTTCCAGGATGGTTGTACCGGTCTCTTTGTGTCCCTGGATGGTTGTACCGGACACTTTGTGTCCCAGTATGGTTGTATCGGTCCCTTTGTGTCATAAGATTGTTGTACCTCACACTTTGTGTCCCAGGATGGTTGTACCGGACACTTTGTTTCCCAAGATGGTTGTACTAGTCACTTTGTGTTCTAGGATGGTTGTACCGGTCACTTTGTGTCCCTGGATGGTTGTACTGGACAATTTGTGTCCCATAATGACTGTACAGTTCACTTTTTGTCCCAGGATGGTTGTAACTCACACCTTGTGAGCCAGGATGTTTGTACAGGACACTTTGTATCCCAGGATGGTTGTACCTGACACTTTGTGTCCCAGGATGCTTGTACAGGACACTTTTTGTCCCAGGATGGTTTTAGCAGTAACTTTGTGTCCAGGATGATTGAACATCACACTTTGTGTCCCAGGATGGTGGTACCGGACACTTTGTGTCCCAGGATAGTTGTACCTCACACTTTGCGTCCCTCTAGGATTTTCCAGGAGCATATAATCATGCATCTCATGTACCGATCATTTTGTGTCCCAGGATGGATGTACCGGACACTCTGTGTCCCACGATGGTAGTACTGGTTAGTTTGCGTCCCAGGATGGTGGTACCGTACACTTGGTGTCCCAGGATGGTGGTACCGGTCTCTTTATGTCCCAGGATAGTCGTACTAGTCACTTTGTGTGCCAGGATGGTACTACCGAACAGTTTGTATCCCAGGATGGTTGTACCGGACACTTTGTGTCCCTGGATTGTTGTACCGAACACTTTGTGTCCCAGGATGTTTGTACAGGTTACTTGGTGTCCCAGGATGGTCGTACTACACACTTTGTGTCCCAGAATGATTGTACTGGACACTTTGGGTCCCAGGATGGTTGTACCGGACACTTTGTGTCCCCGGATGGTTGTATCAAACACTTTGTGTCCCAGTATGGTTGCACAGGACGCTATGTGTCCAATGATGGCTCTACCTCACACTTTGTGGCCCTGGATGATGGCACCGGTCACTTTGTGTCCCATGATGGTTGTATCGGTCACTATGTGTTACAGGATGGTTGTATCGGACACTTTGTGTCCCAGGATGTTCGTACCTCGCAGTTCGTGTCCCAGGATGGTTGTACCGGTCTCTTTTTCTCCCAGGATGGTTGCACCGGGCACTTTGTGTCCCATGATGGTTGTACCAGACACTTTGTGTCCCAGGATGGTGGTACCAGACACTTTGTGTCCCAGGATGGTTGTACCAGATGCTTTGTGTCCCAGGATGGTTGTGCCTCACACTTTATGTCCAGTGAAGGTTGTACCGGTCACTTCGTGTCCCAGGATGGTTGTTCCGGACACTGTGTCCCAGGATGGTGGTATCTGACACTTTATGTCCCAGGATGGTTGTACCGGTCACTTAGTGTCCCAGGATAGTTGTAATAGTCACTTAGTGTCCCAGGATTTTGGTACCAAACACTTTGTGTCCCAGGATTGTTTTACCTACTTTGTATCCCAGGATGGTTGTACCAGACACTTTGTCTCCCAGGATGATTGTACCAGTCACTTTATGTCCCAGGATGGTTGTATCGGTCAATTTGTGTCCCAGGATGGTTGTACCTCACACTTTGTGTCCAATGATGGTTGTACCGGTCACTTTGTGTCCCAGGATGGTTGTTCCGGACACTTTGCGTTCCAGGATGGTTCTACTTGTAACTTTGTGTCCCAGGATGGTTGTACCGGTCACTTTGTGTCCCCGGATGGTTGTACCGGGCTCTTTGGGTCCCAGTATGTTTTTACAGGTTATTTTGTGTACCACGAGGGATGTACCTCACACTTTGTGACCCTGGATGATTGTACCGTACACTTTATATCCCAGGATGGTTGTACCGGACACTTTGCATCCCAGAATGGTTGTACTGGACACTTTGTGTCCCAGGATGATGGTACTGGACACTTTGTGTCCAAGGATGGTTGTACCTCACACTTTGCGTCCCTCTAGGATTTTCCATTTTTATATAATCATGTATCTCATGTACCGATGACTTTGTGACCCAGGATTGATGCATCGGACACTTTGTGTCCATGGATGGTAGTACCGGGCACTTTGTGTCCCAGGATGGTGGTACCGGACACTTTGTGTCCTAGTATGGTTGTACCGATCACTTAGTGTCCCAGGGTGGTTGTACTAGTAACTTTGTGTCCCAGGATAGTGGTACAGAACACTTCGTATCACAGGATGGTTGTACCGGACACTTTGTTTCCAAGGATGGTTGTACCGGCCGCTTTGTGTCCGAGGATGGTTGTACCTTACACTTTGTGTCCCAGGATGGTTCTACCGGTCACTTTCTGTCCCTGGATGGTTGTACCTCACACTTTGTGTCCCAGGATGGTTGCACATTACACTTTGAGTCCCAGGATGGTTGTACCGTTCACTTTGTGTTCCAGAATGGTTGTACCGGTCTCTTTGTGTCCCATGATGGTTTGTACCGGACACTTTCTGTCCCAGAAGGATTGTACTGGTTACTTTTTGTACCAGGATGGTTGTACCTCACACTTTGTGACCCAGGATGATTGTACTGGACACGTCGTGTCCCTGAATGGTTGTACCGGACACTTTGTGTCCCAGGATGGTAGTACCGGACACTTTGTGTCCAAGGATGGTTGTACCTCACACTTTGCGTCCCTCTAGGATTTACAAAGTGTATATAATCATGCAACTCATGTACCTATCACTTTTTGTCCCAGGATGGATGTACCGGACAATTTGTGTCCCAATATTTTGGTGCCGGACACTTTGTTTCCCATAATGGTTGTATCGGTCACTGTGTGTCCCAGGATGGTGGTACTAGTCACTTTGTATCCCAGGACGGTGGTACCGAACACTTTGTATCCCAGGATGGTTGTACCGGACACTTTGTGTCCCAGGTTGATTGTACCGGTCACTTTGTGTCCCATGATGGTTGTACCGGACACTTTGTTTCCCAGGATGGTTGAACCGGTCACTTTGTTTCCCAGGATAGTTGTACAGGACACATCGTGTCCCAGGATGGTTGTACCGGTAATTTTTAGTTCCAGGATGGTTGTACCGGACACTTTGTGTCCCAGAATGATTGTACAGGTTTCTTTCTGTACCAGGATGGTTGTACCTCACACTTTGTGACCTAGGATGATTGTACTGGACACTTTGTATCCCTGAATGGTAGTACCGAGCACTTTGTGTCCCAGGATGGTTGTACCGGTCACTTTTTGTACCAGGATGATTGTACTTTACACTTTGTGTCCCAGGATGGTGGTACCGGTCACTTTGTGTCCCAGGATGATTGTACCTGACACTTTGTGTCCCAGGTTGGTGGTACCGGACACTTTGTGTCCCAGGATGATTTTACCGGTCACATTGTGTCCTATGACTGTTGTACCGGACACTTTGTTTCCCAGGATGGTTACACCGGTCACTTTGTTTCCCATGATGGTTGTACCTCACACTTTGTGTCCCAGGATGGTTTTACCGGTCGCTTTGTGTAACTGGATGATGGTACAGGTCACTTTGTGTCCCATGATGGTTGTATCGGTCACTATATGTTCCAGGATGGTTGTATCGGACTCTTTGTGTCCCAGGATGTTCGTACCTCACAGTTTGTGTCCCAGGATGGTTGTACCGGTCTCTTTTTGTCCCAGGATGGTTGTACAAGACACCTTGTGTCCCATGATGGTTGTACCAGACACTTTGTGTCCCAGGATGGTGGTACCGGACACTTTGTGTCCCAGGATGGTTGTACCTCACACTTTGCGTCCCTATAGGATTTTCCAGGTGTATATAATCATGTATCTCATGTACCGATCACTTTGTGTCCCAAGATGGATGTACCGGACACTTTGTGCCCAAGGATGCTAGTACCGGATACTTTGTGTCCCAAGATGGTGGTATCTGACACTTTGTGTCCCAGGATGGTTGTACCGGTCTCTTTTTGTCCCAGGATGTTTGTACAAGACACTTTGTGTCCCATGATGGTTGTACCAGACACTTTATGTCCCAGGATGGTGGTATCTGACACTTTGTGTCCCAGGATGGTTGTACCGGTCACTTAGTGTCCCAGGATTGTTGCAATAGTCACTTAGTGTCCCAGGATTTTGGTACCGAACACTTTGTGTCCCAGGAGTGTTGTACTTACTTTGTATCCCAGCATGGTTGAACCGGACACTTTGTGTCCCAGGAAGATTGTTCCGGTCACTTTGTATCCCAGGATGGTTGTACCTCACACTTTGTGTCCAAGGATGGTTGTACCAGTCACTTTGTGTCCCAGGATGGTTGTACCGGGCTCTTTGTGTCCCAGTATGTTTTTACAGGTTATTTTGTGTACCACGAGGGATGCTCCTCAAACTTTGTGACCCTGGATGATTGTACTGTACACTTTGTGTCCGTGGACAGTTGTACCGTACACTTTATGTCTCAGGATGGTTGTACCGGACACTTTGTGTCCCAGGATGATGGTACTGGACATTTTGTGTCCCAGGATGGTAGTACCGGGAACTTTGTGTCCCAGGACGGTGGTTCCGGACACTTTGTGTCCTAGGATGATTGTACCGATCACTTAGTGTCCCAGGATGGTTGTACCGGTCTCTTTGTGTCCCAGGATGTTTGTACAAGACACTTTGTGTCCCATGATGGTTAAACCAGACACTTTGTGTCCCAGGATGGTGGTATCTGACACTTTGTGTCCCACGATGGTTGTACCGGTCACTTAGTGTCCCAGGATGGTTGTAATAGTCACTTAGTGTCCCAGGATTTTGGTACCAAACACTTTGTGTCCCAGAATGATTGTACCAGTCACTTTATGTCCCAGGATGGTTGTATCCGTTAATTTGTGTCCCAGGATGGTTGTACCTCACACTTTCTGTCCAATGATGGTTGTACCAGTCACTTCGTTTTCCAGGATGGTTGTTCCGGACACTTTGCGTTCCAGGATGGTTCTACTTGTAACTTTGTGACCCAGGATGGTGTTACCGGTCACTTTGTGTCCCCGGATGGTTGTACTGGGCTCTTTGTGTCCCAGTATGTTTTTACAGGTTATTTTGTGTACCACGAGGGATGTACCTCACACTTTGTGACCCTGGATGATTGTACTGTACACTTTGTGTCCCTGGGCAGTTGTACCGTACACTTTACATCCCAGGATGGTTTTACCGGACATTTTGCGTCCCAGAATGGTTGTACTGGACACTTTGTGTCCCAGGATGATGGTACTGGACACTTTGTGTCCCAGGATGCTTGTACCTCACACTTTGCGTCCCTCTAGGATTTTCTATTTTTATATAATCATGTATCTCATGTACCGATGACTTTGTGACTCAGGATTGATGCATCGGACACTTTGTGTCCCTGGATGGTAATACCGGGCACTTTGTGTCCCAGGATGGTGGTGCCGGACACTTTGTGTCCTAGGATGGTTGTACCGATCACTTAGTGTCCCAGGGTGGTTGTACTAGTAACTTTGTGTCCCAGGATGGTGGTACAGAACACTTCGAATCACAGGATGGTTGTACCGGACATTTTGTTTCCAAGGATGGTTGTACCGGCCGCTTTGTGTCCGAGGATGGTTGTACCTTACACTTTGTGTCCCAGGATGGTTTTACCGGTCACTTTCTGTCCCTGGATGGTTGTACCTCACACTTTGTGTCCCAGGATGGTTGCACAGGATACTTTGTGTCCCAGGATGGTTGTACCGTTCACTTTGTGTTCCAGGATGGTTGTACCAGCCTCTTTGTGTCCCATGATGGTTGTACCGGACACTTTCTGTCCCAGAAGGATTGTACATGTTACTTTTTGTACCAGGATGGTTGTACCTCACACTTTGTGACCCAGGATGATTGTACTGGACACTTTGCATCCCTGAATGGTTGTACCGGACACTTTGTGTACCAGGATGGTAGTACCGGACACTTTGTGTCCAAGGATGGTTGTACCTCACACTTTGCGTCCCTCTAGGATTTAGCAAGTGTATATAATCATGCATCTCATGTATCGATCACTTTTTGTCCCAGGATGGATGTACCGGACAATTTGTGTCACAATATTTTGGTGCCGGACACTTTGTATCCCAGGATGGTTGTACCGGACACTTTGTGTCCCAGGTTGATTGTACCGGTCACTTTGTGTCCCATGATGGTTGTACCGGACACTTTGTTTCCCAGGATGGTTGTACCGGTCACTTTCTTTCCCAGGATGGTTGTACAGGACACTTCGTGTCCCAGGATGGTTGTACCGGTAACTTTGAGTTCCAGGATGGTTGTACCGGTCTCTTTGTGTCCCTGGATGGTTTTACCGGACACTTTGTGTCCCAGAATGATTGTACAGGTTACTTTCTGTACTACGATGGTTGTACCTCCCACTTTGTGACCTTGGATGATTGTACTGGACACTTTGAATCCCTGAATGGTTGTACCGAACACTTTGTGTCCGAGGATGGTTGTACCGTTAACGTTTTGTCCCAGGATGATTCTACCTTACACTTTGTGTCCCAGGATGGTGGTACCGGTCACTTTGTGTCCCAGGATGATTGTACCTGACACTTTGTGTCCCAGGTTGGTGTTACCGGACACTTTGTGTCCCAGGATGATTGTACAGGTCACATTGTGTCCTATAACTGTTGTTCCGGACACTTTGTTTCCCAGGATGGTTGCACCAGTCACTTTGTTTCCCAGGATAGTTGTACCTCACACTTTGTGTCCCAGGATGGTTTTACCGGTCACTTTTTGTAACTGGATGATGGTATAGGTCACTCTGTGTCCCATGATGGTAGTATTGGTCACTATATGTTCCAGGATGGTTGTATCGGACACTTTGAGTCCCAGGATGTTCGTACCTCACAGTTTGCGACCCAGGATGTTTGTACCGGTCACTTTTTGTCCCAGGATAGTTGTACAAGACACTTTGTGTCCCATGATGGTTGTACCAGACACTTTGTGTCCCAGGATGGTGGTACCGGACACTTTGTGTCCCAGGATGGTTGTAGCAGACGCTTTGTGCCCCAGGACGGTTGTACCTCACACTTTGCGTCCCTATAGGATTTTCCAGGTGTATATAATCATGTATCTCATGTACCGATCACTTTGTGTCCCAAGATGGATGTACCGGACACTTTGTGCCCCAGGATGCTAGTACCAGACACTTTGTGTCCCAGGATGGTGGTATCTGACACTTTGTGTTCCAGGATGGTTGTACCGGTCACTCAGTGTCCCAGGATGGTTGTAATAGTCACTTAGTGTCCCAGGATTTTGGTACCGAACACTTTGTGTCCCAGGATTGTTGTACCTACTTTGTATCCCAGCATGGTTGTACCGGACACTTCGTGTCCCAGGAAGATTGTTCCGGTCACTTTATGTCCCAGGATGGTTGTATCGGTCACTTTGTATCCCAGGATGTTTGTACCTCACACTTTGTGTCCAAGGATTGTTGTACCTACTTTGTATCCCAGCATGGTTGTACCGGACACTTCGTGTCCCAGGAAGATTGTTCCGGTCACTTTATGTCCCAGGATGGTTGTATTGGTCACTTTGTGTCCCAGGATAGTTGTTCCGGACACTTTGCGTTCCAGGATGGTTCTACTTGTAACTTTGTGTCCCAGGATGGTTGTACCAGTCACTTTGTGTCCCCGGATGGTTGTTCCGGGCTCTTTGTGTCCCAGTATGTTTTTACAGGTTATTTTGTGTACCACGAGGGATGCTCCTCAAACTTTGTGACCCTGGATGATTGTACTGTATACTTTGTGTCCCTGGACAGTTGTACCGTACACTTTATGTCCCAGGAAGCTTGTACCGGACACTTTGTGTCCCAGGATGATAGTACTGGACACTTTGTGTTACAGGATGGTTGTACTTCACACTTTGCATCCCTCTAGGATTTTCCATTTTTATACAATCATGTATCTCATGTACCGATGACATTGTGACCCACGATTGATGCATCGGACACTTTGTGTCCCAGGATGATGGAACTGGACACTTTGTGTCCCAGGATGGTTGTAACTCACACTTTGCATCCCTCTAGGATTTTCCAGGTTTATATAATCATGTATCTCATGTACCGATGACTTTGTGACCCACGATTGATGCATCGGGCACTTTGTGTCCCAGGATGGTAGTACCGGGTACTTTGTGTCCCAGGATGGTGGTACCGGACACTTTGTGTCCTTGGATGGTGGTACCGATCACTTAGTGTCCCAGGATGGTTGTACTAGTAACTTTGTGTCCCAGGATGGTGGTACAGAACACTTCGTATCACAGGATGGTTGTACCAGACACTTTCTGTCCCTGGATGGTGGTACCGGTCCCTTTGTGTCCCAGGATGGTTGTACCGGTCACTTTATGTCCCAGGATGGTTGTACCTCCACTTTTGTCCCGGATGGTGGTACCGGTCACTTTGTGTCCCAGGATGGTTGTACCGGTCACTTTATGTCCCAGGATGGTTGTACCTCACACTTTGTGTCCCAGGATGGTTGTACGGGACACATTGTGTCCCAGGATGGTTGTACCGTTCACTTGTGTTCCAGGATGGTTGTTCCGGTCTCTTTGTGTCCCTGGATGGTTGTACCGGACACTTTGTGTCCCAGAATGATTGTACAGGTTACTTTTTGTACCAGGATGGTTGTACTTCACACTTTGTGACCCAGGATGATTGTACTGGACACTTTGTATCCCTGAATGGTTGTACAGGACACTTTGTGTCCCAGGATGGTTGTACAGGGCACTTTGTGTCCCAGGATGGTTGTACCGGTTACTTTTGTGTTCCAGGATGGTTGTACCTGACACTTTGTGTCCCAGGATGGTGGTACCGGACACTTTGTGTCCAAGGATGGTTGTACCTCACACTTTGCGTCCCTCTAGGATTTACCTCGTGTATATAATCATGCATCTCATGTACCGATCACTTTTTGTCGCAGGATGGATTTACCGGACACTTTGTGTCCCAGGATGGTAGTACCGGTCAGTTTGTGTCCCAATATTTTGGTGCCGTACACTTTGTATCCATAATGGTTGTATCGGTCACTTTGTGTCCCAGGATGGTGGTACTAGTCACTTTGTATCCCAGGATGGTTGCACCGGACACTTTGTGTCCCAGGATGATTGTACCGGTCACTTTGTGTCCCATGATGGTTGTACCGGACTCTTTGTTTCCTAGGATGGTTGTACCGGTCACTTTTTTTCCCAGGATGGTTGTAGAGGACACTTTGTGTCCCAGGATGGTTGTACCGGTAACTTTGAGTTCCAGGATGGTTGTACCGGTCTCTTTGTGTCCCTGGATGGTTGGAACGGACACTTTGCGTCCCAGAATGATTGTACAGGTTACTTTCTGTCCCAGGATGGTTGTACCTCACACTTTGTGACCAAGGATGATTGTACTGGGCACTTTCTATCCCTGAATGGTTGTACCAGACACTTTGTGTCCCAGGATGGTTGTACTAGACACTCTGTGTCCCAGGATGGTTGTACCGGTCACTTTGTGTCCCAGGATGATTGTACCTGACACTTTGTGTCCCAGGATGGTGGTACCGGACACTTTTTATCCCAGGATGATTGTACCGGTCACTTTGTGTTACAGGATGGTTGTACCGGTCACTTTGTGACCCTGGATGGTTGCACCTGTCACTTTGTTTCCCAGGACGGATGTACCTTACACTTTGTGTCCCAGGATCGTTTTACCGGTCACTTTGTGTCCATGGGTGGTGGTACCGAACACTTTGTATCCCAGGATGGTTGTACCGGACACTTTGTGTCCCAGGTTGATTGCACCGGTCACATTGTGTCCCATGACGGTTGTACCGGACACTTTGTTTCCCAGGATTGTTGTACCGGTCATTTTGTGTTACAGGATGGTTGTACCGGTCACTTTGTGTCCGTGGATTGTTGTACCGGACAATTTGTGTCCCAGAATGACTGTACAGGTTACTTTTTGTCCCAGTATGGTTGTACCTCACACTTTGTGACCCAAGATGATTGTATTGGACACTCTGTATCCCTGGATGGTTGTACCGGACACTTTGTGTCCCAGGATGCTTGTAGATGACACTTTGTGTCCCTGGATGGTTGTACCGGACACTTTGTGTCCCAGTATGATTGTACCTGACACTTTGTGTCAAAGGATCGTGGTACCATACACTTTTTGTCGCAGGGTAGTTGTACCTCACACTTTGCGTCCATCTAGGATTTTCCAGGTGCATTTAATCATGCATCTCATGTACCGATCACTTTGTCTCCCAGGATGGATGTACCGGACACTCTGTGTCCCAGGATGGTAGTACTGGTCAGTTTGTGTCCCAGCATGGTGGTACCGGACACTTTGTGTCCCAGGATGGTTGTACCGGTCTCTTTATGTCCCTGGATATTAGTACTAGTCACTTTGTGTCCGATGATGGTGGTACCGAACACTTTGTATCCCAGGATGGTTGTACCCGACACTTTGTGTCACAGGATGATTGTACCGGTCACTTTGTGTCCCATGATGGTTGTACTGGACACTTTGTGTCCCAGGATGGGTGTACCGCACACTTTGAGTCCCAGGATGGTTGTACCGGAAGTTTTATGTCCCAGGATGGTTGTACCTCACACTTTGTGTCAAAGGATGGTTGTTCCGGTCACTTTGTGTGCGAGGAAGTTGGAACCGGTCACTTTTTGTCCCAGGATGGTTGTTCAGGTCACTTTATGTCTCAGGATGATTGTATTGGTCACTTTTTGTCCCAGGATGGTTATCCTGGACACTTTGTGTCCCAGGATGGTTGTACCGGTCACTATGGGTCCTAGGTTGGTTGTACCGATTACTTTGTGTCCTAGGATGGTTGTACCGGTCACTTTGCGTCCCAGCATGGTTGTACCACACACTTTGTGTCCCCGAGTGGTTGTACCGGTCACTTTGTATAGCATGATGGTTTCACCGGTCACCTTGTGTCAAAGAACGGTTGTACCAGACACTTCGTGACCCACGATGATTGTACCGATTACTTTGTGTCCCTGGTTGGGTGTACTAGAGAATTTGTGTCCCAGGATGGTTGTACCGGACACTTTGTGTCCAAGGATAGTTGTACCGGTCACTTTGTGTCCCAGGATGTTGGTACCGGACACTTTGTGTCCAGTATGGTTTTACCGGACGCTTTGTGTCCCAGGATGGTTTTACCTCACACTTTGCATCCCAGGATGGTTGTACCGGTCACTTTGTGTCCCAGGATGGTTGTACCTCACACTTTGCGTCCATCTAGGATTTTCCAGGTGTATATAATCATTTGTCTCATGTACCGGTCACTTTGTGTCCCAGGATGGATGTACCTGACACTTTGTGTTCCTGGATGGTGGTACGGGACACTTTGTGTCCCAGGATTATTGTACCGGTCACTTTGTGTCTCGGGATGGTCGTACTGGTCACTTTGTGTCCCACGATGGTGGTACCGAACACTTTGCGTCCCAGGATGATTGTACCGGACACTTTGTGTCCCAGAATCGTGGTACCGGACACTTTGCGTCCAAGGATGGTCGTACTGGATGCTTTTGTTCCAAGATCATTGTACCTCACACTTTTTGTCCCAGTATGGTTGTAACGGTCACTTTGTGTCTCTGGACTGTGGCGCCGGTCACTTTGTGTCCCAGGATGGTTGTACCCGTCACTTTATGTACCAGGATGGTTGTATCGGTCACTTTGTGTCCAAGCTTGGTTGTACCTCACACTTTATGTCCCAGGATGGTTGTTCCGGTCACTTTGTGTCCCAGGATTGTTGTACCGGACACTTTGTGTCCCAGGATGGTTGTACCGGTCACTTTGTGTCCCAGGATGATTTTACCGGTTATTTTTTTGTGTCGCAGGATGGTTGTACCTCACACTTTGTGTCCCAGGATGATTGTAGTGGACACTTTGTGTCCCTTGAAGGTTGTACAGGACACTTTTTGTCCCAGGATGGTTGTACAGGACACTTTGTGTCCCAAAATGGTTGTACCGGCGACTTTGAGTCCAAGGATGGTGGTACTAGTCACCTTGTGTCACAGGATGGTTGTACCGGACACTTTGAGTCCCAGGATGGGTGTACCAGATGCTTTGTGTCCCAGGATGGTTGTACCTCACACTTTGCGTCCCTATAGGATTTTCCAGGTGTATATAATCATGTATCTCATGTACCGATCACTTTGTGTCCCAAGATGGATGTACCGGACACTTTGTGCCCCAGGATGCTATTACCGGACACTTTGTGTCCCAGGATTGTGGTATCTGACACTTTGTGTTCCAGGATGGTTGTACCGGTCAGTTAGTGTCCCAGGATGGTTGTAATAGTCACTTAGTGTCCCAGGATTTTGGTACCGAACACTTTGTGTCCCTTTATGGTTGTACCTACTTTGTATCCCAGGATGGTTGTACCTACTTTGTATCCAAGGATGGTTGTACCAGACACTTTGTGCCCCAGGATGATTGTACCGAACACTTTATGTCCCAGGATGGTTGTATCGGTCACTTTGTGTCCCAGGATGGTTGTACCTCACACTTTGTGTCCAAGGATGGTTGTACCGGTCACTTTGTGTCCCAGGATGGTTGTTCCGGACACTTTGCGCTCCAGGATGGTTCTACTTGTAACATTGTGTCCCAGGATGGTTGTACCGGTCACTTTTTGTCACCGGATGGTTGTACCGGTCACTTTTTGTCACCGGATGGTTGTACCGGGCTCTTTGTGCCCCAGAATTTTTTTACAGACTATTTCGTGTACCAAGAGGGATGCACCTCACACTTTGTGACAGTGGATGATTGTAATGTACACTTTGTGTCCCTGGATAGTTGTACCGTACACTTTATGTCCCAGGATGGTTGTACCGGACACTTTGTGTCCCAGGATGATGGTACTGGACACTTTGTGTCACAGTATGGTTGTACCTCACACTTTGCGTCCCTCTAGGATTTTCCAGGTTTATATAATCATGTATCTCATGTACCGAAGACTTTGTGACCCAGGATTGATGCATCGGACACTTTGTGTCCCAGGATGGTAGTACCGGGCACTTTGTGTCCCAGGATGGTGGTACCGGACACTTTGTGTCCTAGGATGGTTGTACCAATCACTTAGTGTCCCATAGTGCTTGTACTAGTAACTTTGTGTCCCAGGATGGTGGTACAGAACACTTCGTATCACAGGATGGTTGTACCAAACACTTTTTGTCCCAGCATGGTTGCACCGGTCACTTTGTGTATCAGGATGGTTGTACCAGACACTTTATTTCCAAGGATGGTTGTACCGGCCGCTTTGTGTCCGAGGAAGGTTGTACCTTACACTTTGTATCCCAGGGTGGTTGTATCGGTCACTTTCTGTCCCTGGATGGCGGTACCGGTCACTTTGTGTCCCAGGATGGTTGTACCGGTCCTTTATGTCCCAGGATGGTTGTATCGGTCACTTTGTGTCCTAGGATGGTTGTACCGTTCACTTTGTGTCCCAGGATGGTTGTACCGGACACTTTGTGTCCTAGGATGGTTGTACCGTTCACTTTGTGTTCCAGGATGGTTGTACCGGTCTCTTTGTGTCTCTGGATGGTTGAACCGGACACTTTGTGTCCTAGAATGATTGTACAGGTTACTTTTTGTCCCAGTATGGTTGTACCTCACTCTTTGTGACCCAGGATGATTGTACTGGATACTTTGTATCCCTGAATGGTTGTACCGGACACTTTGTGTCCCAGGATGGTTGTACAGGACACTTTTTGTCCCAGGATTGTGGTACCAGACACTTTGTCTCCAAGGATGGTTGTACCTCACACTTGCGTCCTCTAGGTTTCAAGTGATTATTCATGCTTCATGTACGATCCTTTGTCGGGATACGCACTTTGTGTCCCAGGATGGTAGTACCGATCAGTTAGTGTCCCAATATGGTGGTGCCGGACACTTTGTATCCCATAATGGTTGTATCGGTCACTTTGTGTCCCAGGATGGTGGTACTAGTCACTTTGTATCCCTGGATGGTTGTACCGGACAATTTGTGTCCCAGAATGACTGTACAGGTTACTTTTTGTCCCAGGATGGTTGTACCTCACACTTTTTGACCCAAGATGATTGTACTGGACACTCTATATCCCTGGATGGTTGTACCGGACACTTTGTGTCCCAGGATGCTTGTACAGGACACTTTGTGTCCTCAGGAGGGTTGTACCTGTCACTTTGTGTCCCAGGATGATTGTACCTGACACTTTGTGTCAAAGGATAGTTGTACCTCACACTTTGCGTCTCTCTAGGATTTTCCAGGTGCATATAATCATGCATCTCATGTACGGATCACTTTGTGTCCCAGGATGGATGTACCGGACACTCTGTGCCCCAGGATGGTAGTACTCGTCAGTTTTTGTCCCAGGATGGTGGTACCGGACACTTTGTGTCCCAGGATGGTTGTACCGGTCTCTTTATGTCCCAGGATGGTTGTACTAGTCACTTTGTGTCCGAGGATGGTGGTACCGAACACTTTGTATCCCAGGATGGTTGTACCCGACACTTTGTGTCACATGATGATTATACCGGTCACTTTGTGTCCCATGATGGTTGTACCGGACACTTTGTTTCCCACGATGGTTGTACCGGTCACTTTGTGTCCCAGGATGGTTGTACCTGACACTTTGTGTCCCAGGATGGTTGTACCGGAGACTTTGTGTCCCAGGATGATTATACCGATCACTTTATGTCCAAGGATGGTTGTACCGGTCACTTTGTGCCCCCGGATGGTTGTACCGGGGCTCCTTGTGCCCCAGAATGTTTTTACAGACTATTTCGTGTACCAAGAGGGATGCACCTCACACTTTGTGACAGTGGATGATTGTAATGTACACTCTGTGTCCCTGGATAGTTGTACCGTACACTTTATGTCCCAGGATGGTTGTACCAGACACTTTGCGTCCCTGAATGGTAGTACTGAACACTTTGTGTCCCAGGATGATGGTACTGGACACTTTGTGTCACAGTATGGTTGTACCTCACACTTTGCGTCCCTCTTGGATTTTCCAGGTTTATATAATCATGTATCTCATGTACCGATGACTTTGTGACCCAGGATTGATGCATCGGACACCTTGTGTCCCAGGATGGTTGTACCGATCAGTTTGTGGCCCAATATGGTTGTGCCGGACACTTTGTATCCCATAATGGTTGTATCGGTCACTTTGTGTCCCAGGATTGTGGGACTAGTAACTTTGTGTCCCAGGATGGTGGTACAGAACACTTCGTATCGCAGGATGGTTGTACCAGACACTTTTTGTCCCAGTATGGTTGCACCGGTCACTTTGCATATCAGGATGGTTGTACCAGACACTTTGTTTCCAAGGATGGTTGTACCGGCCGCTTTGTGTCCGAGGAAGGTTGTACCTTACTCTTTGTGTCCCAGGGTGGTTGTACCGGTCACTTTCTGTCCCTGGATCGTGGAACCGGTCACTTTGTGTCCCAGGATTGTTGTACTGGTCACTTTATGTCCCAGGATGGTTGCATCGGTCACTTTGTGTCACAGGATGGTTGTACCTCACACTTTGTGTCCGAGGATGGTTGTACCGGACACTTTGTGTCCTAGGGTGGTTGTACCGTTCACTTTGTGTTCCAGGATGGTTGTACCGGTCTCTTTGTGTCTCTGGATGGTTGAACCGGACACTTTGTGTCCCAGAATGATTGTACATGTTACTTTTTCTCCCAGGTTGGGTGTACCTCACTGTTTGTGACCCAGAAAGATTGTACTGGACACTTTGTATCCCTGAATGGTTGTACCGGACACTTTGCGTCCCAGGATGGTTGTACAGGACACTTTGTGTCCCAGGATGGTTGTACCTGTTACTTTGTGTTCCAGGATGGTTGTACCTGACACTTTGTGTCTCAGGATGGTGGTACCGGACACTTTGTGTCCAAAAATGGTTGTACCTCACACTTTGCGTCCCTCTAGGATTTACCAAGAGTATATAATCATGCATCTCATGTTCCAATCACTTTTTGTCCCAGGATGGATGTACCGCACACTTTGTGTCCCACGATAGTAGTTCCGGTCAGTTTGAGTCCCAATATGGTGGTGCCGGACACTTTGCATCCCATAATGGTTGTATCGGTCACTTTGTGTCCCAGGATGGTGGTACAAGTCACTTTGTATCCCATGATCGTGGTTGCGAACACTTTGTATCCCAGGATGGTTTTACCGGACACTTTGTGTCCCAGGATGATTGTACCGGTCACTTTGTGTCCCATCACGGTTGCACCGGACACTTTGTTACCCAGGATGGTTGTACCGGTCCCTTTTGTTTCCCAGGATGATTGTACCGGTCACATTGTGTCCCATGACGGTTGTACCGGACACTTTGTTTCCCAGGATGGTTGTGCCGGACACTTTGTGTCCCAGGATGGTTGAACAGGCAACTTTGAGTTCCAGGATGATTGTACCGGTCTTTTAGTGTCCCTGGATGGTTGTACTGGACACTTTGTGTCCCAGAATGATTGTACAGGTTACTTTCTGTCCCAGGATGGTTGTACCTCACACTTTGTGACCCAGAATGATTGTACTGGACACTTTGTATCCCTGAATGGTTGTACGGGACACTTTGTGTCCCAGGATGGTTGTGCAGGACACTCTGTGTCCCAGGATGGTTGTACCGGTCACTTTGTGTCCCAGGATGATTGTACCTGACACTTTGTGTCCCAGGATGGTGGTACCGGACACTTTGTGCCCCAGGAAGATTGTTTCAGTCACATTGTGTCCCATGACGGTTGTACCGGACACTTTGTTTCCCAGGATGTTTGTACCGGTCACTTTGTTTCCCAGGATGGTTGTACCTCACACTTTGTGTCCCAGGATGGTTTTACCGATCACTTTGTGTCCATGGTTGGTAGTACCGAACACTTTGTATCCCAGGATGGTTGTACCGGACACTTTGTGTCCCAGGATGATTGTACCGGTCACATTGTGTCCCACGACGGTTGTACCAGACACTTTGTTTCACAGGATGGTTGTACTGGTCACTTTGTTTCCCAGGATGGTTGTACCTCACACTTTGTGTCCCAGGATGGTTTTACCTGTCACTTTGTGTCCATGGGTGGAGGTACCGGTCACCTTTTTTTGTCCCAGGATGGTTGTTCCAGTCACTTTATGTCCCAGGATGATTGTATCGGTCACTTTGTGTCCCAGGATGGTTGTACCGGTCACTTTGTGTTACAGGATGGTTGTACCGGTCACTTTGTGCCCCTGGATGGTTGTACCGGACAATTTGTGTCCCAGAATGACAGTACAGGTTACTTTTTGTCCCAGGATGGTTGTTCCTCACACTTTGTGACCCAAGATGATTGTACTGGACACTCTGTATCCCTGGATGGTTGTACCGGACACTTTGTGTCTCAGGATGCTTGTACAGGACACATTTTGTCCCAGGATTTTTGTACTGGTCACTTTGTGTCACAGGATGATTGTACCTGACACTTTGTGTCAAAGGATGGTGGTACCGGACACTTTGTGTCCCAGGATAGGTGTACCTCTCACTTTGCGTCCCTCTAGGATTTTCCTGGTGCATATAATCATGCATCTCATGTACGGATCACTTTGTGTCCCAGGATGGATGTACCGGACACTCTGTGTCCCAGGATGGTAGTACTGGTCAGTTTGTGTCCCAGCATGGTGGTACTAGACCCTTTGTGTCCCAGGATGGTTGTATCGGTCTCTTTATGTCCCAGGATGGTGGTACTAGTCACTTTGTGTCCGAGGACGGTGGTACCGAACACTTTGTATACCAGGATGGTTGTACCGTACACTTTGTGTCACAGGATGATTGTACCGGTCACTTTGTGTCCCATGATGGTTGTACCGGACACTTTCTTTCCCACGATGGTTGTACCGGTCACTTTGTGTCCCAGGATGGTTGTACCGGGCACTTTGTGTCCCAGGATGGGTGTACCGCACACTTTGTGTACCAGGAAGAATGTACAGGACGCTTTATGTCCCAGGATTGTTGTACCTCACTCTTTGTGCCCAAGGATGGTTGTACCGGTCACTTTGTGTGCGAGGAAGGTGGAAGCGGTGACTTTTTGTCCCAGGATGGTTGTTCAGGTCACTTTATGTCCCACGATGATTGCATCGGTCACTTTGTGTCCCAGGATGGTTATCCTGGACACTTTGTGTCCCAGGATGGTTGTACTGGTCACTATGGGTCCTAGGTTGGTTGTACTGGTCACTTTGTGTCCTAGGATGGGTGTTCCGGTCACTTTGCGTCCCAGCATGGTTGAACCACACACTTTGTGTCCCAGAATGGTTGTACCGGTCACTTTGTATCGCAGGATGGTTTTACCGGTAACTTTGTGTCAAAGGATGGTTGTACCGGACACTTCGTGTCCCAGGATGATTGTATAGGTTACTTTGTGTCCCAGGATGGGTGTACCTCACACTTTGTTTCCCAGGATGATTGTACTAGAGAATTTGTGTCCCATGGATGGTTGCACCGGACACTTTGCGTCCAAAGATAGTTGTACCGGACGCTTTGTGTAACAGGATGGTTGTACCGGTCACTTTGTGTCTCAGGATACTTGTACTGGACACTTTGTGTCCCAGGATGTTGGTACCGGTCACTTTGTGTCTCAGGATGGTTTTACCGGACGTTTTGTGTCCCAGGATGGTTGTACCTCACACTTTGCGTCCAAGAATAGTGGTACCAGACGCTTTCTGCAACAGGATGGTTGTACCGGTCACTTTGTGTCTCAGGATAGTTGTACCTCACACTTTGCGTCCCTCTAGGATTTTCCAGATTTGTACGTCACTTTGTGTCCCAGGATGGATGTACCTGACACTTTGTGTTACTGGATGGTGGTACGGGACACTTTGTGTCCCAGGATTGTTGTACCGGTCACTTTTTGTCTCGGGATGGTCATACTAGTCACTTTGTGTCCCTCGATGATGGTACCAAATACTTTGCGTCTCAGGATGGTTGTACAGGACAGTTAGTGTCCCAGGATGATTTTACCGGTCACTTTGTGTCCCAGGATGGTTGTACAGGTCACTTTGTGTCCCAGGACGATTGTACCTGACACTTTGTGTCCCAGAATCGTGGTACCGGACACTATGTGTCCTATGATGGTTGTACTGAACGCTTTTGTTCCCGGATGGTTGTACCTCAAACTTTTTGTCCCAGAATGGTTGTTCCGGTCATTATGTGTCCCAGGATGGTTGTAACGGTCGCTTTGTGTCCCAGGATGGTTGTACCTGTCACTTTATGTCCCAGGATAGTTGTATCGGACATTTTGTGTCTAAGCTTGGTTGTACCTCACACTTTAGGTCCCAGGATGGTTGTTCCGGTCACTTTGTGTCCCAGGATGGTTGTAACGGTCGCTTTGTGTCCCGGGATGGCTGTTCCGGACACTTTGTGTCCGAGGATGATTTTACCGGTTACTTTGTGTCCCAGGATGGTGGTACCTCACACTTTGTGTCCCAGGATGATTGTACTGGACACTTTGTGTCCCTTGAAGGTTGTACAGGACACTTTTTGTCCCAGGATGGTTGTACAGGACACTTTGTGTCCCAGAATGGTTGTACCTTCCACTTTGTGTCCAAGAATGGTGTACCGCACACTTTGTGTCCCAGGATGGTTGTACCTCACACTTTGCGTCCCTTTAGGATTTTCCAAGTGTATATAATCATGTATCTACTGCACTGGACACTTTGCGTCCCAGGATGGTGGTACCGGACGCTTTATGTCCCAGGATGGTTGTACCGGTCACTTTGTGTCCTAGGATGGTTGTACCGGTCACTTTGCGTCCCAGGATGGGTGTACCGAACACCTTGTGTCCCAGGATGGGTGTACTGGTCACTTTGTGTCCTAGGATGGTTGTACCGGTCACTTTGCGTCCCAGCATGGTTGTACCACGCACCTTGTGTCCCAGAATGGTTGTACCGGTCACTTTGTATAGCAGGATGGTTTTGCCGGTCACTTTGGTTCAAAGGATGGTTGTACCGCACACTTCGTGTCCTAGGATGATTGTACCAGTTACTTTGCGTCCCAGCATGGTTGTACCACACACTTTGTGTCCCAGAATGGTTGTACCGGTCACTTTGTATCGCAGGATGGTTTTGCCGGTCACTTTGGGTCAAAGGATGCTTGTACCGCACACTTCGTGTCCTAGGATGATTGTACCAGTTACTTTGTGTCTCAGGATGGTTGTACCAGACCCTTTGTGTCCCAGGATGTTGGTACCGTACACTTTGTGTCCAGGATGGTTTTACCGGATGCTTTATGTCCCAGGATGGTTGTACCTCACACTTTGCATCCCAGGATGCTTGTACCGGTCACTTTGTGTCCCAGGATGGTTGAACCTCACACTTTGCGTCCCTCTAGGATGTTCCAGGAGTATATAATCATATATCTCATGTACCGGTCACTTTGTGTCCAAGGATAGATGTACCTGACACTTTGTGTTCTTGGATGGTGGTACGGGATACTTTGTGTCCCAGGATTGTTTTACCGGTCACTTTGAGTCCCAGGATGGTTGTACTGGACCCTTTTGTCCCAGGATGGTTGTAACGAACACTTTGCATCCCAGGATGGTTGTACCGGACACTTTGTGTCCCAGGATGGTTGTACGGGGCACTTTTTGTCCCAGGATGGTTGTACCAGTCACTTTGTGTCCCAGGGTGATTGTACCGGACACTTTGAGTCCCAGAATCATGGTACTGGACACTTTGTGTCCCAGGATGGTTGTACAGGTCACTTTGTGTCCCAGGATGGTTGTACTGGACGCTTTTGTCCCAGGATGGTTGTACCTCACACTTTTTGTCCCAGGATGGTTGTACCGGTCACTTTTTGCCTCTGGACGGTGGCGCCGGTCACTTTGTGTCCCAGGATGGTTGTACCGGTCACTATATGTCCCAGGATGGGTGTATCGGTCAGTTTGTGTCCAAGCTTGGTTGTACCTCACACTTTATGTCCCAGGATGGTTGTTCCGGTCACTTTGTATCCCAGGATGGTTGCACCGGACACTTTGTGTCCCAGGATGGTTGTACCGGTCACTTTGTTTCCCGGGATGGCTGTACCGGACACTATGTGCCCCAGGATGATTGTACCGGTTACTTTGTGTCCCAGGATGGTTGTTCCTCAAACTTTGTGTCCCTGGATGATTTTACTGGACACTTTGTGTCCCTTGAAGGTTGTACCGGACACTTTTTGTCCCAGGATGGTTGTACAGGAAACTTTGTGTCCCGAATGGTTATACCGGCCACTTTGTGTCCAAGGATGGTGGCACTGCACACTTTGTGTCCCAGGATGGTTGTACATGACACTTTGTGTCCCAGGATGGTTGTACCGGTCACTTTGCGTCCCTCAAGGATTTTCCAAGTGTATATAATCATGCATCTTATGTTCCGATCACTTTTTGTCTCAGGATGGATGTGCCGGACACTTTGTGTCCCAGGATGGTAGTACCGGTCTGTTTGTGTCCCAATATGGTGGTGCCGGACACTTTGTATCCCATGATGGTTGTACCGGACACTTTGTGTCACAGGATGCGTGTTCGTCACTTTGTGACCCATGATGGTTGGTTACCGAACACTTGTGTCCCAAAGGGTGGTTGTACCAGTCACTTTGTTTCTCAGGATGGTTTTACCGGACACTTTGTGTCCCAGGATAGTTGTACCGGTAACTTTGTGTTCCAGAATGGTTGTACCAGTCTCTTTGTGTCCCTGGATGGTTTTAACGGACACTTTTGTGTCCCAGAAAGGTTGTACCGGTAACTTTGTGTCCAGAATGGTTGTACCTCACTTTGTGCCCAGGATGTTGTAAAGGACACTTTGTTCTAGAATGGTTGTACCGGACTTTTGTGTCCCATATGGTTGTACAACCACTTTTTGCCCAGGATTTTTGTACCGGTCACTTTGTGTCAGAATGGTTGTACCGGGACCTTTGTGTTTCCCCAAATGTTTTTACAGGATTTTTGTACCAGGATGTTGTACCTCCACTTTGTGACCCTGGATGTTGTACTGCTTTGTGTCCAGAATGTTGTACATAATTTATGTACCAGGAGGGATGTACGCACACTTTGTGCCCAGGATGATTGTACTGGACACTTTGTGTCCCAGGATAGTGTACCCTGACACTTTATGTCCCAGGATGGTTGTACCGACACTTTGTGTCCCAGGATGGTTATACTGTACTTTGCTTTGTCCCAGGATGATGGATCGGACACTTTGCGTACCAGGATGGTTGTACCTCACACTTTGTGTCCCCAGGATTTACCAGGTTTATTTCTGTTCCAAAGTTACCGATACTAAGTGACCCAGGAATTGATGCATCGTAACTTTTTGTCCCAGGATGGAGTACAGATCACTTTGTGTACCAGGATGGTTGTACCGTACACTTTTTTCCAGGATAGTTGTACCGTCACTTTAGTGTCCTAGAATAGTTGTACGGTACTTTTGTGTCCCAGGATGGTTGTACTGAACACTTTGTGTCCCAGGATGGTTGTACAGACACTTTGTTTCCAAGGATGTTGTACCGGTCACTTTGTGTCCAGGATGGTTGTACCGGTCCTTTGTGTCCCAGGATGATTGTACCTGGTACTTTTGTCCCAGGATGGTTGTACCAACACTTTGTTCCAGGATGATTGTACTGGCACTTTGTATCCTGAATGGTTGTACCGGACACTTTGTGTCCCAGATGGTTGTGCATGATTACTTTGTGTCCCAGAATGGTTGTACCTCACCTTTGTGACCCCGAGGATTGTACTGGAATTTGTATCTTGAATGTTGTACCGACACTTTCTGTCCCAGGATGGTTGTGCAGGGCACTTTGTGTCCCAGGATGGTTGGTACCGGTCACTTTGTGTCCCTATGTGGCGGATTTTTCCAAGTGTTATAATCATTGATCTCCATGTTTCCGATCACTTTCTGTCCCAGGATGGTGGTACCGGTCAGTTTGTGTCCCAATATGGTGGTGCCGGACACTTTGTATCCCATGATGGTTGTATCGGTCACTTTGTGTCCCAGGATGGTGGTTCTAGTCACTTTGTGTCCCAGGATGATGGTACCAAACACTTTGTATCCCAGGATGGTTATACCGGACACTTTGTGTCGAAGATGATTGTACCGGTCACTTTGTGACCCATTATGGCTGTACTGGACACTTTGTGTCCCAGGATGGTTGTACCGGTCACTTTGTTTCCCAGGATGGATTTACCGGACACTTTGTGTCCCAGGATGGTTGAACCGGTAACTTTGTGTTCCAGGATGCTTGTTCCAGTCTCTTTGTGTCCCTGAATGGTTGTACCGGACACTTTGAGTCCCAGAATAATTGTACAGGTTACTTTTTGTCCCAGGATGGTTGTACCTTACACTTTGTGACACAGGATGATTGTACTGGACACTTTGTTCCATGAATGGTTGTACTGGGCACTTTGTGTCCCAGTATGGTTGTACAGGACGCTTCTTGTCCCAGGATTTTTGTACCAGTCACTTTGAGTCCCAGTATGATTGTACCAGACACTTTGTGTATTAGGATTGTGGTACCAGGCACTTTGTTTCCCAGGATGGTTGTACCTCACACTTTGCGTCCCTCTTGGATTTTCCAAGTGTATATAATCATGCATCTCATGTACCGATCACTTTTTGTCCCAGGATGGATATTCCGGACACTTTGTGTCCCTGGATGGTAGCACCGGTCAGTTTGTGTCCCAATATGGTGGTGCCGGACATTTTGTATCCCATGATGGTTGCATCGGTCACTTTGTGTCCCAGGATGGTGGTACTAATCACTTTGTGTCCCAGGATGGTGGTACCGAACTCTTTGTATCCCAGGATGGTTGTACCGGACACGTTGTGTCCCAGGATGATTGTACCGGTCACTTTGTGTCCCACGATGGTTGTACCGGACACTTTGTTTCCCAGGATCGTTGTACCGGTCAACTTGTTTCCTGGGATGGTTGTACCGGACACTTTGTGTCCCAGGATGGTAGTATCGGACGCTTTGTGTCCCAGAATGATTGTACCGGACGCTTTATGTCCCAGGATTGTTCTACCTCACACTTTGTGTCCCAGGATGGTTTTTCCTGTCACTTTGTGTCCATGGATGGTGGTACCGGTCACTTTTTGTCCCAGGATGATTGTTCCGGTCACTTTATGTCCCAGGATGATTGTATCGGTCACTTTGTGTCCCAGGATGGTTATACTGGACACTTTGTGTCCCAGGATGGTTGTGCAGGTCACTATGGGT
The DNA here is from genome assembly GCF_026875155.1 of Cherax quadricarinatus. Classification (NCBI taxonomy): domain Eukaryota; kingdom Metazoa; phylum Arthropoda; class Malacostraca; order Decapoda; family Parastacidae; genus Cherax; species Cherax quadricarinatus. The sequence continues at coordinate 43,372,036 of NC_069399.1, read as the reverse complement.
CCTAGGTTGGTTGAACCGGTCACTTTGTGTCCAAGGATGGTTGTGACGGTCACTTTGCGTCCCAGGATTGTTGTACCACACACTTTGTGTCCCAGGATGGTTGTACCGGTCACTTTATGTCCCACGATGGTTTTACCAGATACTTTGTGTCACAGGATGGGTGTACCTCACACATAGTTTCCCTGGGTGATTGTACTAGACAATTTGTGACCCAGGATCGTTGTACGGGACACTTTGTTTCCAAGGATAGTTGTACCGGACACTTTGTGTCCCAGGATGGTTGTACCTGTCACTTTGTCTCTCAGGATGGTTGTACCGGACACTTTGAGTATCAGGAAGTTGGTACAGGACACTTTGTGTCCAGGATGGTTGTACCGGTCACTTTGTGTCCCTGGATGGTGGTACTAGTCACTTTCTGTCCCATGATGGAGGAACCCAACACTTTGTATCCCTGGATGGTTGTACCAAACACTTTGTGTCCCTGGATGATTGTACCGGTCACTTTGTGTCCCAGGATGGTTGTACCAGACACTTTGTGTCCAAGGATGGTTGTACTGGACACTTTGTGTCCCAGGATGTTTGTACCGGTCACTTTGTGTCCCAGGATGGTTGTACCAGACACTTTGTGTCCAAGGATGGTTGTACTGGACACTTTGTGTCCCAGGATGATTGTACCGGACGCTTTGTGTCCCAATATGGTTTTACCTCACACTTTGTGTCACTGGATGCTGTACCAGTCACTTTGTGTCCCTGGATGGAGGAAATGGTCACTTTTTGTCACAGGATGGTTTACCAATCACTTTACGTCCCAGGATGGTTGTATCGGTCACTCTGTGTCCCAGGATGGTTGTACTGGACACTTTGTGTCCCAGGATGTTTTTTACCTGTCACTTTGTGTCTCAGGCTGTTTGTATCGGTCACTTTGTATCCCAGGATGGTTGCATCGGTCACTCTTTGTCCCAGGATGGTTGTACCGGACACTTTGTGTTCCAGGATAATTGTACCGGTTACTTTGTGTCCCAGGATGGGTGCACCTCACACTTTGTGTCCCAGGATGATTGTAATAGACACTTTGCGTCCCTGGATGGTTGTATCGGACACTTTGTGTCCCAGGATCGTTGTTCCGGACACTTTGCGTTCCCAGGATGGTTGTGCAGGACACTTTGCATCTCAGGATTGTTGTATCGGTCACTTTATGTGCCAGGCTGGTTATACCTCAAACTTTGCATCCCAGGATGGTTGTACCGGTCACTTTGTGTCCCAGGATGGTTGTTCCTCACACTTTGCGTCCCTCTAGGATTTTCCAGGTATATATAATCATGTATATCATGTAACGGTCACTTTGTGTCCCAGGATGGGTGTACTGGTCACTTTGTGTCTTATGATTGTTGTACCGGTCATTTTGTGTCCCAGGATCGTGGTACCGAACACTTTGCGTCCCATGAAGGTTGTACCGGACACTTTGCGTGCCATGATGATTGTACCGGTCACTTTGTGTCCCAGCATTTTTGTAACTTACACTTTGTGTCCCAGGATGGTTGTACCTGTCACTTTGTGTCCCACGATGGGCACACCAGACACTTTGTGTCCCAGGATGGTCGTATCGGACACTTTGATTCCCAGGATTGTTGTAGCGGACGCTTTCTGTCCCATGATCGTTGTAGATCACACTTTGTGTCCCAGGATGGTTGTACCGGTCACTTTGTGTCCCAGGATGGTTGTACCGGTCACTTTGTGGCCCGGGATGGTTGTACCGGTCTCTTTATGTCCCAGGATGGTTGTATAAGTCTCTTTGTGTCCCAGGATTGTTGTACCTTACACTTTATGTCCCAGGATGGTTGTACCGGTCACTTTGTGTCCCAGGATTGTTGTACCGGATACATTGTGTCCCAGCATGGTTGTACCGGTCACGTTGTGTCCCAGGATGGTTGTACCGGACATTTTGTGTCCCAGAATGGTTGAACAGGACGCTTTGTGTCCCATGATGGTTCCACCTCACACTTTGTGTCCCTGGATGATGGTACCGGTCACTTTGTGTCCAAGGATGGTTGTATCGGTCACTTCGTGTCCTAGGATGGTTGTACCTCACATTTTGTGTCCCAGGATGGTTGTACTGGTCTCTTTGTGTCCCAGGATGGTTGTACCGGACACTTTGTGTCCCAGGATGGTTGTACCGGTCATTTTGTGTCCCAGGATGATTGTACCTAACACCTTGTGTCCCAGGATGATTGTACTGGACACTTGGTGTCTCTGGATGGTTGTACCGGACACTTTGTGTCCCAGGATAGTTGTGCCGGTCACTTTTTGTCCCAGGATGGTTGTACTGGACGCTTTGTGTCCAAGGATGGTTGTACTGGACGCTTTGTGTCCCAGGATGGTTGTACCTCACACTTTGTGTCCCAGGATGGGTGTACTGGTCACTTTGTGTCCCTGGATGGTGGTACCGGTCACTTTGTGTCGCAGGATGGTTGTAGCGGTCACTTTATGTCCCAGGATGGTTGTATCGGTCACTATATGTCCCATGATGGTTGTACTACACACTTTGTGTCCCAGGATGGTTGAACCGGTCACTTTGTGTCCCAGGATGATTGTACCGGACACTTTGTCTCCCAGGATGGTTGTACCGGTCACTTTGTGTCCATGGATGGTTGTTCCGGTCACTTTGTGTCCCTGGATGGTTGTACCGGATACTTTGTCGCCCAGGATGATTTTACCAGTTACTTTGTGACCCAGTATGGTTGTACCTCACACTTTGTGTCCCACGATGATTGTTCTGGACCCTTTGTGTCCCTGGATGGTTGTACCGGACACTTTGTGTCCCAGGATGGTTGTACCGGACACTTTGTGTCTCAGGATAGTTGTACCGGACACCTCGTGTCCTAGGATGGTTGAACCGGACGCTTTGTGTCCCAGAATGGTTGTACCTCACATTTTGAGTTCCTCTAATATTTTCCAGATGTATATAATCATGTATCTCATGCACCGATCATTTTGTGTCCCTGAATGGATATACAGGACACTTTGTGTCACAGGATGGAACTTCCGGTCACTTTGTGTCCCAGGATGGTGGTACCGGACACTTTGTGTCCCAGGATGGTTGTACCGGTCACTTTGTGTCCCAGGATGGTGGCACTAGTCACTTTCTGTCCCATGATGGAGGTACCGAACACTTTGTATCCCATGATGGTTGTACCAAACACTTTGTTTCCCAGGATGATTGTACCGGTCACTTTGTGTCCCAGGATGGTTGTACCGGACACTTTGTGTCCCAGGATGTTTGTACCAGTCACTTTTTTGTCCCAGGAAGGTTGTACCGGACACTTTGTGTCCAAGGATGGTGGTACTGGTCACTTTGTGTCCCAGGATGATTGTACTGGATGCTTTGTGTCCCAATATTTTGTTTAAATCACACTTTGTGTCCCTGGATGGTTGTACCAGTCACTTTGAGTCCCTGGATGGAGGAAATGGTCACTTTTTGTCACAGGATGGTTTACCAGTCACTTTAAGTCCCAGGATGGTTGTATCGGTCACTTTGTGTTCCAGGATGGTTGTACTGGACAATTTGTGACCCAGGATGGTTTTACCGGTCACTTTGTGTCCCAGGCTGGTTGTATCGGTCACTTTATATCCCAGGAAGGTTGCATCGGTCACTTTGTGTCCCAGGATGGTTGTACCGGACACTTTGTGTTCCAGCATAATTGTAAAGGTTGCTTTGTGTCCCAGGATGGGTGCATCTCACACTTTGTGTCCCAGGATGATTGTAATAAACACTTTTTGTCCCGGGATGGTTGTATCGGACACTTTGTGTCCCAGGATGGTTGTACCGGGCACTTTGTCGTCCCAGGATAGTTGTGCCGGACACTTTGCGTCTCAGGATGGTTGTACCGGTCACTTTATGTCCCCGGATGGTTATACCTCACACTTTGCATTCAATGATGGTTGTACCGGTCACTTTGTGTCCCAGGATGCTTGTTCCTCACACTTTGCGTCCCTCCAGGATTTTCCAGGTGTATATAATCATGTATCTCATGTAACGGTCACTTTGTGTCCCAGGATGGGTGTATCGGTCACTTTGTGTCTTATGAATGTGGTACAGGTCATATTGTGTCCCAAGATCGTGGTACCGAGCACTTTGCGTCCCTTGAAGGTTGTACCGGACACTTTGTGTGCCATGATGATTGTACCGGTCACTTTGAGTCCCCTGATGGTTGTAACGGACACTTTGTGTCCCAGGATATTTGTACCTGTCACTTTGTTTCCCACGATGGGTATACCAGACACTTTGTGTCCCAGGATGGTGGTATCGGACACTTTGATTCCCAGGATTGTTGTAGCGGACGCTTTGTGTCCCATGATGTTTGTAGATCACACTTTGTGTCCCAGGATGGTCGTACCGGTCTCTTTATGTCCCAGAATGGTTGTATCGGTCTCTTTGTGTCCCAGGATTGTTTTACCTTACACTTTATGTCCCAGGATGGTTGTACCTGTCACTTTGTGTCCCAGGATGGTTATGCCGGACACTTTGTGTCCCAGGATGGTTGTACCGGATATTTTGTGTCCCAGGATAGTTGAACAGGACGCTTTGTGTCCCATGATGGTTCTACCTCACAATTTGTGTCCCTGGATGATGGTACCTGTCACTTTGTGTCGAAGGATGGTTGTATCATTCACTATATGTCCTAGGATGGTTGTATCGGTCACTTTGTGTCCTAGGACGGTTGTACCTCACAGTTTGTGTCCCAGGATGGTTGTACTGGTCTCTTTGTGTCCCAGGATGGTTGTACCGGACACTTTGTGTCTCATGATGGTTGTACCGGTCACTTTGTGTCCCAGGATGTTGGTACCGAACTCTTTGTGTCCCATGATGGTTGTCCCGGACACTTTGTGTCCCAGGATGGTGGTACCGGATACTTTGTTTCCCTGGATTGTTGAACCGGACGCTTTGCGTCCCAGGACGGTTGTACCTCACACTTTGGGTTCCTCTAGGATTTTCCAGGTGAATATAAACATGTATCTCATTTACCGATCACTTTGTGTCCCTGAATGGATGTACCGTACACTTTTTGTCCCAGGATGGTTGTACCGGTCACTTTGTGTCCCAGGATGGTGGTACCGGACACTTTGTGTCCCATGATGGTTGTACCGGTCACTTTGTGTCCCAGGATGGTGGTACTACTCACTCTGTGTCCCAGGATGGTGGCACCGAACACTTTGTATCCCATGATGGTTGCACCAGACACTTTGTGTCCCAATATGATTGTACCGGTCACTTTGTGTCCCAGGATGGTTGTACCAGTCACTTTGTGTCCCAGGATGGTTGTACCTCACACTTTCTGTCCGAGGATGGTTGTACTGGTCACTTTGTGTCCCTGGATGGTGGTACAGGTCACTTTGTGTCCCAAGATGGTTGTACCGTTCACTTTATGTCTTTGGATGGTTGTATCGGTCACTTTGTGTCCCAGGATGGTTGTACCTCACACTTTGTGTCCCAGGATGGTTGTACCCGTGACTTTTTGTCCCAGGATGGTTTTACCGGACACTTTGTGTCCCAGGATGGTTGTAGCGGTCATTTTGTGTCCCAGGACGGTTGTACCGGACACTTTGTGTCCCAGGATTGTGGTACCGGACACTTTGTGTCACAGGATGGTTGTACCGGACGCTTTGTGTCCCAGTATTGTGGTACCGGTCACTTTATGTCCCAGGATGGTTGTACCGGTCACTGTATGTCCCAGGATGGTTGTATCGGTCACTTTGTGTCCCAGGATGGTTATACTTGACACTTTGTGTCCCAGGTTGGTTGTTCCGGTCACTTTATTTCCCAGGATGGTTGTACCAGACACTTTGTGCCCCAGGATCGTTGTGCCGGACACTTTATGTCCCAGGATGGTTGTACCGGTCACTTCGTGTCCCAGGGTGATTTTACCGGTTAATTTGTCTCCCAGGATGGTTATATTGGTCACTTTGTGTCCCAGGATGGTTGTACTGGTTAATTTGTGTCCCAGAATGGTTGTTCCTCACACTTTTGTCCTAGGATGATTGTACTGGACAGTTTGTGTTCCAGGATGGTTGTACCGGACACTTTGTGTCCCATGCTGGTTGTACCGGATACTTTGTGTCCCAGGATGGTTGTACCGAACTCTTTGTGTCCCAGAATGGTTGTACCGGACACTTAGTGTACCAGGATGGTTGTGTAAGATTGTGTACCAGGATGGTTGTTCGAGTCTCTGCACCAGGATGGCTCTAAACTGTGTATCAGAATGGATGTTTAAGTCTGTGTACCAGGATGATTGTTTCAGTGTACCAGAACGGTTGTTCCAGACTGCTTGTATGAGCATGGTTGTAGCAGTCTGTTTATGAGAATGCTTGTTACCAAGACTGTTGTCCCGAGATAGTTGTCCTAAAACTATTGTCCCAGGATATATGTACCAAGACTGTGTTCAGGAATCCAGTTTTGTGCTCTCGTCGACTCTGTTATGGTAACACTTATATATATTTTCTTCGTTTCATAGCCCAGACCTTTCTAAGGTACACTACCACCCCAGGATGCCACCTACAACAGTCGGCTAACACCCAGGTACCTACTTACTGCTAGAAGAGCAGGGACAGCAGGTGTAAGGAAACGTGCCCAACGTTACCACTCACAGACACTCAGTGTCTCTGAGCTCAGTGTTTTATCAGCCCGAGTGCTCGACAAAGGTTTTCTTTTCCCTATAACCCTTCCCCCTCTCTAACCTCTCTCTTAAAAACCCCGCGGCGTGTGCTCCCTCCCCACGCAAGGTGGGAGCGCCCAAAACGTGGGCCACTGCAGCCCCGGGGTGCTTCCCCCCCTTTCCTGGACACCATGGACTCTTCACCCCCCCAAAGGGGCTTCCATTCCGGGGAAAAGTCTCCCCCATGTGCCCTCTCCATTTTCTAGTACCCCGGGGGTGGCCCATAATCTCTCCTCTGTGTTCAAGTCCCCTGATCTCATTGTAGACTATTTTTAAAGTGTCAAAAGGAAAAAACACTTTATGATAATCGATTTTAACTTTGTCAAGTATTGCGGGCCCGTCTAACTGATGCAAGTCGTAAACTAAAAACCGTTGGGGATGTTTGGCTATAAGTTTCCCTCGATTTTGGTTCCCCTTGTCCAAATTACCTAGATAAGCTTCGCAATTTTTATTGTGGCCAACACAGCCGGGTAAGAAAAAAAATTTCCTATTATTACTTGAACTGCTCGTTCGGGCTTTTTCCCAAACCTGAAATGTTTATATTTTCATGTTTTGCTGGCCCTAGTGGGAAGTTTTTTTTTGGGGTTTGTGAGAGTGCTTATCAAACTGCCAGAGCAAACCCAACCCGGGCTCACAGGAAAGCCTTTCAGGGGTTTAAAACTAAAAGCCCTTACTTTCGTGTAGCTTTCGTTTCTGGTGAAAGAAGCAGCGAAAAAATTTACCTGAATAAAAACATTTGTAATAGAAAAAAGTATTTTACGGGAATACCAAACTGAAATAATGGGGGACTGGAATTTTAATTTTCCAAATAAGTCTGTAATTTAAATCAACCCCCCCGAAAAATGCTTTTTCCCAACCTGAATTTTTTCTCGAAAATTTAGAAATTGCAGCAAAATTCATAAGACCTAAATTAAATTTGCAAAACGGTGAAATTTACTTGAAAACAGTCAAAAGGTCACGTGAGGTCACTGCCCCAAACCCTCCCGGGGAAATTTTGCGTGGGGTGTTTACCGAGACCATGGTCTGCTGTAGTGTCTTGGAATTCAGGTTAAAGTTTTTAAAGAAGGAGGTTCTATTTCCCTTCAGGGGGGAAAAAAATCACTGAACCTTCGCCTAGAGGGGGTTTTGGGGAAATGAGGTGTGAGATGGTGGGAGTTTGGTGAGGAAAAAAAAGGATACCAGCAGTGATTTTATAGATTCAGCCGTTTTAAAAGGGGGCAAGTGTTTCCCAAAATTTTGGAAAGGGGGGAAAGAGGGTGTATTCAGTAAATTAGTGAGGTAAAAAAGATCCCCACTGACTCCATGCTAATAAAAGTAAAAATTATTCTAATTGTAAAAAGATTAAAGTAAGATTTGGACTTTTGCTTTTTGTAACAGATAGGTAGGTCAACCAGAAGCGGGGGTTGGTGACATAGTCAGCGGGTTGGATGATTTTTAATTTTCGGGAAATGGAAAAAAAACCCCATTTTTGGAAGTGCGGGGGAAAAATGACATCGGGGGGGAGAAGCCCAGGGGGTTCCCGGGGATAAGTCAGGTCAGCCATAGAAAGGGTCAGATCAAAGGGGAGGGATCCAACATATCCAGCATCTTGCCTAAAAGGGAGGGGGGTGAAAAAAGAATGGTGTCTGGGAAACCGTTTTTTCCCCCAGACTTTCCATTCATTTTTTCATTCTTGGTAAAAAATTTGCTGGCTAACATTTTACTGAAAGGAACTTGCACCCCCATTCATTGATAACTGGGAAAAAATTCTAGGGGCAAATATGATGGGTATGCAAGGGATGGGGTTAAATTGACAGTATCCCAAGGGGGGGGGGGAAATTGATGATTTTCCCCTTAAAATTTTAAAACCAAATTTGTTAAAAAAGGAAATGGGGGTTTTGGGGAAAACATCGGGCTACAGTACCGGGGGTTTAAAACAGCAGTTTATTACCGGGAAACCCTCGGGGATATGTTTAAAAGACAATTTTAAAAATAAATTTTGCTTAGTTAAGGCAAAGCAATTGCTCAACAAAAAAAGAGAGATAGAAAAAGGGAAACGAGTGACTAGCTCCCTTAAGGTTTACTATACAATAGGGGAAGTCTAAGAATTAAGATAAAACGACTAAGTTATTTGGGTGAGTGCAGGTAATGTAAAAAATTGCTATCCCCAAGCCCGGTTAAATTTAAAAAATAGGGGAAATCCCTTTAAATGCAACATACAGGTTAAAAAACTTTTTCCCACACTGTTTGGGTCAACGGGAAAGGGTAGTGGAGGGGCAAATGTATATCAGAATAATTTAAATGGGGGGGTTTTAGACAAGTTTGTAAAAAAAAGAAACATCGGACCCAGAATCCGTTTGGCTACAGTTTCTCGAAGGCCTGAAAAATTTTTTTGGGTTTTGTGATTTATAGGCCCCCAAACTTCGCAGGAAGTGCGGTGGGCCTGCCCTGTTTTCTGTCAAAAGTTTGTAAACAAAACCAATAGGGGGGAAACAACTGTTTTGATTTGGTTTTCTCAATAAGAATAACGGGTTTAATAATCTTGAGGTTGTGATAACTTGGGGAAAGCAATCACAAATTACTTAGTTTCAATGTTCATAAAAATTACCCGTTTGACTCCCCAATCAAATCTCTTTTCCCAGATTTCCCCCTTGGCCCCGCCCTTCATGGACTGAGAAATTACCGGGGTTTGGCAAAAATTGGGGGACGATTTGATTATGGGTTAGGTAGCTGGTGTTGGTTGCCAATATGAATTTTTAAAAAAAACCCCCCCCCCTTTTTTTTTTAGAGAAATTTTGATCTAAAAAAATTTCCCAAAAAAAAAAGATAAAAAAATTTTTTTGGGCAAAAGAGAACATATATAGGGCCCAAAAAAAAGGGGGGGAAAAAAAACAGCAAATTTAATTAAAAGGGGAAAAAAAAAAAAAAAAAAAAAAAAAAAGGGGGGGGGTTTTTTAATTGGGGGCCCCCCCCTTTGGAAAAGGGAAAAAAGGGGTTGGGAAAAAAAAAAATTTTAAAGGAAAAAATTTTTTTTTTAAACCCCCCCCTTTTTTTTGGGGGGGCCAAAATTTAAAAAAAAAAAAAGGAAAGGGGGGGAAAAAAAAAATTTTTTTTTTTTTTTAAAAAAAAAAAAAAAAAACAAATCCCCCGGCCCCCTTTTTTTGGGGGGGAAAGGAAAAAAAAATTTTTTTTTTTTTAAAAAATTCCCAAAAAACGGGGGAAAAGGGGGAAAAAAAAAAAAAAGGTAGGGGGTTTCCCTTGCCAAATTTTTTAAAAAATTTTTTGGGGGGGAAAGGGGCCTGGGTTTTGGGGGCAAATTTTTTTGGGGGGAAAAAAATTTTAAAGGGGCCCTTTGGGCTTTAAAAAATTTTTTTTTTTCCCAAAAAAAATTTTTTTGGGGGGTTTTTTTTGGGGGGGGGCCAAAAGGGTTTTAATTTAAAAAAATTTTTTTTAAAAAAAAAAAAAACGGGAAAAAAAATTTTTTTTGGGGGGGGTTTTTTTAAAAAAAAAAAAAGGGTTTTAAAAAACCCCCCCTTTTTTCCCCCCGGGGGGGTTTTTTTTTAAAAAATTGAAAAAAAAAATTTTAAAAAAGGGGGAAAAAAAAAAACCCCCCAAAAAAAGGGGAAATTTTTGGCCCCGGTTTTTTAATTTAAAAAAATTTTTGGGGGGAAAAAAGGCCCCAAAAAAGGAAAAACCCCAAAAAAATTAAAAAAACCTTTCCCCCAAAAAAAATTTTTTAAAAAATTTTTTTTTTGGGGGGAAAAAGGGTTTTTTTTAGGTTTTCAAAAAAAAAAGGGGGGGAAAAAAAAAAAAAAAATTTAAAAAAAAAATTTAAAAAAAATTTTTTTTTAAAAAATTAAAAAAAACCTCGTTTTTTTTAAAAAATTCCTTAAAAAAGGGGGAAAAAAAAAAGGAAAAAAATTTTTTTTTTTTAAAAAAAATTTTTAACCCCAAAAAAAGGGGAAAATTTAAAAAAAAATTTTAAAGGGGGGGAAAAAAAAGGGAAAAAGGGGTTTTTTTTTTCCCCAAGGGGAAATTTTAAAAATTAAAAAATTTAAAAAAAAAAAAAAAAGGGTTTTAAAAGGTTAAAAATTTTAAAAAAAAAATTTTTTTTTTAAAAAAAAAAATTTTTTAAAAAAAAAAAAAATTTTTTTGGGGGGGGGGAAAGGGGGGCCCCCCGGGGGGGAAAAAATTTTGGGGAAAAATTTTTTTTAAAAAAATTTTGGGGGGGGGGGGGAAAGGGCCCCCAAGGGGGGGTTCCCCCCTTTTTTTTTTTTGTTTTGGGGGGTTTTGGAAAAAAAAAAACCCCAAAAACCTTTTAAAACCCCCCAAAAAAGGGGGGGGAAATTCCCAATTTTTTAAATTTTCCCGGGGGTTGGGGAAAAAAATTTTTGGGGGAAAAATTTTTTTTCCCAAAGGGGCCCCCCAATTTTTTAAAAAAAAACCCAAATTAAAAAAAAAAATTTTTTTTCCCCCCCAAAGGGCCCCAAGGAAAAAAACCCCCCCCCCCCCGGGAAAATCTTTCCAAAAATTAAACCCAAAAAAAAACCCCCCCCCCCAAAAAAGGGGCCAAAAAGGGTTTTTTTTGGTTTTAAAAAAAAAAAAAATTTTTTGGAAAAATTTAAAAATTTTTTTAAAAAAAATTTTTTAAAAAAAAAAATTTTTTTTTTTAAAAAAAAAAAAAAATAAAAAAAATTTTTTAAAAAAAAAAAAAATTAAATTTTTTTTTTTAAAAAAAAAAATAAATAAAAAAAAACCCCCCTTTTTTGGGGCCCAAAGGGTTTTTTCCCCCGGTGGGAAAAAATTTTTTCCCCGGGAAACAAATTCCCCGGGGAAAAAACCCCCTTTTTTTTTTAAATTTTCCTGGGGATTTTGGAAAAAAAAAAATTTTTTTTTTTCCCCCCCCCCTTTTTTTCCCTTTTTTTTTTTTTCTTTTCTTCTTCTTCTTCTTTTTCTCTTCTTCTTTTTCTTCTTTTTTTCTTCTTCTTCCTTCTTCTTTTCTTTTCTTTTTTCTTTTCTTTTCTTCTTTTTTCTTCTTCTTTTTTCTTCTTCCTTCTTCTTCTTCTTCTTCTTCTTCTTTTTCCTTTTTTTCCTTTTCTTCCTTTTTTCTTCTTCTTCTTTTTTTTTTCTTCTTCTTCTTTTTTTCCCTTCCCTTTTTTCTTCTTCTTCTTTTTCTTTCTTCTTCTTTTCTTCTTCTTTTTTCTTCTTCCTTCTTCTTCTTCTTCTTCTTCTTCTTCTTCTTCTTCTTTTCTTCTTTTTTCTTCTTTTTCTTCTTCTTCTTTTTTTCTTCTTCCTTCTTTTTTTCTCTTCTTCTTCTTTCTTCTTTTTTTCTTCTTCTTTTCTTTTTTTCTTCTTTCTCTTCTTTTTCTACTTTTCTTTCTTTTCTTCTTCTTTTCTTTTCTTTCTTCTTCTTCTTTTTTTCTTCTTTTTTCTTTTTCTTCTTCTTCTTCTCTTTTTCTTCTTTCTTCGCTTCTTCTTCTTCTTTTTCTTGTTCTTTATTTCTTCTTGTTCTTGTTTTTTTTTTGTTTGTTTTGTTGTTGTTTTTCTTTTCTTCTTCTTCTTTTCTTCTTCTTCTTCTTCTTCTTCTTCTTCTTTTTCTTCTTTCTTTTTTTCTTTTCTTTTCTTCTTCTTCTTCTTTTTCTTTTCTTTTCTTTTTTTCTTCTTTTTCGTTTTTTTCTTTTTCTTCTTCTTTTTTCTTTTTCTTCTTCTTTTCTTTTTCTTCTTCTTCTTCATCTTTTTTCTTTTACTTTTTCTTCTTTTCTTCTTTTTCTTCTTTTCTTATATCTTCTTCTTCTCAT
>NC_069399.1:43344549-43352049 GCF_026875155.1 Cherax quadricarinatus | reverse complement strand
AATGTAATAATGGAGCAGTTATGTGGATGATATAAGTAAGTGTAGATGAATTAAATAAATTTCCTTTTGAATTAGATTTAGGGTAAAGGTTGAGCAAAATAACTCAGCACCATTTATAGATGTATCAAATATAGAAAATGGACCTTCAGTTCATATTCAAATTACAGTATATAGACAGTCAACTAATATATAGAAGGTCATCTAATATGTAGAAGGTCAACTAATATATAGAAGGTCAACTAATATATAGAAGGTCAACTAATATATAGAAGGTCAACTAATATATAGAAGGTCAACTAATACAGAGAAGGTTGGGCAAATGTTTTTGTTAAAGGAGTTTGGGTTAGAGAATGACGTGCCTAATATGGGTCAGTAGACCTGCTACAGTGTTCCTCCTGTCTTATGTTCTTATACCTAGACAACAAATTAACAAGCTGTATTCTCTTGTATGTTCCTAACATTGTTTACCTATTTGTATTTAAATAGGGAAATTGGGAAAATTTAGAATATAGCGTACCCAAAACTTTTCATTTAGCAGATTTCTGAAAATTGCAGAGAATTTTATTTACAGTTCAAAATCTGAGAAAACATGTATAATAAAAAATTGAATTAGTGCTACCAGATAATGTAAACTTTTATGGTATTCTTATTTTGTTCATTTTTTAAATATTTATATCGCATTAAAAATAAATCTATTATAAAATAGATCCTAACTAACAATACCGTGAGAATAACGATGTATGTATCTATAAGAGTCCATACAACGAACTGTGATCAATTTCATATACGGCAGACTAGAAAAAATCTTGCTTTAAGAATTAATATCAGAAAACAGTACTCAATCTGAATGGCATTTGAATGATGGGGGTCCACCTCTGGTGTAAATTGTGGGACCCATAGCCTCGGAGAAGTGGAAAAGGCTTCAAGGAAGAATATTTGGATTTCTTCCTGAAGCCGTCTGAATATTCCATTTCCCCTACCACCCCATCTTTCCATTTTTTTTTACCAATAGGAATATTTTATTACATAATATGGTACAGAAGAATTAAGAGATACATTGTTGATATAAAGGTGGCATATACGTTACATGTTGTTACGTGTGTATCACCGATTATAAGGCGAAAATCTCATCCAGCTCCTCAGAGCTGGGGCAATGTGCCCAAAATGCAGCAGGCATTACCCCTTTGAACAGCCGCACTGAGCCGCTGGAACTGAAAACTAGCTGCCCTGGTTACCCTGATGAATCTTTTTCCCAGCTCTTTAAGGAATTTAGATGCATTCTTTCCCCATGAGCCAAGGGTCTCTAAGCCTATGGGAACAAACATATAATGATGGGCAAGTTCTCCATATTTTCTAGACTTCTGGGACTTCCTGAAGCTGGCAGCTGCCCCTCCTTCCTTCCTGGTGTATTGGAGATAGGTATCAGCCAAGGTAGATGCACATGTATAGTCCCACACCACCTGCTTCCCGTATGTCCAAGCTTGAGGGTGATACCATCTGGACACTTCTGGCTACCATCAGATCTGCATAGCTGGGGTGGCTCCCTTACTGCTGGGCATCCGGGTGTTGTGAGGCTCCTATTGATAATGTTATTAACCTCCTCATGTCTTGCAATCTTTCCCTCGGATTCACGGCACACAAATTAATATATGAATAAAATATTATAGTCAAGTTGTATATAAACAGCTGCTGGTTAAACATTTGTCCAGGACTGCATAAGTTGGACATATTCACAATTAAATGAATCTCCGGAATATCGATGCTAAGTTAAAAGACCAAGTCACTTGACAGAAGTCAGATTCAGAGACTAATTGCAATCATCATGTTGTTAATTTCATTCACTCATATCACATACCCATGGCCCGGTGGTCTGGTGGCTAAAGCTCCCGCTTCACACACGGAGGGCCCGGGTTCGATTCCCGGCGGGTGGAAATTCCGACACGTTTCCTTACACCTATTGTCCTGTTCACCTAGCAGCAAATAGGTACCTGGGTGTTAGTCGACTGGTGTGGGTCGCATCCTGGGGGACAAAATTAAGGACCCCAATGGAAATAAGTTAGACAGTCCTCGATGACGCACTGACTTTCTTGGGTTATCCTGGGTGGCTAACCCTCCGGGGTTAAAAATCCGAACAAAATCTTATCTTATCTTATCTTATCTAGCAGACCAGCGGTCTCTGCTGCCATGCTATATAACCTTCACACTTGACCCTTGACACAGTCTCTCCCTGCCCCACCATAAAGCCGGCACCAGTAAACGAGGTATTGAATTTTCCTGTCGACTATATCAACATTAAATAGTTTCCTTCACTGTGCTTTTTGTATATCCAGAAAAAACACACACTTCACGTATATATATTCTGGCACACATGAACACAAAGATGAAAGCCAACAATATAATGATGATCATCATCATCATTACCATCATCATCATCATGGTAGGCCATCCTGGAGTAATGAATTCGACGGCCTATTTTGGTGTCATCGGCAAACTTGCTTATGTCGCCATTTATTCCCTTAAATATGTCGTTTACGTAGATAGTGAACAACAACTGGCCCAACACTGATCCCTGTGGAACACCGCTGGTGACACTTCCCCACTCTGATTTCTCCCCATTCATGCAAACTCTCTACTGCCTATTTGTTAACCATGCCTCAATCCAAGAAAAAAATTTTCCTATTCAGTGTGCCTTAATTTTCCTCAATAGTCTGATGTGGGACTCCAGTGAAGTCCATATACACAATATCATATTCGAAATTAAGACACATGTGCAACATCTGGGTATCTTTATTGTAGACGTGGAACAAACTCCCGACTACCCTCATAGAGGCTAAACCGTTGTGTAGTTTTAAAAATAGGTTAGATAAATACATGATTGGGTGCGGGCGGGTGTAAGTTGGACCTGACTAGCTTGTGCTACTAGGTCAGATGCCGTGCTCCTTCCTTGAATGGATGTGACCTGGCCTAACTAGGTTAGGGCATTGGCTTAAGCCGGTAGGAGACTTGGGCCTGTCTCGCATGGGCCAGTAGGCCTGCTGCAGTGTTCCTTCTTTCTTATGTTCTTATTTTCTTATTTCCTTCTCATTACTATTCCCTCCCTGAATGTCCTCCTTCCACATACGACTGTCACCGCAATCCATCCTTCCTTTCTCTCTTCCTACAGGTATGCTGTTAAGCATGGAAAGCAGCGGCCGGGGCAACCTGGTGGCCAACAAGCTGACTTTCGGTCAAGCAGAGCTGGACAACTCTGTCGAGGGCTGGGCTCTAGTGAGAGGCACCTTCAGTAGCAGTACTGTAGAGTTCCTCGCTGCCTCACATGTAGGATATAACAGCGGTCACGGCAAGGTAAGTCGCCAGACTCTAGATGGTTGTGATGTCTTGTGTCATCAATCCACGCTGGTCACGAGTCCTGTAACATCAACCCATGTTGACCTAAAATCCTGTATCATCAACCCATGTTGAGCTCGAGTCCTGTATTATCAACACAAGTTGACATCGAGTCCAATGTTATCAACCCATTTTGACCTCAAGTCTTCATGGTTAGGTTAGGTTTGATTAGGTAAGGTCAGGTTAGGTTAGGTAAGGTTAGACTAGGTTAGGTTAGGTTAAATTAGGTAAGGTTAAAATAGGTTAGGTTAGATTAGGTTAGGTTAGGTTAGATTTGTCAGGAAATAGGACCCCTGACGCGGGTGTTAGTCATACGAGGATCCGCAGCTGGAGCTTTAGAACTAACCTATTAGTGCATTTTTTTGGTAAATGCAGTTTAAAAAGTATCTCCAAAATAGAAGAGAGCGTAGAATGGGGAAGCCTTCGTGGTGGTGCTATGCAGTTTTAAAGTATTTACCGAAAACGATAAGTATCACACTAAATGTAGAAGCCTACTGAGATTTGTGACGCTATCATTAACTGACTAACTTAATGATCATTGCTGCTTCTCTTACTACTATCACTAATATTACTGAAACTACATCTACTACTACTAGTACTGCTGCTACTACTACTGCTGTATACCTAGAGATACCTGAAGAGAGTTTCGGGCCCAGTCTGTGACCAGGTCTCCTGTAGTAGTAGTAGAATTGTGCATTGTTGCTGCTTCTGTTCTTATTACAATCAATAATATTACTGCGACTACAACAACAACAACTACTAGTACTACTACCACTGCTACTATAACTATTACTACTAGCACTACTACTGCTGCTGCTTCTCTTATTACTATCACTATTATTACCATGACTATTACTACTGCTACTACCACTACTGTTACTTCTACTGCTGCTACCACTACTCCTAATATTCCTACTACTAGTACTACTGCTACTACTACTTTTGCTGCAACTACCACTACTGCTACTTCTACTTCTACTACTGTTATTATTAATACTACTACTATTACTACTACGACTATTACCTACTTCTACTAGCTACTTCTTGCTACTACTACTACCTACAACTACTTACTAAAACTATTACTACCACTGCTACTAGACTACTACTACAACATATAATAATAATAAAATAATAATAATAATAATAATAATAATAATAATAATAATAACAATAAATTTTCAGGGCACCATTCCTCAACACTAACGTAAATTCATTAACATAAAAAACAATTGTGGCACCAGGTGAGCTTCTACGATGCCCTGGTGCTGAAGGAGGCATCGACGAGCTTGTACGGGCAGGAGATGGGTGCCCAGTTCGGCTACTGTCTGGAGTCAGCAGATGTGGACGGTGATGGTGTTGATGACCTCCTGGTGGGGGCGCCTCTAGCCAGGGCAGGAGACAAACTCCTTGCTGACGCTGGCAAGATCTACCTCTATTACTCTCCCTTGGTTCAAGTGAGTTACATGCTTGTTGTGTATGTTAGTTGCCATTTATGTTGTCCTAGGCACATGTCGAATAGACACTAGGCCTGTTGTATGTGTACTCACCTATTTGTACTCACCTATTTGTGGTTGCAGGGGTCGAGTCACAGCTCCTGGCCCCGCCTCTTCGCTGATTGCTACTAGGTCCTCTCTCTCCCTGCCCCATGAGCTCTATCATACCTCGCCTTAAAACTATTTATGGTTCCCGCCTCCACTACGTCACTTTCTAGGCTATTCCACGGCCTGACTACTCTATGACTGAAGAAATACTTCCTAACATCCCTTTGATTCATCTGAGTCTTCAACTTCCAATTGTGACCTCTTGTGTCTGTGTCCCATCTCTGGAACATCCCGTCTTTGTCCACCTTGTCTATTCCGCGCAGTATTTTATATGTCGTTATCATGTCTCCCCTGACCCTCCTGTCCTCCAGTGTCGTCAGGCCGATTTCCCTCAACCTTTCTTCGTAGGACAATCCCCGTAGCTCTGGGACTAGTCATGTTGCAAACCTTTGTACTTTCTCTAATTTCTTGACGTGCTTGACTAGGTGTGGATTCCAAACTGGTGCTGCATACTCCAGTATGGGCCTGACGTAAATGGTATACAGAGTCTTAAACGAACCTTACTGAGGTATCGGAACGCTATCCGTAGGTTTGCCAGGCGCCCGTATGCTGCAACAGTTATCTGATTGATGTGCGCCTCAGGAGATATGCTCGGTGTTATGCTCACCCCCAGATCTTTTTCCTAGAGTGAGGTTTGCAGTCTTTGGCCATCTAAACTATATTACTATATTGTGTCTGCGGTCTTCTTTGCCCTTCCCCAATCTTCATGACTTTGCATTTGGCAGGGTTAAATTCAAGGAGCCAGTTGCTGGACCAGGCTTGTAGCCTGTACAGGTCTCTTTGTAGTCCTGCCTGATCCTCATCCGATTTGATTCTTCTCATTAACTTCGCATCATCTGCAAACAAGGACACTTCTGAGTCTATCCCTTCCGTTATGTCGTTCACATATACCAAGAACAGCACAGGTCCTAGGACTGACCCCTGTGGAACCCCGCTTGTCACAGGCGCCCACTCTGACACCTCGTCGCGTACCATGACTCGTTGTTGCCTCCCTGTCAGGTATTCTCTGATCCATTGCAGTGCCTTTCCTGTTATGTGTGCCTGATCCTCTAGCTTTTGCAGTAACCTCTTGTGAGGAACTGTGTCGAAGGCCTTCTTGCAGTCCAAAAATATGCAGTCGATCCACCCCTCTCTCTCTTGTCTTACTTCTGTCACCTTGTCATAAAACTCTAGTAGGTTTGTGACACAGGATTTTCCTTCCCTGAAACCGTGCTGGTTGTCAATTATACACTTGTTTCTTTCCAGGTGCCCCACCACTCTCCTCCTGATGATCTTCTCCATGACCTTGCATACTATACACGTTAGTGATACAGGTCTGTAGTTTAGTGCCTCATGTCTGTCTCCCTTTTTAAAAATTGGGACTACATTTGTCATTTTCCATACCCCAGGGAGTTGCCCAGTTTCAAATGATGTGTTGAAGATCTTTGTTAATGGCTCACCCAATATCTCTGCTCCCTCTTTAAGGACCCATGGAGAGATGTTGTCTGGTCCCACCGCCTTTGAGGTGTCAAGTTCGCATAGCAGCTTCTTCACCTCCTC
Organism: Cherax quadricarinatus; assembly: GCF_026875155.1. NCBI lineage: Eukaryota > Metazoa > Arthropoda > Malacostraca > Decapoda > Parastacidae > Cherax > Cherax quadricarinatus. The sequence goes on along the minus strand of NC_069399.1, from coordinate 43,345,519 downwards.
CTTGGTTATATGTACCTCATCCAGCACTTGCTGGTGTACCCCCCTGTTCTGATTTCCTGGAGTCCTACTGTTTTCCACTGTGAATACCTCTTTAAATCTTGTGTTGAGCTCCTGACATACCTCTTGGTCATTTCTTGTGAATTCCCCATCACCCTTCCTCAGTCTGATTACCTGGTCCTTGACTGTTGTTTTCCTCCTGATGTGGCTGTACAACAGCTTCGGGTCAGTCTTTACTTTTGATGCTATGTCATTTTCATATTGTCTCTGAGCCTCCCTTCTTATCTGTGAAATATTCGTTTCTGGCTCTTCGGCTGATTTCTTTATTTTCCTGAGTTCTCTGTCTTCTGTACCTTTTCCATTCTCTAGTACACCTAGTTTTTGCCTCCCTACACCTTTGGGTGAACCAAGGACTCGTTTCTGTTTTTCCCCATTATTTCTGTTTCCCTTGGGAACAAACCTCTCCTCTGCCTCCTTGCATTTTGTTGCTACATAGTCCATCATTTCTTGTACTGGTTTTCCTGTCAGTTCCCTCTCCCACTGAATGTCTTGAAGGAAGTTCCTCATGCCTGAGTAGTTCCCCCTTTTGTAGTTTGGTTTTTCCCAGCCTATTCCTGTTACTCTCTCCACTTGGAGCTCAACTATGTAGTCGAAGCACAGAACCACATGATCACTAGCTCCCAGGGGCCTTTCATACATGATACCCTCGATGCCTGAACTACTCATGGTGAATACAAGGTCCAGCCTTGCTGGTTCATCCTCTCCTCTCTCTCTGGTAGTGTCTCTAACATGTTAATGCATGAGGTTTTCCAGTACCACATCCATCATCTTCGCTCTCCATGTTTCGGGACCCCCATGGGGCTCCAGGTTTTCCCAGTCAATCTCCTTGTGATTGATATCACCCATAATTAGTAACTTTGCTCCCCCCATGTGTGCTCTCCTGGCCACCTCGGCTAGTGTGTCGATCATTGCT
>NC_069399.1:43327049-43339549 GCF_026875155.1 Cherax quadricarinatus | reverse complement strand
TTTAGAGGAGTTTTGACTTAAAGATTCCACAGAAGTCTTATTTTTAATGAAACAAATCCACTTTGTTTAAATAATAGAGAATATGTAGTTTTAGTATATCTCCAAGAATTTTCATAATAATTTGCTTTATATTACAGAACCTTTTAATCAAACGTATACTTTGTAAAATTCTCAACACTTTTAATAAATGGTGGAGTTTGTTCCCCCAGCATGTAATTATCATTATTAAAATGCAGGTATATATTATATCATATTATTCAACGAATAGGAGTCTTCTGTCTCTACACAGAGAGACGTAAATGTAAAGTTTATCCTAGTAATCAGTATACAGTCTCCCAAGTTAATGGAGAATCTCAACTAGGGAGAGTATAATGGTAATAGATGGGGGTCTAACCCGGAGGGTAAAAACCCAACATGATGGAGTCGAGTGGGCACGTGACACCACACGAAAAGAGGGGGTAAGGGGAAGAGAAGGGGTTTTAAAAAGCAGTACACACAAAAGTGAGGATGAACCTTTAAAAACCCTTACTTATCTTTTTATACAAACACTGCTAAAAAATTAAAACTATACAAAAAAATTTACAAGACCAATGGGGCCCAAAGACGATGATGAGATATGATAGATAAAATACAAAGGCCGAACATTTCCTTTTAGCTATTAATGGAGTGAGCACGATGCAATATAAATAAGATAACAATGATAAAAGAACTTAAATATCGGGCATTTATGCGTAACACTTGTTTTTAAAAAACTTGTGGGGTTTCTTGCCCTCCATACTCATTTTTCAGACTTTTCCCACTTCCTGACAACTTTATGATGAGAAATACTTTCTAACTCCCTTTAACTCACGAGTCTTCGTTTCCAACAGACCCCTTTGTTTCTATGTCCCATCTCTGGAACACCCTGTTTCCCCCTTTGTCAATTCCCGAGTAATTTATAGGTTATATTTCTCCCCTAACCTTCCTTCCTTCCTCCCGTGTCGTGAGGCCCATTTCCCTTAACCTTCCTGTAGTACATTCCCCTTAGCTCTGGGATTAGTCTTGTTGCAAACCCTTTTCACATTCTCTAATTTCTTGATTGCATGACCAGGGGGTGGGTTCCAAAATGGTGTTGAATACTTAAAATTTGGGCTGACGTACACGGTTTTCGAGATTTTGAATGATTCCTTACTGAGGTACCCGAACATATTCTTGGTTGTCAAGCGCCCATATGCTGAGCAGTTTATTGGGGGAGTGTCCTAGGAGATGTGCTCGTCTTACTCACCATAAAATCCTTTTCCTTGAGGGTTTGCAGTCTTTGTCCACTTGTTTAACCTCTGCCCCGTCATCTTTGCCCCTTCCCCCCAAACTTCAAGACGCATTTGGTGGGTTAAATTTGACGAGCCAGTTGCTAACCGGGTTGCAGCCCGTCAGGTTTTCTTTTTCAGTTTTTCTGATCCCTTAAGTCTGATTCTTGCTCCCCGAAAATGCAATCTACCACCCCTTTTCCCCTTTGTGTCTTACTTCCTTTCCTTGTATAAAACTCCCGTAGGTTTGTGACATAGGATTTCCCTTCCCCCGAAACCGTGCTGTTCTTGTTTATAAGCATTTCGTTTCTAGGTGCTACATCATTTCCTCCTGTAATCTTCTCCCGACTTTGCATACTATGCACGTCAGGACACAGGTCCCAAAATTTTAAATTCCCGTGTCTGTCTCATGTCTTAAAAAATTTAGACTAATTTGCTTTTCCCATCCTTATGAAGTTGCCCCCTTTAATGGAGTTTTGAAGATTTTTGTTGTGACACACACAGTGTCTCTGCTCCCCCCTAAGGACCCACGGGAAAACAAGGTCCCACCGCCTTTTTAGGGATCTGTTCATTAGCTCACCTTCACCCCCTTTTCCATCGTTGTATTTTTTCCAGTAGTTGTTGGGATATCCCTTTTTGGTGTACTCCTGTTTTGGCTTCCCAGTAGCTCCTCGCTACTTTTGAGCTCCCACCTCCCTCCCTCCCCCTGATTACCTGGTTCTTTACTGTTGTTTTCCTCCTGATGTGGCTATACAAATTTTTGGGGGGCAATTGATTTTGATCTTGTCGTTATTGTACTGCCGTGGGGCCCCCTTCTTATCTGAGCATACTCGTTTCTAGCTCTCTGTCTAATATCTTTATTTTCCTGGGTCCTTTGTCTTCTGTGCCTTTTCCATTCTCTTAGTGGTCTCCTCCCTACACCTTTCGGAGAACCAAGGGCTCGTTCTGGTCTTCTCATTATTGCTGTTGCCCCTTTGGGAACAAACCTCTCCTCTCCTCCCTTTCATTTTGGTCAATAGTCCATCAATTCGTTTAACTGATTTTCCTACCAATTCTCTTTCCACGATTTCTTCGGGCCTTGCTGTGTAGTCCTCCCTTTGAAATTTTTGGTTTTTCCCCCTGCTCCTTTTCCCCTTTCTGCTTATAATTATATTTTTAAAAGCTCGAACAATGTGACACTGGCTTCTAGGGGCTTTTCTAGTGAAATGCCCTTGATGTCCGAGCTACTAAAGGGGAATACAAGGTCCGTCTTGAGGTTTATCCTCAATCTCTCTCCGGTAGTGCCCCCTAACTTTTTGTGCTTTTGTTTTCCGTATTATATCCATCTAGGTTCTCAGATTCGGGCTCCATGTGACTGCAGGTTTTCCCAATAAATTTCCTTGAGACTGAAAATCACCCATAACTTTTAAATTTTTGCTCTACTGTGTAGCTTTTTCTAACCCCCTCAGTAGGTGTCCACCATCGCTCGTTGCTCTTTTTATATTTTCTTTTGGGCCCCTAAAGTTCTGGGGGGGTTGACATCATTGTTTTACCCCCTTTGGTCCCAAAAAAATAAATTGTTTTTACTATGAGTCCCCTTTTGCCCTTCCTTCCATTTTCTCAATCCCCCCCGGTTGTTATGAGAGTGTAACTCCCTCCCCCCCTTTCTCCCTCTCTTTTCCCCAGGTCTGATATCCGTGTGATATATGTGTGTGTGTGTGTGTTGTGTACTCCCGTTGTACTCACCTGTTGAGGTTGCGGGGTGAGTCCGAGTCCCGGCCCCCGCCTCTTCATGATCGCTAAATAGGTCACTCTCCCGAGCCGTGAGCTTTTCATCCTTGCTTAAAGCTTGTTGGATCCTGCCCCCCACTAACCTTCCCAAACTATTCCCCTTACTGACTACTCTGGGGCTGAAAAAATACTTCCTAACATCCCTGTGATTCATCTGTGTCTTCAGCTTCAAACTGTGCCCTTTTTATGTGCCCAATCCGGGAACATCCTGCTTTGTCCCCTTTGTAAAATTCCTTCATATTTTGATGTCTTTTTTCATTCCCCCCTATCTCCCCTTTCCTCCAGTGTCGGGGTTTGATTTCCCCCTTAACCTTCCTCGTAACATCCTCTTAGCTTGGGAAAGTCTTGTTGCAAACCTTTGCACTTTCTCTATTTTTCTTCCGTGTTTGGCTAGGTGTGGGTTCCAAATGGTGCCGCATACTCCAATGGGGGCCCAAAACATACCGGTGTACGGGGTCCGAATGATTCCTTATTAAGAGCGGAATGTGTTCTGAGGTTTCCAGGCCCCCATATGCTGCGCAGTTATTTGGTTGAGTGCGTTTCGGAGATGTGCCTGGTGTTATACTCACCCCAAGATTTTTTTCCTTTGGTAGGTTTGAAGTCCTGACCCCCTGACTGTACCCCGTCTGCGGCTTCTTTGCCCTTCCCCCCAAACTTTATGACTTTGCACTTGGGGGGATAATCCAGGAGCCAATTTCTGGCCCGGTCTGGGAGCCTGTCCAGATCCCTTTTTAGTTCTGCCCGGTCTTCGATTCGAGTGAATTCTTCTCATCAACTTACGTATTGCAAACAGGGGCCCCAGAGTTATTCCTTCCGTCAGTCGTTCCAAATACCAAAAAAAACTGGCCTAGGATGACCCTGCGGGACCCGCTGGTCACAGGTGCCCCCTCTGACACCTGCCAGACCATGACTCGCTGCTGTCTTCCCGACAGTATTCCCCGAAACCCATTGTATGCCTTCCCTGTTATCCTGTTATCCCTGTTGTGGTGTGTGTTGTGTGTGTGTGGGGTGTTGTGTTGTGGGTTGTGTGTGTGTGTGTGTGTGTTTTGTGTGTGTGTGTGTGTGTGTGAGGGGTGTGTGTGAGTGTGTGTGTACTCACCTAACTGTGCTCACCTAATTGTGGTTGTAGAGGTCAAGCCGTAGCTCCTGCCCCTCCTCTTCACTGGTCGCTATTAGGTCATTTCTCTTGCTCAGTGAGCTTTATCTACCTCTTCTTAAAGCTATGTATGGATCCTGCCTGCAGCACCTCCCTCTCCAATGTTCCACTTCTGACAACTTCGTGGACTGAAGAAATACTTCCTAAGATCCCTGTGACTCAACATTAAATTGTGACACCTTGTTGGTGTGTTCCATCTTGTTTCATCCTCTCCCTGTCCACCCTGTGGGATTCTTCTCAGTATTTTCTCTCTCCTCTCTCCTCTCTCTTCTCTCTCTCTCTCTCTCCTCTTCTCCCCTCTTCTCTCTCTTCTCTCTCTCCTCTCTCTCTCTCTCTCTCTCTCTCTCTCTCTCCCCTCTCTCTATATATATATATATTTTATATATATGTATGTATATGTTATATATATATTATATATAAAAATATATATATAAATATATATATATATAATATATATATATATATACATATATATTATATATATATAATAAATATATTAATATATATATTTTATAAATAAACACGCTAGAAACAGGGATATCTTGCTACTCCTACTTACACTTTGGTCACACTTCACAGACAGGGCACAGCATATATATATATACATACATCTAGGTTTTTCTCCTTATTCTAAATAGCTCTTGTTCTTTTTTATTTCTTCTATTGTCCATGGGGAAGTGGAAAAAAAATCTTTTCCCCCGTAAGCCCTTTCGTGTCGTATGAGGCGACTAAAGCCGGGAGCAATGGCTAGTAACCCCTTCTCCTGTATACATTTACTAAAAAAGAGAAGAAGAAAAACTTTTTTAAAAACTGGGTTGTTTAAATGTGCGTGGATGTAGTGCGGATGAAAAAGAAACAGATGATTGCTGATGTTATGAATGAAAAGAAGTTGGATGTCCCGGCTCTAAGCGAAACAAAGCTGAAGGTGGTAGGAGAGTTTCAGTGGGGGGAAATAAATGGGATTAAATCTGGAGTATCTGAGAGAGTTAGAGCAAAGGAAGGGGTAGCAGTAATGTTAAATGATCAGTTATGGAAGGAGAAAAGAGAATATGAATGTGTAAATTCGAGAATTATGTGGTTAAAAAAAGGTTGGATGCGAGAAGTGGTCATAATAAGCGGTATGCACCTGGAAAAGGAGGAATGCAGGGGAAGATTTTAAAGTGAATGATAGGAGCCTTTAAACCCAAGTGAGGAGTAATTGTGGTGGGGGACCGAATGCTAAAGTAGGGAAATTTTTAGAGAGGGTGTGGTAGGTAAGTTTGGGGTGCCAGTGAAAATGATAGGGGGAGCCCCTTGATTGAACTTTGTTGAAAGGGGTTTAGTTATAGGTAATACTTTTTTAAGAAAAAAATAAATAATATACACGATATGATGTAGGGCGAAATGACGTAGTTTGTTGGATTATGTTTGGTAATAAAGATGTTTTAGTGATTCGGGTACGTTTATCGAGGGGCCACAAAATACAATCCCTTTTCTAGTGTACTCACTGAGAGTAAAGGTAGATGGATACAAGAGAATAGAAGCATCGGAAGAAAGGTGAAAGGGTTTTTTTAAAAATAAAAAAAGGAGGCAGTTAGGGGAAGATATAAACGCTATTGGAGGTAGATGGGTAATGAGACATAGGCAATGGGTCGAAGAGGAATGGGGGGGGTTTAAAAAATGTAGTGTTAGAGTGTTCAGCAGAAGTTTGTGGGTTTAAAGGGAAATGGGGCAGGAGGGAAGAGGAGCGATTGGTGGAAAAGATGATGTAAAGAGAGTTAAAGGGGGAAAAAAATTAGCTAGAGAAGTTTTTACAAAGTTTGAAGTGATGCAAGGAGGGAAGAGTTATGGGGAAAAAAGGAGAGGTTAAGAGAGTGGTGAAGCAAGTAAAAAAAAAAAAGCAAATGAGGAGTGGGTGAGCTGTTTTTAACAATTTTGTTTAAAAAAAAGAAAAAGTTTTGGAGTGGGGAAAAAACAGTTAAAGGAAACCTAGAGAACAAAAGGATTTGCGTTAAAAATAGGAGAGGAGAGTTTTTTAAAAAGGAATTAGAGGTTTGGGGAAAATGGAGGGGTTTTTTGAGGAATTTTTTTAAATGTTGTGAAGTAGGGAAGATTGATTTCGTGTATGGGCAAGGGGGAATCATCTTGTGGGGTGGGAAAGGCCAGTTTGAGTGTGGGGGAAGTTCTGAGGCGTAGGTAAAATGAAAGGGGGTAAGGCACCCGGGGATTGGGGAAATTAAAGATAGAAATGTTAAAAGCGGGGTGGGGATATATTTTGGAGTGGTTGGTGCAATTATTTAAAAATGTAGGAAAGGGTAAGGTCCCAGGGTTTGGAAGAGCATCATATTTCCCTTTGTATAAAGGCAAAGGGGATAAAAGAGAGTGCAAAATTATAGGGGGAAAAGTCTGTTGGTGTACCTGGAAGTGTATGGTAAGTTATAATTGAAAGAATTTTGGTAAGACGGAGAATGGATGCAGATGAACAAAAGGGGGCTTTAGGAAAATAGGGGGGGGTTACCCTGTTTTTACAGTGAAACAAATTTAAATGAAAAGTATTTAGATAAGGGAAAAAGGTTTTTTTTTTGGCATTTAGGATTTGGAAAAGGGTATGACGGGTGGATAGGGGGGCAATGGCAGTGTTGCAAGTGTATGGTGTAGGGGTAGGTTCGAAAACATGAAGAGTTTTTACGGGGATATGAGGCTCAAGTTAGGAGTAGTAGAAAAGAGGGAAAAATTTTTTCCAGTAAAGTAGGCCCTTTGACAGGATGTTGATGTCACCCTGGGTTTTTTTAAAATATTTATAGAGGGGTTGTAAGAGAAGTAAATGCGAGGGTCTTGGGCAAGAGGCGTGGAGTTAAAAGATAAAGAATCACACACAGGTGGGAGTTGTCACAGCTGCTCTTTGCTGATGACACTGCTCTTGGGGATTCTGAAGAGAAGCTCCCAGAGATTGGTGGATGAATTTGGTAGGGTTGTGCAAAAGAAGAAAATTTTAAAGGGTGAATACAGGAAAGAGTAAGGTTATGAGGAAAACAAAAAGATTAGGTGATGAAAGATTGAATATCAGTTGGAGGGAGAGAGTATGGAGGAGGTGAATGTATTCAGATTTTTGGGGAGTGGACGTGTCAGCGGATGGGTCTATGAAAGATGAGGTGAATCATAGAATTGATGAGGGAAAAAGAGTGAGTGGTGCACTTAGGAGTCTTTTGGAGACAGAGAACTTTGCCCTTTGGAGGCAAAGAGGGAATGTATGAGAGTATAGTTTTACCAACGCTCTTATATGGGTTTGTGAAGCCGGGTGATGAATGTTGCAGCGGGGAGAAGGCTGGAGGCAGGGGAGATGTCATGTCTGAGGGCAATGTGTGGTGTGAATATAATGCAAGAATTCGTAGTTTGGAAGTTAGGAGGAGGTGGGGATTACCAAAACTGTTGTCCAAGGGCTGAGGAAGGGTTGTTGTGAGGTGGTTCGGACATGTAGAGAGAATGGAGCGAAACAGAATAACTTTAAGAGTGTATCAGTCTGTAGTGGGAAGGAAGGCGGGGTAGGGGTCGGCCTAGGAAGGGTTGGAGGGAGGGGGTAAAGGAGGTTTTGTGTGCGAGGGGCTTGGACTTCCACGGCATGCGTGAGCGTGTTTGTGGGAGTGAATGGAAAAAAGGTTTTTAATCTTGACTGCTTTTGGAGTGGAGCAAAGAAACATTTATGAAGGGTTTCGGGGAAACCCGGCGGGCCCGGGATTTGAGTCCGGGAGGGGAAGTACAGTCCCTTGCACCTAAAGGGGGGGGTTTTAATTTGCAGTTTAAAAACTGTAGTGTAACACCCTTCGGCAAACGTGATGGAGTGAATGATGGTGAAAGTTTTTTTTTTTTGGGGGCCCACCTGCCCTTGGGGGGAATCCCCAGTGTGATAATAAAAAAAATAATATAATTAAAATTATATAAAATTTATTATATATTATATATATATATATAAAATTAAATATAATAAAATATAAATAATTTATAATAAATATATATTATTATAATTATTATATATTTATATATATATCAAAATAACCATGTGAAAAAATATAAAAATTCCAATCGCTTTCGTCCCTTCTCACTTTACAAGGAACTATAATTCCTTGAAATGGAGAAGTCACGAATTTTTTTGGGAATTTCACTTTTCTTTCTCAGGGGTTTTTTTGCAATTCTGATATCACCTGTTTATTAAGAACTTATTGCTATAAATATTTTTAAAATTATTATATAAATAATATATATATTAAATTATATATATATATTATAATAAAACCACTCTAAAGAATAGAAAAATTTTCAAAGCGTTTCGTGACTACCACATTTCAAGGAACAAAAGTTTAAACATCCAAGGAAATAATAAAGGGGCTGGCCCAAACCTCACATCAATCCCAAAACGGTTAAAACCCCGACGCGCCCCCCCCCCAACTGACGTCCTTTGCACAAACCCAAACCCAAAAAACTTTCACCCAAGAAAATTTTAAAAATTTTTATTTGTCCAGTGTATTATTAAATTCTTCCCAAATTCTATTAAATTTTAAGGGGGTCTAATTTAATAAACCAAAGGAAAAATTCATATTATGTCAAAACTGTTTTTATAAACAAGATTTAATTTTAATTTCCGTCGACCAGGGCTTTCTTTATACTACTTTCTAACTTTTTGAAAAAACAATTGGGGGTTAAAACCACATAATAAAAAGAGCATTGGAATCTTTTCCCTTCTAATGCAAAATTTTGTTTGTTTTAAACTTAGTTTGAGTTTTTTTCCCGTTTGACCGTAATAAAATTTTTCGAAAAATTTTATAAGGAATCTTATAGACACATCCATCAGCATTTTGGGGAAATTTCTTTATCAAAATTTTTTTTTTACTGTATCAAGATTTTTGAATACAACTTTAATATTAAAAGTCTTAAGAAGAGAAGGCATATTAACCAAGTTTTCATGGTAAGGGAGAACCAACATATTTTAGTTGAATAAGGCAGGAAAACCTGCCGTACTATGTATATATATATATAAATATATATATATATATATATATAAATATATATATATATTATATATATATATATAATTTTAAAAATTTTAATATATATATATATATATAATAAAATATATATATATATAAATATATATATATAAATATATATAATAATATATATATTATATATATATATATATTTCTTAAAAATATAGGGAAGTACCACTTCTATAGCTGGACTGGGGATCTTCATCCTCAAAAGACAATAAATGTACCTCAGGGAAAACTCAAGGTTCTCCACGGGGTTTTTGAATATTTTTTTCTACTACCACCCCCTCTATTTTATATTCTAAGGAACATTTATTAATAAACAGAATCAATTCAATTCAATTCAATTTTAAATTTGTTCTCTATAAGGGTTACAATGTGGGGTTTACAGGTTTTGGGTATTGTGTGGTTTACATGTTATAAGATACTAATTACAGAGGGGCCACTAGACACCTAGCATGGCTAGGCATTTCGAACAGACTTAGATTAATTCAAAACATTAAATCCTTACAGATTATGGGATTAAAAACTAAGTGACTACATCATAATTTGTGAGTTTTTGCAAAAGTGAATGCTTTTGTTTTGGCACAAAACGAAGTGTCTATATTGGGGTATCATAGCAAAAATTAAAGAAATAGTTAGGCTTTATTATTTTAAGATTAGGATTAGTATTTCTGGGTTTATAGTCAGTGGGTGAGTGAGTGTAATTTTGAAACCACCAGGTGGTTATCATGTAGTTAGTTGTGGGGGTGGATCAGGGAGATAAGATGTTTCTAAGTGTAGTTTGAAAGTGATGAATGTGTCTGCAGTTCTAGAGTTTTCAGGTAGGGTGTTCCAGATTTTAGGTCCTTGAAATACATTGAATTTTTGTAAAGGTTTAGTCGAACCGGGGAATGTCATAGAGATGTTTGTGTCTGGTATATGCCTTGTAGACTTGTCACAACTATAAAGAAAGCATTTTAGGCGGGTTTAATATTGGGAATTTAAGGTCCTGTAGATATAGATTGCACAGTAGTAAGTGTGGATGTTCTAAACAGGGAGTAAGTTTAGATCTATGAAGAGTGGGGGGGGGGTTGCCAAGGATGGGATTTAGTGATTATTCTTACTGTGGTTTTTTTCTTGGGTTTTTAAATTGGCTTTGGTGTGTTGCTGCAGTTGAACCCCAAGCACAGATAGCATAGGTGATGTATGGATATATAAGTGAATGGTAAAAGTGGAGAAGTGCAGTTTGCGGCACGTAGATCGTATCTTGGAGAGATCCCCACCGTTTTGGATACTTCTTTTTGTTAGTGTTGGACATGGGTGCTGAAATTTAGGTTGTTGTCGAGGTATAGGCCAAGGAATTTGCCCTCAAATTTTGTCTGGCAATTAGAGTGTTGTCGATCTTAATGTTAAGTTGTGCAACACCTGCTCGCTACCAAACATAATTATAGCAGTTTTGTCAGTGTTAAAGTGTAAGTTTATTGGCTTCATCCAAGTCGATATATTTTAGGGAGCCCTCGTTAACAATGGCTTAGGGTGATAAGATTGTGGTGGGAGATAATTAAGTCGTGTCGTCAGCAAAGAGAATGGTTTCAGGGTTTGGGATATGTTGGAAGATCATTGATGTAAATGAAAGAGCAGGGTCCAAGGACACTTCCTGTGGAATCCAGTTTTCAAGTGGGCCGTTGATGAGCTGTGTTTAATGGTGAATACTGATACCTATTAGAAATGGTTTTGGATTTAAAATATGCAAGCGCATGGCTCTCTTAAAACCAGAGTGGCAAGTTTGTGGAGTAGGAAAGCCGTGGTCTCTGTGTCAAAAGCTTTTTCTTAGGTCAAAAAAATTCCGGCGGATATTCCTTATTTTAAATGCGTGTAAGCAGGTCTAGCATTTTTATAAAATTTCATCATTTGTGCTTTTATTTTTCCTAAACCAAATTGGCAGGGGTTTTTATATGTTTTGTGATGTTTAAATGAATACAGGTCTCCCGTGCACGATTTCTCGAAGATTTGGATAGCAATGGTAAGTTTGATATTGCCTATAGTTGTTTAACGTCTGTAGAGTCACCAAAATTAGTATTGGTGTAACCCTTGCCATCTTGAGTATTTCGGCAAGGTGCTAGTTTCAAGTGACTTGTTAAAAAGTAATGTAAAAGCATGCAAAGGACAGAATACAATGGTACAATGAATTAAAGATCATTTTTTTCCTCCAGCTCCTCCGAAGCGAGCCAAGTATGCAGCAAGCATTTCCCCTCCTCTCTCTCTCTCCTCTCTCTCTCTCTCTATATATATATATATATATATATATATATATATATATATATATATAAAATATATATATATATATATAATATAAAATATATATATATATATAAAAAATATATATATATATATATAATATATATATATATATATTAATATAAAATAAATATATATATATATATATAATATTACCTGGAGTTTACCTGGAGAGAGTTTCGGGGTCAACGCCCCCGCGGCCCGGCTGTGACCAGGCCCCCCCTGGTGGATCAGCGCCTGATCAACCAGGCTGTTGCTGCTGGGTGCACGCAAACCAACGTACGAGCCACAGCCCGGCTGATCAGGAACTGACTTTAGGTGCTTGTCCAGTGCCAGCTTGAAGACTGCCAGGGGTCTGTTGGTAATCCCCCTTATGTGTGCTGGGAGGCAGTTGAACAGTCTCGGGCCCCTGACACTTATTGTATGGTCTCTTAACGTGCTAGTGACACCCCTGCTTTTCATTGGGGGGATGGTGCATCGTCTGCCAAGTCTTTTGCTTTCGTATATGTCGTGCCGAATATGTAAAACTGGTCAATTAGCAAGAACTCATTTAAAATTAAGTCCTTTCTAAAATTTTCTCTTATAGGTTTATAGATATATTTTTTTCGTTAATGTTGATGTAAAAATTTATAATTTTGCACCAAAAGGAACTTAGAAAACTTTCCTAACCTTACTATAACAAGAACAATTTATTTTAACCTAGCCCAACTAAATATATTTTGATTTGTTTACAATAAATTTTAAAAAAAAAAAAACACCCGTGAAAAATATTTTTTACGTTAGGTTCAGAATGATTTTGGCGAAATTATTACTTACACAAATTTTCACTTGTCCTATATGGCAAGATGAGCGTTGCTATTTAAGCAAAGCTTCGCAAGTTCTGCCTATTCGGGCACGACATTATATAATATATATATATATAATTATATATAATATATTATAAATATATATAAAATATATGCAAGGAATTCGCAGAGATGCGAAATA
>NC_069399.1:43316980-43326549 GCF_026875155.1 Cherax quadricarinatus | reverse complement strand
CGCTTCAGGAGATGTGCCTGGTGTTATACTCACCCAAGATCTTTTTCCTTGAGTGAGGTTTGTAGTCTCTGGCCCCCTAGACTGTACTCCGTCTGCGGTCTTCTTTGCCCTTCCCCAATCTTTATGACTTTGCACTTGGTGGGATTGAACTCCAGGAGCCCATTGCTGGACCAGGTCTGCAGCCTGTCCAGATCCCTTTGTAGTTCTGCCTGGTCTTCGATCGAATGAATCCTTCTCATCGACTTCAAGTCATCTGCAAACAGGGACACCTCAGAGTCTATTCCTTCCGTCATGTCGTTCACACATTCCAGAAACAGCACTGGTCCTAGGACTGACCCCTGTGGGACCCCGCTGGTCACAGGTGCCCACTCTGACACCTCGCCACGTTCCATGACTCGCTGCTGTCTTCCTGACAAGTATTCCCTGATCCATAGTAGTGCCTTCCCTGTTATCCCTGCTTTGTCCTCCAGTTTTTGCACTAATCTCTTGTGTGGAACTGTGTCAAACGCCTTTTTGCAGTCCAAGAAAATGCAATCCACCCACCCCTCTCTCTCTTGTCTTACTGCTGTCACCATATCATACAACTCCAGTAGGTTTGTGACACAGGATTTCCCGTCCCTGAAACCAGGTTGGCTGCTGTTGATGAGATCATTCCTTTCTAGGTGTTCCACCACTCTTCTCTTGATAATCTTCTCCATGACTTTGCATACTATACATGTCAGTGACACTGGTCTGTAGTTTAGTGCTTCATGTCTGTCTCCTTTTTTAAAGATTGGTACCACATTTGCTGTCTTCCATGCCTCAGGCAATCTCCCTGTTTCGATAGATGTATTGAATATTGTTAGGGGTACACATAGCGCCTCTGCTCCCTCTCTCAGGGCCCATGTCTGTCTGTGTGTGTGTATGTGTGTGTGTGTGTGTGTGTGTATGTGTGTGTGTGTGTGTGTGTGTGTATGTGTGTGTGTGTGTGTGTGGTGTATATGTGTGTGTGTGTGTGTGTGTGTGTGTGTGTGTGTGTGTGTGTGGTGTGTGTGTGTGTGTGTGTGTGTGTGTGTATGTGTGTGTTTAAAACACTCACCATCATATCCATCACGGTCAACATCGCCGAGAGAGGTGACTGCAGCACCGAAGCGTCCCCAAGCATCAGTCCCAGACACCTGTGATGGAGGGAGCTTGTCTGCATCCTGGAGGAGGAGAGCCGGTGAGAGAGGAGGGAAATATATGATAGGAGGTATAGAAAAGGAAAGGAGAAGTGAGAGAAAAAGAAAGACAGAAGAAATCCACTTTCTCCTTAAATCTGTGAACATAAGATGGACAGGATGACGCCCAGTCTCCTATCTAGAGTTGTTATCTATCTCAATGTGTTTTCAATCATTTCAATTACCTCTTACTAGCACAAGAAAAATTTCCTCTTTATGGGAAAAAGCTAATGAGACCTATATTCAAAAAAATGGAAAAACCAGCCAGGAACAGCATCAGCAGATGTGGCGTGTGCCGAGTACTGCCAGACTGGCAGATAGGTCAAAGTAGCTGCAGAGGGGCCTCAGCTATTCTGTTTTGCTATCAGGTTTGCACATCGGCCAAATGGGTGAGAGCTTGCCCGTAGCCGAACTGATGTTATATTTCCATATTTGGCTGAAGTCAGTCTCAGATTGAGGCTGGTTGCATACATACATATTAGCGTATTTTGTATGAGGTGAAAAATCAATTGCAGTGAGTGTACTCACTTTGCTCTCTCTCTCACAATAACATCTTTTTTTTC
Source organism: Cherax quadricarinatus (assembly GCF_026875155.1). Taxonomy (NCBI): domain Eukaryota; kingdom Metazoa; phylum Arthropoda; class Malacostraca; order Decapoda; family Parastacidae; genus Cherax; species Cherax quadricarinatus. Next base: position 43,324,787 of record NC_069399.1, on the reverse strand, counting down.
CTGTAAATATTGGTGTAGAGAATATATAAAACTACCTTTTGTGTTTGCCTTTGCCTTTGTTTGTATGAGGACTGTCCCTTGTCTGGAGACTTGATTTACAACCAGGCACAGCAGGTTTTCGTTTACCTGTGTTTGTGTACTCATATTAGTCTTTGGTAGATGTAGCCTACTAAGAGTATGTTATATTTTATTCAGCATATGTCACACACCCTTATAGACATGCCCTCACGACCAGCCAACCAGATGCTAAGAGTATAATGAGCATAACCCCTTCATTATGCTTGGGTAAAACCAGCCAATTACAAGGAAGCCCGCCATAATTGTGAAGCGATGTTGGACCCTCGTGAAGCAACACTGGCAGACTTACCTTTAAGTCTGGTCAACGACGGTTCTTACCATGACTCTTGCTTGCAAATTGCCTTTCTGTACATTTTTTTTTTCAACAAACTGGCCGTAACTCACCAAAGCAGGGTGGCCCAAAAGAAAAAACAAGTTTCTCCTTTTACATTTAGTAATATATACAGGAGAAGGAGTTACTAGCCCCTTGCTCCTGGCATCTTATTCGTCTCTTACAACACCCATGGCTTACAGAGGAAGAATTCTATTCCAATTCCTTTTAACAGATAAAGCTAAGGAGATTTCTGCCTTCACAATTCAAGATCACTACCAATATTATGTGACCCCATTTGGAATGAGGAAGTTGCCTACCTCATTTCAAAACTTCATCCACCAGGCTATCAAAGGACTTGACAGCACAACGTCTTACCTGGATGATATAGTTGCAGTTTCTGATACAGGGGATCAACATGTGTCCTATCTTAAACACTTCTTCGAGAGGTTTAGTACAATCTACTGTAACTTTCTTGGGTCATGAAGTAGGTAGTGGCAAAGTAGCACCTAAATTTGCCAAAATTTTAACCATTAAAAATTATCCTATTCTTCAGAATAAGAAGTCTCTTAAAAGATTCTTAGGAATTACAGGATTTTATCGTAAGTTCTACAGGAATTTTGCACATGTGGTAGCTCCCCTAACCTCTCTCACCAGTCCTGAAACTAATTTTTGCTGGACCTCTAGTTATCAAGAGGCTTTTAACCCTGTTAAACTGTCTTATGTACTTTTCCCATACTGTTGTCCCCACAGTCCAGTCTTACAGTTTAATGCATGCGAATCTGAAGTGGGGGCAGTGTTACTCCAAGCATCTGGTGAGGGATGTCTGCAGCCTGTGGCATATTATTCAACCAAATACAAGGCCTATCAGCAGGCCGATTCCACAACTGAAAAGGAAGCCCTGGCCTTGGTACTTGCACTGAAACCTTCCTACGTGTTTTAATCCCGCACACCTCATGCAGTTACCGTGTCCAGTGACCACAATCCTCTGACCTACCTCAGCTCCATGAAGAACAAGAGCATTAGTCTCATCCATTGGGCATTACAGCTGCAGCATTATATCACAATACGCATATTGCCAGCAAAGAAAAAGTTCTGAAAGACACCCTTTTCAGGTTGTAATTTGTTGGGATGTTTTAGGGTAATAAGCTGCTTTTTATAGGTGTAAAGTAAAATTTAAGTAAACCTAGCCATATTTTTTTTTTGTTTAGTTACGGGTCACCTACGCTAGCCCTACTGTCTGTTGTTTTACTCTAAGGTTGTGTCTGACTTGGAGGTCCCTTTGGGTTGAGCACCTTGGTTCAGCATAGCCAATCACAAGGAAGCCAGCAATGCAGGACCCTCGTGAAACAACGTTGGCAGACTTACCTATAAGTCCGGTGGAAGACAATTCTTACCATGTCTCTTTCTTACAAATTGCCTTTCCGTACATATCCACTGTAAATAGTGTACGTGTAATTGTTTGCTCTTTGGTGAAGGAAATATATATAAGTATTTACCCACCGCTGTATTTTGCTACAACCAGATGTGCAGGCCACAAGACTACACTTGTGTTTGTATTAGCAGAACAGTTGCAACAATACTTTCGCAACAACTGGATCTATTTTCTATCATTTGATGCTGCCATAGATAGCTTCAGAAAAGGTCGGGTTTTATCTGATATGTTGAACTTATCCACTTTGTAGTACCAGTCACTGCATGAAGCTATCCACTGATGCCAGTCACTGGATGATACTATCCATTATGTAGATAGTGAATGAAGCCATTCACTATCACGTAATTCCGATTCTGAGAATCAGTTATTAAAAATATATAATAATTAATATTTCGATCCCAGTGCAAGGACGAAGCACTGAAAGCTGATGTAGGGAGGAGTGACTATGAATTATCATTAATTCAGTGAAACACCACAACTACCAACACATACTCCGCAACAATAACCATAACTACCACCCTTCATCACTATCCGCACAACAACCACCAACAATCCAACTACCACTACTATTACAACCACCACCACACATCACACCACTCACACCTGCATCACTACGATGGTTGGGACCCACATCAGGTCACAAACATCCCCACAACAGCGAAAGCATGTAACTCACTTGAACTAAGGGAGAGTAATAGAGGTAGATCTTGCCAGCGTCAGGAAGGAGTTTGTCTCCTGCCCTGGCTAGAGGCGCCCCCACCAGGAGGTCATCAACACCATCACCGTCCACATCTGCTGACCCCAGACAGTAGCCGAACTGGGCACCCATCTCCTGCCCGTACAAGCTCGTCGATGCCTCCTTCAGCACCAGGGCATCGTAGAAGCTCACCTGGTGCCACAATTGTTTATGTCAATTACCCTAGTAGTTTATACACTAATATAGAGCCTAATGATAACAAAACTTTAAATAATTAAAATTTCAATGTGATTTAAACCTGTGAACAGAAACAAAATCCTCTGTGAGGTTGGCCACAACTTCTACACCAGAAAATTCAGTCAGCAATAACATCACCGCAAAGTGATATATTAATAATAAACTGACACTCCTTCCAAAATATCTAGCTATAAAAACAGGTAAATTTAATCATATAAAAATGTTAAGAGTCACTCTTGGAGGTCAGGTAAATCTTGGAGGTCAGGTAAGTCTTGGAGGTCAGGTCAGGTCACCTTGAAGATCACGCCACTTTTGGAACCTGCCTCTCTCTCTCTCTCTCTCTCTCTCTCTCTCTCTCTCTCTCTCTCTCTCTCTCTCTCTCTCTCTCTCTCTCTCTCTCTCTCTCTCTCTCTCTCTTGGAAACCAAGTCACTCTTGGAGGATTGGAAACTTCCGGTAAACGATTCAAGAGATCTTTGCTCCTGTGGCCTGGTCTCAGACCAGGCCTCCCTGTTGCTGGCCTGATTGACCGAACTGTTGGTGCCAGCCAAGTTAATGCTTGTGCAGAGTTCAGTTAGATCGACGAAACAAGAAATTAAGTAGTCATAATGTTACTTACTTTTTCATACAGAGGGACCCACAAAGCAATCCATTGGCTCCCTCTGATACTAAGTCAACCAAGACCTTCATCTTCCTCTGCTTCTCGGGGATTTCGTCAGATTGATTAAACTCTGCATACACAATAACCATTTCTCCATCGACAACAGATTCTATAGACAAACGTGTGTGACGGGAAGGTGCTTCTCCATCAGCGCCATCATCGCTAACTTACACATGGAGCACCTTGAAACTGGGCCAACATCATGCCCAGAAACATCGCGTGGGTGCGATACTTGGACGACGTCCTCGTGATCATTCTCAAAGCATTTGATAGGTACAAAGGAGGGATAACGAAGTTAACAAATTTGAACTGGCAATTCAGTTCATACCTGAATTGCCAGTTCAAATTTGTTAACTTCGATAACAGGTTAGGATTCTCCGACATATCCATAAACTACTTAATGCTGCAAAAGTACAAGTCTACAGTGAGGCTTGAAATTTAAATGGCCTTACACACTTCTGATCAAAATACTGAGACTAAACAAGGTATCATCAGCTTTTTTGGAAGAGCATATCGCATTTGCAGCCCAAGTTTCCTGACAATGAATTCTCTACTGACATCAAACCTAAACTGAGAAGCGTATTTTCCATCCTTTTTCTTCAAAGTCTGCAAGAAATAATCAATTCACATTATAAATTCTCCACGCACTATCATTTTGAAAAAGGTTGTAACCCTTCCCAACACTAAATCAAGTTGCTCTCAACGTCTCCAAAGTAATCACACGAGGTAATGCTAAAGTCGCCTTAGCAACCAACACATCCGTCAAAGACCTCACCAGGACCAAGGTGGTGAACCTTGAATCAGTCAGTGCAGAGGCACATATAATCCCATATGGAGACTGTGACAAAGAATACGTTGGGTAAACAGCTCGAAACACGTCTGAACACCACACACATCTATATATGTAATGCATGTGTACGTCACTGGACCATCACCAGTCATTTGATAAGATGAACTGAACTCCACTTAGTGACTAAAAAACAAACCATTCGAAGATGAAAATGCCGGAAATCATCATTAATGTCCATTTCAGACATTGCATAATTTTTCCCAGGTCCCTACAATAACTAATTACTTAGATATCGTTTGTGTCTTTATGAGAGAAGACCAAAAGGAAATAATAATAAAAAATCGAACACATTTCTTTCTCGGCAGTCCACGAATTCTCCTTAAAATGATAAAACCCACTTTGACATAACTAAACATCACATCTACTAGTAATATCCCAACTAGTTGTTGTAGTAGTACTCCTTCTGCTTCTACAAGAAAAGGCCAATTGGCCTACTGAAGTGCTTGTGCTCTTCCTGCACTTCCTCACGTTTCCTTTATATACCCTCTGTGTTTGCTTGATAAAGTCCCTGAAGAGTGAAACGTGATCATTAGTAGCTCATTTGTCCTTTAGCCTAACAGATCAAGAGGTTCACGACACAAGACACGAGACTTACCAGTGGTTGACGACACAAGACACGAGACCTACCAGTGGTTGACGACACAAGACACGAGACTTACCAGTGGGTGACGACACAAGACACGAGACCTACCAGTGGTTGACGACACAAGACACGAGACTTACCAGTGGTTGACGACACAAGACACGAGACTTACCAGTGGTTGACGACACAAGACACGAGACTTACCAGTGGTTGACGACACAAGACACGAGACTTACCAGTGGGTGACGACACAAGACACGAGACTTACCAGTGGTTGACGACACAAGACACGAGACCTACCAGTGGTTGACGACACAAGACACGAGACTTACCAGTGATTGACGACACAAGACACGAGACTTACCAGTGGTTGACGACACAAGACACGAGACCTACCAGTGGTTGACGACACAAGACACGAGACTTACCAGTGGTTGACGACACAAGACACGAGACTTACCAGTGATTGACGACACAAGACACGAGACTTACCAGATGTTGACGACACAAGACACGAGACCTACCAGTGGTTGACGACACAAGACACGAGACTTACCAGATGTTGACGACACAAGACACGAGACCTACCAGTGGTTGACGCCACAAGACACGAGACCTACCAGTGGTTGACGACACAAGACACGAGACCTACCAGTGGTTGACGACACAAGACACGAGACTTACCAGTGATTGACGACACAAGACACGAGACTTACCAGAGGTTGAAGACACAAGACACGAGACCTACCAGTGGTTGACGACACAAGACACGAGACTTACCAGTGATTGACGACACAAGACACGAGACTTACCAGAGGTTGAAGACACAAGACACGAGACCTACCAGTGGTTGACGACACAAGACACGAGACTTACCAGTGATTGACGACACAAGACACGAGACTTACCAGAGGTTGAAGACACAAGACACGAGACCTACCAGTGGTTGACGACACAAGACACGAGACCTACCAGTGGTTGACGACACAAGACACGAGACCTACCAGTGGTTGACGACACAAGACACGAGAACTACCAGTGGTTGACGACACAAGACACGAGACTTACCAGTGGTTGACGACACAAGACACGAGACTTACCAGTGGTTGACGACACAAGACACGAGACTTACCAGAGGTTGACGACAAGACACGAGACCTACCAATGGTTGACGACACAAGACACGAGACCTACCAGTGGTTGACGACACAAGACACGAGACCTACCAGTGGTTGACGACACAAGACACGAGACCTACCAGTGGTTGACGACACAAGACACGAGACCTACCAGTGGTTGACGACACAAGACACGAGACCTACCAGTGGTTGACGACACAGGACTCGAGACCTACCAGTGATTGACGACACAAGACACGAAACCTACCAGTGGTTGACGACACAAGACACGAGACCTACCAGTGGTTGACGACACAAGACACGAGACCTACCAGTGGTTGACGACACAGGACTCGAGACCTACCAGTGATTGACGACACAAGACACGAAACCTACCAGTGGTTGACGACACAAGACACGAGACCTACCAGCGGTTGACGACACAAGACACGAGACCTACCAGTGGTTGACGACACAAGACACGAGACCTACCAGTGGTTAACGACACAAGACACGAGACCTACCAGTGGTTGACGACACAGGACTCGAGACCTACCAATGGTTATCAAAGCTGGCAAGAGGCTGATGACTTACCTTGCCAAAAGAATTATTGTATCCTGTAGAGGAAGCAGCGAGGAACTCCACTGCTGTGCCACTAAAGGTGCCTCTCACTACAGCCCAGCCCTCATACGAGTCGTCCAGCACTTCTTCATCGAAGTATGTTTTGGTTGTTACGAGGTCGCCCTGACCGCTGCTTTCCATACGTAACAGCATGCCTGTAGGAGGAGTGGAGGGAGAAACGTGTTGTGGTGATTATCATGTGAGGGAGGAGATGACGAGGGCTGTGATGTAAGTTGTACGAAGGAGGAGAGGAAGGAGGGAAAGATTACAAGTCGAGGAGGGAAGGAGGGAGTTGTGAGAGAGAAACGAGTCACATGAGGGTTGACTGCTGTGATGATTTTATAGGTATTCATAAATGCATTAGTATGTACTTAAATACACATTACCTGAGCATACGTGAAAATAAGAATATCTGCAACACAAAAATCAAATGATGCATTTACATATGTGTAATTCGACCCTTTTGAAAAAGAAACAAACTCCAGGGTCGTTCATGATGAATCAGTCAGGTTCTCAAGAAGCACAGTGAAGGAAAATATTTAATGTTGACATAGTTGGCAGGAAAATTCAATACCTCATTTACTGGTGCCGGCTTTATGGTGAAGTAGGGAGAGGCGGTGTGTCAAGGGTCAAGTGTGAAGGTTATATAGCATGGCAGCAGAGACCGCTGGTCTGCCCATGGGTATGTGATATTAGCGAATGAAATTATCAACAGAATGACTGCAGTTCGTCTCTGAATCTGACCTTTGTCACGTGATTTGGTCTTTCGACTTAGCGTCGATATTCCGCAGATTCTTTAAATTGTGAATATGTCCAACTTATACAGTCCTGGACAAATGTTCAACCAGCAGCTGTTTATATATAACGTGACTATTATATTTTTTTCAAATATTAATTTACAAGTGAAAAAATCTTAGTTATTAACCAATCAATAGAATTATTAAAAAAAATAATATATATATGTATATACAAAGAATCCGAATTCTGATCACATTTAATACAATATTTACGAATTTTAATCCTAAAACAGGTTTTCCTATAATGGCAATAATAAAAAAATTTCACATTTCTTGCAAGTGAAGTTAATGATTCAACCATAATTGTTCTCAGGATCTTTTTTCCATGACATTTTGATTATTTAAACAATACATCAATATTTAATAAATGAGGAATTTCAAAAAAGTTGACACGCTAGTAGCACCAATCTGTTTTTCGTTG
>NC_069399.1:43304480-43311980 GCF_026875155.1 Cherax quadricarinatus | reverse complement strand
TATCACAAACCTCCTGGAGTTTTATGACAAGGTAACAGAAGTAAGACACGAGAGAGAGGGGTGGGTAGATTGCGTTTTCCTAGACTGCAGGAAGGCCTTTGACACAGTTCCCCACAAGAGATTAGTGCAGAAGCTGGAGGATCAGGCGCACGTAAAAGGGAGGGCACTGCAATGGATAAGAGAATACCTGACAGGGAGGCAGCAACGAGTCATGGTACGTGAAGAGGTATCACAGTGGGCGCCTGTTTACGAGCGGGGTCCCACAGGGGTCAGTTTCAGGACCAGTGCTATTTTTGATATATGTGAACGACATGATGGAAGGAATAGACTCTGAAGTGTCCCTGTTCGCAGATGATGTGAAGTTGAAGAGAAGAATTAAATCGGACAAGGATGAGGCAGGACTGCAAAGAGACCTGGACAGGCTGGACATGTGGTCCAGCAACTGGCTTCTCGAATTCAATCCAGCCAAATGCAAAGTCATGAAGATTGGGGAGGGGCAAAGAAGACCGCAGACAAAGTATAGGCTAGGTGGACAAAGACTTACAGACCTCACTCAGGGAGAAAGACCTTGGGGTGACCATAACACCGAGCACATCACCGGAGGCACACATCAACCAAATAACCGCTGCAGCATACGGGCGCCTGGCAAACCTGAGAATAGCGTTCCGATACCTTAATAAGGAATCGTTCAAGACACTGTACACTGTGTATGTTAGGCCCATACTGGAGTATGCAGCACCAGTCTGGAACCCACACCTGGTCAAGCACGTCAAGAAGTTAGAGAAAGTACAAAGGTTTGCAACAAGGCTAGTCCCAGAGCTCAAGGGAATGTCGTACGAGGAAAGGTTAAGGGAAATCGGACTGACGACACTGGAGGACAGAAGGGTCAGGGGAGACAGATAACGACATACAAGATACTGCGGGAAATAGACAAGGTGGACAGAGATAGGATGTTCCAGAGAGGGGACACAGGGACAAGGGGTCACAACTGGAAGCTGAAGACTCAGACGAGTCACAGGGACGTTAGGAAGTATTTCTTCAGTCATAGAGTTGTCAGCAAGTGGAATAGCCTAGCAAGTGAAGTAGTGGAGGCAGGAACCATACATAGTTTTAAGAAGAGGTATGACAAAGCTCAGGAAGCAGAGAGAGAGAGGATCCAGTAGCGATCAGTGAAGAGGCGGGGCCAGGAGCTGAGTCTCGACCCTGCAACCACAATTAGGTGAGTACAATTAGGTGAGTACACACACACGTGAAGCAGTATCGATGAATAGTGCTCCCAGGATTTAGCGTTCTAGTGGCTGTCCTAAGATATTAATAGCGGTCATCGTACGTGAGTGAATCAGTGAACATACCTACAAGAGTGTAACAGCTTTCAAGAGTGCGAATAATGTGATAAGATCAAGAATTTTACAATTTAAATTTGAATGAATATTGAGTGAGGGAGGGTAGCAGTCAGCTGATCAGGCTACTGGCCGCAGTGTTGACACAAAATATCCAAACAGTTAATTGGGTTAACGGTGTGACCTGAAATATTAACAAATACATATGTTAGTTGGTTATAACAGCAGTGTAGTGATAAGGTCATAAACGAGTGATTAAGTAAATACTGAAAGTAAGAAAAAATTAGTCAATCCCCAGCTGTTGGTGTTGTGAATGTAGTTAATATCATCAGATTTGTTATGACCATAATACTGTACTAAAGAAAAAAGAGTGAATACCAAGTCTTAAAAGAAAATAAAAACTTGAATACATGATAAAGTTCCTGAAGGAGTTACAAAAGCGAAGGAGTTGATAGCAGCCGACAAGCAGGAACCTCCATTGTTGTGCAGACGACATCACTTGCCTATGTGTGGTTAATTTTGGTTAGTGTCTAAAGTCTCAGTGTCTGGCCCTGCTGGTTGTATGTTATACCATCACTCTCCCTAACTTTCAGTACCAGGAGATAGATAGTGGTAACCCTGATAATGTGTAGTAGCCTAGTACCCCCCCCCGTCTTTATGACAGCAACAACGTACATACAAACACATGTGATCACCAGTAATTATTATTATAATAAATATTAGTATATATTAATAAGGAATTGAGTGAGAAATAATCCTATAATCTTCAAAAAAGTAACGTAGCCTAGTGTGCAAAGATCCGGGCCGGGAGAGTACCGGTGAACCAACAACAACAAAGATCTGGGCCGGGAGAGTACCGGTGAACCAAGAACAACAAAGATCCGGGCCGGGAGAGTACCGGTGAACCAAGAACAACAAAGATCCGGGCCAGGAGAGTACCGGTGAACCAAGAACAACAAAGATCCGGGCCGGGAGAGTACCGGTGAACCAAGAACAACAAAGATCCGGGCCGGGAGAGTACCGGCGAACCAAGAACAATAACAATAGTGTGTTAACGTGACCCCCCCTCTTTTTCAAAGAACAACAAGATAGTAAACACACACACAAACACAAGTGTACACAGTAAATATTATATAGTTTATATTAGTGTATATTAATAAGGAATTAGGAGAATAAGGAGAGCAGTCGTAGAGCCAGAAACGAATATGCACAGAAAAGAAGGGAGGCCCAACGTCAATATGAAAACGACATAGCAGCAAAAGCCAAATCTGACCCGAAGCTGTTATACAGCCACATCAGGAAGAAAACAACCGTCAAGGACCAGGTAATCAGGCTAAGGAAGGAAGGAGGAGAGACAACAAGAAATGACAGTGAAGTATGTGAGGAACTCAACAAGAGATTCAAAGAAGTGTTCACAGAGGAGACAGAAGGGGCTCCAGAAAGACGGAAAGGGGGGGTACACCACCATGTGCTGGACACAGTACACACAACCGAGGAAGAAGTGAAGAGGCTTCTGAGTGAGCTAGATACCTCAAAGGCAATGGGGCCAGATAACATCTCTCCATGGGTCCTGAGAGAGGGAGCAGAGGTGCTATGTGTACCCCTAACAACAATATTCAATACATCTATCGAAACAGGGAGATTGCCAGAGGCATGGAAGACAGCAAATGTGGTACCAATCTTTAAAAAAGGAGACAGACATGAAGCACTAAACTACAGACCAGTGTCACTGACATGTATAGCATGCAAAATCATGGAAAACATTGTCAGGAGAAGAATGGTGGAACATCTAGAAAGGAGTGATCTCATCACCAGCAGACAACATGGTTTCAGAGATGGGAAATCCTGTGTCACAAACCTACTGGAGTTCTATGACATGGTGACAGCAGTAAGACAAGAGAGAGGGGTGGGTGGATTGCATTTTCTTAGACTGCAAGAAGGCGTTTGACACAGTACACACAAGAGATTAGTGCAAAAACTGGAGGACCAAGCAGGAATAACAGGGAAGGCACTGCAATGGATCAGGGAATACTTGTCAGGAAGACAGCAGCGAGTAATGGTACGAGGCGAGGTGTCATAGTGGGCACCTGTGACCAGCGGGGTCCCACAGGGGTCAGTCCTAGGACCAGTGCTGTTTCTGGTATTTGTGAACGACATGACGGAAGGAATAAACTCCGAGGTGTCACTGTTTGCAGATGACGTGAAGTTGATGAGAAGAGTTCATTCGATCGAAGACCAGGCAGAAATACAAAGGGATCTGGACAGGCTGCAGACCTGGTCCAGCAACTGGCTTCTGGAGTTCAATCCCACCAAGTGCAAAGTCATGAGGATTGGGGAAGGGCAAAGAAGACCGCAGATGGAGTACAGTCTAGGGGGTCAGAGACTACAAACATCACTCAAGGAAAAAGATCTTGGGGTGAGTATAACACCAGGCACATCTCCTGAAGCGCACATCAACCAAATAACTGCTGCAGCATATGGGCACCTGGCAAACTTCAGAACAGCATTCCGACATCTTAATAAGGAATCGTTCAGGACCCTGTACACCGTGTACGTTAGGCCCATATTGGAGTATGCGGCACCAGTTTGGAACCCACACCTAGCCAAGCATGTAAAGAAACTAGAGAAAGTGCAATGGTTTGCAACAAGACTAGTCCCAGAGCTAAGAGGTATGTCCTAAGAGGAGAGGTTAAGGGAAATCAACCTGACGACACTGGAGGACAGGAGAGAAAGGGGGGACATAATAACGACTTACAAAATTCTGAGAGGAATTGACAAGGTGGACAAAGACGGGATGTTCCAGAGACTGGACACAGTAACAAGGGGACACAGTTGGAAGTTGAAGACACAGATGAATCAAAGGGATGTTAGGAAGTATTTCTTCAGCCACAGAGTAGTCAGGAAGTGGAATAGTTTGGGAAGCGATGTAGTGGAGTCAGGATCCATACATAGCTTTAAGAAGAGGTACGATAAAGCTCACGGCTCAGGGAGAGTGACCTAGTAGCGACCAGTGAAGAGGGGGGGCCAGGAGCTTGGACTCGACCCCTGCAACCTCAACTAGGTGAGTACAACTAGGTGAGTACACACACACACACACACACACACACACACACACACACACACACACACACACACACACACAAACAAACACACAAACACACACACACACACACACACACACACACACACACACACACACACACATACACACACACATATGCACACACACACACACACACACACACACACACACACACACACACACACACAATACTGACAACACACACACACATATATAGACACACACACACACATATACAGGATTTTACACCTTCCTGTGAAGTGACCCTATAACCCTTCCTTCCCCCCCCCATCTCTCTCCCTCTCCTCTCCTCTGTCTTCCTCTCTCTTCCTCTCTCTTCCTCTCTCTCTCTCCCCTCTCTCTCTCTCTCTCTCTCTCTCTCTCTCTCTCTCTCTCTCTCTCTCTCTCTCTCTCTTCTCTCTCTCTCTTTCTCTCTCCCCCTTTCTCTCATCCTCTCTCTCATCCTCTCTCTCATCCTTTCTCTCTTTCTTTCACTCTTTCTCTCTCTCTTCCTCTCTCTCTCCCTTCTCCCTCTCTCTCTTCCTCTCTTCCTCTCTTACTCTCTCTCTTCCTCTTCTTTTTCTCTCTCTTCCCTTGTCACTCCCCCCTCTCTTTTACCTTTTCCCTCTCTCACTTTCTCCCCCTTTTTCCCTTCTTTTCCCCTCCTTCTAGGCTACCCCTTCTCTCTCTCCCTATCTCTCACTCTCTCCCCCTTTTTCTTTTTCTCTTTCTCTCTCTTTCATTAAAAAAAAATGGTTGGGACTCGCAGGAATCAGGGATCAGATGACAATGGTACTGGTAGGGAGGAATGGATGGAGGAACAGTGGAAAAGGATAGAGCAAGAATGGGAGAGAAAATTAGGAGAGCTTTCTGAAAAAATGGAGAAAGAGCTCTCTGTGAAATGGGAAAAGAGGTTGGAGAAGGAGACGAAGAATTGGGAGGCACAAGTCGAAACTGCAGTAGCCAGGGAAAAGGTCCTAGAATTTGAGGTAAACAGGCTGAAGCAAGTCTCAGGGGTAGTGACCAGAGAAGACACACCATACGATGATGAGAGGCTGAACAGGAAGGAAGGACGGAGATATGAATTATGCTAAGGTCATATCAGCTTGCAAAAAAGGGCCAGGGAGTGGAAGGGAAGAGCAGATGGGTGCAGATGGAGAGGGAGATAGGTCGAATGCTGAGGCACAACCATGCTACCAAGAGCCACTGGAAAAATCAAGGGAGAAAATGACCACATACAGACAGGAACCAGAGTCACAGTGGAAGAGGCAATGGGAGGAGGAAAGGGCAAAATCAGTGATTATCCATGGGCTTCGGGAGAGAGAGGAAAGGACACACACTGAAAGACGGCAGGAAGAAAGAAAGGAGATTGAGAAAATCATCACGGAAATAGGGGGAGAAGACATGGATGAGATTGTAAATTTTCAGAGAATAGGGGGGTACTTGAAGGGGAGAAACCGACCGATCAAGCTGATTCTCAGGACAGAAACAGTGCGGAACAGGATCCTCCAAGAGAAACCACGGTTGAAAAGTTCGGAAGAGTACAAGGTGTTCCTAGACAGAGACAGAACACAGAGAGAAAGCAGCTGAGGGAGAGGACAAAAAAAGCGAAAGGAGCTAGGAAAGGAGACAAGGATGGAACCAGCAGAGGTCAGTCAGAGCAGAACAGAGCAGCAAGGGCAAGCACACACACAACTATCCTCAGAACCCCACAACCTATCACACCATCCCAACACAATACAATCCATACCCACAGCTTCCACCCAACCCCCAACCATAGAATCCCACAGTATGCTACCAGGTCTCCCACCCCCACAGGCCCCCCTAACCACAGTTTTGGAAAGGAAACTGAAGGTATGGTACACAAACACTGATGGAATAATAAACAAGTGGGAGGAGTGGCACGAAAGAGTCAAAGAGGCATCACCAGACATCATAGCAATCACAGAAACCAAGCTTACAGGTATGATAACAAATGCCATGTTTCCAGCGTGATACCAGATCCTGAGAAAAGACAGAAGGAATAGGGGGGGGTGGAGGGGAGGCATTGCTGATCAAACACCGATGGAATTTTGATAAGCTGGAGAGAGGAGACAGCGGAGAAGAAAGTGATTACATAGCGGGAATGCTTCACTCTTGTGGTCCCAAGGTGATAATTGCAGTGATGTATAACCCACCACAGAACAGCAGGAGGCCAAGGCAAGAGTATGACGAGAGCAATAGAGCGATGGTTGACACTCTGGCTGCAGTCGCCAGAAGAGCTCATGCATGCAGGGCAAAGCTCCTGATCATGGGCAACTTTAACCACAAGGAGATCGAATGGGAGAACTTGGAGCCACATGGGGGCCAAGATACATGGAGGGCTAAGATGATGGAGGTGGTACTGGAAAACTTCATGTACCAACACGTAAGGGACACTACAAGAGAGAGAGGAGAGGATGAACCAGCAAGACTGGACTTAGTATTCACCTTGAGTAGTGCAGATATTGAGGACATCACATATGAAAGACCCTTTGGGGCCAGCGATCATGTAAAGTCTGGAGACTGAGGGAGTAGTATGGTGGATGAGTTGTAAAATTTCAGTTAATGAAATGTGTAAGTGTAGATAAATTAGAGATGACAAATCTTATTTGGGAGTATTCAAAATGATATTTTGGAAGTGCTTCAGTGTTGTTTGGAAATGTTCAAAGGCATTTTTGTGAATATTCAAATGATTTATTAGAGTGTTCGAAGTAATCTTGGGGATGTTCTGTAGTGAGATGATAAAGGTTGTCGATGAGAGAATATTTCTTAAGAGATATTGAGAAAAGGTGGTCTCAAATGATGATGTATGAGAGTGTTTTAAAGGTGTTCAAAGTAAAGTGAGTTGTCTGTGTGTGTTAGGTGGTCATAGAATTTTGTGAATATCTTGGATGCAGTGATTTTAGTGGATTTGAGATGGGTGATGAGATGCATCTGTGGATGTGAAATGTGATTTTTGTGTTTGTTCTGAAGAGGTGTATTGGGAGATGGGTGAGTGGATGTGAAGAAATTATTAAAAAAAAATGATATTTTGGAATTGTTTCAGTGTTGTTTGGA
>NC_069399.1:43281980-43301980 GCF_026875155.1 Cherax quadricarinatus | reverse complement strand
TTGTAATGAAATGTGTAATCTGAAGATGGTGACGACGAAGAAGATCCAGAACAAAATGCACGAATTTCTTCAAGAGAAAAAGAATTACTTATGGGATTTTATTCAAAGCATTTTAAGATGTGTTTGGTCGACAAAAATTTAGCCTGTATGGTGAGGTCACGCGTGGCGTCACTGACCCCCGAGTAAACAAGGTGGGGGTTGACCCACACTTGTTTGACCGTAGTAAGAAAAGTACCCTGTCCCATAGGGGGTTCATTTTAATGCTTACCCCCCGAGGGGGGGGAAACCAAAAAACTTGATCCAAGGGGATGGAGTCTTTGTTTATTTGTATGAGAAAAAATTGATCCAAAGGGGATGGAAAAAGGAAAAAACTTGGAATAGAGGGTTTGAGTGGATGGTGGGAGAAATTTTGTATTTTATATCGAGAAAACTTTATCGAGGAATTTTGGGGCAGGAATTTTGGGGTGAAGTGGGAGTCCTTTTGAATGTTACCCCCCGAGGGGGGAATCCAAAAATTTGATCCGAGGAGATGGAGCTTTTCAAATTGTATTTTAGAAAAACTAGATCCAAGGAAGTAGAGCAGGAATATTTGAGGTAGAAGTGGATGGTGTGGGGGGAGGGTGTTGATCCGAGGAGAATACAAGAAAATTCGAAACCCCATAGGGGGGAATCCAAAAAACTTGATCCAAGGAAGTGGAGGAGAAATATATGGTTTAGAGGGTGTTGATCCGAGGAGAAGGAGAAGGAATATTTGGGGTGGAAGTGGGTGGTGGGAGGGGTACCCATAGGGGGAAACCCAAAAACTTGATACAAGGAGATAAAGAACACAAGAAAATGAAATTAAAAAAAAATTTGAAAAAAATCGGAAAAAGTTCGTGGAGCGGGGGCGATCCGGACGACGCTGCAGAAGGCGCTGCAGAAGGCTCAGGCGGGCGCGAGGGTGGGCGGCGCGGGCGAGCCCCGGTCGGGCTGGCGCACAGGCGGGTGGGCGCGGCGCGGAAGGAGCCCGCTCAGAGGAGACCATACCGTGGAGACCGTACCGTGGAGACTGTACCGTGGGAGACCGCTGACTATGTATATATATATATATATATATATATATAATATATATATATATATATATATATATATATATATATATATATATATATATATATATATATATATATATATATATATAAAGAGGAGCCTCACAACAGCTGGATGCCCAGCAGTAAGGGAGCCACCCCAACTATGCAGATCTGATGGCAGCCAGAAGCGTCCAAATTGAATCACCCTTCAAGCCTGGACAGATGGGAAGCAGGTGGTGTGGGACTATACATGTGCATCTACCTTGGCTGATACCTATCTCCAATACACCAAGGAGGAAGGAGGGGCAGCTGCCAGCTTCAGGGAGTCCCAAAAGTCTAGAAAATATGGAGAACTTGCCCATCATTATATGTTTGTTCCCATAGGCTCAGAGACCCTTGGTTCATGGGGAAAGAGTGCATCTAAATTCCTTAAGGAGCTGGGAAAAAGGCTCATCAGGGTAACTAGGGATCCCAGGGCAGCTAGTTTTCTGTTCCAGCGGCTCAGTGTGGCTGTTCAAAGGGGTAATGCCTGATGAATTTTATATATATTATATATATATATATATATATATATATATATATATATTATATATATATATATATATATATATATATATAATATATATATATATATAAATATATATATATATATATATATATGTCGTGCCGAATATGTAAAACTGGTCAATTAGCAAGAACTCATTTAAAATTAAGTCCTTTCTATAATTTTCTCTTATACTTTTAAAGATATATTTTTTTCATTGATGTTAATGTAAAAAATTTTAATTTTACACCAAAAGAATCTTAGAAAACTTACCTAACCCTATTATAACAAGCGCAATTTATTTTAGCCTAACCCGACTAAATATATTTTATATTTGTTTACAATAATTTAATATTAAACAAACACAGTGAAATAAATTTTTTTCGTTAAGCTAGGAATCATTTTGGCGAAATTATTGCATACATAAATTTTCACTTTTCCTATATGGCAAGATGAGCGTTGCTATTTAAGCCAAGATCGCAAGTTCTGCCTATTCGGCACGACATATAAATATATATATATATATGTGTGTGTGTGTGTGTGTGTGTGTGTGTGTGTGTGTGTGTGTGTGAGTGTGTGTGTGTGTGTGTGTGTGTGTGTGTGTGTGTGTAATCACCTAATTGTACTCACCTAATTGTAGTTGCAGGTCGAGACTCAGCTCCTGGTCCCGCCTCTTCACTGTTCGCTACTAGGTCCTCTCCCTCTGCTTCTTGAGCTTTGTCATACCTCTTCTTAAAACTATGTATGGTTCCTTCCTCCACTACTTCACTTGCTAGGCTATTCCACTTCCTGACGACTCCATGACTGAAGAAATACTTCCTAACGTCCCTGTGACTCGTCTGAGCCTTCAGCTTCCAATTGTGACTCCTTGTTTCTGTGTCCCCTCTCTGGAACATCCTGTCTCTGTCCACCTTGTCTATTCCCCGCAGTATCTTGTATGTCGTTATCATGTCTCCCCTGACCCTTCTGTTCTCCACTGTCGCCAGTCCGATTTCCCTCAACCTTCCCTCGTACAACATTTCCCTGAGCTCTGGAACTAGCCTTGTTGCAAACCTTTGTTTTTTCTCTAACTTCTTGACGTGCTTGACCAGGTGTGGGTTCCAGACTGGTGCTGCATACTCCAGCATGGGCCTAACAAACACAGTGTACAGTGTCTTGAACGATTGCTTATTAAGGTATCGGAGCACTATTCTCAGGTTTGCCAGGCGCCCGTATGCTGCAGCAGTTATTTGGTTGATGTGTGCCTCCGGTGACGTGCTCGGTGTTATGGTCTTTCTCCCTGAGTGAGGTCTGTAGTTTTTGTCCACCTAGCCTATAGTCTGTCTGCGGTCTTCTTTGCCCCTCCCCAATCTTCATGACTTTGCATTTGGCAGGGTTGAATTCGAGAAGCCTGTTTCTGGACCACTTCAGAGTCTATTCCTTCCATCATGTCGTTCGCATATATCAAAAATAGCACTGGTCCTAGAACTGACCCCTGTGGGACCCCTCTCGTCACAGGCGCCCACTGTGATACCGCTTCACGTACCATGACTCGTTGTTGCTTCTATGTCAGGTATTCCCTGATCCATTGCAGTGCCCTCCCTGTTATATGCGCCTGATCCTCCAGCTTCTGCGCTAATCTCTTGTGAGGAACTGTGTCAAAGGCCTTCCTGCAGTCCAGGAAAATGCAATCAACCCACCCCTCTCTCTCGTGTCTTACTTATGTTACCTTGTCATAAAACTCCAGAAGGTTTGTGACACAGGATTTGCCTTCCATGAACCCATGCTGGTTTTCATTTATAATCTTGTTCCGTTCCATGTGTTCCACCACTCTCCTCCTGATAATCTCCATGACTTTGCATACTATGCAAGTCAGAGACACAGTACTCACCTAGTTGTACTCACCTAGTTGAGGTTGCAGGGGTCGAGTCCAAGCTCCTAGCCCCGCCTCTTCACTGGTCGCTACTAGGTCACTCTCCTTGAACCATGAGCTTTATCGTACCTCTGCTTAAAGCTATGTATGGATCCTGCCTCCACTACATCGCTTCCGAAACTATTCCACTTCCTGACTACTCTGTGGCTGAAGAAATACTTCCTATCATCCCTGTGATTCATCTGTGTCTTCAGCTTCCAACTATGTTGCTGTGTCCAGTCTCTGGAACATCCTGTCTTTGTCCACCTTGTCAATTCCTCTCAGTATTTTGTAAGTCGTTATCATGTCCCCCCTATCTCTCCTGTCCAGTGTGTGTGCGTGTGTGTGTGTGTGTACTCACCTAATTGTGGTTGTAGGGGGTCGAGTCATAACTCCTGTCCCCGCCTCTTCATTGGTCGCTACTAAGTAACTCTCTACGTGCTCTCTGAGCTGTATCATACCTGTTCTTAAAGCTATGCATGATTCCTGCCTCCACCACCTCACTTTCCAGAGTACTCCACTTCCTGTCAACTCTATGACTGAAGAAATATTCCTAACATCCCTGTGACTCATCTGATTCTTCAACTTCCGCTTGTCACCCCATGTTGGTGTGTCCCATCTCTGAAACATACTGACGCTGACCATTCCTCTCAGTATTTTATATGCTGCTATAATGTCCCCTTGTCCCTCCTGTCCTCCAGTGTCGTCAGGACGAATTCCCTTAACCTCTTCTCATAGGACATGCCCCTTAACTCCGGGACTAGTCTCGTTGCAAACTTTTACACTTTCTCTAATTGCCTGATGTGCTTGGCCAGGTGTGGGTTCCAAACTGGTGCTGCATACTTCAATATGGGCCTGATGTACACGGTGTACAAAATCCTGAACGATTCCTTACTGAGATGTTGTAATGCTATTCTTAGGTTTGCTAATCGCCCATATACCACAGCAGTTACTTGGATGATGTGTTCGGTGTTATATTCACCCCAAAATGTTTTTCCTTGAGTGAGGTTTGTAGTCTTTGGCCCCCTACACTGTATTCTCTCTACGATCTTCTATGCCCTTCCCCGATCTTCATGGGGTTGAGCAGGCCTGTAGCCTGTCCAGATCCCTTTGTAGTCCTGCCTGGTCTTCCACCGATTGAATTTTCATTAACTTGACATCGTCTGCAAACAGAGCCACTTCTGAATCTATTCCTTCTGTTATACCTGCCTAGTCCTTCAGCTTTTTCAGTAATCTTTTATGTGGAACTGTGTCAAAAGCCTTCTTACAGTCCAAGAAAATGCAATCTACCCTCCCCCCCCTCTCTTTCTTGTCTTACTACTGTCATCTTGTCATAAAACTCCAATAGGTTTGTGACGCAGGCTTTCCCATCCCTGAATCCATGCTGCTTGTCGTTGATAAGCTCTTTCCTTTCTAAGTGGTCCACCACTCTTCTCCTGATAATCTTCTCCATGACTTTGCGTACTATTCATGTCAGTGATACTGGTCTGTAGTTTAGTGGGACTGCATTTGCTGTTTTCCATACCTCAGGAAGCTGACCTGTTTCTATAGATGTGTTAAAAATTGTTGTTAGTGGTACACAGAGCGCCTCTGCTCCTTCTCTCAGGATCCACGGAGAAATGTTATCCGGCCCTATCACTGAACAGCCTCATCACTTCTTCCTCGGTTGTATGTATTGTGTCTGGTACTTGGTAATGTACCCCACCTCTACCTGTTTCAGGAGTCCTTCCTATCTCCACTGTGAATACTTCTTTAAATCTCATGTTGAGCTCCATACATACTTCTCGGTCATTTCCTGTGATCTTCTGCGTGTGTGTGTGTGTGTGTGTGTGTGTGTGTGTGTGTGTGTGTGTGTGTGTGTGTGTGTGTGTGTGTGTGTGTGTGTGTGCGTGACGCTGTGTATGTAATGATTTTCAGATGCAAAAGTTTATATATGCACAATGTACATATATGTATATACACAAACATACATATTTTTATGCTTTATGTCATTATAATTTTATGACCACTCTCCACTATTTCTTCTGCTGGCTCTTAAATAGAGGTGGTTGGAATTCGGAAGGCACAGCTATTCTCACCTTGTGCGTAGAAAGCTAATGGTCCACCCAGGTAAACGTGAAGCTGATCCTGTACAAGAAGAAAAAAAATATATGTATATATACATATATGTATATATATATATATATATATATATATATATATATATATATATATATATATATATATATTATATATATTTTTATTATCACACCGGCCGATTCCACCAAGGCAGGGTGGCCCGAAAAAGAAAAACTTTCACCATCATTCACTCCATCACTGTCTTGCCAGAAGGGTGCTTTACACTACAGTTTTTAAACTGCAACATTAACACCCCTCCTTCAGAGTGCAGGCACTGTACTTCCCATCTCCAGGACTCAAGTCCGGCCTGCCGGTTTCCCTGAATCCCTTCATAAATGTTACTTTGCTCACACTCCAACAGCACGTCAAGTATTAAAAACCATTTGTCTCCATTCACTCCTATCAAACACGCTCACGCATGCCTGCTGGAAGTCCAAGCCCCTCGCACACAAAACCTCCTTTACCCCTCCCTCCAACCTTCTAGGCCGACCCCTACCCCGCCTTCCTTCCACTACAGACTGATACACTCTTGAAGTCATTCTGTTTCGCTCCATTCTCTCTACATGTCCGAACCACCTCAACAACCCTTAGTCAGCCCTCTGGACAACAGTTTTGGTAATCCCGCACCTCCTCCTAACTTCCAAACTACGAATTCTCTGCATTATATTCACACCACACATTGCCCTCAGACATGACATCTCCACTGCCTCCAGCCTTCTCCTCGCTGCAACATTCATCACCCACGCTTCACACCCATATAAGAGCGTTGGTAAAACTATACTCTCATACATTCCCCTCTTTGCCTCCAAGGACAAAGTTCTTTGTTTCCACAGACTCCTAAGTGCACCACTCACTCTTTTTCCCTCATCAATTCTATGATTCACCTCATCTTTCATAGACCCATCTGCTGACACGTCCACTCCCAAATATCTGAATACGTTCACCTCCTCCATACTCTCTCCCTCCAATCTGATATTCAATCTTTCATCACCTAATCTTTTTGTTATCCTCATAACCTTACTCTTTCCTGTATTCACCTTTAATTTTCTTCTTTGCACACCCTACCAAATTCATCCACCAATCTCTGCAACTTCTCTTCAGAATCTCCAAGAGCACAGTGTCATCAGCAAAGAGCAGCTGTGACAACTCCCACTTTGTGTGTGATTCTTTATCTTTTAACTCCACGCCTCTTGCCAAGACCCTCGCATTTACTTCTCTTACAACCCCATCTATAAATAATTAAACAACCACGGTGACATCACACATCCTTGTCTAAGGCCTACTTTTACTGGGAAAAAATTTCCCTCTTTCCTACATACTCTAACTTGAGCCTCACTATCCTCGTAAAAACTCTTCACTGCTTTCAGTAACCTACCTCCTACACCATACACTTGCAACATCTGCCACATTGCCCCCTATCCACCCTGTCATACGCCTTTTCCAAATCCATAAATGCCACAAAGACCTCTTTAGCCTTATCTAAATTACTGTTCACTTATATGTTTCACTGTAAACACCTGGTCCACACACCCCCTACCTTTCCTAAAGCCTCCTTGTTCATCTGCTATCCTATTCTCCGTCTTACTCTTAATTCTTTCAATTATAACTCTACCATAAAACTTTACCAGGTACACTCAACAGACTTATCCCCCTATAATTTTTGCACTCTCTTTTATCCCCTTTGCCTTTATACAAAGGAACTATGCATGCTCTCTGCCAATCCCTAGGTACCTTACCCTCTTCCATACATTTATTAAATAATTGCACCAACCACTCCAAAACTATATCCCCACCTGCTTTTAACATATATATATATATATATATATATATATATATATATATATATATATATATATATATATATATATATATATATATATATATATATATATACGTATATATATATAATATATATATATATATATAATATTATATATATATATTATATATATATATATATATATATATATGCAGAACAACCACTGTAAAAGAATAATGAAATTCCATGTGCTTTCGTGACATCTTACATTATCAAGGAACTATAAATCTTTCATTGTTGCTTGATAATGTGAGAAGCCACGAAAGCGATTGTAACTATAAATCTTTTATCTTTTATTGTTTCTTTTATTGTCCTTGATAATGCAAAGATTTCCCTTCCTAAACCCCATGCTGGTTTTCTTTTTTAAAATCTTGTTCCGTTCCATGGTTCCCCCCTCTCCTCTAAAATCTCCATGATTTGCATACTATGAAAGTCAGAGACACAGTACTCCCCTAGTTGTACTCCCCTGTTGGGGTTTTTGCAGGGGTCGATCCAAGCTCCTAGCCCGCCTCTTCACGGGTCGTACTAGGCCCTCTCCTTGAACCATGAGTTTTATCGCCCTTGCTTAAAGCTATGTATGGACCTGCCTTCACACATCGTTTCCGAAATATTCCACTTCCTGATACTCGGGGCTGAAAAAATCTTCCATCTCCCTGGATTATCGTGTCTTCAGTTCCAATTTTGTTGCTGTGTCCAGTTCTGGAAACCCTGTCTTTGTCCACCTTTAAATTTCCCTCTCAGTATTTTGTAAGTCGTTATCAGGGGCCTCCCTATCTCCCCGTCCAGTGTGTGTGCGTGTGTGTGGTGTGTACTACCAAATTGTGGTTGTAGGGGGTCGAGTCAAACCCCGCCCCGCCTTTCTTGGTCGCTATAAGAAACTCTTACGTGCTCTTGAGCTGTATATCCCTGTTCTTAAAGATGCATGATTCCTCCCTCCCCCACCTCATTTTCCAGAGTACCCCACTTTTTTGTCAACTTATACGAAGAAATTTTCCCAAACACCCCTGTGACTCATCGATTCTTCAACTTCCGCTTTCACCCCATTTGGTGTGCCCCCTTCTAAAAATATGAGCTGACCTTCCTTCGTATTTATATCTGCTATAATGCCCCCCTTGTCCCCCCTGTCCTCAGTGTCGTCAGGCGAATTCCCTTTTCCCCTTTTCTCATAGGAATCCCCTTTAAAACCCCCGGGGATAGTTCGTTGAAAATTTTTACACTTTTTAATTGCTGTTTTGGCTTGGCCAGGTGGGGGTTTCCAAAACTGGTGCTGCAACCCCAAAATAGGGCCCTGTGTACAGGGTGTACAAAACCCTGAACGATCCTATGAGATTTTGTAATGTATTCTTGGGTTTTGCTAATCGCCATATCCCAAGCAGTTACTTGGATGATGTGTTCGGTGTTATATTCACCCCAAAATGTTTTTCTTGAGGAGGTTTTAGCTTTGGCCCCTACACTGTTTTCTCTACGATCTTCTAGGCCCCTTCCCCGTCTTCATGGGGTTGGCGACCTGTACCCTGTCCAGTCCCTTTGTAGCCCTGTGGTTTTCCCACGATTGAATTTTCATTAACTTGAATCGTCTGCAAACAGAGCCACTTCTGAATCTATTCCTTCTGTTATACCTGCCTAGTCCTTCAGCTTTTTCAGTAATCTTTTATGTGGAACTGTGTCAAAAGCCTTCTTACAGTCAAGAAAATGCAATCTCCCCTCCCCCCCTCTCTTTCTTGTCTTACTACTGTCTTTTTTCATAAACTCCAATAGGTTGTGACGCAGGCTTTCCCATCCCTGAATCCATGCTGCTTGTCGTTGATAAGCTTTTTTCCTTTCTAAGTGGTCCACCACTCTTCTCCTGATAATCTTCTCCATGACTTTGCGTACTTTTCATGTCAGTGATACTGGTCTGTAGTTTAGTGGGACTGCATTTGCTGTTTCCATACCTCAGGAAGCTGCCCTGTTTCTATGATGTGTTAAAAATTGTTGTTAGTGGTACACAGAGCGCCTCTGCTCCTTTCTCAGGATCCGCGGAGAAATGTTATCCGCCCTATCACTGAACAGCCTCATAACTTCTTCCTGGTTGTATGTATTGTGTCTGGTACTTGGTAATGTACCCCCAACCCCTACCTGTTTCAGGAGTCCTTCCCATCTCCAACTTGGGAAAACTTCTTTTAAAACTCATGTTGAGCTCCATACATACTTCTCGGTCATTTCCTGTGATCTTCTGCGTGTGTGTGTGTGTTGTGTGTGTGTGTGTGTGTGTGTGTGTGTGTGTGTGTGTGTGTGTGTGTGTGTGTGTGCGTGACGCTGTGTATGTAATGATTTTCAGATGCAAAAGTTTATATATGCACAATGTACATATATGTTATACACAAACATACATATTTTTATGCTTTATGTCTATAATTTATGACCACTCTCCACTATTTCTTCTGCTGGCTCTTAAATAGAGGTGGTTGGAATTCGGAAGGCACAGCTATTCTCACCTTGTGCGTAGAAAGCTAAAAAGGTCCACCAGGTAAACGTGAAGCTGTTCCCGTACAGAAGAAAAAAAATATAGGGATATATACATGAAAATATAAAATTTTATATATATATATTATATATATAATTATATATATTATATATAATATATATTATATATATATATATTTTATACGTATATATATATATAAAATATATTATATATATATATATATATTATTATATATAAAATTATATAAAATATATATATATATATATAATATATATTAGCAGAACAACCACTGTAAAAGAATAATGAAATTCCATGTGCTTTCGTGACATCTTACATTATCAAGGAACTATAAATCTTTCATTGTTGCTTGATAATGTGAGAAGCCACGAAAGCGATTGTAACTATAAATCTTTTATCTTTTATTGTTTCTTTTATTGTTCCTTGATAATGCTAGAAGTCATGAATGCGCTTGTAATTTCATTATTTTTTTCACAGTGGTGACGATGTGTCACTGGCCACAGTTACCCTTAGAATGTGGTTGGTGCCAACCCCACCCTACCACCATACCCCTACTCCCTATATGGGGTCGGAGGGTTTCTGAAATGTCACGTATGAAATTATAAGATATAATAGCCAGCCCCAAGCTTTTTGCTAGTCATTTATAATAGGTCATGTGGCTTAAGAAAATACGTTTCTCGTTGGATACAATGCACATGGGTTGCTATTATTCTGTGTATCCTTTTTAAATAATAAAAGAAAGGCGCAGAACGTGATCTTTGCTCGTTTAAATGCTCTGGTGTACTCGAATGTTCTGTCGAGGCACTCAGAAGTTTCTCTTCCTAAATATTGTTTACTATTCTTCTCAGTGTCGGTTAATATTCCTTGCTTGGGAGTCTTCTATGACTTTCCGACAATATTTCTGTGATCTAAATTTCTAATTTCTACTAATACCCTTTAACCTCTCCTTGTGTTATCTCGTAATCTTGTGTGTTTGTCACTGTATGGTACATTAACAGCTAAACGCATTACATAACCATTCACGACTGGTCGGGCGTCACCAATCCACCAACTCACCTGGCAAAATGAGCAATCCTGTGATTTTGTATAGCATTGTTGTTTTAGACTGTGTACAATGGACTCTACTAAATAGCTATCGAGCTTGTATAACGCATAATTTGAGTTATATACTGCGTTCCTTTCATATTTCAAGAGGGAAGATTCAAGACGTGATAAATCTAAGGTAGCTGTTATTTTGGAAAAAAAAAACTGAATATTTAGAGAAAATGAGCCATTTATTCAGTGAAAATGACACGTATGAACCGCTCATTAGAAACCCCACTGACCAAGTCAACAGCCATTTTAATAAACACCTTAAAACGTTATTGGAGGGGAATGATGAATTAATTAAATATCTGTCGGCTAGATCAGCAACTCTACCATATCTATATTGGGTAATCAAAACTCATAAACCAGGATACCCAGCCCGTCCCATTATTAGTTCAGTAGTCTCAGCAGCATCTAAATGGTTGGTTAAACTTCTAACTCCCATGGTCGGTAAGATCTCAAGCGCACATATCAAAAATTATGTTGACCTCACTGAAAGGCTCCAAAAATTAAATGTCCCTCACGACTTTACCCTAGTGAGCTGTGACGTCACAGCTCTGTTCACCAAAGTTCCTGTCCCTGACTTGCTTTCGTACCTTGAAGACGAACTAGAAAACTTCCCCATGCCCTACCCCACGAAAACAATAATTGAATTGCTAAAACTTTGTGTTACTGATTGCAAATTCGAGCTTGAAGGGAAATACTATGCTCAAAAACAAGGCAGGCCATGGGAAATCCCCTTAGCCCCTTACTCAGCAACCTGTATATGGAATTCTATGAGACCAAACTTCTTAAAGACATTCTCAGAGATAAACTTAATTGGTTCAGATACGTAGATAATGTTCTTTGCCTGTGGTCTAATGATCACAACATTGATGAGTTCCTACCCAGACTCAACGGGCTACTGCCCTCTATTAGGTTCACCAAAGAACATGAAATAAATAACACTTTGCCGTTCCTAGATGTTTTAATCCATCGTGTCGATAGAAAATTCAAATTCATAGAATATAGGAAGTCCAGCAATGTGTCGTCATACATTCACTACTATTCTAACCACAAGTACAGGTGGTGAAATGAAAAATAATGAGTATGGATATGTTGACTTAGGGTTTGATATTATGAATCTTAATAATAACAGTCATGGAGTAACGTTGTGTAATGATAATTTCAGAAATTGTGTAAAAGCAAAGGTGAATAGGAAAAATGTGCATGGATACAGGCATGGCTTACCATTAGAAAGCAGAGAGTTTCCATTAATGGGGTCAAATCTGAATGGGGATTAGTCACTAGTGGCGTTCCACAAGGATCAGTTTTAGGCCCTCTCTTGTTCATAGTTTACATTAATGACCTTAATGAAGAGATTACGAGTGACATGAGCAAATTTGCTGATGATACAAAGATAGGCCGTACGATTCATTCTGAGGAGGATACCAATGAATTCCAGGAGGATTTTGATAAATTAATGTCTTGGTCTGAAAAATGGCAGATGAAGTTCAATGTGGATAAGTGTAAGGTACTGGTCCTTGGTAATGAAAATAACCCTCGAAGCTATAAACTAGGTGAAGTAGAGCTTGATTATACAGAATGTGAAAAAGACTTGAGAGACATGGTAAGCAGAAAACTAAAGCCAAGAAAACAGTGCCAAGTGTGCGCAACAAGGCTAACAGATTACTTGGATTTATCTCAAGAAGTATAAGTAACAGAAGTTCAAAAGTTATTTTAAAGCTCTATACATCATTTAGATTATGCCGCTCAGCTTTGGTCTCCTTACTACAGGATGGATATAGACTCATTGGAGAACATACAGAGAAGAATGACTAAAATGATTTACTGTGTAAGGAACCTCCCGTATAAAGATAGACTTAAAGCCTTAAATCTCCACTCTCTGGAGAGGCGTAGAATGAGGGGAGATATCATTGAAGTGTATAAGTGGATGACGGGCATAAACAAGGGAGATATTAATAAAGTGCTGAAGTTGTCGAACCAGGTAAGAATCAGAAATAATGGATTTAAGTTGGATAAATTTAGATTTAGAAAGGACATAGGTAAGTACTGGTTTTCTAACAGAATTGTGGATGCGTGGAACAATCTTCCCAGTAGGGTGATCGAGGCTAGGACCTTGGGTGGCTTTAAATAGAGATTGGACAAAAATACGAGTGGGAGGGGCTGGGTTTAATTGGTGTTATTGGGTACGGGAGCAACTTCTTGGATAGCTTTGTGTAAGAACATAAGAACATAAGAAAGAAGGAACACTGCAACAGGCCTACTGACCCATGCGGAGCAGGTCCATGTCCCCCACGGATTAGACCAATGACCCCCCCCCCGGATTAGCCCAATGAACCACCAAGTCTGGTTATCTCCACTCAAGGATGGAGCACTGCACCAGATCCAGCAGCACAAGCTAGTCAGGTCCAACTCACACTAACTCATGTATTTATCTAACCTATTTTTAAAACTACAAAACGTTTTAGCCTCAATAACTGTACTCGGGAGTTTGTTCCACTCATCCACAACTCTATTACCAAACCAATCCTTCCTGAATCTGAATTTTTCCAACTTGAAACCATTGCTGCGAGTCCTGTCTTGGCTGGAAATTTTCAGCACGCTATTTACATCCCCTTTATTTATTCCTGATTTCCATTTATACACCTCGATCATATTATCCCTAATTCTACGCCTTTCGATAGAGTGCAGATTCAGGGCCCTCAATCTATCCTCATAGGGAAGATTTCTGATACATGGGATCATCTTTGTCATCCTCCTCTGTACGTTTTCCAGAGCATTTATATCCATTCTGTAATACGGTGACCAGAACTGAGCAGCATAGTCTAAACGAGGCCTAACCAAGGATATATAGAGCTGAAGAACAACCTGAGGACTTCTATTATTTATACTTCTAGATATTAAGCCAAGAATTCTGTTAGCTTTATTGCGAACACTAATGCACTGTTGTCTTGGTTTTAGATTACTGCTAACCAGAACTCCTAAATCCTTTTCGCAATCAGTAGTATTAAGATCTACATTATTTAGTTTATACGTGGCATGGTTATTTAACTGTCCAACATTTAGAACTTTGCATTTATCAATATTAAACTTCATCTGCCACTTCTCCGACCATTGCATCAGTCTATTCAAATCGTCCTGGTGTGCTATAGTGTTCTCATTAGAATGAATTGGGCGGCCTATTTTGGTGTCATCAGCAAATTTGCTTATGTCGCTAATTATTCCCTCATCTATGTCGTTTATGTAAATTGTGGGGCCCGTTGTTGTGAACAACAACGGGCCCCACACTGACCCCTGAGGTACACCGCTTGTGACGTGTCCCCATTCTGATCTCTCCCCATTTATGCAAACTCTCTGCTGTCTATTTCTCAGCCATGCCTCTACCCAGGAAAAAATTTCTCTACCTATTCCGTGTGCCTTAAGTTTCCTCAATAGCCTCTGATGTGGAACTCTATCGAAAGCCTTACTGAAGTCCATATACACAATATCATATTCATTACCATGATCTACCTCCTCAAAAACTTCAGTGAAAAAAGTTAGTAAATTCGTAAGACAGTAACGCCCCTTTGTAAAACTGTGTTGAGATTCATTAATCAATCTGTGCTTGTCAAGATGGCTACGAATTGCTTCGGCAATTATTGATTCCATAAATTTTCCCACTATTGAGGTAAGGCTTATTGGTCTATAGTTCGAAGCCAAGGACCCGTCACCTGCCTTGTAAATAGGTATTACATTGGCATTTTCCACTTATCAGGCACTATGCCAGTTTGTAGTGATATGTTAAAAAGATTAGCCAAAGGTATGCTAAGTTCCTCTTTACATTCCTTTAACACCCTTTCAAACAGTTCATCAGGACCTGGGGATTTGTTAGGTTTTAGTTTCTCTATTTGTCTGAGGACCATGTCACTAGTTACCGCAATCGTACATAGTTTATTATCATCCTATTCTACATAATCTATTATTTCAGGAATATCGCTAGTATTTTCCTGGGTGAAAACTGAGAGGAAGTAGGTATTTAGAATTTCACACATATCCTTATCACTGTCAGTGATCTGACCAGAGTTACTCTTAAGTGGGCCAATCTTCTCCCTAATCTTACTTCTGTATACCTGAAAGAACCCTTTTGGGTCAGTCTTTGAATCCCTTGCGACCTTAGCCTCATAATCCCTTTTTGCTTTTCTTGTTCCTTTCTTTATTTCTCTCTTTAATTGAATATATTTATTTCTTAACTGCTGATCCCCTCTTTTCATACGCCTATATATGCCTCTCTTTTGACCATTGAGATGTTTTAATCTATTGTTCATCCATTTGGGATCATTTTTGTTAGATCTAATTTCCCTACTCGGAACAAAAGTTGTCTGGGCAGCTAGAACTATGCTCTGAAAAACGTCATATTGGCAACCAAGATCACCTACCTGATCCATAGTCAGGACATCTCAATTTAGCCCACCCAGATAATTTTTCAGCCCCATGAAGTCGGCCAAGCGAAAATCTGGGACAGAGATTTGATTGCAGTTATCTGGGTAATTCCATGATATATCGAAAATAAGTGATTTGTGGTCACTTTCCCCAAGCTCATCATTAACCTCAAGATTATTAATTAGTGAATCTTTGTTGGCAAGAACCAAGTCAAACAGATTGTTTCCTCTAGTTGGTTCTGTCACAACCTGTTCTAAAAAGCAATCCTGAACCGTATCAAAATAAGGATCTGCCTTGTATGGGCCAATAGGCCTTCTGCAGTGTTCCTCCATTCTTATGTGCTTATGTTCTTAAAACCAGGGTAAAAAGGAGTATATTCCTCGTAATGTTCTTGAGAGCCTTGCACACTGCAGTCCAGAGTACTTAGAGAACGACATCAGCAAGATTGTCAACATAGCCACAAAACTGAGATACCCCAGGGATTTTGTCGAGTAGGCACTAATGTCAGCAAGAAAGATTTTCTTCAGGACCGAACCTAAGGAAGAGTGGGCCAGGAAAAATGTACTAGTTTTATCATACAGTGAGAATCTGGTTTGCCTACGTGAGGCATTAAAAAAAATAAATATAAACCTTGCTTTCAAAAACACAGGGACTGTGAAACAAAGACTGATTAAAACACACCCTTCAATAAAGTTGGTGGGGTTTACAATGTCCCATGTACTCAGTGTCCTCTCTCATATATTGGTCAAACAGGTAAATTTCTGGAAACCAGAACAGGCCAACATAATTACTCAGTAAGGACAGGGCAGGAGTCGAATGCTATCTTTAATCACGTTATTTCATGTAATCGCCCACATGAATGGGATGCTGCCCAGATTATAGTGCCAAACAGTTCTGTCATGGATAGAGACATAATTGAATATTCCCTCTTGAAATATGAAGGGAACACAGTATATATCTCAAATTATGGGTTATACAAGCTCGATAGATATTTAGTAAATTCCATTGTGCACAATCTTAAACGACAATGTTATACACAATCACAGGATTGCTCATTATGCCAGGTGAGTTGATGGAGTGGTGACGCCCGACCAGTGTCTACGCACCAAAACTTCATACCACGTCAGTTGTGAATGGTTATATAACGCGTTTAGCTGTTAGTGTACCATACAGTGATAAGCACACAAGATTACATGATAACGTAATTAGATGTTTAAGGGTATTAGTAGAAATTAGAAATTTAGATCATAGAAATATTATCGGAAAAGCATAGAAGATTCTCAAGTCAGGCATATTAACCGACACTGAGAAGAATAGTAAACAATATTTAGGAAGAGAAACTTCTGAGTACCTCGACAGAACATTCGAGTACACCAGAGCATTTAAACGAACAAAGATCACATTCTATTCCTATCTTTTATTATTTATAAAGGTCACACAGAATAATAGCAATCAATGTGTATAGTATTCAATGAGAAAAAAATTTTTTTCCCAAAAATTAGTTGAAAGCTCCCGCACCTCCGAATCCTCGGACCAAGAGTAACACACCTTCCGGCGGGGTTTTCTTGGTTTTTTAGGTTGGATGGTACTGTGGGTTCAGGGGTCATGTGGCTTCGCTCCAGTACGGGGCCCGTATAAATGGGTTCGAATCCCTGACTAGCGCAGTGTTTTTTTGATCAATACTACTCTTGGGGTTACAAAAACCTACGAAAAAGTTGTACCGCCACCCATCCCGAAAGGGTCGGTGGCTGAGGGAAAGGTGATGTGTATGTAGTGCTGTTCAAGGGGTACAACATCCGAGTCCTGGCTGCTGCAGTTTCGTAAATGAATTAAAATCACTTGTTCCGTTATTTCATTGTTTTAAATATATATAATATATATATATTATATTTATATATATTTATTAATATATATATATATAATATATATATTTTTATATATTAATTTATAATTTATAAATATATATATATATATATATATATATATATATATATATATATATATATTTTATATGTCGTGCCGAATGGCAAATTTGCATCTTGGCTTAAATTGCAACGCTCTCTTGCCATATAGGACAATAAAAAAATTTGTGTATGCAATAATTTCCCAAAATCATTCTAAACCTAACGAAAAAAAAATATATTTCACTGTGTTTGTTTAGTATTAATTTATTGTAAGCAAATCTAAAAAATATTTAGTTGGGTTAGGCTAAAATAAAATTGTTCTTTTTGTAATAAGGTTAGGGAAGTTTTTTAAAATTCTTTTGGAGGAAAATTAAAATTTTTTACATTTTCATTAATGAAAAAAAATCTTTAAACGTATAAGAAAAAATTTTTGAAAAGATTTAAATTTTTAAATGGCTCTTACTAATTTACCTTTTACATATTCGCACGACATATAATATATATATATATATATATATATATATATATAATTAATAATATATATATTTTATAAATTTTTATATATATATATTATATATTTATACAATAAGATCACAGTAAACAGGGATTTTAAATATGCAAAACAACCCCTTGAAAGAATAGAGGGAAAACCGAGCGCTTTTTGACTATCCTTATCAAAGGGAAATATGAAAATAAAGCATCCCAAAGGGAAATATATAAGGGGGCGGCCAACACCTCCTTCAAACCCACAACGGTTTTAAAAAACCCCGACGCGCACCGGGCCCAAAAGGACAGTTCTTTTTCACAACCACCAACCACTTTCTACCCCAAAAAAATTTAAAAAATTTTTATTTGTCCGTGTATTATTAAAATCTTCCCAAAATTTATTAAATTTTAAATGGATCTAATTTATATAATTTTGGGGGAAATTTTTATCAAAAAATTCCCCCAAAATGCTGAGGATGTTCTATAAGATTCCTTGTAAAATTTGCGATAAGTTTTTTGGGCAAAAATGGTAAAAATCTCGAATAAGATTAAAAAAACATAATATAGCATTAGAAAATGGACAAGTTCCAATGCTCTATTTATTCATGTAAGAGATTTTAACCATCCAATTGATTTTCAAAAAGTTGAGAAAGTAGTATCAAGCAAGTCCATGGTCGACAGGAATATAATTGAATCTTGTTTCATAAAAAGCAGTTTTGACAATATGAATATTTCCTTTGGTTTATATAAATTAGATCCATTTATAATTAATAGAATTTGGGAAGAATTTAATAATACACTGGACAAATAATAATTTTAAAATTTTCTTGGGTAGAATAGTTTGTTGGTGACTTGTGCAAAGGACTTGTCCAGTTGGGCCAGCGCGCGTCAGGTGTTTAACCGTTGTGGGATCTGTTTAGTGAGGTGTTGGCCAGACCCCTTATATAGCTTCCTTGGATGCTTTACTTTCATAGTTCCTTGATAATGTGAGTAGTCACGAAAGCACTTGGAATTTCTCTATTCTTTCAGAGTGGTTGTTTTGCATATATATATATATATATATATATATATATATATATATATATATATATATATATATATATATATATATATAGGTAGTAGGTTGGTAGACAGCAACCGCCCAGGGAGGTACTACCGTCCTGCCAAGTGAGTGTAAAACGTAAGCCTGTAATTGTTTTACACGATGGTAGGATTGCTGGTGTTTTTTCTGTCTCATAAACATGCAAGGTTTCAGGTACGTCTTGCTACTTCTGCTTACACTTAGGTCACACTACACATACATGTACAAGCATATGTATACACACCCCTCTGGGTTTTCTTCTATTTTCTTACTAGCTCTTGTTCTTGTTTATTTCCTCTTATCTCCATGGGGAAGTGGAACAGAATTCTTCCTCCGTAAGCTATGCGTGTTGTAAGAGGCGACTAAAATGCCAGGAGCGGGGGGCTAGTAACCCCTTCTCCTGTATATATTACTAAATATGAAAGGAGAAACTTTTGTTTTTCCTTTTGGGCCACCCTGCCTCGGTGGGATGCGGCTGGTGTGTTGAAAGAAAGATATATATATATATATATATATATATATATATATATATATATATATATATATTTTATATATATATATATATATATATATATGCATGCAAAACAACCACTGTGAAAGAATAGTGAAATTCCAAGCGCTATTGTGGCTTCTCACATTATCAAGGAATTAATAAAAAAAAACAGCAAAAGAAGGCATATAAAGGGTCAAGACTACACCTCACCATCACATCCCACAACAAAGCAACACCTGACATGCGCGGGACGACACCCGACTCTGTGAAACACACCTAATACTCTACCTAAGCATTAAGATTTTTTACTTGTGTAATGTATCATTAAATTCTTCCTAAATTTTATTAATTATAAATGAATCCAATTTATATAACCAAAAGAATCATTCACATTATTTTCAAAACTGCATTTTATGAAACAAGATTCATTTACATTCCTGTAGACCATGGATTTGCTTGATACTACTTTTTCAGCCTTTTGAAAATCAATTGGATGGTTAAAATCTCTCACATGAATAAACAGAGCATTGGAATCTTGTCCAGTTCTAATGCTATATTTGTGTTGTTTTAATCTTAGTTCGAGATTTTTACCAGTTTGAAC
>NC_069399.1:43259480-43276980 GCF_026875155.1 Cherax quadricarinatus | reverse complement strand
CTATTTCATAAATTTTGGATATATATATAAAATATATATATATATAATATATATATATATATATATATTTTATATTTATATGTGTGTGTGGTGTGTGTGTGTGTGTGTTGTGTGTGTATGTATATATTTACTCGTTCCTTGCTAATGTACCAGACATAGACTGTAGAGTACTGCCAACTTACCTGACTCATAATGCCACTCATGCCAGCCATAGCGTAGGCGGTGAAAGACTGTCCATTTCTGTAAGTCTTGTTTTCATAGTAGTAACTGTGATCTAAAATTATTAAGAAAAATTATCACGTAATTTTTATGTAATAAAGTAAAATAAAAGTAAATCTAACAATTATTTCATATAAAATATTTTAAATGGAAATGTGAGTAATTAAAATAAGAAATAAACAAAATAACAATTAAACTGTACTGAGGCACTAAATTTAAGTGCCGAAAAAAGACTCATTAAACTTGAAATTCAGGAATTTATATTATACAAGATTTAACCTGAACACATTGAGACTTACTTGGATACATTGATAAAAGAAAGAAAAGGAAGAAGCATTATAAAAGGCGAGGGGAACTAACTGCTCAAATTCGTGATGGTAGATGAAAACAAGAGTAATGGTTCCAGTTGTGCTGCCAGTTTATCCCCTCCAGAAACAATGTAAAACAACATTAATGTCAAAGAAAACTTTGTCAACAAAGAAGAACTATAAGAAACACATGTAATTTCATACCAGGCGACTCCGGAAATACAAATTTCGTGTGATGAATCGTCCAGCACAACAGAACAAGATAATTCTCATGAATAATCGGATTTATTTTATAAAATAAACTATAGCAGTGATCCAGGTGACTGGGAGATCACAACAGATTTTATAAATTGCTACGCAAAAAATATCACCCCACAAAATTTGGTTTTCGATATTCTATTACAAAGCAGATAAACAGTTTGGTACAAGAAAGGAGATGTGCCCGAAAATAATATTTTATCAGGTGGTTTAACAAATAGAGAAATAGCTAATAGAGGCTAGCTGATCTACTCTTCTTCAACTAGTAAAGTACACTGTTATGTGCGCTTTGTGTTGTAATCGATTTAAAACAGTGTTTAATGATTGAAACGATGCAACATCAACATCAAGAAAAAAGATCACGTAAAAAAAGTCAAAGGATGATCTTGGTACTGTGTCAACAATGCAACAATATTGGTAATTCACTAGAATCTATACAAAAATTGCAGAAGGAAAGGAAATTTTTATAACATACTTGACCTAAGTTCTGGAGAGAACAGTTGCTGAAAAATATTTCATGCTGAAAGAGGATTAAGCTTTCATCAGCGACTCTCAATGACTTAACTGTCCTAGCATTGGAAGCTATATTAGGTACCAAAGTACTTCCGCAGGTAATACCTGAAGTAAAGGATGTTAGGTATTGCGGAATTCTTACAGATTCAACACCTGATATTAGTCACGCGGATCAGTTTACGATGGTTTTGCACTATGTACTCGGTATACCGAAGCAATTTCTTTATTCCTGTTGAACAACATGATGGAAAATACCAATTCGACTTTTTACTGAATACTCACAAACTTTATTGATATAAACATTGAAAACTTCAGGAATGTATTCTGGCCTTCTTGCAAGTTTTCGTGAAATTAAGAGACTACATGAATGGATTCCGTGCGCTGTCTGCTTTCTAAATTTGACTGGAGCTGCAGCTGCTGTTGCTGTAAGTGTTGGTTTTTGGCCCACGAAATCGTAATAACACAATTAAAAAGCAACAAACTTGCATTTGTGGTCACATTGGGAACCATGCTAACCTCCCTACGGTGTATAAATATACCTGCTTGGAAGAACCTTTTTGTATCCAGCTGGTCCAGTGGCTTACCCACTGGCCTGGTCTTTTACAACTCACTTACCATGGATTCTAACCCCACCCTTATCGTGATTTGTAGTGAATTTATTTTTTAATTCTCCGGTTTGTTTGAACATTCTTCACAGCTTCACAACAGAGATGGTCAAAAACTGAAACAGAATAGGAAGAAAAATTCCACAAATTGTCTGAGACCAGAATGTCTTCTCTAAACGATGCTGCCAAAGCTTTTAATGAGAACTATTTTTGGATTCGATAAGCATTGTTGCATATAACTGAAGGCGAACAACAACCACCAGCAGCTATTCACGAAGCAAAAGCACTCGTTAAAAAACGTGAACGCTTTGTGACAGCATTGATGTGTGTAATTTCGGAAGACATTTTCCAAAATATCGTTATGATCAACAGTCTCACAGGAGACTGACATCGAGTTGTGCGCCATAATGAAACTTAGTGACAGTCTTTTAACATATATTCGCGATACGCGAAATAGATTTGACAAGTTTGAGGGGCCCTTTACATAAGGGAAATTTGCACCATTTATATATAAAGAACCAGAGTATTATAAAAAAAACCATAGTATTTATACGAACAATAATTAGATTTTTCGAGAAAATTACAAATAACTTTTCATTCTGGAATTCACTCATATTATATTATATATATATATATATATTATATATATATATATTTTATATATATTATATATATATATATATATATATATATATATATATGTCGTGCCCAATAGGCAGAAACTTGCGATCTTGACTTAAATAGCAACGTCATCTTGCCATATAGGACAAGCGAAAATTTGTTTTATGCAATAATTTCGCCAAAATCATTCTGAACCTAACGAAAAAAATATATTTCACTGTGTTTGCTTAGTATTGTGTGATGAATGGTTTGCTTAGTATTAAATTACTGTAAACAAATCAAAAATATATTTAGTTGGGTTAGGTTAAAATAAATTGTTCTTGTTATAATAAGGTTACGTAAGTTTTCTAAGATTCTTTTGGTGCAAAATTAAAAATTTTTACATCAACATTAATGAAAAAAATATATCTTTAAACATATAAGAGAAAATTTTAGAAAGGACTTAATTTTTAAATGAGTTCTCTGGATTTAAGTGACCAGTTTTACATTATTCGGCACGACATATATATTACTATCTTTATATATATATATATACTCTATATAATATATTATATATATATATTTATATATATATATTTATAATATATAAATATAATATATTTATAAATATATATTTATATATATATTTATTTATATATATATGTATATATATATATATATATAATATATATTATATATATATATATATATATATATTTATATTATTGTATGTATGTATATATATGAATATTTAAAAAGGTATAAAATATGCATACATATGCACAAACATACCTGAAAGCTTATATATGCACATACATACACAACAAAAGCTGTATTAGAACGGTAGCACTACCTGACTCACTACTCTTGTGATGAGGTAGAGGAGGCTGGGGTTTATGAAACCCGAGGATATTTTTATTTGGATCACTCACACCCAAGCGCATGTAGTGACCATTCCTTTTTCTTAAGGGCACAGACGAGAACAAAGGATATATTATAGACATTTAGGTACACAGCATTCCACACCCCACCAGACACACTAGGACACTACTGCAGCCAGCACTTTCGGAGACACGCTAGGAAACCACAAGAGCAGGATGACTAGGAGAGGTTATGCTGAGGCGAGACTTACCCGGAATAAGGACAGGTGCTTGGTGGGGTGTTAGCGTCACATGAATCTGGAGGTAGCAAGCACCCCGGGACTGCAGTGCCAAGTGGAATAAACTGTTTGACATCCGTGGATACCTAGGAGCACACGCCTTCTTGAGGGAAATGGGTACAGTGGTTAGAGATAGAGTAAAGAGGACGAAGGTGGGGAGTGGGTTTTAAGAGAGGTGTAGAGTGGACGAAGGAAGAGAGGAGTGAGTTAGAGAGGAGTAGAGAGGACGAAGGAAGAGGGGAGTGGGTTAGAGAGATGTAGAGTGGACGAAGAAAGAGAGGACTCGCTGGGTGTGAGGATGGGTATACATGGCGGTTTGAAGAAAAGGAAAACTGTAAGACGAATTGCTATCAGTGTGTTATCATTATTGTAGTCGGTAGAGAGCAGAAAACTGAAACAATCTTAACTCAACCATCCTGAGATTACAGTATAAATACAACCATCCTGGGACTCCAGACAGTCTTGGCACAATCATCCAGGGACTCCAGACAGTCTTGGCACAACCATCCAGGGACTCTCCAGGCAGTCTTGGCACATTCCATCAACTTGGATCCAGGACAGTCTGGCACAACCATTTGGGACTCCAGACAGTCTTGGCCACAACCATCCTGGACTCCAGACAGTCTTGGCACAACCATCCTTGGACTCCAGACAGTCTTGGCACAACCATCCTTGGACTCCAGACAGTCTTGGCACAACCATCCTTGGACTCCAGACAGTCTTGGCACAACCATCCAGGGACTCCAGACACGTCTTGGCACAAACCTTCATTGGGACTCAGACAGTCTTGGCCAAACCTCCTTGGACTCAGACAGTCTTGGCACAAAACCCATCTTGGACTCCAGACAGTCTTGGCACAAACCAATCCTTTGGACATACCAGACAGCTTTTTTTTTTTCTTGGCACAACCATCCTTGGACTCCAGACAGTCTTGGCACAACCATCCTTGGACTCCAGACAGTCTTGGCACAACCATCCAGGGACTCCAGACAGTCTTGGCACAACCATCCTGGGACTCCACACAGCCTTAGTACAACCATCCTGGGACTCCAGGCAGTCTTGGCACAACCATCCTTGGACTCCAGACAGTCTTGGCACAACCATCCAGGGACTCCAGGCAGTCTTGGCACAACCATCCTTGGACTCCAGACAGTCTTGGCACAACCATCCTGGGACTCCAGACAGTCTTGGCACAACCATCCTTAGACTCCAGACAGTATTGCACAACCTTGCTGGGGACTCCTGGGCCATTCTTTGGCACAACCATCCTGGGACTCCACACAGCCTTTAGACAACATCCTGGACTCCAGACAGTTCTTGGGATACAACCAATCTGGAACACGAACACTTTGGTACAAACCATCTTGCAATACAATAAGTGTGTTACACCTGTACAGGGGACACAAAACAGTAATGGTAAACTGCTTAGGATTCAAACCTGAGACAACCAGTGTTCGACACAAACAGTCTGGTACATCAAGCTTGGGACGAATCCTGATACAACAGCGTGGGACCAAAACATTCTGGTATAACCAACGTGGGGACACAGCCTGATACAACAGCGTGCGCACAAAAACAGTATGGCTTACAACCACCTTGGGAAAACAAAACAGTCTGGTACACAACCACTTGGGACAAATTGTCTGGTACAACCAGCTTGGGGACACAGTCTGGTCACAACCTGCTTGGGGAAAACACAACACGCCTAATACAACAGCTTGGGGACCACAACATTAGTATGGTACAAACAGCCTGGGAACACAGCAGATACAACCTGCTTGGGACACAAAAAGTCTGGTACAACCCGGCAGGGAAGCAAGCATTATTAGAGGAGAACCTAACAGCCATCTAATGTGGCGTTTACGTGAAGTGGTGAACGCACCACTACACATTACGTGATGGACATATAAGCCTCGGGAACCAGAAAGCCGTCTTAGGGCCTAAATGACGTTATCATGAGCTTCCCTGAATAGGGAACCTTTTGACAATGATTAGAGTCAAGGGAAACAACATCATATTTCTCAGATAAATCAGTATCCAGTCTTCTTTGTTAAAGTCAGAATTTGACAAAGACTAATGCAGTCAAATGGTTTACGATTATACGAGCCTTAAATACTGATAACT
The DNA here is from genome assembly GCF_026875155.1 of Cherax quadricarinatus. NCBI lineage: Eukaryota > Metazoa > Arthropoda > Malacostraca > Decapoda > Parastacidae > Cherax > Cherax quadricarinatus. Next base: position 43,271,194 of record NC_069399.1, on the reverse strand, counting down.
CCCTGTTACACTATTTTCACAACTTATACGCAATTTTATATATATATATTTTATATATATATTATTTATATATATATATATATATTATATATATATATATATATATATATATTATATATATATATATTATATATATTATTATATATATAAAATATATATATATTTATAAAATTTATTATATATATATTTTATATATATAATATATATTTTATATATTTATATAAAATTTATTTATATATATATATAATATATATATTATAAAATATTATATATAATATATATATATATATATATATATATATATATATATAATATTATAATATACATATACAAAAATAATATAATATATATATATATATTTTATATATATATTATATATATATATATATATTTTATTTTTATATATAAAATATATATATATATATATATTTATATATATTTTATATAATTATAATTATAATGGGGATATTTATAAATATGTGTGTGTGTGTGCGTGTGTGTGTGTGTGTGTGTTTGGTTTTGTGTTGTGGTGTGTGTGTGTATGTGTGTACTCACCTAGGTGTACTCACCTAGTTGAGGTTGCGGGGGTCGAGTCCGAGCTCCTGGCCCCGCCTCTTCACTGATCGCTACTAGGTCACTCTCCCTGAGCCGTGAGCTTTATCATACCTCTGCTTAAAGCTATGTATGGATCCTGCCTCCACTACATCGCTTCCCAAACTATTCCACTTACTGACTACTCTGTGGCTGAAGAAATACTTCCTAACATCCCTGTGATTCATCTGTGTCTTCAGCTTCCAAACTGTGTCCCCTTGTTACTGTGTCCAATCTCTGGAACATCCTGTCTTTGTCCACCTTGTCAATTCCTCTCAGTATTTTGTATGTCGTTATCATGTCCCCCTATCTCTCCTGTCTCCAGTGTCGTCAGGTTGATTTCCCTTAACCTCTCCTCGTAGGACATACCTCTTAGCTCTGGGACTAGTCTTGTTGCAAACCTTTGCACTTTCTCTAGTTTCTTCACGTGCTTGGCTAGGTGTGGGTTCCAAACTGGTGCCGCATACTCCAATATGGGCCTAACATACACGGTGTACAGGGTCCTGAATGATTCCTTATTAAGATGTCGGAATGCTGTTCTGAGGTTTGCTAGGCGCCCATATGCTGCAGCAGTTATTTGGTTGATGTGCGCTTCAGGAGATGTGCCTGGTGTTATACTCACCCCAAGATCTTTTTCCTTGAGTGAGGTTTGTAGTCTCTGACCCCTAGACTGTACTCCGTCTGCGGCCTTCTTTGCCCTTCCCCAATCTTCATGACTTTGCACTTGGTGGGATTGAACTCCAGGAGCCAATTGCTGGACCAGGTCTGCAGCCTGTCCAGATCCCTTTGTAGTTCTGCCTGGTCTTCGATCGAGTGAATTCTTCTCATCAACTTCACGTCATCTGCAAACAGGGAGCACCTCAGAGTCTATTCCTTCCGTCATGTCGTTCACAAATACCAGAAACAGCACTGGTCTAGGACTGACCCCTGCGGGACCCTGCTGGTCACAGGTGCCCACTCTGACACCTCGCCACGTACCATGACTCGCTGCTGTCTTCCTGACAAGTATTCCCTGATCCATTGTAGTGCCTTCCCTGTTATCCCTGCTTGGTCCTCCAGTTTTTGCACCAATCTCTTGTGTGGAACTGTGTCAAACGCCTTCTTGCAGTCCAAGAAAATGCAATTCCACCACCCCTCTCTCTCTTGTCTTACTGCTGTCACCATGTCATAGAACTCCAGTAGGTTTGTGACACAGGATTTCCCGTCCCTGAAACCATGTTGGCTGCTGTTGATGAGATCATTCCAGTGACACTGGTCTGTAGTTTAATGCTTCATGTCTGTCTCCTTTTTTAAAGATTGGGACTACATTTGCTGTCTTCCATGCCTCAGGCAATCTCCCTGTTTCGATAGATGTATTGAATATTGTTGTTAGGGGTACACATAGCGCCTCTGATCCCTATCTCAATACCCATGGGGAGATGTTATCTGGCCCCATTGCCTTTGAGGTATCTAGCTCACTCAGAAGCCTCTTCACTTCTTCCTCGGTTGTGTGCACTGTGTCCAGCACTTGGTGGTGTGCCCACAACTCTCCGTCTTTCTGGAGTCCCTTCTGTATCCTCTGGTTGCAACACTTACTTTGATTCTCGTTTTGTGTTCTTCACATTACTTCACGGTATTTCTTGTTGTCTCTCCTCTTTCCTTCCTTAGCTGATTACTGGTCCTTGACTGTTGTTTTAATCCTGATGTGGCTGTTTACAACAGTTTCGGGTCAGATTTGGCTTTCGCTGTATGTACATTTCATATTGTCTTGGGGCTCCCTTCTATTTGTGCATATCTGTTTCTGGCTCTAGACTGTTCTCCTTATTCTCCTGGCGTCCTTTGCCTTCTATATTTCTTCCATTTCCCTAGCAACACTTTCGGTCTTTTGCCTCCCTGCACCTTTGGGTAAACCAATGGGCTATCTGGGCTTTTTCATTAATTCCTGTTACCCTTGTGTGTGTCTGTGGTGTGTGTAGTGTGTGTTGTGTGTGTGTGGGTGTGTGTGGTGTTGTGTGTGTATGTGTGTGTGTGTATGTGTGTGTGTTGTGTGTGTGTGTGTGTGTGTGTGGCTTGTGTGTGTGTTCTATTGGTTGTGGCTGTGTGTGTGTCTGGTATTGACTCCACCTAATTATGGTTGCTCAGGATGGTCGAGTCTCAGCACTGGCCCCGCCTTCTTCACTGATCGACTACGGTCTCTCCCTCTCTGCTTCTTGAGCGTTGTCGTACATCTTCTTAAAACTACTGTATGGTTCTGCCTCCACTCTTAACTTGCCTAGCTCATTCCGCTTCCTGACGGCTCTATGACTGAAGAAAGACTTCCTAACGTCACAGGTGACTAGTCTGAGTATTCAGCTCCAGTTGTGACTGCCTTGTTTCTGTTGTCCCTCTGTGAACATCCTTTCTCTGTCCACCTTGTTTATTCCCGAAGTATCAATTGTATGTCGTTATAATGTCTCCCCTTGACCCTTTCTGTTATCCACTGTTCGTCAGTTCCACGATTTCTCCTCAACCTTTTACTCGTACGACATTCCCCTGAACTCTGGTTGGGATAGCCTTGTTGCAAAACTTTTGTACTTTCTTTAACTTCTTGAACGGTGCCTTGACCAGGGTCGTGGGGTTACAGACTGGTGCTGCCTACTCCACGTTTGGGCTAACATACACCAGTGTTCTGTGTCTTGAACGATTCTTATTAAGGTTTCGGAACGCTATTCTCAAGGTTTGCCAGGCGCCGTATGCTGCAGCAGTTAGTGGTTGATGTGTGCCTACGGTGACATGCCGGTGTTATGGTCACCCCGATGTCTTTCTCCTGACAGTTGTGGTTGTAGTCTTTGTCCACCCTGCCTATAACCTGTATGCGGTCTTCTTTGCACCTCCCCAATCTCATGAATTTGCTTTTTGGCAGGGTGAATTCGAGAACCCAGTTTCTGGACCTCATGTCCTGCCTGTCCGGGTCTCTTTGCAGTCCTGCCTCATCCTCATCCGATTTATTCTCTCATCAGCTTCACATCATCTGTGATAGAGGGAGGGACACTCAGAGTCTATTCTTCCCATTTCCATGTCGTTCGCATATATCAAAAATAGCCTGAGTCATAGAACTGACCCCTGTGGGACCCGCTCGTCAAACAGGCGCCCACTGTGATACCTTTCACGTTACTCATGATCGCTTTTGCCCCCTGTCAGGTATTCCCTGATCCATGCAGTGCCTTCCCTGTTATATGCGCCTGATCCTCCAGCTCTGCACTAATCTCTTGTGGGGAACTGTGTTCAAAGTCCTTCCTGCAGTCTAGGAAAATGCAATCAACCCACCCCTCTCTCTCGTGTCTTACTTCTGTTACCGTGTCATAAAACTCCAGAAGGTTTGTGACAGGATTTGCCTTCCATGAACCCACGCTGGTTTTCATTTATAATCTTGTTCTGTTCCAGGTGTTCCACCACTCTCCTCCTGATAATCTTCTTCATGACTTTGCACACTATACATGTCAGAGACACAGGTCTGTAGTTTAGTGCCTCGTTTCTGTTTTCTTTCTTAAATATGGGGACTACATTTGCTGTCTTCTATTTCTCAGGTAGTTGACCACTTTCAAGGGATGTGTTGATTGTGGTTAGGGGCACACACAACATCTCTGCTCCTTCTCTAAGGACCCACAGGGAGATGCTGTCCGGTCCCATCGCCTTTGAGGTATCATGGTCACTTAGCAGCTTCTGCACCTCCTCCTCGGTTGTTCGTATGTCATCCAACACTTGCTGGTATATTCCCTCTTGATGTTCCTTCTGTGCTGTCTTCCCAGAGCCCTTCCTGTCTCTACTGTAAAAACTTTCTTAAATCTCCTGTTTAACTCCTCATATACCTCCTGATCATTTCTTGTGAGTTCTCCGCCTTCTGTCCTCAGTCTGATCACCTGGTCTTTGACTGCTGTCTTCCTCCTGATGTGGCTATACAACAGTTTCGGGTCAGTCTTGACTTTCGATGCTATATTATTTTCTACTGGCTGAACCTCCCTCCTTACCGGGCTACTCGTTCCTGGCCTGCGACAATCTCCTATTTTATGTGTTTTGCCTTCTGTATTTTTTCCATTCCCTATTGCCTTTCTTTTTGCCTCCTTCCCCGTCGGGAAAACCCAGGGGTCGTTTGGTTTTCCCCATTGTTTCTTTGCCTTGGGGAAAAAACCTTTTTTCACTGCCTCCTTGCATTTTGTTGTTACGATTCCATCTTTTATTTACTGGTTTCCTGCCGTTCTCCTGCCCCCCGGAACCCCCTCAGGAAGTTCCCTCAAACCTATGTAGCCCCCCTCTTTTATAGTCAGGTTTTTCCCCTTCAACCCCTTTTACCTCCCACTTGAAACTTACTGTTATTAAAAGCACAGAACCACTGGTCACTAGCTCCTGGGGGCTCTCATATTGAGTCCTCAATGTTGAATGCCCAGGGGGGAACACAAGGCCAACCCTTGCTGGTTCTCCCCCTCTACTCTGTAGGCCCTTTAAACTGTTGGTTTGCATGAGGTTTTCCAGCACCACATCCAAATCTTGGCTCTCATTTTTTGGGGGACCCCCATGGGGCTCCGGGTTTTCCCAGCAGTCCCCCCCTTGGTTGAAATCACCCATAACCACAACTTTGCTCTGCTGGAGGAGCTTTCTTGCCCCTCAGAAGTGTGTCCCCCATTGCTCTGTTGCTCTTTCTTTTCCTCTCTGGCCCCCCTGGAGTTCTGTGGTGGATTAACTCATGCAATGCCCCTTTTGTGCTCCCGACTGAAGTGTACCTACTATGTAGTCCCTTTCTTGTTCGTCTATGCCCCCCATTTTCTCGAATTTCCTTCTGTTTTTTACAAACAGAGCAACCCCTCCTCCCCTTGCCCCTCTATCTTTCCTCATGACTGGTACCCCTGGTGGGAATATGCATTGTTTTTGCTCCATGATTTTTGTTCTGAAAACTGCTATGTTCTGGGGACTTCTCATTGTTTTTTTTGCCATTCCTTATTTATTCGTTAATATCACATTTGTGTCCCAAAACCTTCAACTTCTGTTTAATACGTAAACGGGGGAAAATACTGGGGTTTGGGAGAGCAGGAGTCCTGGGGGACCCTGTGGGGGGTTGCATGGGGTGGGGAAAGAACTCCCATGGGGGTTACTTAGGGGTGGGGTTGTGGGTGGGGGGGGAACAGGGGGGTGGGTGTTGATGGTTGGTTTGGATTGTTCGTTCCCTTGGGGGAAGTCGCGGTGGAGCCCTGCAGGTGTTTCTGAGGGGTGTGCTTGCCCTTCCACCCGTGCCTGGGTTTTTGCTCTTTTTTGTCATTTCCCCCTTCTTCCCTTTTGTTTTTGCACTCCTCTTTCGTTTTCACCTTTCCTCCTTTTTTTCGTCTCGATCGAGGACACACTCAGAACCCCGTTTGCCTCTCAACCCTGCTTTTTCCTGCAGGATCTGTTCTAGTTGATGCGCTTGAAATTACTTTGAGAGGCCCCTTCCTTTCTCTTTTTGAACCACCATTTTTTCCCCAAAATTTGCCCCTGGGGGCAGTTCCCTCGCCTTCACCTTCATGAACTTTCATTCGCTTTTTTCTCCTTCGCTTTTCTTTCCTCTAAGTTTCCACTTCACTTCGCTAGCCCATAGACAAAAAATGATCTCTCCCTTTTCCCCCTCCCACTGTGACTCCCCTTGCATCTTCTGAGGGGTTTTTTTTTCCTTCCCGTGGAGTTTCTTTCCTTTAGTCCCCCCTAGTTTTTGGCCCATGTTCTTGGTTTATCCTTCCTGCTCACCGCTCCTGGCCCCCCCAGGTTTGGAAGGTCCGCACATGTCCTGTTCCTTCAATGTTTCCAACCTCTCATTTTGTCTAGTGTGCTCCCTGTCTTTGTTTTTGGGCCCCTTTTGGGGTTGACGGACCCCCGCATCAGTTTAGCTTTCCCTGCTCCCCTTCACACCTTTGTCTGTCCGATGTAAACATTTTGATGCTATTTGTATTATCTTTTTTCTTTGGCGTTTCAGATTTTTTCATCCTTCTTCCCAAACTCTCATCTTGGCTTCTGTACTGTGGATGTTTCTTTTCCCCCTTCTGCATTTTTGTGCTAACCTCTCCCCCATTTCCTTTCAAGTATCTAGCCTCCTTCCCCAGGGGGGTGTGTGTGTGTACTCACCCGTTGTACTCACCCCATTGAGGTTGCGGGGGTCGAGTCCAAATCCTGGGGCCCCCCCCTTTACTGATCCCACAGGGCACTCTCCCCGAGCCTGAGTTTTTTATACCTTGCTTAAAGCTATTAGGGGTCCCGCCTCCACTCATCGCTTCCCAAATATTTTATTACGACTACTTGTGGCTGAAGAAATACTTCCTAACACCCCTGGATTCTCTGTTCTTTAGCTTCCAACTGTGTCCCCTTGTTACTGGTCCAATCTCTGGAACATCCTGTCTTTTTCCACCCTTTCAAAAAATTTCAGTACTTTGTATGTCGTTTTCATGTCCCCCCTATCTTCCTGCCCCCGGGGCTCAGGTTGATTTCCCTTTAAACCATCCCCGTAGCTACCTCTTATCTCTGGGGGCTAGTCTTGTTGCAAACCCTTTTCCTTTCTCTAGTTTCTTCACGTGCTTGGCTAGGTGTGGGTTCCAAACTGGTGCCGCATACTCCAATATGGGCCTAACATACACGGTGTACAGGGTCCTGAATGATTCCTTATTAAGATGTCGGAATGCTGTTCTGAGGTTTGCTAGGCGCCCATATGCTGCAGCAGTTATTTGTTGATGTGCGCTTCAGGAGATGTGCCTGGTGTTATACTCACCCCAAGATCTTTTTCTTGAGTGAGGTTTGTAGTCTCTGGCCCCCTAGACTGTACTCCGTCTGCGGTCTTCTTTGCCCTTCCCCAATCTTCATGACTTTGCACTTGGTGGGATTGAACTCCAGGAGCCAATTGCTGGACCAGGTCTGCAGCCTGTCCAAGATCCTTTGTAGTTCTGCCTGGTCTTCGATCGAGTGAATTCTTCTCATCAACTTCACGTCATCTGCAAACAGGGACACCTCAGAGTCTATTCCTTCCGTCATGTCGTTCACAAATACCAGAAACAGCACTGGTCCTAGGACTGACCCCTGCGGGACCCCGCTGGTCACAGGTGCCCACTCTGACACCTCGCCACGTACCATGACTCGCTGCTGTCTTCCTGACAAGTATTCCCTGATCCATTTAGTGCCTTCCCTGTTATCCTGCTTGGTCCTCCAGTTTTTGCACCAATCTCTTGTGTGGAACTGTGTCAAATGCCTTCTTACAGTCCAAGAAAATGCAATCCACCCACCCCTCTCTCTCTTGTCTTACTGCTGTCACCATGTCATAGAACTCCAGTAGGTTTGTGACACAGGATTTCCCGTCCCTGAAAACCATGTTGGCTGCTGTTGATGAGATCGTTCCTTTCTAGGTGTTCCACCACTCTTCTCCTGATAATCTTCTAAATGATTTTGCATATTATACATGTCAGTGACACTGGTCTGTAGTTTAATGCTTCATGTCTGTCTCCTTTTTTAAAGATTGGGACTACATTTGCTGTCTTCCATGCCTCAGGCAATCTCCCTGTTTCGATAGATGTATTGAATATTGTTGTTAGGGGGTACACATAGCACCTCTGCTCCCTCTCTCAATACCCATGGGGAGATGTTATCTGGCCCCATTGCCTTTGAGGTATCTAGCTCACTCAGAAGCCTCTTCACTTCTTCCTCGGTTGTGTGCCATGTGTCCAGACTATGGTGGTGTGCCCCATCTCCGTCTTTCTGGAGTCCATTCTGTCTCCCTCTGTGAACACTTATTTGAATTCTTGTTGAGTTCTTCACATGCTTCCCGTTCATTTTATTGTTGACTCTACTACTTCCTTCCTTAGCCTGAATAACCTGGTCCTTGATTGTTGTTTTCCTCCTTGATGAGGCTGTACAACAGTTTTGGTCAGATTTGGCTTTCGCTGCTTATGTCATTTTCATATTGTCTTTGGGCCTCCCTTTTATCTGTGCATATTTCGTTTCTGGCTCTACGACTGGTTCCTTATTCTCCTGGGTCCTTTGCCTTCTATAGTTTCTTCCATTCCCTAGCACACTTGGTTTTGCCTCCTGCACCTTTGGGTAAACCATGGGCTCATCCTGGCTTTTTCATTATCCTGTTACCCTTGGGGTACAAAACCTCTACTCAGCCTCTTGAATTTTGTTGCTACTTATTCCATCATCTCATTAACTGGCTCCCTGCCAGTTCTCTGTCCCACTGAAACCCGTTCAGGTAGTTCCTCATTCCTGTGTAATCCACCTTCGTGTAGTTTGGCTTCATGTCGTTCATGGCATTCCTGCTTCTCCCTCCACTTGTAGCTCTACGTGTATTCGGAAGCTTAAAACCACATGGTCACTGGCCCCAAGGGGTATTTCGTTTATGTGATGTCCTTCGATATCTGCAATACTTCAAGGTGAATACTAAGTCCAGGCCTTGCTGGTTCATCTATCCTCTCTTCTCTTGTAGTGTCCCTTACGTGTTGGCACATGAAGTTTTCCAGTACCACCTCCATCATTCTTAGCCCTCCATGGTTTCTTGGCCCCCATGTGGGTCCAAGTTATCCCATCGATCCCCTTGTGGTTAAGGTCACCATGATCAGGAGCTTTGCACTGATGATGAGCTTCTTCTGGCCACTCTAGCCAGTGTATCACCATCGCTCTATTGCTCTCGTCGTACTCTTGCCTTGGCCTCGTGCTGTACTGTGGTGGTTATACATCACTGTGTGTGTGTTGTGTGTGTGTGTGTGTGTGTATGTGTGTGTACTCACCTAGTGATTGTTGAGAATGTGGCCTGACCTGCTGTGTTTATTATAATAATATATATAATGAACACTTAGCTGATAAAATGACAAGCAAATCGTCTACACAGCCGCCCCTGCAGACGAGGTCTAGAAGCTGTCGTCGATACCATTCACAACAGGGGGCTGTCATGAGATACAATTTGTTATAAGGTATAATTTACCTAGGGTGTGTTATGTCAGCATATTTCATTCGATGATGGGGACGAAATACTTACTTGTTTGGACTCAATAGTCCACACCTTACTGCCGATTATAGGTTGATTACAAACTCTTTGTGACTCAGAATTGCGCCAATCCCGTCTACAAGAAATTCGTAACATACCTGCTCTTTTGTAACGTGAGCTATGTTGTTCTCAACACTTCGACAGATAATCGGGTGACTTGATAGAAGCTGAAGTGTCCTTGGATGTCCACGTCTATCCATTGCCTAGGAAACGCACACTGGTACACTATGTTCCACAAGATTTGTTTATTGTTCAACAATGTATAACAAGAGAAGTGATAACACTTCTCTTATGTTATGTTGTTTTGTGAGACACTTTAGTTCCACACTAACGCACAGATCAGTGTTCTTTGCTAGTTATCATGGCGTCAGTGGTCACTCTCCTAGAGTCAAAGATAGTCTACCAGTCGCCCCAGCGCTCCATGCCGTCACTGCCCTAATACACAAAAAAAACGCTGACATGTAGTACCTTGCATCCCTGTCACCTCCTCGATGAAGCAAAGCAAAATGTTTGTTTCTTGCTGTCTTAATCATAGACAAACAATTTACACATATCTTTACTATGGTTAATAAAGTGGGAGCAGATTTTCCTTTATTGTCTGCTAAGTAAAGAGGGATGTACTGTTCTTATAAAAATACAGTTGCAACACCGCTGCAAGAGAGCAGGAGGTCATTTGTACTACGTGGCATAGCATCTGTGATCAATTACTCACTCTAGCAGTTAAACAGATGGCTCGCCCCCTTCTGAGTGGCCTAGGGACCTGAAAGGGCCTGAGAAGGGGCTGAAGGGGGCTGATCACCCCCCTCTGGAAGGAAATTATCTCCACACTGGGGGCCGGAGGGGTTCGCTGAGGATGTACTATTCATCATTAACATTAATTTGATTTTTCTCACTCGCACCACTGCTGCTTGTTTTTCTGAACTGCTTTAGTCTGTGGTGGTGTCTGGAGAATCACTGAATTTTGTTTTTTCAACACTGTGTTAATTCTAACGGCACTAGTTTATTTATTTGGCCGCTTATTCACTACACCTTTCCCCTAAAAACATCAACTGTCCTGATGTTTCCCATTTGTCAGGTTATGGTCAAAATTTTTTTAAAGGGCCCATTGGGACCTGGGGACCATCTTGTCGTAATCACTATGCCCCCGGTCTTAAGGCTTATGTTTTCAGGAACCCAGCTCCAAGAAGTGTTCTCTCAATGAGGTGAGATAGTTTTCCCAAAAATTTTTCCCAACTTCAATCCTTTTTAAGGTGTTTGAATTTTCGTTGAGTTGCTCAGGTTCGAAATAAGTAGGATCCTTTGATTTCTTTTCATTCATGGGAGGAACAGGTTCGAGCCTTTCCCTTGGGGTAAATGAGTGGACTTTCACTTCTAAAATTTTCCAGTAAACGGTAAAAAGTTAGAGGTTGTTTTTGACTCTATTTTTATTTCAGTCCAACGGTAGGGGTTCTTCAAGTCTATTCTCTGACGTGAAGAGTCTTCCAAACAACGTTTTTCAATGCCCATCTTTCTTTAAAAACCGCCGTGCCATGGAGATTTAGGAGGAATGTATCTTCCCAACGACATCTGGTTGTTCGATCTGTTTTTACTTTGGTGATCAAAGATCTTGCTTATTAAGCAGCCCAGCAACAAGTTCGTTCATTATCTGAAAAACATAGTCTGGGACATGCCCTTTTGGGGTGCAAACCTTTGAATATTTGTTAAAGTTTTTAGCAGGGCGTCGTGGCTACTTCTAGTGTACTGCTCTAGTTTGTACACAAGTGAACAAAAAGATGTACCCTTTTGGGAAATTTTTTCAACGTTTTGGTTAAAAATTTTGGTCCCGTTAAACTACCCGTCACTCAAATGGAAATGATATGACAAAATCTTTCAGAGGGGTATGGAGGTGGACCTGGTATGCCCTATCGCTTTTTAGTGACGACAAGTAATCAGTCCTTTTTTTGTTTTTTCACACTTTTCGACCTGGGGTACCCAGTAGGATTTGTATTTGACAAGTGTTCAGCTTTTCCCCACCATGTAACACGTTACTGTGGGCGTTTGCACAATCATTTTTGTTGCCCCGATTCTTGGGGATCAATATTGGATGTATGGCTTCTTTAGGTAGTGAAGTTAATTTTTG
>NC_069399.1:43182405-43258980 GCF_026875155.1 Cherax quadricarinatus | reverse complement strand
TAGGACCACATACTTAAAAAGTATAAAGATTTGCTCACCACGTGCAGTGATGTATGTGAGGGGCTGGTTGATACATATTTCTAAAAATGTATTTCTCCACATTCCTATTTTAGCATGTATGTATATACACATTAAAAGGTTTGTCTAGCACATTTATACAGGATATAGTGAAAGGTAAAACTATATATTTTACTTGTGTTGGTCTTCATATTTATTATAATAAATTTTTCTTAACTTTGTCTTCTCGTAAACTTAAAATTAAAAGAATGTAACGAAAGTCGAAGTCTTGCAAGGTGATAGAGGCTTCCGCTTTCTCAGAGGGGCTGCGTTGTTGTGGCTTTGGCTTCAGCTTAGATGGAGTCTCGACATTGGACGACAATGGTTACTCAGACCTGATTAAGGGGTCTGCGGAATCGAACACAGCCTTCTTTGACAGGTAATTTGTATGAAAAGCCTTATGGAAAAGCACGATTGTGTATGAATATATAATATATATATTTTATATATATATATTATATATATATTTATATATATTATTTATTATATAATATATATATATATATACATATATATATATATATATATATATATATATATATATTATATATATATATATATATATATATATATATATATATATATATATATATATATATGTCGTGCTCCGAATAGGCAGAACTTGCGATCATGGCTTAAATAGCAACGCTCATCCTTGCCATATAGGACAAATGTGAAAAATTTGTGTAATGCAATATTTCGCCAAAAATCATTCTGAACCTAACGAAAAAAATAAATTTCATGTGTTTGGTATGTATTAAATTATTGTAAACAAATCTAAAATATATTTAGTTGGGTTAGGCTAAAATACGTTGTTCATGTTATTATTAAGGTTAGGTAAGTTTTATAAGATTCTCTTTCGGAGCAAAAATTAAATATTTTACATCATTAACATTAATGAAAAAATTATATCTTTTAAACGAATAAGAGAATAAAATTTAGGAAAGGACATAATTTTAAATGAGTTCTTGCTAATTGACCAGTCTTTATAATATTCGGCACGACATATATATATATTCTATATATATATATATTTATATTTTATATTATATATATATATATATATATATATTTATATATATATATATATATTTCTATATATATATTATTATTTTAATGATCACACTGGCCGATTCCACAAGGCAAAGGTGGCCCGAAAAAAAAGAAAAAATTTTTCACATTCATTCACTCCATCACTGTCTTGCAGGAAAGGGTGCTTTACACTACAGATTTTTAAACTGCACATTAACACCCATCCTTCAGAGTGCAGGCCACTGTAATTCCCTCTCCAGGACTCAAGTCCGGCCTGCCGGTTTCCTGAACCCCTCATAAATGTTACTTTGCTCACACTCCAACAGCACGTCAAGTATTAAATAACCATTCGTTCTCCATTACTCCTATAAACACGCTCACCCGCACGCTGCTGAAGTCAAGCCCCTCGCACACAAAACCACCTTTACCCCCTCCCTCCAACCTTTCCTTAGGCCGACCCCCTACCCCCAGCTACTTCCTTCTCACTACAGACTGATACACTCTTTGAAGTCATTCTGGTTTCGCTCCATTCTCTCTACATGTCCGAACCACCTCAAAAAACCCTTCCTAGCCCTCACCTGAACAAAACAGTTTTGGTAAATACGAAACCTCCTCCTAACTTCTAACTAAGATTCTCTGCATTATATTCACACCCACACATTGCCCTCAGACCTATGACATCTCCTCTGCCTCCAGCCTTCTCCTCCCCCCGCTGCATCATTCATCACCCTGCTTCACACCCATTTAAGGTGTTGGTTAAAAACTATACTCTCATACAATTCCTCTTTGCCTCCAAGGACAAAGTTCTTTGTTCTCCACAGACTCTAAGTGCACCACTCACCCTTTTCCCTCATCCAATTCTATGATTACCTCCTCTTCATAGACCCATCCGCTGACCGTCCACTCCCAAATATCTGAATTCATTCATCTTCCCTCCTTACTCTCTCTCCAATCTTGATATCCAATATTTCATCACCTAATATTTTTGTTATTCTCATACCTTACTCTTTCCTGTATTCACTTTTAGTTTTCTTCTTTTGTACACCCTACCATATTCATCAACCAATCTCTGCAACTTTCTTCAGAATCTCCCAAAGAAGCACAGTGTCTTGAGCAAAGAGCAACTGTTGAAAACTCCCACTTTATGTGTCATTCTTTATCTTTTAACTCCACGCCTCTTGTCAAGACCTCGCATTTTACTTCTCTTTCAAACCATCTATAAATATATTAAACAACCCACGGTTGACATCAACATCCTTGTCTAAGGCCGACTTTTACTGGGAATTAATTTCCCTCTTCCTATGTTCTCTAACTTGAGCCTCACTATCCTCGTAAAAACTTCTTCACTGCTTTCATTATCTACCTCCTTTCACCATACACCTGCAAATCATGCCACATTGCCCCCCTATCCACCCTGTCATACGCCTTTTCCATAAATGCCACAAAGACCTCTTTAGTCCTTATTAAAATACTGTTCACTTTATGTTTCACTGTAAAACACCTGGTCCACACACCCCCTACCTTTCTAAAGCCTCCTTTGTTCATCTGCTATCCTATTACTCCGTCTTACTCTTAATTCTTTCAATAATAAACTCTACCATAACTTTACCAGGTTACACTCAACAGACTTATCCCCCTATAATTTTTGCACTCTCTTTTATCCTTTGCCTTTATACAAAGGATATATGCATGCTCTCTGCCAATCCCTAGGTACCTTACCCTCTTCCATATATTTATTAAATAAATTGACACCACCACTCAAAACTATATCCCCACCTGCTTTTAAACATTTCTATCTTTATCCTCAATCCCGGCTGCCTTACCTCCTTTCATTTTACCTTCTGCTCACGAAACTTCCCCACACTCACAGCTGGATTCCTCACTCCTACAAGATGTTATCCTCCTGCCCTTTACACGAAATCACATGGCTTTTTTTCTTCCCTATCTTCATCAATATTTAAACAATTCCTCCAAACAAAATTATTCCCTCCATTTTTCCCAATACTCTAATCTCCATTTAAAACTCTCCTTCTATTTTTAACTGAAAAATCCATTGTTCTCTAGGCTCATTAATTGTTAATCTCACTCCAAAAATTTTTTCTTTTCCACCAACAAATTTGTTGATTAACATTCACCCACTCTCTCATTTGCTCTCTTTTTTACATTGGCTTCACCACTCTCTTACCTCTCTCTTTTTTCCCATATACTCTTCCTCCTGGCATCACTGCTACTTTGTAAAAAAACTTTTCTATGCTAACTTTTTCTTCTTACTACTCTTTTCTCATATTCCACTAACTCGCTCCTCTTCCCTCCCGCACCACTTTCCTGTAACCACAAAACTTCTGCTGAACACTCTAACACTACATTTTTAAACCTACCCCATACCTCTTCGACCCCATTGACCTATGCTTATTAGCCCGATCTATCCTCCAATTGCCGTTTATATCTTTCCCTAACTGCCTCCTTCATTGTTTATAAACCTTCACCTCTCTCTTCCTGAGTTTTATTCTCCTTGTATCCATCTTCCTTTTACTCTCAGTGTAGGTCAACTAGAAAGTGATCTGATTTTCTGTGGCCATCTATAACATGTAATCCTCTGAAGTCTACTCAACCAGTCTTTTATCTCCTAACATCAATCCAACAAACTACTGTCACTTGCCTACATCATTATCTTGTATACTATTTATCCTCTTGTTCTAAAATATGTTTACCTATAACTAAACCCCTTTCTACACAAAGTTCAATCAAAGGGCTCCATTATCATTTACACCTAGAACCCCAAGCTTACCTACCACACCTCTCCTAAAAAATTTCTCCTACTTTAGCATTCAGGTCCCCTTACCACAATTACTCTCTCACTTGGTTCAAAGGCTCCTATACAATATTTAACATCCCTATACATTCACTTAACATCTCTTCTCCTCTGCCTTTCCTCTCTTCTCCAGGTGCATACACGATTATTATGACCCACTTCTCGCATCAACTTTACTTTAATCCACATAATTCTTGCATTTACACATTCATATTTCCTTTTCTCATATATATATATATATATATATATAGTATATATATATATATATATATATATATATATATATATATATCATATATATATATATATTATTTATTGAGTGTTCAGTGGTCAGTCGACAGTGTTCAGTGGTCAGTCGTCAGTGTTCAGTGGTCAGTCGTCAGTGTTCAGTGGTCAGTCGAGTCGTTCAGTGTTCAGTGGTCAGTCGTCCCAGTGTTCAGGTGGTCAGTCGTCAGTGTTCAGTGGTCAGTCGTCAGTGTTCAGTGGGTCAGTCGTCAGTGAGGTCACAGACCCTGAGCTGCTTGGGATTAGCGTTGGACGGTTACAATGCATGGCTTGCTTCTAACAGTGTTTTAAAAGCTGAGGTTGGAGTGTTGAAGGAGGAGGATCTTGCTTCTCCAGGAGGAGATTAGGAGGCTGAAGGTCCACCTCAATGTAGGCCTGGGATGAGAGTGAGAGGTGGTTGAGATGTGGGGGAATATGAGGCTTCTAGCAGTGAGGTGCAGTCTGTCTCTCACTGTGAGGAGGCTGTAGGTTGGGTGGTATGCAACGCTACCAGAGTGAGGTGCAGCCCACCCCCTGCTAACAAGTGGCGAGTTGTTTCACAGTATTGGGACGGCGCTCGAGTAAGGAAAGTTAAGGAGTGAAGATCTGAGGTAGGAAATCGCTTCTCTGTTCTCCAGGTTGAATGTACTTCTGTGGCCAGTGAAGGTAAGGGTACTAATGCCCTGCTAATTGAAGGTAAAGGCATTCTTGTGTTTGGTGACTCTCAGGTAAGATCATGTTGATCGTGCTTTTTGTAATAGAATAAGATTGATGGAGGATTGAGTGTGCTTCCCTGGAGAGCTGGTGTTGGGAGACATTGTCAACAGACTGGATAATATCATGTCAGGTATTGGGACAAGGCCCATTATTCTGTCTCAGTGCTGGTGGAAATTGGATATTGGGAAGGGTAGGAGAGAAGAGCTGTAGAAAAGTACAGCGTCAGCTTATAGATTTCATTAAGTCTAAGGGAGGATCCAATCATATGTAGCCCCCCATCCTTGCCTAGAAGGGAGTAGGAAAATGAATGGTTGTCTAGGGCAAATTGGTGTAAATTGCTGGCTAGACAGATACTCGCAAGGAACTTGCAATCCCATTTCATTGACATCTGGAAACAACTTTTATGGGCAAAACCATGATATGTATGAAGGGGATGGGTTAATCTCTCTGGGGCAGGGGTTTTGGTAGCACTTGCAGACTCGATTGAGAAGGCCATTGTGTGAAATGCCTTATGATTTTTAAAATGATGGAAGATAGAGGTATGCGTGTGTGTGGGAAACCAAGCAGGTTGCCAAACACAAGGGTTGGAAACAGTAAATGTATAAAAGGCATTCAGCATGAAGTTATTAAATAAATACAATAGAACAGGTCAGCAAACAAAGGGGACAGGCAGGGGCAGCAAGGACTAGCTCCCTTTAAGGTTTACTATACTAATAGCAGGGTGTTAGAATAGATAGATGAGCTAAGATTAATTGCAAGTGGCAGGAAACTAGATATTATTGCATAACAGAGACCTGGTCAATCTGAAAGATAGAGGAAATGCCCTCTGATGTTCACATACAAGGTTTAAAATTATTCCACACTGACAGGGTCAACAGGAAAGGTGGTGGAAGTAGGATTGTATGTCTGGACAATTTAAAATTGTGTGTTAGACAGAATATTAAAATTAGAAGCGTCAGCCACTGAATCTTTTGGTTACAGCTCTCGAGGGCCCGAGAAAAACTAATTTTGGGTTGTGATTTACACGGGCCCAATTCTTGATAGGGTAGTTGCAGTAAACTTCTATGGACGAAATTAGTAAAGGCATCTAATACGAAAATGTTGTGCTAATGGGAGATTTCAAAACTATAGACAGATTGACTGGAGCAATTTGTCAGGAAATTTTGAGTCGGTGGTGACTTTCTTGATACGATCCAGGATTGTTTTTTAAAACAGTTTGTGACAGAGCCAACTAGGGGAAATAACTCTCCTTTTGACTTGGTTCTTGCAGTAGGGAAACACTAATTAATAATCTGGAGGTTAATGATGAGCTTGGGGAGAGTGGATCAAAATCACTCAGTTTTAACATATCATGGAATTCCCCTAATAATGGCAATCAAGTCACCGTCCCTGACTTTCGCTTGGTGATTTTAATAGGACTGGAACAAATTACTTTGTGGGCTGAACTGGAATTGACCTGACTAGGGTCTGGTGGTGGTGATGGTTGCCGATTATGAATTGCTTTTCCAGGGCCATAGTTCCTAGTGCTCAGGTCAAATTATGTTCCAAAAAGGGGAAATCAGATCAAAACAAAATGATCCTAAATGGATGAACTATAGATTTAAAATATCTGATTGGTCATAAAGAGAGGATATGTAGGCAAATCAAAAGAGGAGAGGGGCAGGCAATTAATGAAATCGATATATTCAGTTAAAGAGAGAAATAAAAAGGGAATTAGAAAGCAAAAATTGGATTATGAGGTTAAAGTTGCAAGAGAAATCGAAGGACTAACCAAAAGGAATTCTTTCAGTCAACAGAAGTAAGATCAGGGACAAGATAGGCCCACTGCAAAAGTTCCTCGGGTCAGCTCACTGAAGTGATAAGGAATGTGTTGAATTTTTTTTTAAACACATACTTCCTCTCAGTTTTTTACACAGGAGGATCCAGCAGATATTCCAGTAATGATAAATTATGTAGAATCAGGACGATAATAATTGTGCACTATTAGGGTCACATAGTGACATGGTCCTAGGCAAATAGATAAATTAAAACCTAACAAATCCCCAGGCCCTGATGAAACTGTATGCAAGGGTTCTAAAGGAAATGTAAAGAGGAGCTTAGCAACCTTTGGTAATCTTTTCACATATCACTCCAAACTGGCATGGTGCCAGATAAGTGGAAAATGGCAAATGTGATACCTATTTTCAAACAGGTGCAGGTCCTTAGCTTCGAACTATAGCCAATAAGCCTACCTCCATAGTGGTGAAAATTTTAGGGAATCAATAATTGCCGAGGCAGTTCGTAGCCACCTTGAAATGCATAATTTAATCAAAAACGATCTCAGCAATGGTGTACAAAGGGGCGTTCCGGCCTTATGAATTTATTAACTTTTTTTACTAAGGTATTTGAGGAGGTAGATATGGTAATGAATATGATATTGAGTATATGGTCTTCAGTTAAAGGCTTTTTGACAGGGTCCCACATCAGAGGGACTATTGAGGAAAATTAAAGCACATGGAATAGGAGGGAGAAATTTTTTCTGGATAGAGGAATGGTTGACAAATAGGCAGCAGAGAGTTTGCATAATTGGGGGAGAACATCAGAGTGGGGAAGCGTCACGAGCGGTGTTCCACAGGGGGTTCAGTGTTGGGCCCCCTGCTGTTCACAATCTAATAAACGGCATTAGATGTCGGGAGCATAAAGGAGCGAATCGGAAAGTTTGCCGATGACACCAAATAGGCCCGTCGAATTCATTTCTGACGGGGACATTCGAGCACTCCAGGAAGATTTGAATAGACTGATGCTGTGGTCGGAGAAGTGGCAGATGCAGTTTAATATAGACAAATGAAAGTTTAAATGTTGGACGGACAATAACCATGCCACATTAAACTAAATAATGTAGATCTTAATATTACGGATTGCGATAAAAGACTTAGAGTGCTGGTTAGCAGTTAATCTGAAACCAAGACAACAGTGCATAAGTGTTCGAAAATAAAGCTAATAGAATCCTTGGCTTCATATCAAGAAGCATAAATATAGGAGTCTCAGGTTGTTCTTCAACTCTAATACATCTTGGTTAGGCCTCATTTAGATTATGCTGCCACAGTTTGGGTCACCGTATACAGAAGGATATTATAAATTCTCTGGAAAATGTACAAAAGGAGGGATGACAAAGATGATCCATGTATCAGAAACCTTCCCTAGAAGATAGAATAAGGCCTGAAACTGCACTCTCTAGAAAGACGGTAGAATTAGGGGGGATATGTTTGAGTTTATAAGTGGAAGACAGGAATAAATTAATGGGGTTGTTAAATAGTGTGCTGGAAAATTTTAGCCTAGACAGGACTCGCAGCAATGGTTTTAAGTTGGAAAAATTCAGATTCAGGAGGGATATAGGAAAGTACTGGTTTGGTAATAGATGGTTGTGGATGAGTGGAACAAATCCCAAGTACTTTATAGAGGCCAGAACGTTTGTGTAGCTTTAAAAATAGGTTGGATAAATACTGAGTAGATGTGGCGTGGGTGTAGAGTTGGACTGATAGCTTGTGCTACAGGTCGGTTGGCCGTGTTCCTCCCTTTAAGTCAATGTGACCTGGACCTGACTAGGGTTGGGTGCATGGTTAAGCGGTAGGGGAACTTGGGGGACCTGCTCGCATGGGCCAGTAGGCCTTCTGCAGTGTTCCTTCGTCTTATGTTCTTATGTTCTTTGATATATATATATTATATATATATATTATATATATTTTAAAGATATAGTATTATTATTTTTTTTTTTATATCACACCGGCCGATTCCCACCAAGGCAGGGTGGCCCGAAAAAGAAAAACTTTCACCATCATTCACCCATCACTGTCTTGCCAGAAGGAGTGCTTTACACTACAGTTTTTAAACTGCAACATTAACACCCTCCTTCAGAGTGCAGGCACTGTACTTCCCATCTCCAGGACTCATGTCGGCCTGCCGGTTTCCCTGAATCCCTTCATAAATGTTACTCTTGCTCACACTCCAACAGCACGTCAAGTATTAAAAACCATTTGTCTCCATTCACTCCTATCAAACTCGCGCACGCATTGCCTGCGGAAAGTCCAAGCCCCTCGCACACAAAACCTCCTTTAACCCCTCCCTCCAACCCTTCCTAGGCCGAACCCTCTAACCCCGCCTTCCTTCCACTAAGACTGTTACACTCTTGAAGTTCATTTCTGTTTCGCTCCATTCTCTTTACATGTCCGAAACCACCTCAACAACCTTCCTCAGCCCTCTGGACAACCAAGTTTTGGTAATCCCGCACCTCTCCTAACTTCCAAACTACGATTCTCTTGCATTCATTATATTCACACCACAATTGCCTAAGACATGAATCTTCCACCTGCCTCCAGCCTTCTCCTCGCTGCAACATTCATCACCCACGCTTCACACCCATTAAGAGAGCGTTGGTTAAAACTATACTTCATACATACCCCTTCTTTGCCTCCAAGGACAAAGTTCTTTGTCTACCACTGACTCCTAAGTGCCACCTCTCAACTCTTTTTCCTCTCATCAATTCTATGATTCACCTCATCTTTCATTGACCCATCGCTGACACGTCCACTCCCAAATATTCTGAATACAGTTCACCTCCTCCATACTCTCTCCTCCAATCTGATATTCAATCTTTTTCACTAATCTTTTTGTTATCCTCATAACCTTACTCTTTACTGTATTCACCTTTTAATTTTCTTCTTTTGCACACCCTACCAAATTATCCACCAATCTTGCAACTTCTTTCAAGAATCTCCCAAGAGGCACAGTGTCATCAGCAAAGAGCAGCTGTGACAAACTCCCACTTTGTGTGTGATTCTTTATCTTTTAACTCCACGCCTCTTGCCAAGACACCTCGCATTACTTCTCTTACAACCCCATCTATAAATATATTAAACAACCACGGTTGACATCACACAGCCTTGTCTAAGGCCTACTTTTACTGTGGAAAAATTCCCCTCTTCCATACATACTTAACCTTGAGCTCACTATCTCGTAAAAACTCTCACTGCTTTCAGTAACCCTACTCTACACCATACACTTGAAACATCTGCCACTTTGCCCCCTATCCACCCTGTCATACCCGGGGCCTTTTCTCAAACCATAAATGCACAAAGCTCTTTAGCCTTATCTAATTACTGTCAACCTTATATGTTTCACTGTAAACCCACTGGTCCACACACCCCCTACCTTTCCTAAAGACTCCTTGTTCATCTGCTATTCTATTCTCGTCTTACTCTTAATTTATTTCAATTATTACTCTACCATACCACTTTACCAGGTTACACTCAACAGGACTTATCCCACTATAATTTTTTCACTCTCTTTTATCCCCTTTGCTTTATACAAAGGAACTATGCATGCTCTCTGCCAATCCCTAGGTACCTTACCCTCTTCCATACATTTATTAAATATTGCTCCAACCACTCAAAAAACTATTACTCCCCACCTGCTTTTGACATTTCTATATTTTTCCCATCAATCCCGGCTCTGCCTTACCCCCTTTCATTTTACCTACTGCCTCACGAACTTCCCCCACACTCACAACTGTACTCTTCCTCACTCCTACAAGATGTTATTCCTCATTGGCCCTATACACGAAATCACAGCTTCCCTAATCTTCATTCAAAAATTTAACAATTCCTCAAATATTCCTTCCATCTTCCCAATTACCTCTAACTCTCCATTTAATACTCTTCCTCTCCTATTTTTAACTGGACAAAATCCATTTGTTCTCTCGGCTTTCTTAACTTGTGAATCTCACTCCTAAACTTTTTCTTATTTTCAACAAAATTTGTTGATAACATCTCACCATCTCCTCATTTGCTCTCTTTTTACATTGCTTCACCCACTCTCTTAACTTCTCTCTTTATATCCATATACTCTTCCCTCCTTGCATCACTTTACTTTGTAATAATCTTTCATTTGCTAACTTTTTTCTCTTACTACTCTCTTTTACATCATCATTCACCAATCGCTTCCTCTTCCCTCCTGCACCCACTTTCCTGTAACCACAAACTTCTGCTGAACACTTCTAACACTACATTTTATACCTACCCCATACCTCTTCGACCCCATTGCCTATGCTCTCATTTAGCCCATCTATCCTCCAAAGTGTTTATATCTTACCCTAACTGCCTCCTCTTTTAGTTTATATACCTTTACCTCTCTCTTCCCTGATGCTTCTATTCTCCTTGTATCCCCATCTACCTTTTACTTCAGTGTAGCTAAACTAGAAAGTGATTGATATATCTGTGGCCCCTCTATAAACATTGGACATCCTGAAGTCTACTCAACAGTCATTTATCTACCAATACATAATCCAACAAACTACGTCATTTCGCCCTACATCATATCGTGTTATACTTACTTATCCTCTTTTTCTTTAAAATATGTATTACCCTTAACTAAAACCTTTCTATAACAAAGTCAATCCAAAGGCTCCCATTATCATTTTACACCTTGGCACCCCAAACTTACCTATCCACACCCTCTTAAAAGTTTCTCCTACTTTAGCATTCAAGTCCCCCCTACCACAATTACTCTCTCACTTGGTTCAAGGCTCTATACATTCACTTCATCTCCCAAAAATCTCTCTTTCTCCTTGCATTCCTCTCTTTCCAGGTGCAACACGCCTTATTATGGACCCACTTCTCGCATCCAACCCTTTACTTTAATCCACATAATTCTTGAATTTTACACATTCATATTCTCTTTTCTCCTTCCATAACTATCATTTAACATTACTGCTACCCTTCCTATGGCTCTAACTCTCTCAGATACTCCAGATTTAAGCATTATTTCCCCCACTGAAACTCTCCTCCCCCTTCAGCTTTGTTTCGCTTAGGGCCAGGACATCAAATTCTTTTCATTCATAACATCAGCAATATCTGTTTCTTGTCTATCCGCACTACAATCAGCACATTTAGCAACCCAGTTTTATAAAGTATTTTCTTCTTCTCTTTTTTAGTAATTGTATCCAGGAGAAGGGGTACGGGTTACTAGGCCATTCTCCCGGCATTTTAGTCGCCTCATACGACACGCATGGGCTTACGGAGGGGAAAGATTCTTTTCCACTTCCCCATGGTACAAATGAAGAATAAGACAAGAGCTATTTAGAAAAAAGGAGAAAAACCTAGATGTATGTATATATTATATAGGCAATGTGCGTGTCTATGAAGTGTGACCAAAACAGTGTAAGTACGGAGTTGCAAGATATCCCTGTTATCTTAGCGTGTTTATGAGACGAAAAGAAACCGCAATCCTACCTTCATGCAAAAACAAGTTACAGGTTTTTGTTTCACAGTCATCTGGCAGGACGGGTAGTTCTTCCTGGGTGGTTGCTGTCTACCAACCTACTACCTATATTACATATATTACATATTGTATTATATATATATATATTATATATATATATAATATATATATATATATATATATACTATATATTATATATATATTATATATATATCATTATATATTATTTATATATATATATATTATATATATATATATATATGCAATAAGATACAGTAAACAGGGAGATTTCAATATGCAAAACAACCACTGTGAAAGAATAGAGGAAATCCAAGCGCTTTTCGTGACTACTCCATTATCAAAGGAACTATGATAGTAAAGCATCCATAGGATGCTATTATAAGGGTCTGTCCGGCACCTCACTATCAAGATCCCACATCGGTTTAAAACACCTGACGCGCGCCGACCCAACCTTGGATAGGTCTTGGACAACTCACCCACAAACTATTCTACCAAGAAAGAAATAAGAAATTTTAAAGATTATTTGTCAGTGTATATTAAATTCTTCCCAAATTCTATTAATTATAAAATTAATTATAATTAGATCCATTTATAATTAATAGAATTTGGGAAGAATTTAATAATACACTGGACAAATAATCTTTAAAAATTCTTATTTCTTGGGTAGAATAGTTTGTGGGGTGAGTTGTGCCAAGGACCTATCCAAGTTGGGTCGGCGCGCGTCAGGTGTTTAAACCGTTGTGGGATCTGATAGTGAGGTGCCGGCCAGACCCCTTATATAGCTTCCTTGGATGCTTTACTTTCATAGTTCCTTGATAATGTGAGTAGTCACGAAAGCGCTTGGAAATTTCTCTATTCTTTCACAGTGGTTGTTTTGCATATATGTATATATATATATATATATATATATATATATATATATATATATATATATATATATATATATATATATATATATATATATATATTATATATATATTTATGTATATATATGGTATAAATCTTGGTAATAAATACCGACAAGTTGGTTTAGAAAGACACGTAAGCAAACACTATAACATATTTATTAGAAAACGTTTCGGTCCTGGGACCTTGATCACTTCTAACATACAGAGGTAGAAAGACATTATATATATAGGCGGAGAGTGAGATGTGACGCACGTGACCTGAGGAATGTCATAAGAACATAAGAATGGAGGAACACTGTAGAAGGCCTACTGGCCCATGCGAGGCAGGTCCTTATCAAAACAACCTCTGCCTATGATGAGGACGGGTAGACGATGAAATCATGTGACTCCTGTGTTGTTGGGTTGGTGCTGCTTAAGTATCATGTATGCCAATGTTTTTGAAATTTTATAGTTTCCAGTGTTGCGTTCTATAGTGTCGGTGACGGTGATTAGTGAGGCTTCTAGGCACCGTCGGCGTCTGAGGTCTGTTCGTGTGAGAACGAGTTGTGCCTCGTTCCAGTTCATCAAATGCCCCGTGGAGTCTCTGTGGAGGACACAGGCGTACCTTACATCGTCTCTGTTAGAGGCATTTCGATGCTCATTCAGGCGGACTGCAAGATCTCTGCCTGTCTCGCCTACATATTTCTTGGGAGAGAACCCAGAGGGGATAGTGTAGACGCCTGCTGTAGAAGTTAGAGGTGTGGGGCTGCGTTTAGTAGTGAGGTCTTTGATAGAGGATGTGTTTATGGTGGAAAACGTTGATGTTACTCATAGCAAGTGCCCGGCGAGTATTCGTGGCAACATCGCCACATGGGAGTACTATGAACTGTTTAGGGGGCTGTTCCATGGGCGGTTTGTTGAGGATAGCTTGTGCCTTGAGTCTGCAATCTCGGATGAAGAAAGATGGGAACTGAAGACGTGTAAAGGCTTGTGTTATGTAAGTGCATTCTTCTTCTAGAAAACAAGGGCTGGAGATGCGAAGAGCTCTCAAGAAGAAGCCAATGAGGACTCCTCTCTTAGTGCGGGTATCTTGGTGTGAATAAAAGTGTATAAGATCGTCCTTGTTGGTAGGTTTTCTATACACTTTGAAAAGAAGTTTGTCACTGTCGGGAGATCTGCACAGTAGAACGTCGAGGAAAGGAAGTTTGCCATCATTTTCGAGTTCAAGTGTAAACTTTATTGATGGTTCAACTGCATTGATCAATATATATTATATATATATATATATATATATATATATATATATATATATATATATATATATATATATATTATATATATATATATATATATATATATATATATATATATATATATATATATATATATATATATATATATATATATGAGGATAACAAAAAGATTAGGTGATGAAAGATTGAATATCAGATTGGAGGGAGAGAGTATGGAGGAGGTGAATGTATTCAGATATTTGGGAGTGGACGTGTCAGGGTCTATGAAAGATGAGGTGAATCATAGAACTGATGAGGGGAAATGGGTGAGTGGTGCACTTAGGAGTCTGTGGAGACAAAGAACTTTGTCCTTGGAGGCAAAGAGTGGAATGTATGAGAGTATAGTTTTACCAACGCTCTTATATGGGTGTGAAACATGGGTGATGAATGTTGCAGCGAGGAGAAGGCTGGAGGCAGTGGAGATGTCACGTCAGAGGGCAATGTGTGGTGTGGATATAATGCAGAAAATTCGTAGTTTGGAAGTTAGGAGGAGGTGCGGGATTACCAAAACTGTTGTCCAGAGGGCTGAGAAAGGGTTGTTGAGGTGGTTCGGACATGTAGAGAGAATGGAGCGAAACAGAATGACTTCAAGAGTGTATCAGTCTGTAGCGGAAGGAAGGCGGGGTAGGGGTCGGCCTAGGTAAGGTTGGAGGGAGGGGGTAAAGGAGGTTTTGTGTGCGAGGGGCTTGGACTTCCAGCAGGCATGCGTGAGCGTGTTTGATATTTAGGCCTGCCACATGGTGAGCGAAAACTACATGATGCTCTAACCCACATGACTGCCAAATCCTACAAGAATGATGCACCCAACCAAGCTAGGTGTTTTACCGTCATCTGAGGACATACGGTGGTGTGAGTGCCTCTGAGCTAATTTCATTCTTCTCCCTGTTTGGCGTACTAGCCCAACGAGCAGGATTTTATATTATTGTAACCACAGATAAGTGTTATTAATCAATAACAACACTACGATTTGCCAAGGATTCAAACCCACGTTGTTTTCGCCCACCTCATGGTGAGCGAAAACCGCATGATGCTCTAACCCACAGTACCACCATATCCTACAAGAATGACTCACCCAGCTAAGCTAGGTGTTTTACCGTCATCCGAGGGCATACGGTGTTGTGGATGCCTCTGACGTTGAAGATCAAGAGGACGAATGTGTAAAAGAAAAGGTTCACAAAAAATACATGAATGTATTTTATATTAACTGTCAAAGAGCCAGAAATAAAATTACTGAATTACGTTTGGTATTGTGTGCTGGGAATTTTGATGTCATTCCAGTAACTGAAACCTGGTATAATTTAAAGTCGGGATATGATTGCTGAGTGTCATATTCAAGGGTTTAAGTTGTTCCATGTAGACAGACATAAAGGGAAAGGGAGTGGAATTGCATTATATGTACGAGAAAATATGAATTGTTGCATAAAAACAGGTATAAAAATAGATGGATCAGTAACAGAATCTGTTTGGGCAGAGTTTCTAGAAGGTCGGGAAAACCTAATTCTAGGTGTAATATACCGACTTGGATCACAGTAGAGGGAAACTTCTTTGGGATGAAATTGTTAGGGTTTCTAGACACAACAAAGTAGTGATAGTAGGGGATTTTAATTTTTAGTGAAATTGACTAGACTTCTTTGACCGGTAATCTAGAGTCCAGTAACTTTAAGGAAGTAGTTCAGGACTGTTTCTGAAGCAGTGTGTAACAAAGCCTACCAGAGGTAATAATTTACTCGACCTAATCTTGTCAAATACAGAAATCCTTGTAAATAATTAGCAGATCACTGAAGAGCTTGGCAGCAGTGATCACAAATCCATTACTTTGAATATTATCTGGGAGTACGAGAATAAGGATAATACGGTAAAAATTCCCGATTTTCGATCTGCCGATTATATTGGGCTTAGGAAACACCTGTCTAATCTCGATTGGGGTATTCTAGGTAATGATTTTATTGATGATGATCATACTTACGATTACAAAGGGATCTGTGTTTATGATTTTTTCTTAATAATGTACAACGTGCTCAGAGTATATATATTCCTCAAAGAGAAATTAGATCAAATAATAACGATCTCTAAAGAATCTATTAGGGGAGACAAGAAGAATTTATAGGTGCATCAGAAGAGGAGAGGTTAACCTTATTGACCAATATGTTCAGTTTAAAAGAGAAGTAAAAAAGGGATTAGAAAGGCTAATCATATCTATGAAATTAGAGCTGATAATGAATCAAAGACTAAACCAAAAGGATTCTTTCATTTGTATAGGACGAAGGTGACGGAAAAAGTAGGACCTCTAAAAACTGGGAAAGGACAGCTGACGGATAACGAAATGGAAATGTGCTCTCTACTTAATGATTATTTTTTTTTTGACAGTCTTTACACAAGAAGACGTAAATGAGATTCCAGAAATTAACAATTATTTAGTTCCTGATGAATTTAAATTAACTAATATTACTGTCACGAGGGACATGGTTATCAAACAGATAGACAAACTGAAACAAAATAAGTCCCCGGGACCCGACGAGTTGTTTTCCAGGGTACTTAAGGAATGCAAAATGGAACTTAGTCAGCCATTAACGAGTGTGTTTAATGCTTCCATCCTTACTGGTATTGTGCCAGGTATGTGGAAGGAAGCTAATGTAATTCCTATATTCAAATCAAGGGATAAGTCCATTCCATCAAATTACCATCCAATAAGCCTGACGTCTATGGTGGGCAAATTATTAGAATCAGTTATAGCTGATATTATTAGAAGTCACCTTGAAGAGCATAATTTGATTAATGAATCTCAGCATGAGTTCAGGAGATATTGTTTATTTTGATTTTAGTAAAGCTTTCGATAGAGTACCTCACAAGAGACTATTAAATAAATTAGCAGCTCATAGTATAGGAGGTTAAGTTCTAGCATAGATAGAGACATGGGTTAACAATAAAAAGCAGTTTCCATGGGGGTTAGTCACCAGTAGCGTTCCACAAGGTTCAGTTTTAGGCCCAAAGGACTGATGAAGCCACTGTGTGGTGAAACGTTTCCTCGTTAAAAATACCCATGTGTTGCACATGTGTCTAATTCAACTTGTCGATTCTCTGAGCCATTTACCTATATTCCTGTCAGACACAGCAACATCTTGGGATATTAATACAAGGAATTCTTCACTTGCCTAACCTTCAGGCATGACCTACTTCCACGTGTGGATTTGTCAAATGTGATACCACCTACGACTGCTGCACCTCACCTGCCTACAGTACATAAGCCACTTCTTCGCACATATGCTGTATCCTTTTCAAGACTGATGGACTGATTACATCGACTCAAGGCAGAGGGACTAATTATCTCAAACTCCTCTTGTTCTTCACCATTTTCCTTTGTATGGACTGATGAAGCCACTGTGTGGCGAAACGTTTCCTCATTTAAGATACCCAACTTGTTGGTTCTCTGAACCGTTTATCTACAGTATTATTATTATTATTATTATTATTATTATTATTATTATTATTATTATTATTATTATTATTATTATTATTATTATTATTATTGTGCTTGTCAGATCATCGCCGGTAGTGAGGCTGGTGGGGGGTGTGTACTTCACCTCAGAGACTGTCATGGTCGACGACACAATAAACTGTATGATCGAGAAGGCTGGCTACCAGACGATCCATGGTGTGTGCTTCGATCTCACCGTCAACATCACCTACGACACCTACAAGAAGTTTGACAACCTCGGTAAGTGTAATGTATCAGGGTGCTGCTTCAGACTGAGACCTGAGAAAGAAGCATATCATTTGTTTCTTCAAGATTCAGATCGTAGAAACTATTCGTTTTATGTGAAGCTCCACATTCATAATATAGAACCCATGTAGATTAAGCTCTTCCTGTACACATAGTAATATTAGTAATAAATATAGACATAATATATATGTCGTGGCGAATAGGTAAAACTTGCTATTTTTGCTTAAATAGCAACGCTCTTCTTGCCAAATAAGGCAAGCACATTCGTCTCTCGACCTGCGGGGAGAGAGGACGCTTCTACAGTTTCTCTTGCACGCCACCTGGTGAGGAAAACACAGCATTAGCACCAAGATGGCGGACCGAATGAGCCGGCGCATAACTGTCTGCATCGAGCTGGTCAGGGAATCTTTAAGCAGCACCACGATAAACGTTCTCCTGCCAAGCATTCTCAGGGACGTTTATGGCAACCCCAACGAAGAGTTGTACGGTGTGGCGTTGAATGGTATGTTAAGGGTCTTCGTGAAGTTCATCAGGGCCGACTTCTACTCCAGCATCGTCGACGAATTTCAAGAAAGGAGGATGAGCATCAATTCGGCAGTGGAAGTATGCTTGCATGATGTTTCTAAGTATTTTACTTGGGTGAAAGTGCGGAATGTACTTTTTGAAGTGACAGCATACAGCCTACAGGATGTGTTCAGTGGTTATGGGACTGTACACTCGGCGAGCATGGAAATGTGGAGGGACGGCCCCTACGAGGGGCTACCGGAAGGATCCTTCACACTGAAAATGACCCTGAGGAGGCCGATACCATTGTACGTCACATTGCATGGTTATAGAACTCAGGTCTTTGTACACCATGCGGGGCAGCAGAGGACGTGCCGTTTATGTGACTCTTATGAGCACATGGCGGCACAATGCCCTAGGAGACAAGGCCCTAGGGTTCCAGAAAAAGCTTCTGGAACGTTATGACGGGTGATGTGGAAGGCCGGGGAAAGGGCCTTTGGAGTGAGGAGGTTGAGAGAGCAGAGATGGCTTTGGAGACGTGTGTTACACTACCAGAGGAAACGGGAGGGGGAATAATGCTGTCAGACAGACCGTTAGGTACTACAGATTCAGCTCAGGACAGGATTTTGGAGGCTGTGCTGAAGGATTTTTTGGAAGAGTCGGAGCATGGTGTGGAAGGCGGCGAGAGGTTAGGTGATGTCAAGGTGATGGAAGAACAGAAACGGGGTAAGGAAGACTTGAGTGAGGTTAGGATGGAGAGCAATGTGGTGGTGGAGGACCATCAAGAAGATGTGATTGAAGAAGATATGTGTGTAGAGGGTAGCTCCCGCAAGATATCAGCCGGGGCATCAGACATGGATGAGGTCCTCACACCAGCACAGCGGCCTGGGAAAAAGGTTTGGGCAGCTGTGGTGGAAACGGCGAGACCGGGAGGGGGGGGGGGAGCAATGGGAAGATCGGCGGGAAGGGACAGGAAGGGGTTGGAGGGCAGGAACGAGGGATTGCTAGAGATGGACCGAGACCTATGAAAGGAGGATCAAGTAAGCCTCAGCGGCATAGGGGTAAGCCGCCATTCTTGTAATTTCAGGTGTGTAACTTTCAATGTAAACAGTCTTAAGACCGTGGTCAAGAGGGTATGGTTAGAGTGGTTTTTAAGGAGATTTAGTATTGATGTCTGTTTTTTGCAGGAACATAACCATAGGTTAGGATGTGAGTTGGTTTTGAAAGGTTATAGGTTATTTACCAGTGATGCTTTGAGGTTGAAAGGAGGTGTGGCTGTGGCAGTAAAGGAGACCAGTCCCTTGCGTATCCTGGGTTGGGAGGAGGGAGGTGAGAGGGTTGTCAGGGTGGATGGGTTTTGGGGGGCCGGGAGGGTTTCTTTTGTAGGTGTGTACATGCCAGCAACTAGTAATGCTAGGGTGAAGGTGGATTCTGTATGCGATGTCTTGGTGTATCATTTGAGAGGTTTACCGGCTGTTTTGGTGCTTGGCAGGGATTGGAATTGTGTAATTAGGAATGGGGATGTGGTTCCGAGGGGGGCGGGTTGTGTTTTGGGGGTTCTGAGAGACGTTTTGCGGGATGTTGGAGTGGTAGATGTGGTGGGGAGTAGGGGATATGGAGTGGAGCACACTTTTATTCGTAGGGGATATGAGGCATGGTTAGATAGGATTTAAGTTAGGCACGGAATAGGTGTGGAGAGGGTGAGGTCTATAGATGTGGGTTTTTCTGATCATCATGCTGTTATAGCAGATTTGAGGGTAGATGGTATAGTGTGAGTTTATACTGGATACTGGAAATTGAATGTGAGGCTCCTTATGGACGAGGGTGCCACTACAGGATTTGAGGATTGGTGGAAATCCTTTTGGGAGACTAGGAATAGGGAGATGGATTTGCTGGATTGGTGGGAAATGAGAGCTAAAGTTGGAATCGCGATTTTTTTTAAAGTATGGGGTAAGGAGATGGCGAGGTGGAGCTATGTTCTACAAAATTATCTTGAAGGTCAGTTAAATGACTGTTATGCAGAGGAACGGGTGGGGCAGAGTGAGGACATGGAACGTTTGCAAAATAGGTTGGCAGAAATCCATAATGAAAAGTTTGAGGCAATTAGAGTTAGGGTGGGGTTGGAGGATGTTTTAAGGGGGGATAGGCCATCGGGATTTGTACTCAGGAAGTTTAAGGAAAGGCAGACGAAAACCACCTTGGTGTATACAAGGGCAGGAACAGAGGGGGGTGGATTTGAGGAGGGTCAAGGCCTATCCACCACGGAACATATTAGTTTGTATGCTGATTTCTGGTTTAGGGAGAAATGGAGGAGGGTTGGCATGGGAGTGGGTGAAGGACGTTTTGGGGATGAGGGGTTTAATAGGGTTATAAGTGAGCAGGACAGTGACAGACTCGAGAATAGTGTTAGTGTAGAGGAGGTGGAGGAGGCAGTTTTTGGGCTGTGCCAGGGTAAAACCCCTGGGATAGATGGCATACCAAACGATTTTTAAAGGTGTCATTGGCGGAGTGTACGGCATTGTCTGGTGGGGGTTTTGAAATGTATGTTAAGTAGTGGGAGGATGGGAAAATCGCAAAGAACGGGTGTCACGGTTTTAGTGCCCAAAAAGAAGGAATGCCGAGTTTTGAATGATTACCGTGCGATTACGTAATGTGCTGGGATTACAAGTTTTTTGCTAAGATTTTAGGCAACAAATGAGGAAAGGTTTTTGGGGTTTAGTGTTACATAGGGGCAGTTGGGGATTCCGGGGAAGATGAGGGATGGACATGATTTAATTGGGGATTTTCTAGAGAGTTTTACGGACAGGGAATACTGGGCTTAGATTGGGAGAACACATTAAATTGTGTGGACAAGATTTCTTATGGGTTTGTTTAGAGGGGTTTTGGGTTCAGGACTGGGTAGTGAGGGGGGTGAACACCTTATGCTGAGGCGGAGGTGAGGGTACAGGTCAATGTAAGGTGGGTGAAAGTTTTCCGATGGAGAGAGGTTTTAAGGCAGGGTTGCCCCGCTATCGCAGCTGCTTTTTGCGTGTGTGCAGAATGCTTTTCTATGAGTTGTTGAGCGGGTGTGGACGAACAGGAGATGGAGGGGGATGCAAAGGGGCATCATTGGGGATGTGGATGATACTACTGTTTTGCTATGGATAAGGAGGGGCTAAGGAGGGGGGGTAGAGTATTCAGATGTTTGGTATGAATACGGGATGCGAGTTAATACAGTGAAATCAAGGTTACTAGAGGTGGGTAATTGGATAGGGGGGGCTTGGGGTTGGGGTTAGGATGGAATCAGGGTATGTGGAATATGGTATATGGAGGGGGTGCAGGCTTGCAGAAGGGTAAATTCGGAGTCTGTCATGGGTAAGGCATTAGGTAGACTGGGAGGTTTAAATGCGAGGGACCTAGCTTTACATCAGAGGGTAGTGGTGGTAAATTCACCTGTCTATTGCAAGGTATGCCCCTCAAGGAAGGTTCCTTGATGTTGGTGAGGGGCTCTTGATTTAGGGAATTGAATCTGTGCTCCAGTTCCCCGAATTAAGCCTGAATGCCTTCCACATCCCCCCCCAGGTGCTGTATGATCCTCCGGGTTTAGCGTTTCCCCCTTGATTATAATAATAATAATATTGCAAGGTATGGGGGGGGGTAGAGGTTTTTCCCTTAGAAGTACAGGACATTGTGGAAATGCAGAGGAGGGTGCTAAAGTTTGTGTGGGGATTTGGGAGGGCATGGTTAAGTAAGGAGGTAGTTATGACGGAAGAGTTATGGAGGAGTCACGTAAATGGTGGAGTGGCAAGGACCTGCGGGTTTGTGAAGATATGTTAAGATTTTTATTGACAGTGCAACAGGTGGATAACATCAAAGTGAAAAGGTTGGTGAGAGTAGTGGGAGGTCAGGGAATTATGCAAGGGGTAGCCGTGTATCCAACATATGATTGGGGGGTTATTTGGAAGGATTTTAGTAAGCTTAGGATACCGGCTAGGGTAAGAGAATTAGTGTATCGTTTCATCATGGGTGTTCTGGCCTCCAAGGAGGTGTTAAGATGTATGGGGTTGGTGGAAGAGGCTTTCTGTCAGTTTTGTGATGATGTTGAAACGGCGTTTCATGTGGTCTTCTTTTGTCCCTCCTTGGAGGGGGTGAGATCATGGATGGGTGGGGTTTCTTCTTTTGTCCCTCCTTGGAGGGGGTGAGATCATGGATGGGTGGGGTTATCAGATTGTTGGGGGGACGTTTGCCACTTTTCAGGGCTTTACTCTTAGATGTAAGGGGAGTGCCTAGGGATGTGGGAAGGGCTATAATGTATGTCATAGTAGATTATCTGGATATCTCTTGGGGAATGAGGAAATTAAGGGGTTTATACCAAAAATTTTTTGAACAAGAGTTTCGGTTTACATATATATGTGGGAGGTTTATTGGTTATGGCTTTAGTCATGTGTTACAACTTTAACTTTAGTAACCTTGTGATGTTGTGCATTGTATGTTGTTTATTGTTGTAATAGGTTATGACAGGTACTCCTTTTTTTTGTTAACCCATGTAAAGTTTCCTTTTGGTGTGTTTCTTTGGTCACAATTTGCGTGGCGGTGCCTATAAATGACTAATACTTTAGTGAGTTTTGTTTTTGCGTGTACTGTTTGCTATAACAGGATGTTGTTATAATACTTGTTACCTCCAGGAATAACCTGCTACTAGGAGCGTAAAAGATTGTTTTTGTATTCCTGTACTATTTTTATGCATCCTTTGTACTTTTGTAAGGTTTCTTAAATAAAATATAAAAAAAATAAGGGAAGCAAAAATTTGTGCATGAAATAATTCCGCAAAAATCATTCTGAACCTAAAGAAAAAATGTATTGCATTGTGTTTGATTACTATTTAATTACAGTAAACTTATCAAAAATATATTTAGTTGGATGAGGCTAAATTAAATTGCGATTGTTATAATAAGGTTAGGTAAGTTTTCGAAGGTACTTTTGGTATAAAATTATTAATTTTTAAATCAACATAAATGAAAAAAAAAATATATTTTTTAACGATTTAGAGAAAATTTTAACAAGTACTTTATTTCAAATAAGTTCTTCCTAATAGACCAGTTTGATTAATTAGTAAGAGCTACCACCACTACCAGCTCCACCACCACCACTACTACCACCACTACCACCTCCACCAACACCACTACTACCACAACTACCAGCTCCACCACCACCACTACTACCACCACTACCACCTCCACCACTACCACTACTACCACCTACACCACTACCACTACTACCATCACTACCACCTCCACCACCACCAGCACCACTACCACTACTACCATCACTACCACCACTACCACCTCCACCACCACCACTACCACTACTACCATCACTACCACCTCCACCACCACCACTAACCACTACTACCATCACTGCCACCTCCACCACCACCGCTACTACCATCACTACCACCTCCACCCCCACCACTACTACCATCACTCCCACCTCCACCACCACCACTACCAATACTACCATCACAAACCACCTCCACCCCCAAACCACTACTACCATCACTACCACATCCACCACTACCATTACTACAAATCACTATAAATCTCCACACCACCACTACCACTACTACCATCACTACAACCTTTACCACCACCACCACCACCACTACTACCATCACTACAACCTCCACCACCACCTCTACACCATCACTACCACCTCCACCACAACCACCATCCACCACCAACCACCACTACCACTACTACCATCACTACTCACTACTACCATCACTACCACCTCCACCACTACCACTACCATCACTACCACCTCCACCACCACCACGTACCACTACTACCATCACTACCACCTCCACCACCACCACACTACATCACTACCACCTCCACCACACACTACTACCATCACTACCCCACTCACCACCACCACACACAACTACCATCACTACACCTCCACCACCACCACTACTACCATCACTACCACCTCCCACCACCACACTAACCATCACTACCACCTCCACACCACCACTACTACCATCACTACCACCTCCACCACCACCACTACTACCATCACTACCACCTCCACCACCCCACTACTACCATCACTACCACCTCCCCCACTACCACTACTACCCATCACTACCACCTCCACCACCACCACTACCACTACTACCATCACTACCACCTCCACCACTACCACTACAACCATCACTACCACCTCCACTACCACCACTACCACTACTACCATCACTACCACCTCCAACAACACCACTACTACCATCACTACCACCTCCACCACCATCACTACCACCTCCACCACCACCACTACTACCATCACTACCACCTCCACCACCACACTACTACCATCACTACCACTCCACCATACCACTACTACCATCACTACCACCTCACCACCACCACTACCACTACTACCATCACCACCACCTCCACCACTACCACTACTACCATCACTACCACCTCCACTACCACCACTACCCTACTACCATCACTACCACCTCCACCACAACCACTACTATCATCACTACCACTCCACCACCACCACTACTACCATCACTACCACCTCCACTACCACCACTACCACTACTACCATTACTACCACCTCCACCACTACCACTACTACCATCACTACACCTCCACCACACCACTACCACTATTACCATCACTACCACCTCCACCACCACCACTACCACTACTACCATCACTACCACTAATACCATCACTACCACCTCCACCACCACCACTACCACTATTACCATCACTACCACCTCCACCACCACCACTACCACTACTACCATCACTACCACCTCCACCACCACCACTACCACTACTACCATCACTACCACCTCCACCACATCCACTACCACTACTACCATCACTACCACTACTACCATCTCTACCACCTCCACCACACACCACAACCACTACAACCTCCACTACCACTACTATCATCACTACCACCTCCACCACGACAACTACCACTACTACCATCACTACCACCTCCATCACCACCAATACCACTACTACCATCACTACCACCTCCACCACCACCACTACCACTACTACCATCACTACCACCTCCACCACCACCACTACCACTACTACCATCACTACCACCTTCACCACCACCACTACCACTACTACCATTACTACCACCTCCACACTACCACTACTACCATCACTACCACCACCACCACCACCACTAACTACCATCACTACTACCTCCACCACCACCACTACCACTACTACCATCACTACCACCTCCACACCACCACTACCACTACTACCATCACTACCACCTCCACCACCACCAATACCACTACTACCATCACTACCAATACTACCATCTCTACCAACCTCCACCACAACCACTACCACTACTACCATACACTACCATCCACAACCACCACAACCACTACTACCATCACTAAGACCTCCACCACCACTACACTACTATTATCACTACCACCTCCACCACCACCACTACCACTACTACCATCACTACCACCTCCACCACCACCACTACCGCTACTGCATCACTACCACCTCCACCACCACCACTACCACTGCTACCATCACTACCACCACTCCACTACTGCCATCTGTACCACCTCCACCACCACCACTACCACTACTACCATCACTACCACCTCCACCACCACCACTACCACTTCTATCATCACTACCACCTCCACCACCACCACTACCACTACTGCCATCACTACCACCTCCACCACCACCACTACCATCTCTACCACCTCCACCACCACCACTACCACTACTACCATCACTACCACCTCCACCACCACCACTACAACTACTATCATCACTACCACCTCCACCACCACCACTACCACTACTACCATCACTACCACCTCCACCACCACCACTACCACTACTACCATCACTACCACCACTACCACTACTACCATCACTGCACCTCCACCACCACCACTACTACCATCACTACCACCTCCACCACCACCACTACCACTACTACCATCACTACCACCACTACCACTACTACCATCACTACCATCTCCACCACCACCAACTACCACTACTGCCATCACTACCACCACCACCACTACTACATCACTACCACCTCCACCACCACTACTACCACTACTACCATCACTACCACCTCCACCACCACCACTACCACTACTACCATCACTACCACCTCCACCACCACCACTACCACTACTTACATCACTACCACCTCCACCACCACCACAACCACTACTACCATCACTACCACCTCCACCACCACTACCACTACTACCATCGCTACCACCTCCACCACCACTACTACCACTACTACCATCACTACCACCTCCACCACCACCACTACCACTATTACCATCACTACCACCTCCACCACCACCACTACCACTACTACCATCACTACCACCTCCACCACCACCACAACCACTACTACCATCACTACCACCTCCACCACCACCATTACCACTACTACCATCACTACCACCTCCACCACCACCACTACCACTACTACCATCACTACCACCTCCACCACCACCACTACCACTACTGCCATCACTACCACCTCCACCCCCACCACTACCATCTCTACCACCTCCACCACCACTACTACCATCACTACCACTCCACCACTACCACTACTATCATCACTACCACCTCCACCACCATCACTACCACTACTACCATCACTACCACCTCCACCACCACCACTACCACTACTACCATCACTACCACCACTACCACTACTACCATCACTACCTCCTCCACCACAACCACTACCACTACTACCATCACTACCACCTCCACCACCACCACTACCACTACTAACCATCACTACCACCTCCACCACCACCATACCACTACTACCATCACTACCACCTCCACCTCCACCACCACCACTACCACTACTACCATCACTACCACCTCCACCACCACCACTACCACTACTACCATCACTACCACGTCCACCACCACCACTACCACTACTATCATCAGTACCACCTCCACCACCACCACTACCACTACTACCATCACTACCACCTCCACCACCACCACTACTACTACTACCATCACTACCACCTCCACCACCACCACTACCACTACTACCATCATATCCACCTCCACCACTTACCACTACTACCATCACTACCACCACTACCACTACTACCATCACTACCACCTCCACCACCACTACTACCACTACTACCATCACTACCACCTCCACCACTACCACTACCACTACTACCATCACTGCCACATCCACCACCACCACTACCACTACTACCATCACTACTACCTCCACCACCACCACACCCTACTACCATCACTACCACCTCCACCACCCACCACTACCACTACTACCATCACTACCACCTCCACCACCACCACCACTACCACTACTACCATCACTACCACCTCCACCACCAACCACCACTACTACCATCACTACCACCTCCACTACCACCACTACCACTACTACCATCATATCCACCTCCACACCACCACTACCACTACTACCATCACCACCACCTCCACCACCACCATCAACACCACTACCACTACTACTACCACTACCATCACATCCACCTTCACCACCACTACTACTACTATCACCTCCACCTCCACCACCACCACCACCACCACCACCACCACCACTACAACCACTACATCACCACCACCTCCACCACCACTACCACTACTACCACCACCACCACCACTACTACTATTACCTCCATCACCACCACCACTACCTCTACTAGCATCACATCTACCTCCACCACCACTGCTACCACCACCACCACTACAACTACTGCCATCTAGATCTAGAGAGTGTACAGAGATCCTTTACTGCACGTATAAGTTCTGTCAAGCACCTTAACTACTGGGAACGCTTGGAAGCACTTGACTTGTACTCGTTGGAACGCAGGAGGGAGAGATATATCATAATCTACACTTTGAAAATCTTGGAAGGAATGGTCCCAAATCTGCACACAGAAATCACTCCCTACGAATGTAAAAGACTGGGCAGGCGATGCAAAATGCCCCCAATAAAAAGTAGGGGCGCCATTGGTACACTAAGAGAAAACACCATAAGTGTCCGGGGCCCAAAACTGTTCAACAGCCTCCCATCAAGCATTAGGGGAATTGCCAATAAACCCTGGCTGCCTTGAAGAGAGAGCTGGACAGATACCTAAAGTCAGTGCCGGATCAGCCGGGCTGTGGCTCGTACGTCGGACTGCGTGCGGCCAGCAGTAACAGCCTAGTTGATCGGGCCCTGATCCATCATGAGGCCTGGTCATGGACCGGGCCGCGGGGGCGTTGATCCCCGGAATAACCTCCAGGTAACCTCCAGGTATCACTTTCACCTCCACCAGCACTATGACTACTACCATCACCTCCACCACTACCACTACTAAAATCACCTTTACCTCCACCACCACCGCTACCACTACTACCATCACATCCACCCTCAATCCACCACCGCTTCCACCACAACCACTTTTACCATCACCTTCACCTTCACCTCTACCACCACTACCACCAAAACTAGCACCACTATCTCTACTACCATCCCCTCTACCACTACCACCACCATTACCATCACCACCACCACAACCACCACCACCACCACCACCTCCACCACCACCACCACCACCACTACTATCATCGTCTCCACCTACACCCCACCGCTTTCATTAGTACCATCACCTCCACCTCCTCTACCACCACCAACCCCACCTCTACCACTTCTACCACTGCCACTTCTACTACTACCACCACCACCACTACCACTACCACTACTCACACAGAGATGCAGTTCAAGATAGTACTGGAGGGGCCAGAGGATCCATCACACTTCGGCTTCAAGATCAACAACGATCATAGGTAAGATGATCCAAACACCTTCTTAATATAGCATTAAAGAATTGATATCAAATATACAAATATCAATATATCTAGTGCCAAACGAAAACAACAATAACAACAACAACAACATTGACAACATGAACAAGAACAATAACAATGAAAAAACATGTATACAAATACTTACATGTACACGAGCCCAGGTGACCTAATATTCTTGCGCTTCCACCTCTAAACCATTAGTTATTTTGGAAATAATGGAAGTATTTTTGTGGTTTTAACTTTAAATATAAATTATCATGAGATTGTGTGAGACAGAGGAGGGTGATTGATTTTATTTCGTACTAGTTACAAAAATATGTACTACGTAAAATTTCAAGAGAAATGTTTGTGAAATCGAAAAATCAATAAAACTGCTATATGAGAGGTGTGAATGAGGGGTCAGGAGCTATGATTCAACTCCTTCCTAACACAACTGAGTACATGTGTACTTGTGTACTTCACAAATGGTGGTACAGAAGATACGGTATCCACCTAGTTCTTACTACATAAACGATACGTGGAAATCCTACAACTGGAGAAAGAGGAGAGAGGTAGAGGTAGTTGAGGAGTGGACGACACCCGCTGTGACAAGGCCAGATTTCTTGAGTATGTTGCGGGGATGGGAGCGTATATGTTGGGGTTGTTTAATAAATCTTGCATCTTACTAACGTAGTCTGTATTGTTGAGGATGACCACTCAGTAAGACCTGCAGCATACTCAGGAAATCAGAAGAAGGCAAAAAGCTCGTCCCTACCAGCCACAAATCAGCAAGGCTTTATGGTTTACCGAAGACCCATAAACCAAATGTACCTATGAGACCTAATATATCTGGAATCAGCAGCGCCCCACACAGCCTGACAGGAGTTTTGGGAAAATATTTATCTAAACTCCTGGGTACAATTAGTCAGGCTCACCTGAAGCATTCGGGTGACCTCCTTAACCGTGTCAGGGATCTCGACATGAGTGATAAGAAACTTGCAGGTTTCGACGTGACTGCCTATTCACCAATGTCCCAGTTGATGAAGCTATGATCTTCTTTGCAGGGTGTTTAACGATGATACAGAGTTAAGCGTACCCTGCCAAGATTTTGCGAGGCTTGTCAAACTTTGTGTTCGTTATAACTGCTTTAGGTTTGAAGACAAGAAGTATAAACAACTCTTCCGGCTAGCCATGGGATCACCCCTTAGTACTAAGCAGTACTTGGCAGTTTATATATGGAAGACCTAGAATCCAGACGGATCCTCAGTAACATCCCTAGGTCAGTTACATGGATACAGTACGTTGATGATATTTTGGTCATTGTACCCAAAAATCTAGACGTACGTGGCATCCTCAACACCATCAACAAGATGCCCTCCTTTGAGCAACTTTTAAGGAGGAACTGAGGGTAGCGAAGATAGAGGTACGGTCATTGAAGGATGAAAACAAGAGGATTCGTAGTAGTCCTCCTGTTGTGAGTCCTCAGGTCAAGAAGAGAACCTGGGCAGTGGCCGGTCAGCATGGAACGAAGTTGAAGATCAAGAAGACGAATGGAGAGGTAGAAACGATG
This sequence comes from Cherax quadricarinatus, assembly GCF_026875155.1. Lineage (NCBI taxonomy): Eukaryota > Metazoa > Arthropoda > Malacostraca > Decapoda > Parastacidae > Cherax > Cherax quadricarinatus. The sequence goes on along the minus strand of NC_069399.1, from coordinate 43,227,954 downwards.
AATAAGAAACATACTGCTGTGGAAACTGTTGTGGAAATATGGAGTGCATTCTTGCATTCTCCATGCTACCCGGCGAATGTGAGTCAACTACTGGGAACGCCACGACGAACGACACCAAGGAAGGTAAAAATATTGTTGTTGTTGGGGATAGCCAGGTTAGGTACATGAATAGGGCCTTCTGCTTGAAGGATAGGAGTAGGAGACAGAGGGTTTGCTTTCCTGAGGCTAGGATGGAGAATACTGTTAGCCGGCATGACAACATCATGAATGGTTATGGGATCAATCCTATTATCTGCCTCAGCGCTGGAGGCAATGATGTAGGCAAGCATAGAAGTGAGGATTTAGTTAGAAGGTACAGGACAGCAATAGACATAATTAGGAAGAGGAGGGGGCGCTCTGTTATATGTGGCATTTTGCCAAGAAGAGGTGTTGGAAATAAATGGTTGTCCAGAGCAATTGGTATTAACTCTTGGCTGGACGAACACTGTAAGGATAATACAGTACCATTCATTGACAACTGGGACCACTTCTATGGCCGAAATGACATGTATGCCAGGGATGGGGTTCACTTACCCAGAGTATGTGTAGGATTTCCTGCTAGCTCAGTTGAGGATGTTGTTAGGGCTTTAAACTAGGATTAGTTAGAGATATGGGTTTAGAAATGGAAAATAAAGAGTATCGTAATATTGATTTAGGCTTTGATATCATAAATCTTAACAATAACAAGGAAAGTAATAGGTATAGTGGAAAAACAGTAATGAACAGGAAGGGTAAAGAAAAAGGAGGGTCTGTAAATATATTTTACACTAATAGTCGTAGTGCTAGGAATAAGATGGACGAGTTGAGATTAGTTGTAGTGCAGGTAACACTGAAGTTTTTCCCATAATTGAGACTTGGTTTAATTCGAATAATCGGGACATGCCTGCTGAATATCACATTCAGGGTTTTAAATTGTTCCAAGTAAATAGAAGTATCGGGAAGGGGGGTGGGGTGGCACTGTGTCCGAGATCGATTGAACTGTTGCATAAAAATGGGTATGAAGTCTGAAATAACACATACAGAGTCTGTGTGCATAGAATTTTCGGAAGGGTATGAAATATTGATTTTAGGAGTGATATACAGTCCCCCAAACTTAGATAGGGACCAAGGGAGATTATTATGGGAGGAAATTGTTAAGGCCACAAGACACGATAATGTGGTAATTCTAGGAGACTTTAACTTTAGCCAGATTGATTGGAATTTCTTGACTGGGAATTTAGAATCTAACGACTTCTTAGAAGTAGTTCAAGATTGTTTTTTGAAGCAGTTTGTGACAGAGCCTACAAGGGGAAATAACCTGCTTGACTTGGTTCTGGCAAACATGGAATCACTTGTTAATGATTTAGAAATTACGGAGGAACTCGGCACAAGCGACCACAAATCAATTACCTTTAGCAGTGAATGTAAGTATGATAGTAGGAATAACTCAGTAACGGTCCCAGATTATCGCTTAGCAGATTACAATGAGCTTAGAGAACACTTATCATCTGTGGACTGGGGTAACAAAGTGAGATATGAATATGACAGCTTCCTTAACACTATACATGCTGCCCAAAGAACATTTATCCCGTATAAAGAAATTAGATCAAATAGACCCAAAATGGATGAATAATAGGCTCAAATATCTTTTAGGGTAGAAGAAAGGAATTTATAGGCTCATTAAAAGAGATGAGGGTCATCTTATGGATCAGTACATTGACATTAAGAGGGACGTTAAAAAAGAAATACGAAAAGCTTAACGGGACTATGAAATTAAAGTTGCTAGGGATTCGAAAACTAACCCAAAAGGTTTTTTCCAGATTTATAGAACAAAAGTTAGAGATAAGATAGATCCCTTTAAAAATAACTCTGGGCATCTTACTGACAAGGAGAATGATATGTACTCGATTTTAAATAATTATTTTATCTGGGTTTTCACACAGGAAGACACTAACAATATCCCGGTAATTAATTTTGATAGCGGACCTGAAGAAGATAAATTATGTAACATCACAGTCACTAGTGAAATGGTTATGAAATAAATAGACCGAGTGAAGCAAAATAAGTCGCCGGGTCCTGATGAGCTTTTTTCAAGGGTTCTTAAGGAATGCAAAATAGAACTCTGTGAACCTTTAACTAATATTTTTTAATTTATCTCTTCAAACAAGTGTAGTGTCTAATATGTGGAAGATGGCTGCCGCCGCCTCCGCCGCCGCCGCCGCCGCCGCCGCCGCCGCCACAGTTCTAGCACTTATAAGTTAAATAATGTAGAACTTAGCCATACAGATTGCGAAAAGGACTCGGCGGCGGCGGCGGCGACGGCGACGGCGGCGGCGGCGGCGGCAGCAGCGGCAGCAGCGGCAGCAGCACCAGCAGCAGCACCAGCAGCAGCACCACCAGCACCAGCACCACCAGCAGGAGCACCACCAGCAGCAGCACCAGCAGCAGCACCAGCACCAGCAGCACCAGCAGCATCAGCAGCAGCACCAGCAGCAGCACCAGCACCGGCAGCACCAGCAGCACCAGCAACAGCAGCAGCAGCAGCAGCAGCAGCACCAGCAGCAGCAGCACCAGCACCAGCAGCAGCACCAGCAGCAGCACCAGCAGCAGCACCAGCACCAGCAGATGTATCACCAGCAGATGTATCACAAGGTGATCACCACAAGACACCATAAACAGAGAGAAATGATGTAAAAATGGCAAGAACCCTTAATGAGATGAGCACGGCAGTCAACACTGTAGAGATTTTGAACAGGGATGCCGTGATATTAGGGGGTGAGCAAGGCTTCATATCATGGCGAAGGTAACGGTAGGCTAGATTAAATCCACGACTTTTTAACAAAATCTGCAGCACATGTGATCCCTCGTAGCTCCCCTGGCTCAGGCAAAACACGCAGGCGACGGGGTTACTTATATGACAACTGGTTCCTTCACTCGATAAGCTGAAGCCTTTAAAAGACGGTAAAAGACGGCTGACAGATAGAAGACTAACGTTAAGTTAAAACTGGTTCCATATAGCAAGACAAATCACAGCTGTTAAAATATAAGACAATAATAATATTACAGAAGCACAAATACGTACGATCGTCAGAAAGAGCTGGCTGGGTAGCTGACGATGCTCATTTACAAACGTCATCTATGTATATCCCAAGGAGAAAATTGTGACATGAAGCAGATAGGCGGTGCTGGTGTCTGCATTCCTCTGTCACAATCGCTTCAGACATCCAAACGACCAACACCACGGTCATACAAACATTCACACAACAATATTTACAACTGCAATGAACTTTTTCCCCCTCACAATATTGTATATATATATTTATTTAAATTCTGGCTATACTGTTGCAGGTACATAACAAATCGTGTGGTGAACTTTAAAGGCAGTAATAACCCGTGGTCTTTGCAAGTATTCTTCAAGGTAAGCATCTCTATCTGTTTATCTTTCTTTTTCTCTTTCTCTAAAAAGATGATTTTAGGACCTCCTGTTTGCTAATTCCTTGTGTGTATTTTCCTACTACTTGAACCGATGTTCCTGGTATCTGTCAGAAAGAGTTCGATCATTTACTTCTTTATTCAGTTACTATTTTTTTTTTTGTAAATGTTTATACATGTATTTGGATTCTTTATTTATTTCTACAAATCTGAAACTTACACTCCTCTCTATATAAACATTGAGAGACCTATATGTATGTATATATAAAGAGAGTTACACAACACTTGGTTACATTACACTGAGAAATACACATCTCAGGAAAGACTTGCTCTGTTTCCTGACGAACCTTACCAAACCTAACCTAATGCAGAGAATTCGTAGTTTGGAAATTAGGAGGGGGTGCGGGATTACCACAACTATTATCCAGTGGGCTGAGGAGGAGTTGCTGAGGTGGATCGGACATGTAGAGAGGCTGGAACAAAATAGAATAGCTTCAAGAGTGTATAAATCTGTAGTGAAATGAAGGCGGGGTAGAGGTCGGCCTAGGAACGGTTGGAGGGAGGGGGTAAAGGAGGTTTTGTGTGCGAATGACTTGGACTTCCAGCAAGTATGCTTGAGCATGTTAGATAGGAGCAAATGGAGATAAATGGATTTTAGGACTTAATGTGCTGGTGGAGAGTGAGCAGAGTAATATTTATGAAAGGATTCAGAGAAACCGGCAGGTCGGACTTGAGTCCTGGAGATTGGAAGTACAGTGCCTGCTCTCTGAAGGAAAGGTGTTAATGTTGCTGTTTTATAACTGTAGTGTAAGCACCCCTCTGGCAAGACAGTGATGGAGTGAATCATGGTGAAACTTTTTTTTTCGGGCCACCCTGTCATGGTGGGAGACGGCCGATGTGTTAATAAATAATATGTAAATATATATATCTATATATATATATATAGATATATATATATATAACTATATATATATATTATATAATAGATATATATATATATCTATGTCGTGCCGAATAAGCAGAACTTTGCGACTTTGGCTTTAATAGCAAACGCTCATCTTGCCATATAAGGCAGTGAAAAATTTGGGTATGCAATAATATCGCTAAAATCATTCGAACCTAACGAAAAATATATATTTGCTTGTGTTAGTTTTAATAATAAATTACTGTAAACAAATCTAAAATATATTTAGTTGGGGTTAGGCTAAAATAAAATTGTTCTTGTTATAATAAAGTATAGTAAGTTTTCAAAGTTCCCCTTTTGGTGCAAAATTATAAATAGGGGTTGGGGTCGCGAACGAGAGGGGGCGCGGGGGTGTGGCGAGAGGGTGCGCGAAAAGAGGTAGAGAATGCATAGGGAGGGAGACGTATAAAAGAAAATTCAGAAAGGACTTAATTTTAAATGAGTTTATTGCTAATTGACCATTTTAAACATATTCGGCACGACAAATATTATAAAAATAATATAATATTAATAAATGTATATATCATTATATAATATATATAATATATATATATATATATATATATATATATAAATATATATTAAATATATATGCAAAACAAAACCACGCCCTGAAAGAATAGAGAAAATCCAAGCGCTTCGGTGACTACTCACATTTATCAAGGAACTATGAAAGTAAAGCATCCAAGGAAGCTAAATAAGGGGTCGGCCATACCCTTCACTAATCAGATCCCCCAACGGTTAAACACCTGACCTGACTCCGCCACCGCAACTGAACAGGTTCCCTTTGCACACCCACCAACAAACTAATCTACCAAGAAAATTTAAAAAATTATATATTTGTCCATGTATTATTAAAGTCTTCCCAAATTCTATTTATAATAACGGATCTAATTTATATAAACCAAAGGAAATATTCATATTATTTGTCACAACTGCTTTTTATGAAAAAGTGTCAATATATTCCTGTCGACCATGGACTTTCTGATACTACTTTCTCAACTTTTTGAAAATCAATTGGATGTAAAATCTCTTACAAGAATAAATAGAGCATTGGAATCTTGTCCAGTTTTCTAATGCTATAATTATGTTGTTTTAATCTTAGTCGAGATTTTTACCAGTTTGACCGTAATAAACTTTAAATCGCAAATTTTACAAGGAATCTTATAGACACATCCATCAGCATTTTGGGGAATTTCTTTTCAAAAGTTTTTTTTACTCTAAATCAAGATTTTTGAAACAACTTTAATATTAAAAGTCTTAAGAAGAGAAGGCATATCAACCAAGTTTTTTCATGGTAAGGGAGAACCAAAATTATTTTAATATTAAAGGGGTTGTTTCAAAAATCTGAATACAGTAAAAAAACTTTATATATATAATATATATATATATATATTAAATATATATGATATATATATAAATAATATAGATATAAACACTGATCTCTGGCTGAAGGAGACTCGAACCTCGAACCTAGGACAAGTTACGCAGTGGCTTAACCAATCTACCCACACTGGACCAATACCTTGGCGTGTAAGCATGAGCTACACGTTTGATCCCAAGCAGGCCAGCTTTCAAGGGAGAAGGCTTACAGCTTTTTCATCTCATCCCCCTGCATGCATCAGCCTTACTAGAGATTTGAACAATGCAAGGAATTCGCGAGAGCATGCGAAATATACCACAACACTGATCTCTGGCTGAAGGAGACTCGAACCTACGAACTTAGGACAAGGTACGCAGTGGGCTTTTAATACCAATCTACCCACACTGACAAATAACCTTGCGTGTAAGCATGAGCTACACGTTTGATCCAAGGCAGCCAGCTTTCAGGGAGAAGGCTTTACACTTTTCATCTCATCTATCCCCTGCATGCATCAGCCATACTAGTAGATTTGAACAATGCAAAGGAAATTCGCAGAGCATTCGAAACTATACACAAACACTGATCTCTTTGGCTGAGGAGACTCGAACCTACGAACCATAGGACAAGGTACGCAGTGCTTTAAAACCAATCTACCCACACTGGACCAATACCCATGGCTGGCGTGTAAGCAGAGATCAGTGTTTGTGTATCTTTCTCATGCTCTCGCGAATTCCTTGCATTGTTCAAATCTCAGTAAGGCTGGGGGGGATTCATGCAGGGATGAATAAAAGCTTTAAGCCTTCTCCCTGAAGCTGCTGCCATGGATCAAACTGTAGCTCATCTACAACGCCAAGGTATTGGTCCCATGTGGGTAGATTGGTAAAGCACGCGTACCTTGTCTTAAGTTTCGAAGTTCGTCTCCTTCAAGCCCAGAGATCAGTGTTTTGTGTTAATTCGCAATGCTCTCTGCGAAATTCCTTGCATTGTTTCAAGATCTCTAGTAAGGCTGATGCATGCAGGGATGAGATAAAAAGCTGTAAGCTTCTCCCTGAAAGCTGGCTGCCTTGGGAGCAAACGTGGTAGCTCATGCTACACGCCAAGGTATTGGTCCAGTGTGGGTCAATTGGTAAAGCACTGCGTACCTTGTCCTAAGGTTCGTAGTTCGAGTCTCCTTCAGCCCAGAGATCAGTGATTTGAGTAATATTTCGCATGCTCTCTGCGAATTCCTTGTCATGTTCAAATCTCTATAAGGCTGATGCATGCAGGGGTTGATAAGAAAAGCTGTAAGCCTTCCCTCCCTGAAAGCTGGCCTGCCTTGGATCAACTGTAGCTCATGCTACACCCAAGGTAATTGGTCCAGTGTGGGTAGATTGGTAAACACTGCGTACCTGTTCCTGAAGGTTCGTAGGTTCGAGTCTCCTTCAGCCAGAGATCTGTGTTTGTGTATAATTCGCATGCTCTCGCGAAATTCCTTGCATATAATATATACTATATATAAATATATATATATATATATATAAATATATATAATATATATATATATGTCGTGCCGAATAGGCAGAATTTGCGATCTTGGCTTAATAGCAAACGTTCAATCTTGCCATATAGGAACAAGTGAAAATTTGTGTATGCAATAATATCGCCAAAATCATTCTGAACCTAACGAAAAAAATATATTCAACGTGTATTGTTTAGATTAAATTACGTAAACAAATCTAAAATATAATTAGTTGGGTTAGGCTAAAAATAAATTGCTCTTGTTAAAATAAGGTTTAGGTAATTTTTCTAAGACTTTTGTGCAAAATTAAAATATTTTTACATTAACCTTAATGAAAAAATTATATTTTAAACGTATAAGAAGAAAATTTTAGAAAGGACGTAATTTTACAATGAGTTAGCTAATTGACCAGTTTTTACATATTCGGACTAGAACATAAATATATATACAGATATATGTATATATATATATATATATAGAATATATATATATTATATATATAAATATAGTAATATAAATATATATATAAATATAGGAATATTATATAATATATATATATATATATATATAATATATATCTATATATATAAAGATATATATAGAATATATATTATATACATATAACTATATTATATATATATATATATATATATTATATATAAATAAAAATATATATTATAATATTAATATATATATATAATAAATATAAATATATATATATATATATATTTATATATATATATATTATATATATATAATATATATAACAAATATATATATATCTTCTTTCAACGCAACGGTCGTATCCCACTGAGGCAGGGGGTGGCTCAAAAGGAAATAGGAAACTTTCTCCTCTTAAATTTAGTAATATATACTGGAGGAGGGGTTACTAACCCCTTGCTCCCGGCATCTTAGTCGCCTCTTGTAACACGCATGACTTTCTGAGGAAGAAATCTGTTCCACTTTCCCATGGAGATAAGTGGAAATAAACAAGAACAAGAACTAGTAAGAAAAATAGAATAGAACTCGTAAGGATGAGTTTATATATGCTTGTACATGCATATGTAGTATGACCTATATGTAATATAAAAGTAACATATATAATCCATAGTTACTACAAGTATACATATACAAGGTATACAGTCCTAGCTGACATCAGTGACATACTACTATACAGAAAGCCCCTTGTTATGCAGAGCATTTTGGGCAAATTAGGTCCTCATCCCAGAATGCGACCCACACAAGTTGGTCGACTAACTCCCTGGTATCCATTTTACTGATGGGTTAACATAGACAACTCGTGTAAATAAAACACACAAAATGTTTCTACCCGGGCTGGGTATCGAATGCAGACCCACGCCGTGTGAAGCGAGAGCTGTAGTCATCAGGCCACGGGGCACCGTGGTGACCTTGCAGGCCACTTGCAGAGGTCATTGGACCTGTTTGACTTCTTTCTTTGGGAAGTACGTTAAAGACCCACCACTACCTGCAACCCTTGACGTGAGGCTGAAAATTGAATCACAAGAGCAGTTCGCAATACAAACAGATATGCTGCAGAGCGTCTGGAACCCAACTGGACTATCACATCGATGTTTGCCGAGCAACCAGAGGGACGCACATTGAGTGCCTTTAATGCTACCTTATAGCACATGAAACAGAATGGAAATCCTGCATCTGAAGCTGTGAAAGATTATTTACAATAAATTACACGTTATAACCTGTTAGAAGTCAGGGAGTGTCTATGTGGACACCCCGTATGTATGTATTATATATATATATATATATATATATATATATAGATATATATATATATACTATATATATTATATATATATATATATATATAATATAAATATATTATATATAGATGGGGTCCACCTCTGTGTAAAATTGTGGGAACCCATAGCCTCGAGAATTGGGATAAAAAGGCTTCAAGGAAGAATATTTGTAAAGAGAGTAGTAAGGAGAAGAAAGTGAGCAGGGGAATGGAAGTTTTTACAAAGTAAAGTGAATGTAAGGAGGAAGAGTATATGAGAAAAAGAGAACGGTTAAGAAGTGGTGAAGCAAGGTAAAAAGAGAGCAATACGAAGTGGGTGAGATGTTTTAATCACAAATTTTGTGAAAATAAAAAAGTTTTGTAGTGAGATTAACAATTAATGGAAGCCTAGAGAACAAATGGATGTATCAGTTAAAAAATAGGAGAGGAGAGTTATTAAATGGAGATTAGAGTATTTGGAAGATGGAGGGAATTTTTGAGGAATTGTTAAATGTTGATGAAGATAGGGAAGCTGATTTCGTGTATAGTCATGGAGGAATAACATCTTGTAGAGTGAGGAAAGAGCAGTTGCGAGTGTGGGGGAATTCGTGAGGCAGTACGAAAAATGAAAGGGGGAAGGCACCGGGACTGATTGGGATAAGAAGAAATGTTAAAAGCAGTGGGAATAAAGTTTTGGAGTGGTTGGTGCATTTATTTTAATTTTAAAATGTATGGAAGAGGGTAAGGTAACCTAGGGATTGGCAGAGAGCATGCATATTCCTTCGTATAAAGGCAAAGGGGACAAAAGTGAGTTTGCAAAATTATAGGGGATAAGTCTGTTGAGTATACTGGTAAAGTGTATGGAGAGTTATTATGAAAGAATTAAGAGTAAAACGGAAAATAGGATAGCAAATGACATGGAGTCCTTAGGAAAGGTAGGGGGTGTGTGGACCAGGTTGTTTTACAGTGGAAACATAATAAGTGAAGCAGTATTTTAGATAAGGCCTAAGAGGTCTTTGTGGCATTTTAGGATTTGGGAAAAAGCGTAAGACTCAGGTGGATAGGGGGCAATGTGGCAGATGTTGCATGTTATGGTGTAGGAGGGTAGGTTACTGAAGCAGTGAAGAGTTTTACGAGGATAGTGAGGCTCAGTTAGAGTAGGTAGAAAGAGGGAAATTATTTCCCGTAAAAAGTAGGCCTTAGACAAGGATGTGTGATGTCAACTTACTGTGGTTGTTTAATATATTCTTTATAGATGGGTTGTAAGAGAAGAAATGCGAGGGTCCTAGGCAAGAGGCGTGGAGTTAAAAAAAAAGAATCACACATAAAGGTGGAGTTGTCACAATTGCTCTGTGCTGATGACAAACTGTTCTCTTGGAGATTTCTGAAGAGAAGTTGCCGAGAGTGGTTATAATTTGGAGGGTGCGCAAAAGAAGGAAAATACAAGTGAATACAGGAAAGAAGTAAGGTAATGATGATAACAAAAAGAGTAGGTGCTGAAAGATTTGGATATCAATTGGAGGGAGAGAGTATGGAGGAGGTGAATGTGTTCCCGTATATCCCCCCTGGGAGTGGACGTGACAGCGATGTCTATTAAGATGAGGAGAAATCATAGAAACTGATGAGGGGAAAAAAGGGAGAGTGTGCACTAGGAGACTTGGTGGAGACAAAGAAACTTTGTCCTTGGAGGCAAAGAGGGGAATGTATGAGAGGGTATAGTTTTAAATACCAAGGCTCTTATAATGATGTGAAACATGGGTGATAATGTTGCTGCGAGGAGAAGCTGGAGGCAGTGGAGATGTGCATTCTGAGGAAAATGTGTGGTGTAATATATGCAGAGAATTCGAAGTTTGGGAAGTTAGGAGAGGAGCGTGATTACCAAAACTGTTGTCCAGAGGGCTGAGGAAGGGTAGTTAGTTGGTTCATGCATGTAGAGAGAATGAAGAAGCAGAGGACTTCAAGATGTATCAGTCTGTATGAAGGAAGGCGGGGTAGGGACGGCCTAGAAAGGTTGGAAGGAGGGGGTAAAGGAGGTTTTGTGTGCTAGGGCTTGGACTTCCAGCAGCATGCAATGAGCGTGTTTGATAGGAGTTGAATGGAGACAACTGGTTTTTAAAATACTTGACGTGCTGTGGAGTGTAAGCAAAGCAACGTTTATGAAGGGGTTTCAGGGAACCCGGCAGGCCCGGACTTGATCCTGAGAAGGGAAAGTATAAAAAGGCAGTGCCTGCACCTCTGAATAGGTTTAATGTTTTGCTTAAAAACTGTATGTAAAAGCACCCTTCTGGCAAGACAGTGATGGAGGGAATGATGGTGAAAGTTTTTCTTTTTCCGGGCCACCCTGCCGTGGTGATCGCCATGTGATAATAAAATAAGAATATATATATATATATATATATATTATAATTATAGATAATATATATATATAAATATATTATATAGCAATACATATAAATTTATATATAATATATATAATATATATAAATATATATATATATATATATATATATATATATATATATATATATATATATATATATATATACTCGCACTTCGTCCCGGCGTGGAGGATGAGGCCAGTGTGTGGTGCTCCATACATTCTGTGATGAAACCAGGAACCAACATGGTTTTACGCCGGGCCAGTTTCGTCAGACACATCGTGAGTAGCCACCGAGAACATAGAGTTGTGACAAACCTCGTGCAACGGAACCAATGCATCTGTATCATTGGAAAATGCTGTGTGCATGTTTGGGATTTGGGAAGTAGTGGTGGAGAGAGATCCTGCAGGGAGGTGGGAGGAGGTTTTTGTTTACATCTGTGATCGGCCGGGGTCGTGGGTTGGGGTAAGAAGTGGCCGCCCACGAACAACGGTCATTGGATGTTGAACAGAAAACCCTCGGTTAATAGTGTAGCATAGGTGATTAGTGTTGCCAATGGCGAGGGTTTTTTTCTAAATGAACAATAAGTGTATAACCAATTAGCAAAAGTTAGTCATGTGATGTGCGTCTTGAGCGGAACACACAGGGCCAACTCCCACCCCCTCCCCCATCCCAGATCCCCTCACCCTCATCCCAGCCTAAGCCCACTGACATCCTGACCAAGGGTGTTGCCGTTTAGTGCCCCACCAATTACAAGTTCCGCCGCTCGCTAACTCCCCCACCCCTCACCCCCATGCATCCATGCTGGACTTCAATTCAACCCCGTCACCCCACAGCTGGCTGCCCTCCCACCCCACGATATCAGCAATGTCACAAGTAGTAGCGGGTTCCCAGGAATCTTCACGACAGGCCAAAGCCTGTCATTCCCGAGGCATCTAATGCCGGTGGTGCCACAGGGAAGTGCACTCAAATCCCACATCTGGCAACAACCATTCACACAATGGATGTCTAGCTCCAGGAGAGCTCCAAATGAGACAACCCACAGCCTCTCCGCTCCCCCAGCAAAGGGCTAGACACTACCGTGACTTCCCCTCTACAGAGGACCCTCAACATCTGCAATCAAATCAGCATCCACCAGGACTCTGACACACATCCCAAAGCAGCTCGCCCCCCTCAAGCTGCTAGCAAATTCACTGACCTTCTGAAGAATGTCAACGATGCTCCCTTCAAACAACAGATCCAGGCACAACTTGGCTGCTTTTTGCATGCCCTGTTTGGCTGTCCCCACCAATGAGGCCAAGTCACTAGCAAACAACATGTTTATTAGACAACAAATGCATCCCAGGGATGACAACCTCGTGTCCGTCCTCCCCCAGGGCGACAAACACCGCCGGTCAAATGCCACAACAGACACCCAACAAACCTCAAAAATCATCAGAGCCCCAATTAGCAAAAAAATAGAAGAGGGTAATACTAATGGGAGCTTTGAGACTAAATAACCAGTGAGATACCATCGCTCCCAAGACGGCAGCACGGCAACAAGCTCTGACGGACAAAATCCAGCCCAGGCTCCCAGTACCAAAATTGACCTCCCTGCTACATTGCAGCAGGCGTAAGAACATCTAATCTTACAGATGCACTGAGGTTGTAAAAAGCCGCTATGTCTTTTCCACAAGGCTCAGCAAGGTTTCCAATCATCACCGTTTTAAAGGCCTCAACCAAACACATAAACAAATACTCAATCCAGCACTTGGTGAGGTTTCAGAGAGGCTGCGTCTGAACTCACCAAATTTTCCAACCTGTGCCTGCTGGCAGTGTCCCCAGAGGCCATCAGACCCTTTTTCATTGGTGCACCTCATTGTGTGACCTCCAGAAAAAGGATGGCGGAATCAGGCCCATTGCAGTGGGTAACACCATACGGCGCCTAGTCTACAAGGCGTCATAAGAAGGGTGAGTCAAGAGATGCTGCCTGCAATGCTGAAACCAACTCAGCTCGGTTTATCGGCGTTCAACAGGTCTGTGAGCAGTTGCCCACGCAGCACATCGAGTATATTATCAAAAACATGTCCCTAAGGAAAAAGCCTTGTTCCAAATTTGGACATTGCCAATGCTGTTCATCTCAGTCAGAGGGATGCTGCCTCCCAAGCAGTTTATAGAAACTTCCTTCCCTTTATCCCTTCATAGATCGTGTATAGTGTGACTTCCAAACTATTGTTTGGGGACCATGAAATTGACTCGTGTGAGGGCGTGCAACAGGGACCCTCTTAGCCCACCGTTCTATTTATTTGGTCATCAAGGAAGTCCACGAGCACTCTCCAGCGAGCTCAATAACTGTTCCTGGACGATGGTACCCTAGCTGGTACAACCCCCCAAGAATCTCTCCTAGAGGACATCAGTAAACATTAAAGAACATGGGAGAAAGCTGAGCCTTTTCTTTTAAACCCACCAAATGTGAAATATTTCTACCAATACAACAGATGAACCAGAAAATTAAGTGCCGTTTTACCAGGAGCAAGGAGCCATTGATCCCTAGCCACTAGGCACTCTCCTCGGTGGCACCCTTCTCTTGGGTCCAATGCCATCGAATCTGATCTTAGGAAAAAAAGTCTCAGACCTCCGAGATGGACAGTCAGATGAAAGACATGACACACACGATGCCTTCTACCTACTCACCAGGTATGCCTTGTCAATCCCAAAACTTACCCATTTTCTAGGATTGCTCCCCAGCCTTCCAGCAGTCCAAAACACAAGGGAATATGAATCCTGAAGGCCATGCTAGAACGGGAGTGGATTGATCTTTCCCCTGACGAAGGACAGTGGATGCAAGCCTCACTCCGGTCAGGCTAGGAAAGGCTAGGAGTACAACAGATCCTCCCAGATTGCTCTACCAGCTTCCCTCCTCTTCCATTGCATCAAACGAGTTATAAGACAAATTCTTCATGACAACCCTCAGTGACTCAGCCGGAATAGAAGACCCTAGCTATGGCCAGTGCCAACACCGAATGGGAGAATCTGCTGCTCCAGCACCAAACCCTAGAGCAAGCACTGGCTCAACAAACAGTCAAGCTTGAAATGGCCCAATTGCGAAAATGTGCTTGCCAACATGCTCAGGGCTTGGCAACATCAGAATAGGGAGATTGCCCGTCTCCAGGCTGTGAGTGCACCTCACTCTCCGGGGACATTCCTCCAAACAGTTCCCATATCGGCAATGGGAACGCGACTCGACCCTAAGACCCTACGTATTGCAGTGGCTCTGCGCCTTGCTGCCCCAATTCACACAGAATATATGTGTATTTGCGGCGAAGTGCAAGCAGACCAATATGGTCTACATGGTCTTAACTGTTCCAAAACCAAGGGCTGGCACGCAAGACACAATGAGGTCAACGACATCATTAAGAGAACCCTTGCTACAGCTGGATGCCCTGCCGAGAGGGAGCCCCAATCACTTGCAGCAAACAATACCCACAACCCAGCAAACCGCCCCGACGGGATCACCATCTATCCTTGGAAGAATGGCAAGCTCTTAGCATGGGACTATACCTGTGTGTCCACACTGGCTGACACCTATATCCGTCACAGCGTCGGGCGACAGGGAGGAGCTGCTGACCACAAGGAGGAGTACAAGATCAGCAAGTACAGGGACATTAGCCAACAGTATCAATTTGTCCCAGTGGGATCAGAGACCTTGGGATCATGGGGAAAAAAATGCCACACGTTTCCTTAAAGAATTGGGTTCCAGACTCATCGACACCACCAGGGACCCAAGGGCAGCCACTTTCATGTTCCAGCGCCTCAGCGTCGCCATCCAGAGGGGAAATGCTTGCTGCATACTTGGCTCACGTCCAGCCTCGGAGGAGCTGGAGGAAATTCATGATCTTTGATACATTGCGCCATTGTATTCATGTTTATGTTTTTTCTGTAAATGTATTTTGTTTATTAATAAAGGTAATAATATATATATATATATATATATATATATATATATATTATATATATATATATATATATATTTTATATATATTATATATATATATTATATACATCTTGTGTTCATCAGTACAGTAACCTACATTCATCTTAACTGTTATGTTCTTGGATGCTGCATCTTCAAGCAAGTTGTATTAATAAATTTCATGATTTACCATTAAGGCAAATAGCGCAACAAGTTGTTAATTAACGGGGAGGTGAGAGTTGCTGGCGGTGAGGCTTACTCTCGGGATGGTGTGGGAGGGGAAGGAGGGTAGAGGGGTGGTGGAGAACATGGTCGATGCTGGAGACACAGTTAAAGATTGATGAGTCGTGGGATGGAGGAAGAAACAGGTGGAGCCAGGTTTTAGTCAAGTCTTGTAGCAAGAGAGGAAGAACATTGTGTTAATATATTAATTTGCTACATTTGTTAGGTCTTTATAAGTCGTGGAAATGGAAAATATGTCTACTTACTGCAACAATAAATATGGTAACAAATTAGATCTTACAGTGATTGATTCATGTTTAGAGAAATACCACTCAGGTTTATACTGGTATGAATACATCAGTGAATGGTCCATAATATACTTGATATTATTTCTTCTCCAGTAATGAATGTTTTACTGAGATGTAGATGAGAAGGTCATCTCGTTGTAGTAAAATAAACCTTCAGCAGTTTATTCATTGATTCAAATATCACTGAGTAAATAGCAGTAGTGGATGATAATGTTTAACTTTTTTTTTTTTTTTGTTTTGCCGGATTCCGTGATGAATTTCATTCTCGTGTAATCATCGTTACATTGTCTTGAGCCAACACTTCAAGCTGGAGATCATCTATGTTGGTGACAGCATTGTAAAATTGGTGTCGATAGAGGTCATCTAGTAGCCTTGGGACGTCAGCGGCATTAATTTGCCTTGCCGAAACTTGTCTGGACCGATCTTTAAGATTACTGTATGTTCCTCCTCCTCCGACCTCTTAAATCATATACAGTTGGTCTTGGAACTCCAAGCTCTGGTGCAGTTTACTGCAGGTAGACACAACTTTCACCCATACCAAAAACTGTTCCCTGTTGAGCGATATTTCTGTTGCAACGTTTTATTTTTGTTCCTAGTTGCTTGAAGGTTCACGTTAGAGCTACAACATTTTGATATCCAAGGTTCAATGCTCACTTTGATTACAAACAATTTCACTCCATTTGAAGTGAAAAGATTTAATATCTGGTGTAGATATTTTTTTTTTATGTTCTCCGAGGTCTTATTATTTCTCATTAACGGAATTATTATCTTGGTGGGCCAAAGGACTTTATACAGTGCACCTCTAATTTCAAGTTAAGTTCTTAAGTTTTGTGTTCGTTGGTGCAGATAAATGAGTTATCAATGAGAGAGAGAGAGAGATTATCACAGTAAAATAAAAAAAATTTCCTAATCATCCAGCTACCAGATATAATTTTATATTCTATAGTCTTTGATTAAAGCCGTCGTTTCGTGGGGGAAATTAAACACAGTAACTGTCTACAACTATCAAAAAATACTTTCTTTTTTAAAATTCGCATTAAAGTGGCCAGTGAGGGGGGGGAAAAATTTTAAATCATCCCCCCAAGTATAAGATGGTTAACTACCTGTTTTTCATTCAGTAGTGTTATAACGGTAATATGAGGGTTCTAAGCCTACCGCCCTCTAGTTCGGGTCTGGTAAAGACTACTTGGCATCTCTTAAATTTCATAGGTACCCCTTCAGAGCCCCCTGTGGATTATAAAGCATTGTTCAGAAATCCCTATTGCACGTGTTTTTGTGCTCATTAATCTGATTGATGGGTTTCCCAAGTTTCCCCCCACCTATTATTATTACTTTGCCCACACGAAAAGCGCAAAGTTCTCATAAACACAGATGGAGAATTGAGGATTGTCTTTATAAGGTCTTCGTGAAGGTATATTTTCAGTAGTTTTTGTGTTGCTCTTAGTAAGAGCCGAATAGTGCTGAGGCCCTGTCCCAACCAGGCAACTAAGACCCTTTTTAAAATATCTCACAGTGGGAGATTCTTGGAGGGTAGTCGAGCCTCACGTCGTGGTCCAGGTTTTAAAAAGGGAAAGTGGGGGGAAGGGGAAGTTTTATAACAAACGTAACCTTCTTCCTTCGCAGGCACCGGGAAATGATCGCTTCCCCCAAAAAAGTACAAACCCACAAATAAGGATAACTTTACACACTTATTTTTTACCATGACACCGTACCAAGAAAGGATTGTTATTGACTTCTTTGAAGCTCCCACATTCCCGCCGGGGAATTTTTTGAGGAGGAATGCCCCTACGTCAGTTAAGCCTGCACTCACTTCCCCTTTCCCCCCCATCACTTTTCTGGGGTATATACACGAGGATATATATTTCTTGGGGGATATAAACTAAATGATTCACTCTTTTTAAGTATAAAAAAAATAGTTACATTTGGTGATTTTGTAAAACGCAGTCACACATCTCACAGTTATTTATAAAATTTTTGTCTCTCAGTGGGTTATAGAAAAAAACTTATTAATTTGTGTTTTTTTTTGTGTTTTTAAAAGGTTTATTAATGTATTTATTTCTATTTCTATTGTTTTATGTGAGTATATTTCATATTTTCATTAACATGTATTTTCTTTACGTGACTGCGTGTGTATTAATGATGCAATTTCTTCAGCGTGTGAGATCCAGCATTGGTCAGCCACTTCGAGCCTCGGTCACTGTGAGCCTTCTGCAGCAGGACGCTGACGAAGGTTTGTCTGACGCAGCAGCCGCAGCTCCAGCACCTGTGCTAGACACCTTCTCCGTCAGCAACACCTATGTCACCAATACAACACTGGTCTGCCTAGACAATCGTACCTGTTTCGCTAGTCCAGACCTTCATCTGGCAGCATCCTCGTGAGTGATGATGGTATTCAGCTTCCCTTGCTCTCTCTCTCTCTCTCTCTCTTTGTCTCTCTCTCTTCAGAAGTGCAGTGCAGTTCGTGCATGTCAACAGATAAGCTGATTCAAGCTCCTATGTTTACATAATGTATTTCCCATATTTACACGAATTTCCATCTATTCTTATTTAAACTAGTGTTTTCCACATGTTCCCCAATCGTTTCTCATGTTTACTCCAGTATTTCCATAAATTTCCATTCATTTCGCATGTTCCCTAATATATTTCCATGTATTTCCAATGTACTCCATATTCTCCTTCACTCTCCGGCAGACATCCATTTACACTGGGGGAGAACTCTGTGATGGTGGAGGTGCAGCTTCAGGTTCACCACGACCCCGGCTACCAGGTCACGGTGGAAGTGAGACACCCTGAAGGACTGGAGTTCCTGCGGGTGGAGGGTGAAGGAAATCTTCCTTACCACAGCGACCAGAAGCTCGTCAACCAGATCGCCAGCAGTTTCTGTGTTTTCGACTTTATTGATGCCGATGTAATAGTGAGTTGATGGTGTGAGTTTATGGTATGGCAGTGTAAGTGCATGGTGTAAGATTATAGTTATAGTTAACACCTTATGGTTAACAGCGTTGGAATGCAGCATTTTTTTTTTTTTTTTTGATAGAACGAAGGAACACGTGGAAGACTTGTCAGCTGGCCTTTCTTTCGAAGAACACAATAAGACCAAGGTTACGACAGCCAGGAAGATGACGGGATTGATAATGAGAACTTTGAACACAAGGGAAATAATGATTATGGGGACAATTTTAAAATTGCTTGTGCTCTCACACTTGGAATATTACTCAGTGTTGATGATCCCGTTGAGGCAATAAAATATCAGAGCTGGAACAGATGCAGAGATCGTTTATGGCCCATATGGAACAAATAAAACATGTAAATTACTGGGAAAGCCTTAAAGTCACTGGAGAGGAGAGACAGTAAGATACATGATTGTCAGCATAGTTGCTGATCCCTGTGTTATATAGCATAGCATATAGTATCATCCATGTGCTTTAGATAGGAGATCCCTTTTAGGCCTGTGACTTTGTGTGACGTCACGGGATGCGCATGTGTACGTTCGTACCTCTGCCTCGGTCTCAGTCGGCAGTAGATCATCCAGGCTATAACACGGCAAGGCTGGGCTCCATTTCTCATCATCTCAGTCTGACAATATATATCGTTGCCATCCAACAAGTATGTCTACCTTCAACCCCCGATATCTCCATTTAAGAACCCCTACGATATGATAACATATACCTGGAAAGTACATGAGGGCTTTTTCCCAAATATTCACACTGCCATAACAACATACTGGAGTAAGGTGCAATATAAACCCAGTGAAAAACATGGGTGCAGTGGGCACAGTAAGGGAACACCGCATAAACATCCGTGGTTACAGATTATTCAACATCTTACCAAAAGATATCAAGGAACACAACTGGATTACGTGTAGAAGTCTTCAAGAGGAAAATGGACAAGTATCTTCACTAGGTGCCAGATCAATCAGGCTGTGATGGATATGTGGATCAGCAACTCACCAGTAACAACGGCCTGGTTGACCGGGCAAGAAGCACCAGACAGCCTGGCCAAAGGCTAGACTCTGGGAGTAGAAAAAGTCTACGAACTTATCATAGGCATATCAAAGGAAGACTTAACTGAAGGTTTGAGGGCACTCGTGTAGGTCACTTTTTCCTGACATCCTACATTCACTGTTGTGTGTTGGGTAATTGTCGATGTGTCGACTTAGAAAAGAACACAAAGGCACAATATCATGACTGGACCAATATACAAATAACCCGCACATAGAGGAGAGAAGCATGTAACAACGTTGCGGTCCGACTTGTAAATAGTCCCGCCTTGTAAACGGTCCAAGTCGGACCGAAACGTCATCAGCTTCTCTTTCCTATATGCGGGTTACTTGTGTAGTGTCGACTTAGAAACATCTCTGAGCCTGTGCACGAAATATGAAGATACTGATATTGATGTTATGTTAGTGGACTTACGCTGATCTCTGGTCAAATGTGTTTTGGTAGATTTAGAGTTTTCTCAGTGTGGAGTTTAATCTTAGATATGTTTAGGTTGTGTCTTAACAACTTTTTCAGTATGTAGATCCTGTTATTACAATATTTTAAGTATGTGTTAAGCGAATAGTTTGAATATTAAGTGTCGTAAAAACAGCCTTGTGGTCAGATGATCCATCGTAGCCGAGGGGTTGACAAGTGACTATACCTTCTGCTAGATCACTCACTACTGATCTATATGTATATCTATATGTATATATATGTGTGTGTGTGTGTGTGTGTGCGTGTGTGTGTGTGTGTGTGTGTGTGTGTGTGTGTGTGTGTGTGTGTGTGTGTGTGGGTGTGTGTGTGTGTACTCACCTAATTGTGGTTGCAGGGATCGAGACTCAGCTCCTGGCTCGGCTTCTTCACTGATCGCTGCTAGGTCCTCTCTCTGCTCCCTGAGCTTTGTCATAGCTCGTCTTAAAGCTGTGTATGGTTCCTGCCTCCACTACATCACTTGCTAGACTGTTCCACTTCCTGACAACTTTATGACTGAAGCAATACTTCCTAACATCCCTCTGACTCGTCTGAGTCTTCAGCTTCCAGTTGTGACCCCTTGTTTCTGTGTCTCATCTCTGGAACATCCTGTCTCTATCCACTTTATCTATTCCACGCAGTATTTTGTATGTCGTTATCATGTCTCCTCTGACCCTCTTGTCCTCAGCGTCGTCAGGCCGATTTCCCTCAACCTTTCTTCGTAGGACATTCCCTTGAGTTCCGGAATTAATCTTGATGCAAATCTTTGCACTTTCTCTAATTTCTTGACGTGTTAGACCAGGTGTGGGTTCCAAACTGGTGCTCCATACTCCAGTATGGGCTTGACGTACACAGTGTACAGTGTCTTGAACGATTCCTTGCTAAGGTAACGGAACGCTGTTCTCAGATTTGCCAGGCGCCCGTATGCCGCAGCAGTTATCTGGTTGATTTGTGCTTCCGGAGTGAGGTTTGCAGTCTTCGGCCACCTAGCCTATACTCTGTCTGCGGTCTTCTTTGTCCTTCCCCAATCTTCATGACTTTGCATTTGGCGGGGTTGAATTCGAGAAGCCAGCTGCTGGACCATGTGTTCAGCCTATCCAGATCTCTTTGTAGTCCTGTCTGATCCCCATCTGATTTAATTCTCCTCATTAACTTCACATCATCTTCGAACAGGGACACTTTTGTGTCTATCCCTTCCATCATGTCATTCATATATACCAAAAATAGCACTGTTCCTAGGACTGACCCCTGTGGGACACCGCTCGTCACAGGCGCCCACTGTGATACTTCATCACGTACCATGACTCGTTGTTGTCTCCCTGTCAGGTATTCTCTGATCCATTGCAGTGCCCTTCCTGTTATATGCGCCTGATCCTCTAGCTTCTGCACTAATCTCATGGCCTTGCTGCAGTCCAGGAAAATGCAATCAATTCACCCCTCTCTCTCTCGTGTCTTACTTCTGTTACCTTGTCATAAAATTCCAGAAGGTTTGTGACACAGGATTTACCTTCCATGAATCAATGCTGGTTGTTGTTTATAACCTTGTTCTGTTCCAGGTGCTCCACCACTCTCCTCCTGATAATCTTCTCCATGACTTTGCATACTGTACACGTCAGTGACACTGGTCAATAGTTTAGTGCCTCGTTTCTGTCTCCTTTCTTAAAATGGGGACTACATTTGCCGTATTCCATACGTCAGGTAGTTGCCCAGTTTCAAGGGATGTGTTGAAGATTGTGATTAGTGGAACACACAGCATATCTGCTCCTTCTCTGAGGACTCACGGGGAGATGTTGTCTGGTCCCATCGCCTTTGAGGTATCAAGGTCACTTAGCAGCTTCTGCACCTCCTCCTCCATTGTGTGTATGTCATCCAACACTTGTAGGTAAATTCCTTGTCAGTGTTCCCTTCTGTGCTGGCTTCCCAGAGCCATTCCTGTCTCCTGTAAATACTTTCTTAAATCTTATGTTGAGCTCCTCGCATACCTCTTGATCGTTTCTTGTGAATTCCCCACCTTCTTTCCTCAGCCTGATTACCTACCTAGTCTTTGACTGTTGTCTTCCTCCTGATGTGGCTATAAAGCAGTTTCGGGTCAGACTTGACTTTCGATGCTATGTTGTTCTCGTACTGTCGCTGGGCCTCCCACCTTACCTGTACATACTCGTTTCTGGCTCTTCGACTAATCTTCTTATTTTCCTGTGTTCTTTGCCTTCTGTACTTTTTCCATTCTCTAATGCTCTTAGTTTTTGCCTCCCAACACCTTCAGGTAAACCAGGGGCTCGTTCTGGACTTCCCATTATTTCTGTTGCCTTTGGGAACAATCTTTTCCTCTTCCTCCTAGTATTTTGTTGTTACATATTCCATCATTTCGTTTACTAACCTTCCTACCAGTTCTCTATCCCACTGAACCTCCTGCAGAAAGTTCCTCAAACCTGTGTAGTCCCCTCTTTTATAGTCTGGCTTTTCCCATTTAACTCCTGTTACCCTCTCCCCTTGTAACTCTATGTATTCAAAGCACAGAACCACGTGATCACTAGTTCGCAGGGGCTTCTCATATGTGATGTCCTCAATGTCTGAACTGCTCACTATGAGCACAAGGACCAGCCGTGCTGGTTTATCCTCCCCTCTCTCTCTGGTAGCGTCCTTAACATGTTGATGCATGAGGTTTTCCAGTACTACATCCATCATCTTGGCTCTCCATGTTTCGGGAACCCCTTGTGGCTACAGGTTCTCTTAATCGGTGTCCCTGTAGTTGAAATAGCCCATAACCAGTAACTTTGCTCTGCTCGAGTGAGCTCTTCTTGCCACCTCAGTCAGTGTGTCCACCAATGCTCTGTTGCTCTCTTCATATTCATCTCTTGGCCACATGCAGTTCTGTGGTGGATTATACATCACTGCAATGACTACCTTATGTTCCCCAGACTGAAGTGTACCTACTATGTAGTCCATTTCTCCAATATCGTCCATGCCTCTCATTTCCTCAAATTTCCATCGCTTTTTTACGAGCAGTGCACCCCTCCTCCCCTTCTGCTCCTTTTATTTTTCCTCATGATGTGATATCCTGGTGGGAAGATTGCATCTGTTATTGTCTCAGTGAGTTTTGTTTGTGTGACTGCTATGATATCTGGGGACTTCTCATTGATTCTTTCATGCCACTCCTCATATTTATTTGTTATTCCATCTGCATTCGTTTACCAAACCTTCAACTTCTTTTTTAAAACTGTGGTCCTGGGAGAATTTTGGGGTTAGGAAAGCAAGAACCCTGGCAGGGGCCTATGGGGGGTTGCAGTGGGAGTGCAGGCAGAGTTCCCATGGGGGGTGCTGTAGGGGTGGGGTTTGTGGTGTGGAGAGGATGGGGACAGACAGATCATTGTGTGATTGTTGCTTTAGATTGTTCTGTTGCCTTCGGGTTGTCGTGGCTGGAGTTCTTCTGCGGGTGTTTCTGGGGGGGGGGGGTTTGGCCCTTCCACTTGTGTCTGGGTTATTCTGCTTTTCTTTGTCATTTCCTCCTGTTCCTCCTTTCGTTTTTGTACTTTCACTTTCAGTATCATCCTTTCCTCTTGTGTTCTGTCTCGATCAAGGTACACACTCTGGAACTCCAGTTTCTCTCTGAGTCGTGCTTTCTCCTGCAGGATCATTGTTCGAGTTGATTCTGCCTTGAAAATTACTTTTAGAGGCCGTTTCCTTCTCTTTGTGAACCACCCAATTCTCTGAAAATTTGTCACCTGGGTCATGTTGCCCTCACCCATTGCCTTCATGATACCTTCAATTGCTTTTTCTCCTCCTGTTTTCTTTCATCATATGTTTCCCCTTCAGCTTCCTGGAGCCCATAGCCAAAAACTGATCTCTCCCTTTCTTCCTCCCACTGTGTCTCCCATTGCATCCTTTGAGGTGTTTTAGTTCCTTCCCGTGGAGTGTTCCTTCAATCCCTTCTCTAGCTGAGGCCCCTATGCTCGTTGGACTGTCTTTCCTGCTCAGCTGTTCCTGCCCCCTGCAGGTGTCTGTTAGAGTCCTTGCATATATCATAACTCCTTCAATGTCTTCAAACCTCTCATTTGTTTCTAGTGTGCTCCTTGTCTTAGCCTTGGCCCCATGTGGGTCTGACAGAACCTTTGCATACAGTGCAGCTTCCTTGCTCCCTTCAGTCTCCTTGTCTGTGCCTGATGTAGAAGTTCCTGATGTTATGTCACTGTTATTTTTCTCATAGGCTGTTTCAGGTTTCTCAGTTCTTCTAAGCACTGTATCTTAGCTTCTGCTACTTTGGCTGGTTGCTCCCACTTCCTGCTCTCTGCAACTATCCTCTCCTCCATCCTCCTTCCAAACTCTTCTAGCTTCCTTCCCCAGTCTTCTTCCCTTTTTTTGAGGTCTGCCTCCAAGTCCTCGCTCCCAGATTCGTCCACCAGACCCTTGGTTCTCGGCCTTGTTCTTGGTTGACCCATTGTACGACAGAACCAAGCTTATGTGTGTGTGTGTGTGTGTGTGTGTGTGTGTGTGTGTGTGTGTGTGTGTGTGTGTGTGTGTGTGTGTGTGCTCTTAGTACAATTGTTGGTAAAC
Organism: Cherax quadricarinatus; assembly: GCF_026875155.1. Taxonomy (NCBI): domain Eukaryota; kingdom Metazoa; phylum Arthropoda; class Malacostraca; order Decapoda; family Parastacidae; genus Cherax; species Cherax quadricarinatus. The sequence goes on along the minus strand of NC_069399.1, from coordinate 43,203,061 downwards.
ACATCTTTGTACTTATTCATGTAGTGCATCTTCACAGGTGAACTTCACACTTGTCTTCGAGGTGAGAGCCGTGCAGGTGCTGGACTACCTCACTACCAACAACCTCACCTTCCTCACACTCAACCTCCACGTCACCAGTGACACAGACACAGAAAAAAATAACACACTCACAACGACCCACCGTCATCATGGCCTGTCACTACCAAGGCTCCTTACACCAAGGCGTGAGTGAGAGAGAGAGAGAGAGAGGGGGGGGTTAGAGGTAGTATGATCATAGAATTTTTAAATTAATATATAGAGAGGAAACGACAAGATATCAATAAGAAATAGAATAGCTTTTAGACAGAAAACCTTATATTCTGAAGTCATTTAGTAGTACAAAAAACTGTAAGTTAACCCCAAACATCACCAGCTCGTTCTTCGACATGACGCAGCCATCTCCTTCAGGTTTCTCTATAAAAAGCAAACTGTAATGGTGATGGAAACGCCTCCATCGACACTGCAGAAGCATGAATGGATTCCCACAGCTCCTTCTCGGTGGACAAACTTGGTCCTCACCTCCTCCATAGTTCTCTGTCACGAACCGGGCCTATCCGTCAAGGGGCAAGGTAAGTCAGACCAGCTGTGTCCTATTGGGGGAGACCAGGTTATCGAAGCACTTAAAGTGTTAAATTGGAAATAGACTCCAAATAGGTGGAGAGTCATGTCCGCAGATCCATTCGTTATAAACAGAGTCAACTGAGGGTTTCTAGAAAATTCCTCAAGCTATAAGAACATAAGAACATAAGAATGGAGGAAACACTGCAGAAGGCCTACTGGCCATGCAAGGCAGTTCCTTTCAAAATGATCACCTTAAGCTACCAAGAAATAACTCCCTACCCAATGACACCAAACAAAGACCAGCCCCCTCCAACTTATAATGTCCGAGAGTCTCTTCTTAAAAGCTACCCTAGGCCTAGCCATCTACAACCCAACTGGGAAGACCTGTTCCCACACATCTACAACTCTGTTAGCAAACCAGTTATTTTACCTAGTCCTTTCTAAATCTAAATTTATCGCAATCTTAACCCATTATTTCTGGTTCGACACCCTCAGTACTGATTAATATCTCCCTTGTTGCCCGTCACCGACTTAACACTTCAATGATATCCCCCATTCTAAGCCTCTCCAGAGGTGGAGATTAAGCTTAAGTCTATCTTCATACGGGTGGTTCCCGTACCACAGTAATCATTTAGTCATTCTCTCTGTAATTTTTAATGAGTAATCCATCGTGTAAGGGAACCAAAACTGAGTTATATTTGTACCAAAATTTTTATGTTTACCCAAGTAATAGCTTTTATATCCTTTAATCATGTACGAATAATGCTCAACCATATTGTATTACTTTTGTCACTACCACTACTACTACTACTCTACACACTATTGGACATCGAATTGGTACCTTCATAATATCACCTCACTTGAGCCTTTATATACCCCTGTGCCATGTATTGTTTGTAATGGCTTGATAACTCCAAGCGAACGTTGCCACAATAAATGTCACATTAGTTGCTACTTGTGTCTTTTACTTTACAGCATAATCTAATGAGCCTCACAGTGATGATAGAGCTGTAAAAAAACTTTGGACAAAAATTTTTCTTGTACTTCTTGGATAAATCCAAGTAATCTTTGCCTTATTCACACATTAAGGCACGCTGTCTTGGCTTTAGATTTTGCTTACCATGATCCCAAGTCTTTTTAACTTCTGTATGATCAAGCTCTACTGCACTTAGATTATAGCTTCGAGGGTTCTTTTCATTACCAAGGGCAAGTACCTTACATATCCACATTGAACTTATCTTCCATTTTTCTGAACCAAGACATTAATTTGTCCAAATCGTCCTGGAGTGTTCATTGATATCCTCCTCAGAGTGAATTATCCGGCCTATCTTTGGTATCTCAGCAACTTACTCCTGTCACTCGTAATCCCTTCATCGAGGTATTAAGTAAATATGAACAAGAGAGGGCCTCTAAAACGAAATCCTTGTGGAGGCCAAATAGTGACTAATCCCCCATTCAGATTTCACTCCATTAATGGTACTCTCTGTTTCTGTTGGTAAGCCATTCTCTATCCATGCTATAACTTTACCTCCTATCATGAGCTGCCACTTTTCTTAAGAGTCTTTGTGAGGGTACTCTATTCGAAGGTTTACTAAAATCCAAATAAACAATATCGTATTCCTTATCACTGTCAACTGCCTCAAATGTTCTATTGAAGAACGTCAGTAAGTTTGTCAGGCAGGAACGACCTCTCGTGAATCCATGCTGAGATTCATTTATCAAGTTATGCTCTTCAAGGTGACTTCTGATAATGTCAGCTATAATTGATTCTAATAACTTGCCCACTATAGATGTCAGGCTTCTTGGACGGTAATTTGAAGGAGTTGATGTATCCCCTGATAAATTTGGGATCCCAGTAAAGAAAATAAGATTTTATCGGTGAACCACCAGTGTAGTGGAGTGAACGAGGCAATAGTAAAATAAGATAAAAAAAGAATACATGGGAAAGTAATTACCTCTACCACCCGAGTAGAAAGATGTTTAAGAAAGACCACCAGTACCTGGGAATCTCCCACTAACACAGATGGTTACTGCAAAACATACTTTTGAAATATCTTGGAGAGATCATGTTGGTCATCTATAGCCATTGTTAACAGAGCTCAAGACAACATTTCCTGGATTTTTGGCATATAGCGATCTATCAGGCCATCGAGTTTTCTTGGTAATTGTTTTTTTTAAGCTCCGGCGACTCCCTACCAAGGTACAGCGACACGACAAACAAGAAGAAAATTACTTTACTGCATCAGTAACTTTCTTGTCAGAGTACGTTGACTTGGTGATTACTGAATACAATTACAAAATATTTTTTTCAGTATCTTACCCGTTTTCTGGGGTATTGGATCATTCCCTTGAACAAGTGATAATCCCTTAAACAATGATGATGATGAATAAATAGATCTGCTGCAGTGTTCCTGCGTTCTTATGTTCTTATAAGTACTCTCACACAAATGCATATTTTATACGATCCTCCAAGCTCCATGTACACAGTAAACTTCTACCGGTTACATATACAAAGATTCCTCCCTAAATATTTCCTTAGACATTCATATTACACTCGAAAAATATTCAAATATTTTCCCACAAAATTACTACCTGGTCAGAGCATGAAGACCGTAGCCAGGACCCGTCCTGTACCTGTACTTGAACATATACGTGTACCTGTGCGTGTACCTGTACCTGTACCTGTACCTGTACGTGTACCTGTGCGTATACCTGTACCTGTACGTGTACCTGTACCTGTACCTGTACGTGTACCTGTATGCAAACTGATTTAAAAGAATGGTACCATAACTGGTGCAATATTCAGTGCCTAGATACAATACACCCAAACATTTGGGAAAACGGCCTTAGAAAATTTATTTCATCTATATAATTACACACTAGTATCTCAATAATCGTAACAGACAGAGCTTGCTGCCTGTAGTAGAATGACATAAGCTAAATTATTTTTGTTAAACACAGATGGGTATTCAGTGCAAAGAGTGGTTGGTGCTCAGTCCTCTATCCCTATTCCAGGCTGGACTGTCTGCAGTGGTGGGACTGTTTGCACATGTATTTGGCTGGTCCAAGGTGTAAAGAGACAGTCATGAAGGGACAGGGAAAAGGAATACCTCGTTAGAGACCTTGTCACTCTAGGGCGGAGTTCTTGATTTGATGTGATGTGCTTTAGTGATGGAATTGGATTATACTCTCTTCCTGGAATGAATCCGTTTCCTCATTTCCCAGGCGCTGGTTTGTTTCCTGTAGACTTTTTAGTAAGGACATATGCAACAGTTAGGTATCTATATTGAAACGTTCGCTACACTGTAGGTTCTTCAGTCGAGTACAGAAAAGTTGTTAGAAGGCAGACGTGTCTTGAGACGATGTACTCAGTCCATCACCCTTAAGTTTTGAGATGATCGTCCCTCAGTTGGAGAAGCGGTACGTACCATAGTCTGAAAACAATATGGAGTTGAAGTGATAGGATGGAGCCTTATATATGGCCAGAGGTCAGACGTAGACACTGCAACACCCTTGTGTTGCAGTGTCTGTCAGACACTGCAACACAAGGGTGTCTTGGTACAGACTTGAAATCAACTTCGACAACCTCTTCTAGTGAGAATGGCTGGATTTGAGAGGGACCTGTCCTCTCAACGTTTACATTCTTACCTCTACTAGTGACCTACGTCTCACCTCCTGGCGCTATATAAGACTCCATCCTATCACTTCAACTCCATATTGTTTCAGACCATGGAACGGTACTCTTCTCCAGACTGAGGGACTGACCACCTCAAAACTTCAAGGGTGATGGACTGATTACATCGTCTTCAAGTCTCTTCTACTTCTATCAACTTTTCTGTACTCGACTGAAGAAGCCTACTGTGTAGGCGAAACGTTTCGAAATAAAGTTACCTAGCTGTTGCATATGTGTCTTACCTAACAACCTGTCGGTATTTTATACCATTTTATTGTTCATTCCCGTAGACTTACCGATTCTCTATTATAAAAAGCTAATAATACTACTAACAACTATAATAATAATAATAATAATAATAATAATAATAATAATAATAATAATAATAATAATAATAATAATAATAAATAGGAGAGCCAGAGGATAAGGACTAGCCCATGAACGACAAGGTACACTAAGCGAGGTTTAATCATGAAAGAAAAATGGATTGGATTCAGAATGGTAACTGAGAGATATAAATTCTGTCTTGGCTACAGCTAAGGTTCCAGCTGCCACTGTACCGGAGTGACCACCTACTCACCTACTATATGGGTCAACCTGCCACCACACCTCACGTCACCTGTACAACCATCACAACCAACCCTTATAACCTGCAGGTACTGAACAATCTCTTTCATATATGTGACATTTTTGTTATTAATAATTAGAAAATTATTATTATGAATATTATTATTATATTATTATTATTATTATTATTATTTATTATTGTTATTATTATTATTAATATTATTATTATTATTATAATTATTATTATTATTATTATTATTAATTATTATTATTATTATTATTATTATTATTAATTATCATCTTTCTTTTTGGTAGTGATGGTAGTAGAGATAGTAGCAATAATAGTAGTAGTAGTGGTAGTGGTAAGAGCAGGTGTAGAAGCATCAGTAGTAATAATAGTAGCAATAGTAGTAGTAGTAGTGGGGGTAAGAGTAGTTATAGTAGCATTAGTAGTAATAGTAGTAGTAATAATAACAGTACTAGTAGTTATAGTGGTAGCAGCAGTAACAGCAGTAGTAGTAAAATTAATAGTAGTAGTATTTGTAGTATTATTATAATTATTAATTAATTTAAATAAATGCTACGGCTATTATTGCTTTTAAAACTACTAATATTGCTGCTGCTGCTATTGTTACTATTGCTGCTTCTCTTCTTACGACGTTCTTCACCACTATTGTTACTAATACCGCTATTACTATCACATTTATGGTTGCCACTTTTATTATTATTAGTCTTATTGCTACTTTTACTACTATCACGACTATTTCTTCTCTGTTCTTGCTATTAATATCACTTTTATTTACGTTGTAATGCTATGCTATTAATGACACTATTACATATGTTGTAATTACTTATACTTCAACAATTTTTTATTTTCATTACTATTTTTGCTTCTGACACCATTGTTAACATTACTCTTTCTTCTATATCTACAGTTTTTGTTTCTACTACTACTGCTTCTACTACTACTGCTTCTACTACTACTGCTTCTACTACTACTGCTTCTACTACTACTGCTACTACTACTACTGCTACTACTACTACGGCTTCTACTACTCACTGATTCTACTACTATGCTTCTTACTACTACTGCTTCTACTACTACTGAACTACTATTACGGCTTCTACTTACTACTGCTTCTACTACTACTGTTACTATACTACTGCTTCTACTACTATGCTACTACTACTACGGCTAATTACTATACTGCTTCTACTACTACGCTTCTACTACTACTGTATACTATACTGCTTCTACTACTACTGTGCTTCTATACTAATGCTCACTACTATGCTGATTCTACTTATACTGCTACTACTACTATGTTCTAAGTAAACATACTGCTTCTATACTACTGCTACTATACTACTGCTTCTACTACTTACTGCTACTATACTACTGCTACTACACTACTGCTTCTACTACTATGCTTCTACAACTACTGCTTCTTATACTATGTACTACTACTATGCTTCTACTACTATGCTTTACTACTATGCTATACTACTATGCTTTACTACTACTGCTACTACTACTATGATTTACTACTACTGCTTTACTACTACTGTACTACTACTACTGCTTCTACTATATGCTATATATACTGCTTCTACTTACTACTGTTTACTACTATGCTTTACTACTACTGCTTTCCTCTATGCTTCTACTACTAACTGTATACTACTATGCTTATACTACTATGCTTTACTACTATGTACTATTACTGCTTCTATACTATGCTACTACTACTCTGCTTCTATTCTACTGTTCTATACTACTGCTACTACTACTATGCCTTATATATACTTACTGCTTACTACTACTATGTACTACTACTACTGTTCTACTACTATGCTTCTACTATACTGTACTACTACTACTGCTTCTACTATACTGCTTTACTCTACTGCTATACTACTACTGACTTCTACTTATATGCTTCTATACTTTACTGCTTTCTACTACTACTGCTTCTACTATACTGCTTCTATTACTACTGCTTCTACTACTACTGCTTCTATTACTATGTTTACTACTACTGCTACTACTACAACTGCTTCTATACTACTGCTTTATACTATGCTACTACTACTACAGCTTTATACTATGCTTCTGTTATACTGCTACTACTACTACTGCTTCTACTTACTAAGCTTCTACTATACTGTTCTACTACTATGCTTCTCTACTACTGCTACTAATACTACTGCTTCTATACTACTGCTTCTACTACTCTGTATCCTTACTGCTTATATACTACTGCTTCTACTTACTACTGCTTCTAACTACTACTGCTTCTATACTACTGTTCTACTACTACTGCTACTATACTACTGTTCTACTACTACTGCTTTACTATACTGCTCTACTACTACTGCTTCTACTACTACTGTTCTACTACTATGCTTCTACTACTACTGCTACTACTACTACTGCTTCTACTACTAATGCTTCTACTATACTGCTTACTACTACTGCTACTATACTATGCTTTCTTATATACTGCTAATACTACTATGCTTATTACTTACTATGCTGTATACTATGCATTCTACTACTACTGCTACTACTCCTACTGCTTCTACTACTAATTGCTTTACGACTACTGCTTTCTATATACTGATATCCTACCTACTGCTTCTACTACTACTGCTTTTTACTACTACTGCTTCTATATACTGTAATACTATATGCTTCTACCTACTGCTTCTACTATACTGCTTTATTATATGCTACTACTACACTGCTTCTATACTATGCTTTATCTATAGCTTCTACTATACGCTATCTACTACTGCTTCTACTACGACTGCTTTTACTACTTATGATTTTACTACTAATGACAACTACTTCGCTTTCATATACTATACTGCTTTCTATTACTACCTGCTTCTACTACTACTGCTTGCTTTACTACTACTGTTCTACTACTATGCTTCTCTTACTACTGGTTCTACTACTACTGCTATCTACCACTGCTTCTTCTACTTCTGCTTCTACTGCTACTGCTTCTATACTATGCTTCTACTACTATGCTATATATACTGCTTCTACTACTACTGGTTCTACTATACTGCTTTATACTACTGCTTTACTTACTATGCTACTACTCCTACTGCCTTCTACTACTACTGCTTCTACTACTACTTGCTATTCACTACTACTGCTTTATACTACTGCTTCTACTACTACTGCTTCTAATATACTGCTTCTACTACTATGAATCGATACTACTGCTTCTATTACTACTACTGCTTCTAAAACTATGCTTCTAATATATGCTTCTACTACTACTGAATTACTACTACTAGTACTACTGCTTCTACTACTACGGCTTCTATACTAACTGCTTCTACTACTACTGATCTACTACTACTGTACTTTACTACTACTGCTCATCATCAATTACTGCTTCTACTACTACAGTTCTACTACTATGCTTCTATATATTGACTAAAAATATTTACTGCTTACGACTATATGTTACTACTACTATGCTTCTACTACTACTGCTTTCTTCTACTACTGCTATCAATACTACTGTACTATACTAGCTTCTACTACTACTCTACTACAACTACTTTCTATACTAATGCTACTACTACTTCACTGTTCTACTACTACTGCTACTACTACTTACTGCTTCTACTACTATTGATACTACTACTACTGCTTCTATATACTGCTACTACTACTACTGTACTATATACTGCTTCTACTATACAGCTTCTACTACTATGCTTTACACTACTGCTTCTACTTACTATGCTACTACTACTATGCTTATACTACTACTGCTTCTACTACTGCTGCTACTACTACTACTGCTTCTACTACTACGCTTCTACTCATATGCCTTCTACTACTATGCTTCAACTTACTACTGTACTACTACTACTACTGCTACTACTATACCTGCTTCTATACTTACTGCTACTATACTATGCTTCTACTACTACTGCTTCTACTACTACTGCATTACTACTACTGTTTACTATCTACTGCTATATACTACTGCTTCTACTACTAATGCTTCTACTACTACTGTACTACTACTACTGCTTCTACTACTACTGCTTCTACTACTACTGCTTCTACTACTACTGCTACTACTACTACTGCTTCTACTACTACTGCTTCTACTACTACTGCTACTACTACTACTGCTTCTACTACTACTGCTTCTACTACTACTGCTTCTACTACTACTGCTTCTACTTACTGCTTCTACTACTACAGCTTCTACTATAATGCTTCCTACTACTACTGCTACTATACTAATGGTATACTACTACTGCATCTACTACTACTGCTTATACTACTGCTACTACTACTACTGCTTCTACTACTACTGCTTCTACTACTACTGCTTCTACTACTACTGCTACTACTACTACTGCTTCTACTACTACTGCATCTACTATACTGTATTATACTACTGCTTCTACTACTATGCTGCTACTACTACTGCTTCTACTACTATGTTTACTACTACTGCTACTACTACTACTGCTTCTACTACTGACTGCTTTTACTACACGTTCTACTACTAACTGCTTCTATACTACTGCTTCTACTACTACTGCTTCTTACTACTACTGTTCTACTACTACTGCTTCTACTATACTGCTACTATACTACTGCTATACTACTACTGCTTCTACTATACGGTTCTATCTAATACTGCTTCTACCTACTACTGCCCCCCCGCTTCTTACTACTATGTTATACTACTGCTTTCTATACACTGGCTTTACTACTTATGCTTCTACTACTACTGCGTCTACTATACTGCTACTTACTACTACGGCTTTACTACTACTGCTTCTACTACTGCTGCTACTATATACTGGCTACTATACCATGATTCTACTACTTTACTGCTTCTACTACTACTGCTACTACTACTAATGCTGTCTACTACTATGTACTACTACTACTGCTTCTCTACTACTGCTTCTACTACTACTGCTTTACTGACTTACTGCTTTCTACTACTACTGTTTACTTACTAGGCTTCTATATCTGCTACTACTATACTACAGTTTAGCTATACTACTAACTGCTTTATACTACTTGCTACTACTATACTGCTTCTACTACTATGCTTCTACTACTACTGCTTTATACTACTGCTTCTATACTATGCTACTACTACTATGCTTCTACTACTTTATGCTATATACTACTGCTTCTACTATACTGCTTCTACTACTACTGTATATACTATGCCTTCTACTACTACTGCTGACTATACTACTGCTTCTACTTACTACTGCTTCTATACTACTGCTACTATACTACTGCTATACTACTTTACTGCTTCTACTATTACCGCTTCTATCTACTGCTTCTATATACTGCTTCTACTACTATGCTTCTATACTATGCTTTATACTACATGTTCTAACTATACTGCTACTATACATACTGCTAATACTATATGCTTTACTTATACTGCTTCTACTATACAGCTACACTACTACTGCTTTACTACTATGCTTCTACTATCTGCTTCTACCTTACTACTGCTATCTACTATGCTTTATACTACTGCTCTTATACTGTACTCCTATACTGCTTCTACTACTACTTGCTACTCTATACTGTTCTACAATACTGCTTCTACTACTACTGCTACTACTACTACTGCTTCTACTACTACTGCTTCTACTACTACTGCTTCTACTACTACTGCTTCTACTACTACTGCTTCTACTACTACTGCCTTCTACTATACTGTTCTTACTACTACTGCTTTACTACTACTGCTACTACTACTACTGGTACTACTATACTGCTTTCTATATACTGCTTTACTCTTACTGCTTCTACTATAACTGCTTCTACTATACTGCTTATACTTCTGTTTACTACTACTGCTTTTACTACTACTGCTTCTACTACTACTGTTCTATATTATGCTTTCTACGACTCTGCTTCTATACTAATGCTTTATACTAGTGTTCTAAATGCTGCTATACTATTACTGCTACTACCTACCCACTGATTCTATACTATGCTTTATCTACTGCTACTTACGACTACTGCTTCTACTATTACTGCTACTACTACTACTGCTTCTACTACTATGCTTCTACTTACCTATGTTCTACCTACTACTGCTTCTACGACTACTGTTCTACGATACTGCGTCTATACTATGCTCTATACTACTGCTACTAATATTACTGGCTTCTACTATACTGCTACTACATATGCTTCTACTACTATGCTACTACTAACTTGTATAACTGCTTTTATACTACTTACTGTATACTACTACGGCTTCTACTATACTTGCTTATACTACTAATGGTACTATTACTACTGCTTCTACTGCTACTGCTACTACTACTACTGTTTCTATACTACTGTTTACTACTATGCTTACTACTACTACTTGCTTCTATCTACATGCTTCTACTATACTGCTTCTACTGCTAAGCGGTTTTCTACTACTACTGCATCTATACTACTGCTTCTACTACTACTGCTTCTACTACTATGCTTTCTACTTTACTGCTTCTACTACTACTGCTTCTACTACTACTGCTACTACTACTACTGCTTCTACTACTACTGCTTCTACTACTACTGCTTCTACTACTACTGCTTTTTTCTTTACTACTACTGCTAACTACTACTACTGCTTCTACTACTAATGCTACTACTACTACGGTTCTTACTACTACTGCTTTCTATCTAACTGCTTCTACGCCTATGCTTCTCTACTACTGCTACTACTATATGTTTCTACTACTATGCTCTACTTCTACTGCTTCTACTATACAGCTTCTACTACTACTGCTTCTACTACTACTGCTTCTACGACTTACTGTTCTATATATGCTTCTACATTTCTACTGTTCTTACTACTACTGCTATTAAACTAGGTATTATATACTGCTTCTACTTTAATACTGCTTTACTACTATGCTTCTACTATAATGCTACTAACTACTACTGCTACTAGTACTACTGCTTTACTACTATGATTCTACTATACTGATTCTACTACTATTGCTTCTACTACTACTGCTACTCTACTATGCTATATACTACTGCTTTATATATGCTTTATACTACTGCTACTATACTACTGTTCTACTACTATGCTACTACTACTACTGCTTTTCTACTGTTCTATACTACTGCTTCATAACTACTGGCTTACTACTATTTCTTACTACTACTGTTCTACTACTCCTGCTTCTACTACTACTGCTAACTATACTGCTTCTATACTAATGTTATAATACTACTTGCTTTACTACTACTGCTACTACTACTATGCTTCTATACTCCTGCTTTCTACTACTGCTGCTACTACTACTACTGCTACTACTACCACTGATTCTACTACTACTGCTTCTACTACAAACTGCTTCTACTACGACTGCTTCTAATTCTACTGCTTTCTATACTACTGATTCTACTACTGCTTATACTACTAATGCTACTACTATACTGCTTCTACTACTACTGCTACTATTACTACTGCTTCTACTATATGCTACTGCTTCTTATTACTACTGCTATACTACTGCTGTTCTATTATACGGCTACTACTACTATGCTACTATACTGTGTGTGTGAGTGTGTGTGTGTGTGTGTGTGTGATGTGTGTTGTGTGTGGTGTGTGTGTGACTCAACAATCAATATTTGCACCAACAATAACTAATACAGTTGTGCGGGTGTGGAGTGTTGAATTGGCTCATTACTCTTAATTTGTTCAGGATTGTAGCCAAGTATAACCGTAAGAACCATTCTACAGAATTCATTACTTTGTATTGTGAGTCATTACATTTGTACCTTCGTTCGGCTATCAAACTTTGGGGGCCCAGTCCTGACCATTACGTACCTCTGTAATCTGTAAAATACCTTTGTAATTGTCATGATTGTACCTGACTTACCTGGAGTTCATTACCTTTGTAAATTTGTGAGTTCATTCTTTGTAATTGTTGAGTGCATATACCATTGTAAATTGTGAGTTCCTTACATCTGTAAATTGCTCAGCTATCAACATTTGGTGTCCAGTCCTGGACAAAATTATGTACCTTGTAATCTTTTGGACTACGCCCACTGGATGGGTATATAGGGTGGTTGCATAATTTAAAACATATTAAAACTTAAACTAAAAAAAATCTACTATACTACTGCTTTTCTACTTTCCTACTGCTATACTTATACTGCTATAATACACTGCTTTCTATACTGTTCTACTACTTCTGTTCTATACTACTGCTTTACTACTGCTTCTACTACTACTTGCTGCTATACTATGCTTCTACTATACTGGTACTACTACTACTGCTTTACTACTATGCTTCTACTACTACTGCTACTTACTACTACTGCTACTACTACTTACTGCTACTATATACTGCTTCTATACTACTGCTTCTACTAACCATGCTTTTCTTACTACTACTGTACTATTCCCTATTTGTATCATAACCATCCTATGAGGATAGACTAAGGGGCCTTGAATCTTACTCTCTAGAAAGGACGTAGATTTAGGGGGGATTGATTGAGGTGTATAAATGGAAGACAGGAATAAAATAAAGGGGATGTAATGTGTGTGAAAATATCTACTAGACAGGACTCGCAGCAATGGTTTTTTGTTTTAAGTTGGAAAATTAGATTCTGGAAGGATATAGGAAAGTATGGTTTGGTAATAGATTTGTGGATGAGTGGAACAAAACTCCGAGTACAGTTATAGAGGCAGAACGTTCCCCCCCCCTTGTGTAGCTTTAACCATAGGTTGGATAAATACATGGTGGATGTGGGAGGGTGTGAACTGGGACTGATAGACTTGTGCTACAGTCGGTTGCGTGTTCCTCCTTAAGTACAATGTGAATGACCTACGTCGGTTGGTGCATTGGTTTAAGCGGTAGGGATTGGACCTGCTCGCATGGGGCCAGTAGGCCTTCTGCAGTGTTCCATCGTTTTATGTTTCCTTCTTCTTCTTCTTATGTTCTTATAGTACTACTAACTACTGCTTTACTCTACTGCTATACTACTATGTTTCTACTACTGCTTCTACTACTAATGATTTACTACTTCTGCTACTACTGCTACTGCTATACTTACTTTACTACTGCTTTCTACTACTACAGCTTCTACTTACTATGTTTACTTCTACTGCTTCTATTACTATGCTTTCTACTACTACTGCTTCTACTACGACTTCATCTATACTACTGCTTTCTACTATACTGCTTTTCCACTACTACTGCTTTTAACTATATCTGCTTCTAACGACTGCTACTACTACTACTGCTTCTATACTATGTTCTACTATATGCTTTACTATATGCTTCTACTACTACTGCTGTACTACTACTGCTTCTACTACTACTGCTTTATATACTGCTTCTACTACTATGCTTCTACTACTACTGCTTTTCTAATATACTGCATTTCTACTACTATGCTTCTACTATATGCTTACTATACTATGCTACTACTACTACTGCTTTATACTATGCTACTCTACTACTGCTTCTATATATGCTACTTACTAATTCTACTACTGCTTCTACTAATACTGCCTACTATAATACTGCTTCTACTACTTACTGCTACTACTACTATGTAACTACTTACTTTGTTCTACTGTACTGCTTACTACTATACTGCTTCTACTACTACTGCTTTACTACTACTGCTTTACTACTACTGTTCTACTACTACTGCTTCTACTACTACTGTTATACTACTACTGCTTCAATGCTACTGTTCTATATACTTGTACACTAAGGCTTCTATATATGCTACTACTACTACTGCGTCTACTACTACTGCTTCTATACTTCTTCTTCTTCTATACTACTGCTACTATACTACAGTTCTACTACTACTGCTTCTAACTATTCTGCTTCTACTTACTAGTGCTTCTACTACTACTGTATACTACTACTTGCTTCCACTACTACTGCTTTTAATACTACTGCTTTCTACTATTGTATATACTACTGATCTACTACTACTGACTTCTATTCTATGTACTACTATACTGCTATTACTACTACTGCTACTACTACTACTGCTACTACTACTACTGCTACTACTACTACTGCTTCTTCTACTACTGCTTCTACTACTACTGCTTCTACTACTACTGCTTCTACTACTACTGCTACTACTACTACTGCTTCTACTACTACTGCTACTACTACTACTGCTTCTACTACTACTGCTTCTACTACTACTGCTTCTACTACTACTGCTTCTACTACTACTGCTTCTACTATACCTGCTCTACTACTATGCTTATGTTTACTGCTTTTACTCGATATGCTATTACTACTACTGCTTTTCTACTACTATGCTTCTTCTACTACTGTTCTCTACTATGTATTACTATACTGCATCTACTACTACTGCTTCTACTACTTCTGCTTCTACTACTTACTGCTTATTACTTTTTTACTCTTTTCTACTTTGCTTCTATACTACCTGCGTTACTATATTGCTTCTATACTACTGCTTCTATACTACTGCTTCTACTACTACTGCTTCTACTACTAAGCTTCTCTACTATGCTTCTACTTATGTTCTATACTACTGTTCTACTATATGCTATACTACTACTGGCTTTATACTATGCTTTACTACTACTCCTTCTACTAATAATGTTCTACTACTACTGCTTCTACTATATGCTCTACTCCTACTGCTTCTACTACTACTGCTTCTGCTACTACTGCTATACTACTACTGCTTCTACTACTACTAGCTTCTTACTAATACTGCTTCTAATTTACCTGCTTCTACTACTACTGCTACTACTGCCTTTACTACTACTGCTACTACTACTATGCATACTACTACTAATGCTTCTATTACTCTGTATATACTACTGCTTTACTGCTATGCTTTTATATACTGTACTACTACTACGCTTCTATACTACGGTTTACTACTACTGCTTCTACTACTGCTGCTTCTACTACTACTGCTATACTACTACTGCTTCTACTTTATTGACTACTTACTTACTGCTACTCTATTACTGTTTCTACGTGCTACTACTACTACTGGTTCTACTTAACTACTGCTTCTACTACTACTGTACTACTACTACTGCTTCGACTACTACTGCTTCTACTGCTTACTGCTTCTACTACTACTGCTTCTACTATATCTATTACTACTACTGCTTTACTACTACTGCTACTATACTTGTACTACTTCTTCTGGTTTACTACTACTGTTCTACTATCTGCTACTACTAGACTTGCTTCGACTACTATGTCTTTATAATACTGCTTCTACTCCTATGCTTTACTTCTATGCTTATACTACTACAGCTTCTACTACTACTGTGTACTACTAATGCTTCTATACTACTGCTTTATTACTACTGTTCTACCTTCTACTGCTATTATACTACTGCTTTACTATACTGATTCTATACATGCTTCTACTACTACTGCTTTACTATGTTTTCTTATACTCTGCTATTACTACTACTGTTTTCTATACTACTGCTTTACTACTATGCTCTACTGTGTGCTATTACTACTACTCATTTACAACTATGTTCTACTACTTCTGTTTACTATATGCTGCTACTATACTGCTTCTATACTACTGTTCTACTATATGATTCTAACTTTTTTTATTACTGCTTCTATACTTATGCTTCTACTATATGCTTCTACTACTACTGCTTCTATCTACTGCTTCTACTACTATGCTTCTACTACTACTTTTCTATACTACTGCTTCTACTAATATGCTTTACTACTATGCATCTACTTTTACTGCTTTACTAGAATTCTTCTATATACTGTTTACTACTACTGCTACTATATATTCTAAACCACTCCAACTCCTCCTACTATATCAACACTACATCTAATAAACACCACCACCTAACAACCTCTCCTACACCACTACACCACCACCACCACAACAATTATAACTATAACAATACCACCCACTACCCCAACACCCCCACCCCCCTACTATACTACTATACTACTACCACAACACACATTATACAACAATCCACCTCCCCCCCCCCCCCCACACCACCCACCACCACTATCCTAATATCATCCATCAACAACCCAACCACCACACCCCCCCCCCACCAACCACCACACTAAACTCTACTATACTCCTACTACTCCCCCACCACCACTGCTATATACACCACCCACACACACCATATATTTACCATACTACTATATACTACTACTACCACACCACCACACTACTACTCCTACCAACACCCCCTACTATTTATTCTACTACTTATACTATTCCTATACACACTACTAATATACCCCACCACCACCACACCAGCATACTATTATTTACTACTACTACCTCCTACTCTACCCACACCACCACATCTATTATTACTACTACTACTATACTACTATACACACCACTATACTACTCCTACCACCCCCACACCCCATATACTACTACTACTAACCACCACCCCACCACACTACTATATTATATACTACTACTACTACTACTACTATACTACTACTTACTACCACCATACTACTACTCTCCCACCACCACCCACCCACCACTATTACTATTACTAAATATACTAATACTATCTACCACCGCCCATGCTCTACTTACCACACCACACCTCCCCCACACCAACTACTTATACTACCACTACTACTATACAACTATACTACCACCCCCACCACCACACCTCCACTACTACTACTCACCACTACCACCACACAACACCATATATTATTATACTACTACTACTACTCCCACCACTACTACTACTACTACTACTTTATTACACACCTTACTGATACCACTGTCATTATTACTGTCTTTACGTAATGTAAATGTGACGAATCTAACTTTACAGTTCCGTTTTATTGTATACCGGTCGTCTTCTACCGAGGTGGGGTGACCCCCCCAAAAAGAGGAAACACATTCACCGTCAATCATTCAATAGCTGTGTTTCCAGAGGCTGTTGAATCACAGTATGATCACAGTCCTAACTGAAACACCCCATCCCTACCTCAGAGTACAAGCAACCTGCAGGATCAAGTCTGGTCAACAAATTTATTTGAATCTCTTTATTAAATTATTTCCTTGCTCACACTCCAACAGCATGTCATGTCATGAAAAGCCTTGCCCATAGTCCGATTTTAACATGCTCAATAGGCCTGTTGGATGCTCAAGCCCAAGCATTTAAAACATCTTTAGCCTCACTGCCCAAATCCTTTGACAACCCTTACCCCCCAGTTATCCTTTTTAACTCCCTCCTCTTAAATACCCTATCTACTTTAACAATTCCTCTACAACCTTTCAAATTTATAATTTAGTAACCCCAAAACCTTCTAGTCTCTAGCTTCGAATTCTCTGCTTAATATTCACATCACAAAACTGCTCTTAAGCACGACATTTCCACTGTTCCTAACCTCCTTATTGCAACTTTTAAAACCCAAGGTTCATACCCAAGTAACAGTTCATATGTTTTGCCACCAAAAGATCAAGTGGTAGCTCAGAATAGATACTAATTCACACTTGTTTCAAGCCTTCCAGCTCGCTTCAGCCAGCCGTCGTCAGGAGATCCACTGTCTTCCCATCTGCCGCCTCCACTGATACTACTTTTGACGACATTACCTCTGCTACTAGCACCACCACCACTGCTACTTCTTTTAACAACATTACCTCTGCCACTGATGTCTTCTTTACCATCAACGACACTACCACCAGATGGTCAGGTAAGATGATAACTTACATTTATTTTCGGTTACAGCCTGAAATGTGTTGAGACAAAGATAGGTGTTGAATAATCTTTTACTAGAATAACATTTCGCTCTATCAAGTCATGATTAGTATAAAGCTCAACACAGGGTAAAAACGTTGTCCAAGTAAAGCTTGTTCTGTACTTCGGCTTCACACTTGTCAACAATGTACTAGGTCAGTCCACTGAATTGTTTCGTAAATTTCCATTTTCCATTCGGTCGTTCGGTGAACGATGTGAAAATGATTTTGTTTCAACCATAGAAAATAACCACCTCTTCACACTACAAAGGTACTGACCCTCAATAAACACTAAAAAAAAGGCATAACCACCTTTTTCACACTACCTTCCAGACACCCTCCAGGTCCGCCGTCGCCGCCAGGTCCTCCTTGAGGAGGAGGCACAGACTGAGGTCGACGAACTCACCACCCAGTCACACGCATCGTCCCCAACGCCGGCTACCACAACATTGCCCGGCCAGGGGAGGTAAACTTTACCTTTCTGCGATTACTTGCGATTGTCAGTTTAAAGGTACAGAAGCAGCTCTTCATGTCTGAAATTTTGAAATGTAATATAAAGTCTTCTCTAACTAGAAAACTCTTGTGGTTACCTAGGTTTGTTTTTGTTTCACCGTATTTGAGAGTACATCTCTTGATCGGCTGCAAAGTTACAGCTGTATGATCCATATGGTTTTAAAACTTTTAATATTTAAAAACAGTTTTTAATAATAAATTAATTTTAAAATTTAATTAATTATTTCTGTAAATTTTTCTAAATTATAATAATAAAAAAAATTAAAAAAATAAGAAAATAATAATATTTTTAAATAATTTTATATAATACAAAGGAATTTTAATAAATTGAAGGGGTTATTTTTCTCCAATTGTCTATTATTCCAAGGTTTATACCAGTGAAAGAGTAAATCAAGCTTCTGGCATTGTTCTCTTCTCAGTAAATTGTGTCTGATAGACGAGACTCAAACAAAATTCGAGAACTTCCTAAAGGGCCCAGCACAAAAATATAGTTATACGAAAGCTCCACTAAATGTGTGTTATCCTCTCTGGTGCATAGTGAACTCTGGCTGTCTGCAACGAACCCAAAAATGAGGAAATTTCAGTTAAAGAGCCCCCAGAATGGGTCGGCTGTCAGCTGCTGACCTCACCTTCCTTAACGTTCTGCTCCCTGCTTTTAGTGGTTTGACATTTAAATGGCATACCCCTATGCAAAATAGTGTACTAGAATTATTATAATAATCAAAAAAAAAGTACTAAACCACCAAGGTCATACAACGCTGCAAGGTAGAGTTAGTAAGGACAATGAGGAGTGGTAAAGTATAATCAAAAGTTGTGTAATAAATTTGATGCTGTACAGAAAGTCGAAAAGGGAGTCAGTGTCAAAGGTCGAGCGTCATTGAGGGGGGAAGATAAAGTGTGTTAGAGCAGTGACGACGTCGAAGCTAAATTCTTCGTGCTTACTAATAGACTAGACAGTCAAACAGAATATGGCAGTTCTTACAGAGTGGAACTGAAACGCCTCTCCATGAGATACCCATTAGTGTCACGTGTGTGTCTGATAGTTCCATCGTGCCTGATGCATAGACGGGAAAGTGTCGTCTCTCAACCACGACATCGACGATAAGAACATGAGAACATAAGAAAGAAGGAACACTGCAACAGGCCTACTGACCCATGCGAAGCAGGTCCATGCCACCCCCCGGTGTAGGTTTCTAAAGTCGACTTGGTAGAATGTAATTTGTTATGAATCACGTCAGACCAACGTTGTTACCAACGGTTCGAAGGTGGCTAGAGATTATAGCAAAATAATCTGAGAGTGGAATAAAATCTATATGAAACTGGAAGGTCGTGTACCGCTGGCAGTGCTGCAGTCTCTCCCTGCTCGTTACCCTGAGCAACATCATGATCAGGTACCCAGCGAAAACCAATTTCTGTATTTTTGATAGAAATACGGCACAACCAAAGTTGTATACGAAGTGTTGGGAATCTGTAGAATATTATATATGTATCTGTATACAGGAAAGAAAAATACTTAGTTTTGAAGA